>CM076579.1:900396059-900996059 GCA_034641835.2 Pinus albicaulis | reverse complement strand
CGGTAGTGCATTTTATTTTTGATGAAAATTTCAATAGTGATTTTATTTGTTGTTTGTCACAATAGAAAATAAACTACACATAATAATATTCAGTTAGAATAATAATTTCCAATTGTTGCATTAGGGAAAATTTTCACATGGTATCAGAGCGAGTTGTAAGACAAATCAATGGCTTAGTGACAAGGGATAAATTTTACAGCTTCAGAAGGATTACCTAGGAAAAATATATATATTTGCACATACCACCAACAAGAAGTGTGAATTAGTAGAGCCAGGTTTTGATTTTTAGTTTGCAAGCAGAAAAAAATTTGAAGAGCCTCAATTTTCGTGATTTGCAAGTAGCGATGTTGTCAGGAAGAAGTTTTTGTGAGAAAATCAGAAGTTTCGTTGAACAGATCTAGGTGCAATTGTTTTTGTAGTAGCAAATCAACACTAGGTGGAAGAGAAAGCACACAAAGGAGAGGATATTCGTATTTATTTCCCAGATTTGAGTTTCATAGAAATCGCCTCACTAGGAATTCGAAATCGGAATAGGCTTGAAGGATCCTTTAATTATTTTATCTATAAATCCATAATGGATTTTTTCTAGATGAGTATGTTCTGAAGACGTATCCCTAAAATTTTGTAGCCATACCTATAGATCAACAACATCTAGAGAACTTCAATAAGGATATGGCCAAGGCAAAGAGGATGATCGCCGATGGAGTTTGAGATCATATAGTCCCACATATATTTGGAAAGAATACTTCCAAAGAAATGTGAGATGTTGTTGCAAATATTTTCCAGGATGCAAAAGGGTGAAGGAGTCACCCCTTATCTTACCAGAATTTAGAATGTCCAAGATGAGCTTCTAACAGTTGGAGAGACGCATCTCGAAAGTGAGCTAGTTTGTACATCTCTCAATTATTTCACAAAGGAGTGGGAAAAATTCATCCAAGGTGTCACTGGACGAGATCACCTTCCTAGATGGTATCGGTTGTGGAGTGATTTCACTCAGGAAGAGATGAGGCTTTCTCTCATCGAGATTAATATCAATATAAATAGTACCAAAGGACCGAAGAGTGTGAAAGATGAGGAGAAAGTATCCCTTGCATCTAAAGGGAAGGCAAATAAAGGTCCCAGTCAAGGAAAAAGCTAAAAGGGAGAATAAAAGATGAAGAAATATATGTCGAAGATCAAGTGCTTCAGGTTTGGTGATTTTGTTCCCTACAGTACTCAGTGTCCTAAGAAGAAGAAGGAGCAATCAAAAGCTTCAGCATAAATTGATAGTTTTTCTTATGGGTTGGAGGACGAATTCACTTTTTATCCGACTATACCTCCAGGAGAGAGGTGGGGAAATATTTAGCTATAGTTTCTAGAGTTGTGGAGAATTGAGAAGGATCCATGGAGGATAGCATCAGACAAATGTTTCCTCACGAATAATTACCTTTGCTACGAGGGACCCACAATTTTTAGTTGCATATGGATCAGTGTTCGGCATGGTGAAGTCAGAACTTGAGAGACAATAGAAGGGAATAGTTGCAGTCAGTTAATTGAGGTGCAGAAAACTAGTCAGAATGCAGATAGTTACTCAATAGATAGTGTAGATACTAGTTGTAGTCAGAGACTCAGGATACAGTTGCACAACCAGCACAGGGACATAGTTGATTTAGAGATTGGTTCTCATTTGTAGTAGTTGCAGTATTAGCAAAATGAGATCAGTTGCAGTGCAGTGCAAAGTAGCCAGCAATGCAGGAGGCACAATGCAGTGGCAGCAGCAACACAAATGCAGGGTGTTTCAGCTACAGAGTTAGCATATGAATCATAATATATGCAATGGCTTGATGGACAGTGACAGGATGTTACAGATGTCGAACATTAGCAGGGTGAGGGAATATGTTACAGGTGAATATTGTAGAACACCTTCCTAGCTAAGAGGGAGTGTTAGTTTTTGTAGCATTGGAAATGTTCTATAGTGTCGATTTTTGTTAGAGAGGATAAGAACACAAGATATTAAAAACACAAAAAATGTTTCGTGGGATAAGCTTGTTAAATGCCTTAATTAAATTAATTAACCATCATTTAAATTTTTCATAACTTAGAAAAATTGGTTAATTAATAGTAATTAATTAAGGAAAGGTGAGAATTTTATGGAAACTCACACAGATTGAGTTTGAGATGATCTTAGCCATCGAGGGGGATATAATCATGGTTGTTGGTTCACCAACAATAGATTATAAGAGTAGGACGATGGGGATGGAGATATACACAGAAAAGACACATTAAGTGAGAGGAGCATCAAGGAATATTGAATTTCACAAAGAGTAGAGATTCAACTAGGGAATAATTCAAGCCAATGATTTAGTAGAAAAGATTGAGGAGCAGCCATAGAGTGAGTCTGGAGGATTTCCCAGTGTTGTAAGAGTAAGCAGAAAGAGGTTGAGTTATTACATAGTGAGGTTGTGTATGGGTTGCATAGAGCCTCAAGGAGGAAGTTCGATTTAGCCAGAGGAGAGATCGATTCAGTTGCAGAGTGTCGGGAAAATTCTTCCAAAGGGCCAGTGAATCCTTCTTAGTGGTATAGACAAGGAGTAGAGGCAGATAATAACTATTCCAAGTAGTGCAAGTTTCATCTTGCACAATGGTTTGTTAGTTTTGTAGCATCATATGGTGTTCTAGTCTCGATACTTTGTGGAGAAGCTAAAACACAAAAGTTCTACAAAATCCAAAAACCATTTCTGGAAATTCCACCTAGAGATAGCTCAATTAAATTAATTGACCATCATTTAAAAAATTTCTAAGTCTAACTTAGGAGAAATGGTTAATTAATAGCACTTAATTGAGAAAGGTGAGAATTATCTAGAAAATCACATGTATCAACTTAGAAATGATATCAGCCATCGATTAATTTTTAATATTGGTTGTTGGAATCCCAACTGGATATTATACAAATACGTTGATGGGTAGATGTAGAATACACCAGTGTAGATACTCAGTGATCTAGGAAGTTCAATTTTCTAGTGCAGGTGACTCTACGGGAGAAATCGAGTCATAGATCGAGTAACAGGTGGCAGTGGGACAGTAGATTAGTATTCTGGAGGAGTTTCTAGTTCCAGAGAGTTAGAAATGGGAGGTCAAAATTATTCTTTAGGAAGCAACACAAGGACTGTGTAGTTTCTTCAGCAGAGCAGTTCAATTTGGTTGAGGAGAATATTTTTTTAAGATCCAGAGGTCAAGAATATTTTCCAGAGTGTCGAAGAGACAATTTCTCAAACAGCAGTAAGGAATATGGCTTGATTTGCAGGAGTTTTGGGCTAAGCATGAGAGGTTATGTGCTAAGGTGACAAAGGTCTTGTGCAGAGCAAGGAGGGTGACTTTCTTTTCAAAGCCAGTCAAGTGTCAAGATTGTTTGGAGAGAGGGTAAATTTCCTCAGGTGATTTTTGCAGTATTTCTCTCATATTGGATAGCTAGTTGGGCTTCCAAATTTATTGTACTCAGAATTCATGTTGTTGCTTAGTAATAAAAACCCTCATTGCTGCATTGATTTTCACACATTGGGTTTTTTCGGAGACATTTTTCAAAAAATAACGGTGTCTTAATTTTTGTGTGCACTAGCATTTCTTAGTTTCCAACAATTTTTTTTCTTTTTCTACAGTGTTTATTTTATTTCTGAAGAATCGCAATTTCATTAATTCGATATTAATTAAAAAATTAATAAACTGAATAATCAATTACGATAATTAATTCTAGTTGTTTCATTTCAAGGAATTTTCACATGGCATCAGATCTTATTTAACAGATAGGAAGCTCAGAGGCAGAAGAGGAAAATTTTTCTTTTTACAAGGAGCAGTAGGCCTAAATTTTTAGAGGTTGCGCAATGAATAGCTAGGAAGTGTGAATTTTTGTACAGAGGGTTTGATTTTCAGTTGCAAGCTGGAAAAACAATTGACTTGTCCAAAAAAGTGATTCTATCTAGAAAAGGGAGTAGCAACAACTCCATACTTTCGCTGAGCATATTTTTTTGTATGGGCACAAAGGGTTTTGCAGCAGTTTACTAGAGCAGAATCAACATCAAGTGGAAGAGAAAATGCACACATAAAGTCAATTTCTCTCAGAGGATTTCTAGCTTCAGAAATCCAAATTTCTAGTTGTAGTTGACAATAGTAGCAAGAAGATTATGTGAATAGAAGAGCTAGCAACCAAGCAGGAGATATAGGTATATTTCCATTACATGTATATTTTTTTGTATAGATAGCCACAGTTGGGATCAAATATCAAGGAAAATCGGACGATGTCTCCAACTATTTATTTATGAGGCGAAAATGTCCTTTCTCCTTAATGAGAATGGTCTAGAAACTTATGCAGACAACATTGTGGAAGAACCTATTGATCAACAACAACTAGAAAAATTCAGATAGGAAATGGCCAAGGTGAAGCAGATGATTCCCGATGGAGTTTGAGATCATATAGTCTCGCACACAGTGGCCAAGAACATGGCCAAAGAGATGTGGGATTCTCTTGCAGGGTTATATCAGAATCCTTCTGACCAGTGGAAGGTGATTTTGAAGGAGAATTTGTGGAATATCGGGATGTAGAAGGGAGAATGCATATATTCCTTTCTCACCATAATATAGGATTATGATATTAGCTTACAGTCGTAGGAGAAGCACCTCAAGTTACAAATCTTGTGCATTTTGCACTGAACAGTGTCTCTAAGGAATGGGAAATATTTTTCCAAGGTATTTTGGGACAAGATACATTACCAAGGTGGGAAAATATGTGGTCGTACCTACAACAGGAGGAGATGAGGTGGTCTCTAGTGAAGAGCTCCATCATCAGAAACAGCAGAAAGGGATCTAAAGGTGTGGAGGAATACAATGTGGCCCTTGCATTAAAGGGGAAAGAAAAGGGTCCATTCAGGGACAAGGCTCACACGAGGAGAAGAAGAAGAAAAATTATTTATCTAAGATCAAGTGCTTCAAGTGTGGCGAGTTTGGCCACTACAGTACTCAATTTCCTCAAAGGAATAAGGACAATAAGGAGAAGCAACATTAGGCGGCAGCATCCGCAGAGATAGACAATTTTTCCTCTGGACTGGAGGAATACTTCTCCATGTTTGTAGCTATACCTCTAGGAGAGAGGTGGGGTGATATGGAACTTTAGCCTCAAAGTTGCGCAGATATTTAGGCAAGGTCCAGTGAGGCTAGCATCAAATGTTGTTTCCTCATGTGTCATTTCCTTACTACAGGGGCCCACAACATTCAGTAGCAGCAGAACCATTGTTAGCTGATGCAGTCAGATTCCAGAGTGACAGATGGATACTAGAAGCAACCAAATGTTGAGGAGTGCAAAGCAGTGTTGAGAGCTGAGCAGGAGGCTCAGCAGTAGAATCAACAACAATGCAAATTTCTTAGTGGACAGTGAAAGGCTAGTAGAATTCAGATGCTCAGGAGACAGTTGCAGCATAGAGACACAGTTGATTTAGTATTTTGGATACTTCTCATTTGTGGTAGCAGCAACAACAGTTGAGAGGGAGTCACAATTCAGATGCAGAGTTGGCAGCAATACATCATGTACAATGCAGTGTTAGTAGTAGCAAAGATGCAACAGTTTGGTTCAACTACATCTAGTAGAAGATGAATCAGAGTTAGAACAGTATTTGATGGACAGTGGCAGGCAGCTACAGTTGTCAAACATTGGAGACATGGTTGGAGGATGTTACAAAGACAGGGTGTTGTGTCAATTGTGCGGCACTAGTTGGAGAGAATACCTTCCTCGCTAAGAGAGAGTGTTAGTTTTTGTAGCATCAAATGGTGTTCTAGTCTCGAGACTTTGTGGAGAGGCTAAAACACGGAAGTTCTCAAAAACCCATAAATCGTTTCTGGAAATTAAATAATTGACCATCATTTAAACTTTTCCTAATTCTAACTTAGGAGAAATGGTTAATTAATAGAAATTAATTGAGAAAGGTGAGAATTCTGTAGAAACTCACATGGATCAACTTGGATATGATATCAGCGATTGATTAAGTTTTAATCTTGTTCGTTGGAGTTCCAACTGGATATTATAAGAAGATTTGGATGGGTAGATGGAGAATACACCAGTGCAGATACTCAATGATATGGGCAGTTTTATTTTCCAGTGCAAGTGACTCAACAAGAGAAATCGAGTCGTAGATAAAGTAGTATGTGGTAGAGGTGCAGTAGATAAGTATTCCGAAGGATTTTCTAGTTCTAGAGAGTCAGGAAAGGGAGGTTAAATTATTCTCCATGAAGCAGTGCAGAGATTGCATTGTTGCTTCAGTGGACTAGTATGATTTGGCTAAGGATAATATCATTTTCAGTTCCATAGGCTGCGAATATTTTCCATAGTGTCAGAGAGACAGCCTCCTAGTTAGCAGTAGGCAGGACGACTTGATTTTCAGAGTTTTGTGTTGAGCATGAGAGGATTTGTGTTAGGGTGACGCAGGATCTACGTAGAGTGGGGTGGATGACTCGATATTCAGAGGCATTTAGGTGTCGAGATTGTTTGGAGAGAGGGTAAAATCCCTTAGTATATTTTGCTAGTATTTCTCTTGGGTGGAATAGCCTGTTTGGAAACATTTTATTGTACTCATAATTTATGTTGTTGATTAATAACAAAAACCCTCACTGTTGCATTGGTTTTCCCACATTGGGTTTTTCTGAGGACATTTGGCCAAAAATAACGGTATCATAGTGTTTGTGTGTGTGTGCTAGCATTTCTCAGTTTCCAACTTTTTTTTTTCGAAACGTTTATTTTATTTGTGAAGAAATTGCAGTGTGATTAATTTGATATTAGTAAGAAAAATAATAGATTGAATAATCATTTATCAAAATTAATTCCAATTGTTTCATTTCAAGGAATTTTCACATGGTTGATGCGGAGGTAGATTGGGAGATGATTGTGGGGCCATATTAGGTCAGGATTGCTTGTGGAGAGAGAGAAAAATCTCTCACATATTTTTCTTGTGATTTCTCAGGAGAAGATTGTTAGTTTGGCATCTATAGATCGTAGTCAAATATTTTTGTTGAATAATAATAATAAAACCCTCATATGTTTCACCGGTTGTCCCACATTGGGTTTTTCCAGGGACATTTGTCCAAAAACAATGGTGTAATTTTTATTGTGTGTGCATTATTTCCTTAGTTCTAGTTTTACTTCCAAAGTGCATTTAATTTTTTGTGAAAAATGCAGTAATGATTTTATTCATTGTTTGTTGTAATAGCAAATAAACTACATATAATAATATTCGGTTATAATAATTATTTCCAATTGCTACAATAATGAAATTTTTCATAAGAGAAACTTGTTTTGGCACTTCCAAACATTGATAAAGTATTCCAATTTGATTGTGACGCAAGTGGGACAACAATTGGAGCAGTTCCAAGTCAAGAAGACAGACCATAAAATTCTTCAGTGAGAAATTGAACGATGCCAAAGAAAATTATTATGTATACGATCAGGAATTTTATTCTATTGTGCAGGCCTTGAAGAAATGGAGACACTACTTTTTGCCTAAGGAATTTGTCTTGTTTACTAATCATAAGGCATTACAATGTATCAACAGTCAAGGTAAGTTGAATCAAAGGAATTATAAATGGGTTTAATTCCTGAAAATTTATACATTTGTTCTGAAGCATAGGTCTGGAAAGTCAAAAAAAATTCAGATTCCTTGAGTAGGAGAGTGTTTTTACTCAACACTTTGTTAGTAGAAGTGGCAGGTTTGGAAAACATGAATGATTTGTATGGAGAAGATGTTGATTTTGGAGATTATTTTAGAGCTTGTAAAGCACCTTGGAGTGTGGATAGAACCATGTTCTTGTACTATCATATATAAAAAAGGGTTTTATTTCAAAATCAACAATTATGCATTCCTTAGGGTTCAATGAGACTGAATCTTATCAACGAATTACATGGTGGAGGCCTAGGTGGAAATTTTTAGCATCGAAAATACTACAGTGTTGGTAAAGGAGAGGTATTTTTGGCCTAGTGTCAATAAGGATGTCAAAAAATTTGTTGAATTTTTTATTTTTTTCTAATTAGCCAAATGTAGAAGTCAAAACTTAGGGTTGTATACTCAATTGTTGGTACTATAAAGACCTTGGGAAGATGTGAGCATGGAGTTTGTATTGGGACTTCCAATAACACAAAGGAGGCATGATTCAATGATGGTCATTGTAGACAGGTTTTCGAAGATGGCACATTTCATAACATGCAAGAGGACATGTGATGCTACTGAAGTGGTTGTTTTATTCTTCAAAGAAATAATGGTACTTCATGGAATTCCAAGAACCATTACTTCAGACAAGGATACAAGATTTTTGGGCCACTTCTGGAGGATGTTGCGGAAGAAAATGGGATCTAGATTGTTACACAGTTCATCCTATCATCCATAGATAGATGGAAAAAATGAAGTAGTGAACAAGAGTCTTTGGAATTTGTTGAGAAGTTTGAGTGGTGAAAATCCAAACTAGTGGGATATGGTCTTGGCGCATCTATGGTTTGCATACAATGACTCGCTGAACAAATCCACTCGTAAGAGTTTATTTCAAATTGTTTATGGGTGGTCACCGAAGGGTATTGTGGACCTGATACACTTGCCAGATTTAAGGGACAGGAAGATTGTTGATGCAATTGATCTTTCATATAACCTAGAGCTAATACACGAACAAAGTGAAGAAAAGATTTCAGCAAAGTAATGACAGGTATAAGGAGAAGGAAGTTATGAAAAGAAGAGCAAAGGTTTTCATTGAAGGAGAGCTAGTAATGGAACATCTACAAAAAGAGAGGTTTCTTAGGGGTACCTAAAGCAAGTTAAAATATAAAAAAATAGTCCCATGCATAAGTCTTCTAAAAAATTCTGAAAACGCCTACAAGTTAGTGTTTCCAAGAGACTTGGATATCTCTCTGATATTCAACATAGTTGATCTATATGAGTTTTGTGAAGGAGAAAGAAGTGAAGAGATAGGTACACCTGCTAAGTGGAAGAAATAGTTACCAGTCATACCTAGAAAATAATTGAAAGAAATTATGGCCATTTGGGTTGGAAATAAGACTCGTTACAGGGCGTATATGGATTATTTGGTCAAATGAAAGAATAGGGAATTTGAAGATGTGTCATGGGTGATTAAGCAAGATATGGAATTCCTACAAGGGACTTCAATATTTGAAGGAAATACCACGTGAGTTGCTAGCTCATATTTTCTTTCCAAGGGTGTCTGCTGCACGGTCATCCTTGGCCTCATGCAATCCTCATCAACCAAAAACAATTTTTTGTTGAGTTTTTAATAAGTGTTGTTACACCCATGTATTTTGGGTTGTTGATACACATGTTACGTTAGTTGCTGATACACCCAACGAATGGTTGCTACTACTCTTGTAGTTGCATTTTATCAAAGCGACAAATTCTCTTGAGTTGTTGAGACTCCTAGGATCACATGTTGATACTCCTACTACAGGGAGTTACTGACACATCCAAAATTGATAGTTACTTAGTTGCGTTGCTACAAGACAAACCTTATTAGATGCGCTGCCAGAATGAGGCGTAAGTTACAAATTTAGTTTGTCTACATGCTGAGAGGAAGTGAGTCGATTTATTTTTGGAAAATGAAGAGGCCAGCGACATGGGAAGAAATCTGTTACGGTGGAATACGAAGAGTTAAACAACGTGAGGATAAATGGTGCAAAAAAAATGAAGGAAAGGGACATTTTTTCGGTCTCCAGGCTTTCGCTTTTGCCTCTCAGCTCTTGGATGTTTGGCTATTGGACTGTTGGCGTTGATTTGGTTCTTGCACAATTTTCAGAGAGCGTGAATTATTGTTGTACGAGTTAGGAAGGTGTCCAATTTTTGTGTGTGGTGTTGTTGCGCAACAATGTGGACATTTCAAGCGCTCTGAGGACGTTGTTTTGTAATCTGAATTATTGTTTGTAACAACACATTTGAATGAATACAAATATTTGAAATCCTTTATGTTTTCTTGTGAGCATACTCAAATTACTCTCTTTGTTTGTGCTTCATGATTTAATCTTGAATTAATTAATTTAGTAGCCAAACTCCAATAGTTTAAGTTATATGCTCTATAATAGTAATCCAGATTTTGTAAGTGTTGTAAAAACTATAAAATATAAATTGTGTCAAGTAAACTTAATAAATATTAAAATAAATAATTTTAAATTTATTTTAATGTAATTTTTTATATACTAATAAAAACTTTATATTATCATTATATATTTAATTTATTTTAACTTAATAAAAATTATTTTTGAAAAATTCAATTTATTTATATAATTATATGAGATAAACATACAACTTAAACTAATATTTTATGAATTTAAATTTTAAATGGATTTATATTTTAATTGATAAAAATTAATTATATTATTTTTATTTTGAAATATAATTATAGTTTTTCTTAAATCATCACGTGTGATATATTTTATATAAAGCAATGAA
This sequence comes from Pinus albicaulis, assembly GCA_034641835.2. NCBI lineage: Eukaryota > Viridiplantae > Streptophyta > Pinopsida > Pinales > Pinaceae > Pinus > Pinus albicaulis. The sequence continues at coordinate 900,985,605 of CM076579.1, read as the reverse complement.
AATCAATTAATGAGGCAAAAAGGACAATATATGCATATGAAATTTTAAGATTCGTCCATTACATGAGATCATGATGATATGAAATTTGAAGATTGGATTGGTATTTTGAAGGGTTAAAAATGATAATATCATAAGATTCAGACATATGACTAAAGGGCTCCAGAGCAACCACCTCGTGATAAATCGATAAGGCATTGTAAACTCTATCAATGTGATGGTCTCACATTCATCATTAAAAATACTTCTCATTAAATTGATATACGCTATACGCTATAGTAAATAACTTTTAATTTCAATCTTTTAATATTGATAAAAGGATATTTTATAACAAGTGTCCAAGTTTACATGATTTACATGATATACTGATAAGGAATTATAAATCTTATCAATATCATGATCTCACTCACATCAATAAGATTAATCATGTGGTATGTTGATTATTTTTTTAGTTCTAATTTATTAATATGGATAAAAAGAGGTTTTATAACCAATGTTCAAATTCACATAATAAATTGATAAGGAATTGTAAATCAGCTTCACACTTATCATTAAAAAAAAAAATTAAAATTAATGTGTATTCTATTTATTATCTTTGAATTTCAATTCTTTAATATTAATTGGAAAAGGTTTAGAAACTAACATCCATGTTTAGAATTGTAATTATTATCAATATCATGGATTTCCACTTATTATTAAAAATATTTTTGTAAAATTGATATTCACTATGTTGATTATCATTTATTTTTAATTTTTGAAATTAATAAAAAGATATGTTATAATCAATCTCTAAGTTTACATGATAAATTAAAGGTATTTTAAACCTGTAAAAATATTTGGGTAAATTAACATACATTATGTTGATTATCTTCTATTTACAATTTGGCAATTATATTTTGGAATTGGATAGAAAGTTCCAAATTTAATTGTGGAGATATGGTCATCCACTCTTTTAATCTTCATCCTTTAATGCTAGATTTATCTAATTATTGTTAATTATGGTTCTTTGAAACTCCTTTCATTGCCACATGTTTTCAAATGTTTCCAAATCAAACCCCATAATTTCTAATATGCAATTGGATCCAAGTCATACTATTGGATTTGTATTCAAGAACTACATCATAGATGGTATGAAGGAATATACTTATGGTGATTCGAAAATTCACATATCCTATCCGGGTCGATCATCGAAATTGTATTCATGAGCCAGTTATTTAGTCTAAGAGGTGGCTCTCTTGAGATGGAGCCTTCTCTCTAGACACATTGTATTATGGGGAATTTGAAAATTACAAGGTGGATGTTGGCAATGTCTCTACCAGAGTGCCATGGTGTATTGAGATTCCTCTAATCTAAGAGGGTATATATTTCATCCATAACTTCATCAAGGAAGACTTGTGGTTACCTTTAATTCATTTTTATTGGTGTTTTTGACATTCACTATTGACACAAATATGTTAGTATTAATAGGAAGAGATTTTGTAAGCGTGGTCCAAATTTATATGATAAATTAACAATCAATATCATAACTTCACACACATTGTTAAGAATACAATTATAAAATTGATATGTATTATATTAATTATTTTTTACATCAAATTTTCTTATATTGATAAGAAGATGATTTATAACCAACTCCAACTTTATATGATAAATTATTAAAACATTGTAAACCTAATCAATACCATAACCTCAAACTCATCATAAATATTTAAAATACTTTTGTAAAATATATTTATTGATATATATTTAAAAACTTTTTTTTTAAATTATTATATTTATTTAATTAAGTTAATATTTTTTAAATATACTAATATTTTTTTAAATCAATTATAATTCAATAAAATTAAATATTTAAATTAATTAAATTAACTTATTATAACATAATTTGAAATTCAAAAAATAATATATAATGAAGTTTAAACAAAAATAACATGACACAAGTTTAGTAAACATCACTAACAAACCAAAGATTCGATATGGGAAGACTTGGAATCCAACTTTACATTCAAACAGACTTATAGTAAAAAACAATAACAAACCAGAGATTCCATATAGAGAGACTTGGAATCCAACTTTACATTCAAACAGATTCAAAATCAATAGAATAAATTTTATACTCGGAATCACAACGTTACATTAAAACAAACTTACAAATAATGATACAGATTGGAAAAATAATTCTGGGCTCCAACAATGAGCGTGGTGAATCAGAAAGTGTACACTGTGAACTCACATTTCACGACGGGCTTGTTACGGGCCTTCAAACCCGTTGAGAGGCATCTAATGCATGTGACATTTGTTGATAACCCATGAAAGCCAAAGGATAGACGCGTGTGGCACTCCTTCATAGGTCGTGGACTTTACTAATAATCTAAAATGCAAATGCACGTGGCACTCATTTATAGGTTGTGGACAGATGACGAAAGGCTAGAGAGTAACCACCATTAAAAGAACACCTTATGCTTAATTATTTTATATTATATTTAATATTAATTATAAAATTATAATTTCTGAAGAGGGTCGAGAACTCATATCTATATGTTTCCCACTATTAATTAATGTTACAAGACAAAGATGGGTTATATAAGAAACCGTGTTTATAGGAAGGTTGGGTATGACCAAGATTATGGTAATCACATTGATGATGAATTGTTATAAATTTTTTTTCGAGATTTTTTTTATATAAATTTGGCTCGAGGATAGAGTCAAAGTTGATTAGGTTAAATAGTGATGACTTTGGGTACATGGGTATCGTGTACCCATGGTTTTGTGTCAGATATCACATGTAATCTGAGTCTATAAAAGGTTGGGAGAACTTCATTGTAATGTATGTAAGGGAGCTGAGTGATGAAGGCTCACATGGTCGGGTGGGCCAGAGTTTTGGCCAAGGCTAATGAAATTTCATTAGGGTGGGTTTTCCTGCAATTAAAGCTTTTCGCAGTTAAATATTGTGTGTTTATGTTTTATTATTGTCCCTGATTGATTTATGTTTCTCTAGATAAATAAGTTAATGTTCTCCGGTAATTTTTTCATTCATTTAGTATCAGAGCCATATGTTAGTTTCAGAGAAACGCTTTTGTTGCCATGGGTTTTATTGGCGTGTGAATGGAGATATGAATTGTTGCACTGATGCAGATCTAGATCAGGAAAGTAAGAGTGAGAAGAGCTAGAAAATGTCTCCAGTAGCCGAAAAAAGGTAGCATGGTTAGAATGTAAGGGTGAGAAGAGCTAGAAAATGTCTCCAGTAGCCGAAGAAAGGTAGCATGGTTGTGAGACTACTATGTGACTAGTGGTCAAGTTGCGATGGAGAGCTCACAGACACGTTAGAGAGATCGGTGTTGAGTTTGTTCGAAAATCAGATCTGGGCGCTGGTGAACCGTTTCCTCGGAGCAGGCCAAGATTTCAGATTGGTCAACCTAACCCCTGAAGGAAAATTCATAGGTGTGCGTAGCAAGAGAAATGTTCTAGAGGTGCTCATATGGGCCACTAGATGATAGTTTCCGCATGTTCATTAGATTGCGGTCCATAGCAAGAAAAGATGAATGCAAATTCATTTTGGATGCTAGTATGACAACTCCACCGGAAACCTGAGCCACAACTTGAGGCATAAACCAGAGATCATGCGATTTGAAGCCGACATCAATGGATCAGATGCCCAGGGGATGTCGACGTGATTGAGCACGACCAAAGGGAAGCATGGCATGCATGCGACGAAAGTTAATAAGGAGTTCGAGTTGTATGGTGGAGCCATAGATGCTTCATAGAAAGTGAACATAAATGAAGATAAGCCCGTGGAATAGTCGGGAATGCTTCTGCATCTATCGCAGAGGTTGGCTATTTTCTATGTGTATATTGTACAAGAATGGGAATGTCGGTAACCATGATGAAGGCATTAGAGATTGCAGATCTATGGCTGAGAGTCAGCCTAAAACGTGCAGAGCTGGATCCCGCACAAAATGGCATGGTCGGATCCTTTACTCGCAGCGCAGGAGTTGTGGTGGCAAAGGATGAGTTAAGAGATTGTAGCATGGGGTCGTGGCGGAGGCACAAGCAACACTAATCAAGGCGTGCATGCAGCAGGTGGACGCACTAGAGAGAGCCAGTGATGCCCTGATGTAAGATGGTGCCAGCAAGCAGTTGTCAATAAGGGTTGCGGAGTCGCAGGTCCAAAGTGGTGGTCGAGCCATGGTTAGATACCATCTTATGCACTAATCATGGTTCAATGAGCAGTGATGTTGGGTTGTCGATGCAAATATTTTGGGCATGGAATATGATAAATTTGGTTCATGTTTTTATAAGTCATGGTGCATTGGAACGAAGAGGAAATCATTTAGCTACGAGAATGGAAGTGAAAAGGAATTAAAACAAAAATTATTAATTATTATAATGGAGTTAATAGTTACATGTAAATGGGTATACTGGTGTAAGGTCTGGTAAGGCATGTATATCTCTGGGTAATCAGTGTTAAATCTGAGTTAGACCTAGGTGATAGGGGGATTGTTGGGTTAACAAATACCTCGAGCATAAAACTTTTAGGACGGTAAGGGCTACGGTGAGCGGGGTTGACTTACTTGGCAAGATTGGTTGGAATTAGTCAAGGAACCCCAGGTCAAGTTTAAGGGGGAATGTTAGGTAAATTTGACTTGGGGATAGAGTCAAAGTTGACCAGGTTAAACAGTAATGGTTTTGGGGCACACCATATTGTGTGCCCATGGTTTTCTATGGATGGTATTACATTTGGGGCACATGGTATTGTGCGCCCATGGTTTCTATCGGTGGTATTACATGTAATGGAGCCTATAAAAGGCTGGGAGGACTTCATTGTAATGTAGGCAAGGGAGGTGAGCGGTGAAGGCTCACATGGTCTGGTTGGCCAAGGTTTTGGCCAAGGGTAATGAAATTTCATTAGGGTGCATTTCCCCAGAGTTGAGGTTTTTCCCGATTAAATATTGTGTGTTTATGTTTTATTATTGTTGCTGATTGATTTATGTTTCTCTACGTAAGTAAGTTAATGTTCTCCAGTACATTTTTCTTCAAAAAAATTCAACGGTAGAACATTTGGATAGTTATTATGAATACCTCTCTAGCTAAGATGGAGCATTGATAATTATTATTTTATCCTTTGATGTATATGTAATAACAAATACAAAGCATGTTCTTCATGTTTCTTTCAAAAGAAAAACTTTGAATTTTCAAATTTGAATTTCGGCTCTAAATAAGGTCAAGTCGGCCCCAGGTAGAGAGACTCCCATTCAGTCAACCACCTCTCTATATATACTCCACTCAACCTCCTCATTCTAGCACAATTCAATCTCATAGGCAATAAGATATATTTTGGGCATCCAAAGAAAGGAGAATAAGGATAAAAAGGATGAAGAAGGACTAAATCATCTAAATCATCTCTCTATATCTCTTTGACTTTGCATGTTTGGTTTCTCTCTTCTCCTATAGCTTCACAAGTGTGGATTCTATGTAGATTTTGGGCAGCAGGTCCGAAATTATGGATAACAGGGCTGAAATTATGGATAACAGGGCTGAGTTTCTGGGCAATTCCTAGGAAGATGAATTTCAGCCTAGCCAGATCAAGCAGAGTTGAGTTTGTTGAATTGATTGGAGACTAGACATTTGGGAAGTTTGACCAGGTTTGACCATTGGATTGTTATTCAGTTTAACCATCACACTTATTAAACTAAAGAAATTTTCTAAAGAAAAAATTGCTAGGTTTTTCTCATACATGAATATTCAACGCTCCCAGAGGAAGGTGAAAGCCCGGAGAAAGGTGAAAGAAATTCTTAATTAATATCCTATAAATTATAATGAATTATTTGCATTTTTCTTGCTAAATTATTTACATTTTTCTTATTACATTTTTTGAAAAAAAAAATTGCTAAGACATTTAAATAGCACTTTTTGAAAATGTTAAAATCATGTTGAGTGGAAATTTTATTTTTCTTGTGTTTTGAAAAAGTATAAATATGTTTTAAATAAAAATTTGTTAATTATTTAATGAATCACACACATGTCATGGTGAAATTCAGTTATATCAAGAAATTATATTTTTATCACAACGAGTTAAGGAAGATCTCAATGTTATTTTGAAACTTTCCAATCTACTTTTTAAATAAACTTCAAATATAAAGTTTTCAAAAACCTAAAATCATGTATACGTTCTCAATGTGTGACGTGATCTTATAACCACAATTTATTTTGCATGGTAAAATTATTTTCAATTATGCAGAGAAATTCTATATTGTAATGATTTTCAAGTTTACTAATATTTCTTAAAAACATAATATTAATAATCCCTCCTAAATTGTTATAGGGTAATAATAGTTTTTTTAAATAGAATAATAAGTTAACATTCAATTTTGTCACTACTATTTGTATTTTAGTATAACAACAACATTATTATTTTCTTAGATTTACTAAATACAATAGTATATAATAAATATGCCATAAGCCATAATAATTGATGTTATAAAATAAATCAAAATTAAAAAAATATTTTTAAATGTAGTATGAAATGAGATTATACTTATAATAATAACATTATATTATTTTTTTCTATTATAATTAAGTAAATACAAATTTAATTTAGTAAAAGGTAGGTAAAATACTTAACTATCATGATTTTGTTTTTTGTTTTCATAGGAAAAATCACTCAAGCCTAGGTGAGGCATCTCAACTAGTGATAGTCGCGTGAGCGATGAATTTTGTCCTCCGAGATTCCGGGTTAAAATTTTCCCTGGGTGAACAATGTAAAACATATGTAATATGTAATGTCCTACCAACCTACAAAAAAAAAAGATAGGAAAAATCAATCCAACTTTGGTTGAAAAATTATTTCATTAAAACAAAGGACAAAAAAAGAATGAATTTAGGTTAGGTTTATTTTAAAAGAAATTAAAATAGTATTGCACTATTTCTTAGGTAAAACCCATTCTCATCACAGTTCAATTACAAAGGTAAAGCCATCTGAAGATGTTGGCTAGTTGTCCAAAATGTTCTCTCTCATGCACTTTATTGGGGGTTGGTTCAAGCAAGGTTCCAGAAGTCCACATTGGTAGTTGATTCAGTGTGGTTCTACCCCAATAGAGATTTTCCAAATAGAAGCAATGTATCAATACTCAGTGTTGTGTTTGCTTCTCCACAATGAGAATTGAACATATGTTGACCTGCACTTTAGCGGTTGAGAAATCTCAACTTGAAATTCTAAAGATTGGGGATTACCTTATTCTGGTGGAAATCCATTTTGGTTTTAAATAAATCCTTGACACCTAGTCCAGGATCATTCTCAACATCTATAATATTATGTATTGAAAAAAATTCAAATACATCTTCTTTTACAAAAAAGGGAATACTTCGATTTAGGTCCTTATGAATTACATCCACGTCCTTCATGTTGACGTTTGAAAGTTCTACCTTGTTGAGAGCCCTAATATTGGAATATGATACCCAATCGTGTTATTTGACCTCTCCTATATATATAAACTCTTTGAAGTTAGAAGCTCATGGAAAAGCAACCAAAATAAAATTGGGTCAAAGAAAAGAAAAAAATTGTACACTAGCTAAAAGAAAAGAAAAAAATTATATATTTGAAAAAGAAAAGAAAAATCAAATTTTAAGTGTGCTTTTGGTCAAACCCCAAATGGTCAAGTCAGCCCTCCATTTTTCAAGTCGGTCTTCCCATGTGACACATCCCTTCACATAGACACACAATTATATATTGTCATTATCACTCCACCAATTTGGCAACCAACTAGCAACTTCTGTGGAAGACAAATTTGGATGTTTGAGGCTATAAATCTCTCTATAATGTGAGTTTTCTAAGGCTATATATCTATGTGTAATGTGATTTTTCTAAGGCTATATATATTTGTGTAATGCGAGATTTCTAAGTTTGTATATCTATGTGTAATTTGATATGCTTGAGGCTATATACCTTTATGTAATGTGAGTTATTTGAGGTATAACATCTTTGTGGTTATGTGAGTTTCTGAGGCAGTCTTTCTTTGTGGGGCGTGACATCTAAGGACAAGAATATGGCATCTTGTGACTAGATTTGTTGACAGAGTTGTGGCATCTTCTGACCAGATTAGATGTTGTGACATGGATTTCTCTTGTCGAAAAATATTCTATAAGAAAAGGATTTGATAGGTTTTCCCCTTGTGGGTTTTTCCTTAGCCACTAGCCTAATCTCTACTATCTCTTGTCTCTTGTGCACTATGATCTCTTATTTATTTATGTTTTTTAACAAGTAATTTATTTATGACATAACTAAATAATGTAAATGCTATAATGTAATATATATATATATATATATATATATATATATATATATATATATATATATAAGTCACAAGTAATTATCTTGATTATAAATTCAATTTCCAATCAAATTTTAACATGGAATTAGAACTACAAATTGAAGAACAGTTTGAAGTGTGAGATTAGAATCCAAAGATATGATGGGCCAAGTTTTCTATGTGGAAAGATTTAACATCCTAGTATGGTTTATAGTTTTGAGCACTATTTAGTCCAAGGTCTATAACACACATTTTAGGACCGTGGAAGGATCCAAAGTCTGAGATATGGAGAAGAAATACAAACTCTGGTGGGTTTGGAGCCTGATTTTCATCCTGATTCAGAGGTCTTTTTTTTAGTTGGATGTATACCCTAGGAAGACTATACACCCCTCCACGCGGGGGGGGGGGGGTCCTTATTCCTTGTAAAATATTGTAATTTTGTAGTCAATATGGGTTGTTCATTAGGCGGATGATATGATGGTAGACGTTATGTTTAATGTAGGGTTTTTTTCCCTAGAAGGAAACCCCTCATTTTGTATGAGGGAATTGTATTGCGGCTAGGTATTGTATGTGTATTATGAGCAAGAAACATAAAGGGGGGTTGTGAGAGAGAGTAGAGGACATTACAGCAGAACTATTGTAGGTTGTGTCTCTCCATCTTGCTGGATAATATAAAGGAAGGATTGGATGTTCAGGGTGGACATAGCCCAAATTAGGTGTACCAGGTATATCTGTGCCTCTCTTGTTTTATATGTTTTCTGTGTTTGTGTTTCTACATATTTTATGTGTTCCATTTCTCTGTCATATATAATTTTTCTAACAACTGGTATCAAATTTGAATCTCTATTTGGCTGATAAACTCACAGGAAAGAAGTGTTCTTGGTTCGAGTGGGAGCAATGGCGGAAGATGGTAGGTTTAAGGTCGAGAAATTTAACGACCAAAACTACCCGATGTGGAAGATGCAAATGGAAGATTATCTATATCATAAATATTTGCACTTACCATTGAGCAGAAAAACAAAGAAGTCGTTGAGTGTGACAGATGCAGAATGGGAGATTCTCGATAGAAAGACACTTGGAACAATGCGGTTGTGCCTCGCAACGTCGATAGCCGTCAATATTTTGAAGGAAACAACAACAGAGGGTTTAATTAAGGCATTGGTGAAACTATATAAAAAACCCTCGGCCTCAAATAAGGTATTTCTTATGAAACGTTTATTTAATATGAAGATGTCGGATGCTATATCTGTTGCTGACCATTTAAATGAATTTAATACGGTTACCAGTCAGTTAATTTTTGTAGGGGTAAACTTTGATGATGAAGTTAGGGCTCTATTATTTTTGTGCTCATTTCCAGAAAGTTGGAATGGTTTAGTTATGGCCATTAGTAACTTTGTATCTGGATCTAGTACTTTAAAGTTTGATGATGTTGTATGTGCTATCCTTCGCGAGGAAATGCGACGGAAAAGCTCTAATGAGACATCAGGTAATGATTTGAGTGCAGATACTAGGGGAAGAAAAATGGAAAGAGGAAAGAGCTCAGCAAATTGCAATAAATCAAGGAAAGGCATATCCAAGTCAAGATTGGGGATAGTGTGCTGGAAATGCAAAAAGAAAGGACACCTGAAGAAAGTCCATAAATCTCAGAAGGGAAAAGAAGGAGATGCATAGCAAGAAAACAATCATGAAGCAAATGTGACAGGTGATGTATTACAAGATTCTTTGATTCCTTCTTTAGAAAATGTTACTGATTTCTGGGTGGTAGATTCAGGGGCCTCATTCCAAGCCACACCAGATAAGAAATATTTTCATGACTATGTTCAAGGTGATTTTGGACAGGTTCGTCTGGGCAATGATAAACCCTGTAAAATCATTGGAATGAGTAAATTTATTGTAAAATAGTATAATGGAAACCATTGGTTATTAAAGGAGGTAAGGCATGTTCCATATCTGAATAAAAATCTAATTTCAACATGGCAGTTAGGCAGTGAAGGTTGTGTGACAACTTTCACAGATAAAACTTGGAAGGTCACTAAAGGAGCCCTGGTAATAGCAAAAGGAGAAAAGGTTGGTACATTGTATTTATGCAATGGTATTTCTAACTTTGTTAATGATTTAATTCCAAAGGAGAAAATGCAGCATTATGGCATCATAGGCTCGGACACATGAGTGAGAAGGCGATGAAGATTCTTCACTCAAGAAATTTGTTGTCGGATTTTAAGATTATTGATTTGGATTTCTATGAGAATTGTATTTATGGAAAACATAAGAGAGTCAGATTTCTTAGAGTTGGGAAAGAAAAGAAGAGCGAAAAAATAGAGCTTGTGCATACATATGTATGGGGACCTACTCAGGTATCATCTCTCGGTTTCTCTTGTTATTATGTTACTTTTATTGATGATGAAACTAGAAAAACTTGGATTTATTGTATTCATAATAAATCTGATGTATTTGATACTTTCAAGAAATGGAAAGCTTTGGTTGAGATTGAGACAGGAAAGAAGTTAAAGTGTCTGAGATCAGACAATGGAGGTTAATATTGCAGCAAATAGTTTGATAGGTATTGTTCAAAGCATGGAATTCAGAGAGAGAAGACAGTTCCAAGAACACCACAAGAAATTGGTGCATCAGAAAGGATGAACCGAACAATCAGGGAGCGTGCAAGGTGCATGAGATTGCATGCAAGATTTCTTTTACAATTTTGTTCAGATGTTGTAGATATTGATGTTTATCTACATTAGTGGAATTTTGAGGTCTAAAATAGGCCTCCTAAGAAAAATGTACAATCAAAATTCATTTTATGAGAACCAATCACATTTTAGGGGATGACATCATCCCTAATGGTTGAGGTGGCATTTCTTGAGTTAAAGGTACTTACTTGTCACATTTTCAATGGTGGATAAAAACTCATGGTTAACCATGGTAGTGCTCTAAAATTCAAAGTAAAGTACTGATAATAAATGTCATTTCACACTTTTTTAATAAAAATATATTATTGTCATTTCATATTTCTTGAAAGAAACAATTCATATCCCTATACATTTATTATATTATATTATAATATATTGTTTTTATATAGTATATTAATTACATGTTATTATACAACTTAAATAATGTAAATTTTACTTAATATCATATAATATAATTAAGAATTTATAAATTTATATTTATATTTTATTTTAAGTTATTTAAGTACAAAGGACAAATGCATTAGTTGTTCAATGATAATGGTTTTTTCTTGAAAAATTCATTCTTATTTATAATCACATCAATACAATTTTTTTATTAATTTTACTTTGGTACAATTTTTGAATTGAATTTAACTATAGTTACATGGATTGTGGTGCAAAAAGTGAATTGAAAATTCATAAATATTATTTTATTGGTTTAACTATTATTTTATTATTTCCTTATGAGGCCCATTTTAGACCTCAAAATTCCCCTAATGAATAAACAGAGAGCCTTCAAGTTCCTTGGATAGTGGTATTCCAAAGGAGGCATGGACAGATTAAAAAGTACACTACTCATTTTTAAAGTCTTTTGGTTGTGAGGCCGTTGTCCATATTAATAAATAAAATAGAACAAATCTTGAGGCAAAATCAAAGAAATGTACCTTTATTGGATATGGTGTTAATGATTTTGGTTATCGCTTATATGATTATGAAAACCATAAAATCATTGGGAGCATACATGTAATATTCGATGAAAAGGTCTTGTATAAGAATCAATTGCAGGAAAATAAATAGGAAAAAAAAAATAAAGAATACACAGTTCTTGATGAGATCACAGAAAAAGTAAAGGTGTCTGAAAATAACAATAATCAACGGCCACAACAACAACAACAACAGGCACCTCAAACACCTGAAAGTGGTGTCAGAAGATCTACCAGGATAAGTAGACCCCCTGAACGATACTCTCCTTCATTATATTATTTATTGTTGAATGATTCTGGAGAACCCAAATGTTATGAAGAAGCAATGCAAGTCGAAACCAGGAAGAAGTGGGAGCTAGCCATGAAAGAAGAGATGGACTCCTTAATACATAACCAGACTTAGGAACTAGTCAGGTTTCCTGCAGGTAAAACAACATTGCAGAATAAATGGGTTTACAGGCTTAAGGAAGAAGATGGAGGAAAACAGAGGTACATAGATAGACTTGTGGTGAAGGGGTTTGCACAGAACAAAAAGTATTGACTTTGATGAAATATTTTCTCTTGTTGTTAAGATTACTTCAATTAGAACTATTTTAATTCTTGTAGCAGCGGAATATTTGCATCTTGAATAGTTAGATTGTAAAGACAAGATTTCTCCGTGGAGATTTGGAGGAAGAGATCTATATGCAGCAACCACAAGGATATGAGGTCAAAGGGAAGGAAAAATTAGTGTGAAAGTTAAAGAAGAGTTTGTGTGGCTTAAAACAGGCTCCAAGGCAGTGGTATCTAAAATTTGACAGGTTTACGTATGAACAAGTTTATACCAGATGTCACTCTAATCATTGTGTTTATCTGAAAAATCAAAATGATGACAGCTATATTATATTGTTATTGTATGTAGATGACATGCTTGCTACAGGGTCTAACATGCAAGAAATAAATGTACTCAAAAGAAAATTGGAAAATTCATTTGCAATGAAGGATTTGGGAGCTGCAAAACAAATCCTTGGTATGATAATAACTAGAGACAGGAAAAATCGCAAATTAACAGTTGGAAAGATTTAATATGCAGAATGAAAAACCAGTTAGTACACCTTTGGTTAGCCATTTAAAACTTAGTAAGTATATGCGCCCCAAGACCCAAGAAGAAATGGATTATATGTCTAAATTTCCATATGCATCAACAGTTGGAAGCTTAATGTATGCAATGGCCTGCACAAGTCCTGATATTTCTCATGCAGTGGAATTTGAAAGCAAGTACATGAACAATCTAAGAAAATAAAATTGGATGGAAGTGAAATGGATTCTCAGATATTTGAGAGGTACCACAAATCAAGCATTATACTTTGGTGGTTCAAACATTCCTCTATAGGGATATGTTGATGCAAATTTGGTAGGTGATAGAGATAAAAAGAGAAGCACTACAGGGTATGTATTTAGTGTAGGTGTAATAACTATCAGTTGGGTTTCAAAAATGCGAAGTGTTGTTTCACTTTCAACAACAAAAGCAAAGTATGTTGCTGCTACAGAGGCTAGTAAAGAACTGATTTTGTTACAAAAGTTTATGGATGAATTGGGTAAGAAGAAGGAGATGGGAAGGTTATACAGTGACAGCCAGAGTGAAATTCATCTTGTAAAGAACTTAGAATTTCATTCCAGGGCTAAACACATACAGCTCAAGTAACATTTCACACGATCAATGTTGGAAGATGGATAGTTGAAGCTGGAAAATATACACACTAGCCAAAATCTTGCTGATATGTTAACAAAAGTTGTAACCAGGGAAAAACTGAGATTCTGCTCAATTTCAATTGGTCTTCAAGTATTATGATGAAGATGAGAAACAACCAGGTCCAAAGTGGAGTCATTTTCCAACAAATGAAGCAGCAGTGGAGTTGCTACAATCAGTCTCCAAGTGGGATATTGTTGGGTGTGGAGTCCGATTTTCATCCTGATTCAGAGGTCTTTGTTTCAGCTGGATGTATACCCCAGAAATGATGTACACCCCTCCACGCAGGGGGTGTGGGGGGGACTTTTCCCCCTTGCAGGGGTCTGGGGGGGCCGATCCCCCTTGACTGGGGGGTCCAGGGGCCAGCGAGGGTTTCGGGGGCAACGCCCCCGAAGCTAAAAACAGATGTAAAATTGCCTTGTAAAATATTGTAATTTCGTATTCAATTTGGGTCGTTCATTAGGCGGATGGTCTGACAGTAGAAGTTATGTTTAATGTATGGATTTTGGCCCTAGAAGGCAACCCCTCATTTTTTATGAGGGTATTGTATTGCGGCTGGGTATTGTAATGTGTATTATGAGTGAGAAACAAAAAGGGGGACTGTGAGAGAGAGTAGAGGATATTACAGCGGATCTGTTGTAGGTTTTATCTCTTCATCTTACTAGATAATATAAAGGAAGGACTGGCTATTTGGGGTGGACGTAACCCGAATTTGGTGAACCATGTATATCTATGTCTCTCTTGTTTTATATGTTTTCTGTGTTTGTGTTTCCGCATATTTTATGTGTTCCATTGCTCTTTCATATATAATTTTTCTATGACCTCCTAGTGAGGATTACACGTCAATTACAAGGAATACCTAGGAAATAAGTGGAAGAATGAATCAAAGCAAAAGAAATTTCCAGAGTTGTTACATGGATAATATTATGCTAGAAAAAGACTGAAGTTCAAAGGGAGCAGATAGTATAAAGTATGTCTTGATTATGTTGAAAATATATCATATAGCAGATGATAGCATGAAAGAAATATTTGAGAATGTTCTCCTAGAGAGAGGGAGAGTATTATTTCAAGAAGTTTTCCTCTGTTGTAAAAGTTTCCTCGGGTTTCTGAATAATAAGCATCACAATTGAAGAAGACTTTGGGCTTGGTTAAATAGATCAAGGATGATTCTATATGATTTATCTCTGACGAGAACCTAAGGACTCATGTGTTAGAGGGAAAAGTTATTGCCTCCAGAGGGAGCAGGCTGTTATGACCTTAGAGGTAGTTGACCTTAGACTTTAGGATAATGGGCTATCAGTGTGAGAGGGTGAATTCGGTTAGGGAGACCTGAACACATATGTGATGATGGATCATGTGAAGCTACAATGATTTCATCAATAGATTTCTTTCGTTTGGGACTCTGTTATAATGTCTTGAATGAGCATGAATAAATATGGAAAAGGCCAAGTATATTGCATCTAGATTCACAATTTGAGAATCAATATGACTTCTGAGGCTACTTCTTGGATTATTTTTAATCAGTTTCTAGTGGTGACCATGATGACAGGTCGAACCATGTATCACTTCTGGGACAAGATTGGGCTTGTGGATATTAACTCTCTCATTAAGAGGGAAATTTGATGAGACTTAATTATTAATGTGAATTCTCTCTATGTCTTCATGACCTTGGTTGGAGAGTGCATTGATATTCTCCCTATGTCATTATGACCTTGGTTGAATAATTCTCCCTGTGTCCTTATGACCTTGGTTGGAGAATGGTTTGACATATTAGATAGCATCATGGACTGACATTATTCATATGGAATGAATGCACTTTTACCTGATTAGGTAGGTTATCCTTGTGTCAAGTACATAGACCTTAGTTGAAGAATCATTCGGTGGACTAACATTCTTCATGTGTCATTGTATAGAAACTTAATTATGGTTGCATTCCATGTGTCTTGACCTGAATTAGGAAGAACGATATTGAGTATATATATTTTTCAATGTCATTGTATAGTGACATGATTAGGGTTGTAGTCCCTGTGCCACTTTGACCTGTATATTAAAATGGTCTGACAGAGGACAGTCATTCTCTCTGTGTCATTGTATAGTGACCTAATTAGGGATGTTATCTCTGTGTCACTCTGACCTGGATTATAGAGAATGGTTCTGAAGGTTGTAGCCTCCCAACATCGTGCTCTGATCTCCTTATAGAGTGAGTTTGTTTACCAAATAATGCATATGTGCCATACATCAGGGGCATTGAATGGGTTATGGAAATGTGGTTGATGTTCGTGACAATATTGATGATGATGATTATCTTAATCGTGATAATCCTTCCTTATTTAATTTTCAACTTGAGAACATCTTGAGAGTCATTATGAATACCTCCCTAGTTAAGAGGGAGTGTTAAATTTTGTAACTAGTATCGGTCTTCATAATGTATTTATGTCATTTGTAAATTTATTGAATCATATTTAATATGCTTGGGTAATAAAATGTATTTTATTGATGGAATGGGTTTCATTATCAAAGAAAAGAAAAAAAAAACAAATTTTAAGTGTTTTTTTAGTCAAACCCCAAATGTCAAGTCCTCCATTTTTCAAGTCGTCTTGCCCAAGTGACGTGTCCCTTCACATGAACAAAAAACTATATATTTCCATTATCACTCCACCTATTTGGTAACTAACTCGCAACTTATGGGAAGAGCAATTCAGATGTATGAGGCTATATATCTGTGTGTATCGCAAGTTGTCTAAGACTATATATCTTTGTGTAATGTGAGTTGTCATATTCTATATATATTTGTGTAATGTGAGGTGTATGAGGCTATATATCTCTATGTAATGCAATATATTTGAGGCATAATGTCAATGTGGTTATGTGAGTTTCTAATGCACTCTTTCTCTATGGGACATGACATCTAAGGACAATAATATGGCATCTTGTGACGAGATGTATTGATAGAGTTTCGGTAGTATTTGGACTAAAAATGGAGGGCTAGCTTGTCATTTGGAATACTCGTTAGGTTAAATGACATGACTTGTATTTCAATTGTTGACAAAGATTCTATAAGGAAAGGATATGTTGGGTTTCCCCTTGTGGGTTTTTCCCTAGCCACTGGCCTAATCTCTGGTGTCTCTTATCTCTTATGCACCATGATCTCTAATTTATTTATGTTTTTGAATGTGTAATCACTTGATGACATATATGAATAATTTAAATGCTAATAGGAAACACATATATCAACCACAAGTAATTATCTTGATTAGAAGTTCAAATTGAAATCGAATTTCAATAATTGTGTTGGAGAACTTGGAATGAAAAATGAAACATGTCGTTGTGTGAGACAACGCAATTAAGTACATTGTGAAATGTGGAAGAGAGAGAACCCTTTCTCTCAAATTATTTGGGTAGTTTGTCAAATTCGATTGCTTGTAAATGCATTCAATAGACTGTGTAATATTCATCATATGAAATGATGATGACACATTTAACTTTCGCTCTATATTATGTTTATGCGCATGTTCAACTATGATTGGTCCTCTCCTAACTATATCACCTTGTATAGAAACGACCTGATTGTTCCCTAAAAAATTATCCTCTTTTTCAAAAGTTTTCACATGATTTAGGACCTTCAAAGTGTCATCCTTTTGTGTTGAAAATAACTTTAACCTATGTTCCACAGTACTCTCCTTATTTGGTGTAGTGGTGATGTCATCCTCAAATGTATTAGCATGTCCTTTGATCCCATTAATAGGTTGTAGTTGCAAATAAACTACCAGATATTGTGGATGATCTTGCAACATATGATCTTTTCCTTTGTCGATAGACTTGCTCTAAAATAATTAACATTGTTAGATGTCAGAGAATTGGGAAATGATGGAAACCCCATAAAACCAACACCTTCTTTCATTTATTTTGGATTTTTTGTTACCTTAAAAGTAGCCATTTTATCATTATCTTGTATCTAGGATGTGTCTTCATCCTCTATTTCCAACCGTAGATGGTCCAAAAATTGACCCCTTTTCAGAATTGGGTGATCCATTTTAATATGGAGAGTGCAACCTTTCTTTCCAGATGTATATCTTCCCTTACCTCAATAAAAAATTGCAGCTATGTTGTTAATAAATGGAATAGAAGGATTTTGATTACAATCATCAACCAACATTGACGTTGAATCATTTTTGGTTGAAAATGTTGGGCCATTTTTGTCATTATGTGTCCCATATTTCTCTTCAACATGTGCAACCTCTCTGAATTTGGCCTTGGTATTTTGACCACGATTTTTACCTTTGATCCTTGAAGCAACAAGATTTGTCTCTCTTGCACATGTAACATGAGCTAATATTTTTCTACTAAGTGCAATGTTTTGCTCGATACGAGATTTTGAATATATTTTATTTTATGCACCCCACTTGTTTTGCACAGAGAAACTTGCTTAGTGCTAGCATTATGTCCAAAAATTGCACAGGTCTCTTCAACTGTGACTTTATCATCTTCATATATGTGAAACATTTCTCTTTCACTAATTCATGCCTTTCATGATTTCTTGCACTACCATCACTTTTCTTTGGATCAACTAATAATTGGAGTGCCCATGCTCCAATCTAATTTGCTACTCTTGTGAGATTCATGTAAGATTCTTCAATTTTTTGAAAGTTTTCTGTGAGTTTTGCAAATAGTTTTTCTTCCTACAGTTGACCCAGAATCATTTTTAAAATAACCCTTCATGTTGATAGGAAAACCAGCTTTGATACCACAATAATATTCCTTTTTATTTATTTAGCTAAAAATTCCTAGAAAATATTATAACGTAACTTTTTTTCACATATATTAATAAAATGAAACATAGAACCATATAAGTTACAAGAAAAAATTACTACATAAACCTCGATAATATTATCAAAAATTACTAAAGGTAAATTACATTAATATTATTAGGATAAACCTAGAAGATATGTTCAAGCCCTAAATTATTTAACTCCTGCAACTCTGCCCCTTTTCAAGTTGGAAATTTGGCCTCCCAAATTGGTCAACTCGACCTTCCCGAGTCTAGAAATTTAGTCTCTTGAATATTAAATTCAACCTCTTATTCAAAAGAAAACAATCAGCTATGGTGGCTTTACAACCACTGAAACTGACTACCACCATCTAGGGTGTATATCTCAACACTGAAACTGGGAAATATTTGTTAAAAAATATAACTAGTGTCAGTATTCATAAATATATTTGATTCATAATGAAATTTATTTGTCAAAAGAAAAGAAAAATAAATTTTATTATTAAATAATTTAAGTTCTTAAAGCATGAGTTTCATGCTTGGGTCAACTTTTTTTAGGTCAAATCCTCCATTGAAGGCTTCTATGGTTTATGTCAAGTGTCATTTTCTATGTCATAATGTAAAAGACCCTTCTTGGGCTCTATTTACCAAATAAGGAATTTTTTTTATTGTAAAATAGGTTAATTAGGCCTCCTCCACCAAGTTGTCCTAAAACTAGAGAAGTCAGCCTAAATTGAGGGGCAGAAACACCTATATAAAGGTAGGGCTCACACATCATTGTTTGATGGTCGTTGTTTGTTCTAGAGTCTAGATGATGATATTCATTCTTGAGATGACAGGGGAGGGCTCACACATCACTAGCAGACCCCAACACTTGAGCATGTTGCTTCCATTTCACCCCTTATTCCCCTAGGAGGGTGACATAAGGCACATTGGTGATGACTTCATGGTATTGGAGGCATACATATTACACTTTGAGCTTTTACTAGGACCATGGAGCGCTCATGATCACTTTCTTGTGGCATATTGAGCATTTATGGAGGATGACATCATAGTGGAGGACATAATTTCTCCACACATGCGGGGTTTTTGGAATTTAATGTTATGTTTTTTTAGTTATATTGAGGTTGGCTTGTAACCTGAAACTTGTTGAACACTCAAACAAACTCGCTTTAGGGCTTTGCTTGCAAAATTAGTATAAATAAGGCAAGTTAGTCCTCATATAAATAGAGAAAGCCTTACACCACTTTTCATCAGCATACTGTCATTCACTCTTCACTTCCAAAGAGTGTGCATTAGTCCTTTTCTTCTACTTAATCTGAAATGTGATCTTTTAATGGTGCAAATTCTCTTGGATATAGATTTTTGCATAAATATGTTTTCATGGGATTGAATGAAGTGTTTCTATGCGATAATTTTGTAAGTAAAATGTTGATTTTCTATATTTTTCACATTGTATTTGTGCAATAGGGCTTCTATTTTTGTGCCATGATATAATGTTAAATCTTGTTGAAATATTTCTCCTTTATAGAATGCAAAATTGTTCTCCTTGAAAATCTTAAGGAAACTTTGAGGGTGCACTCCTTAAATTTAAATCCTCCCCTCACAAGGAAAATCGCCAAGGTTTTAGAGGTGGATGCCCTAATCCTCCCTCTTTACTCCATCGAAGTCGTAACATTAAATTTCTCCCTAGAAGACTCCATTTAGCCCATTTAGGACAAAGCATTAATCATAATTGTGTTGATAATCCATCTTACTATTTAAATTTATCCTTCTTCCTTTTCTTAGATACCTAGGCTTAGGGAGAGGGTTTCATGTGAAAATATCTAAAAAAAAGTAAATTTATGTTGATGATTTCATGGTTCTTAAAGTAGGAATTGGATGTAATAAATATAAAAAGTAAAATGTAGCATTGTTGCAAATTAAACCCTCGTCTTTAGGGTTTATTTTGTTGCTTATGCATGTTTTCAACCATAGAACTCCATTAAAAACCCATAAATGTTAGTGTATATTTGAAGCTATTTCCTTCTTTACTAATCATACAAGGAAAACTATTTTTCTCTTAGTTGTTATATGATATCGTTCCCCTTATCTTTGAAAATTTGAAAAACCCTTATTTATAACAACCCTCTAGTTGGCCTAGGGTCATTGCATGGAGCTAGGTTACATTTTTTGTCAAATCAAGGGCGGGTTTTGGTGAAAAAAGAGAGCTCGATCGAGCCATTTTAAGCGCTCAATCGAATTGCTTGAGAGCTTAGAGATAGTTCGATCGAGTGTTTAAACAAACCCTCGATCGAGCTCTTATGTAACCCGAGTTAACACAAGAGCTCAATCGAACTATAGAATCAATTGAGCCTCTATTTGTCATTAAAAGTCGTGCCTACAGTTTGCACAAGCCATTTTATGCAGACCATGAGGTAGAGAAGAGTTTGATTGAGGGTTTCGAAGATGGATGAGCTTGATCTAGTTTCACAGCGACCCCATAAGCATCCATGAAGATCAAACCAACCATCGTTTGAAGGTCGAGATAGGTTTCCTATCATTTTTCTCTATTTGAATTATTTTTCTTGAAAAAAAAACATAATTTGAAATGAAAACCCAACACAAAAAATAACCACAAAACCACGAAAAAAAACCCTTGAAAACCAAAAAACAACCTATAAAACCACAAAAAATCATCAAGAAAACCCTTGAAAACCAAAAAAAAAGTAGAAAACCACAAAAAACCACCAAGAAAACCCTTGAACCACCAAAAAAACTATAATTTAGGTTTTGATTTTTTTCGTTTCATTGTATAAGTTTTCAATAATTGCAATGATCAAAGAGTTTTTCTATGGTTTTTCTATGATTTTTTTCTAATTATTTTATGTTTCGAATTTTTTTCTTGGGAATTTAGTGAAATAAATTTTCAAAAGATTTTGTTTTTTTGTTATTTAAAATGCATTTTAAATTTCCAACAAATTTGACAAAAAATATGCCCAAAATAACTCCAAAACATAAAACAACCAAACTATAACCAATAAATTTAAAAAAAATTAGGAGCTTAAGATTGAGATAATGAATATGGTCGCTCATGATGAAACTCTGCTTATTAAATAAGAAATTTTATTTCATTTTTTTAATTTAAATTTAAATTAATTTATATTTTAAATATTTTTTAATAATAACTATATTACAATTAGTTTTAAAAAAATAATTACTTAAATAAAATATTATCTAAGTTAAAAATATAAGAAATAATTTGTTATATATATAACATTTTATAATTATATAATATCTATAATATAATATCACGTAATTACATAATAAAATAAAATAAAATAAACCATAAAGTTATACATAAATTAGAACTATAACATAACAAGAAACATGTGTGTGTGTGTGTGTATGTGTGTGTGTCAAGTCTCACTAGCACAATCGGTTGAGGATGGTCCTCGTTAGCAAGATGACCCAGGATCAAACCTCACAAATTTTGTTGCACTCGTGCTAGGGGGAGGATACATGCTAAAAATACAGTCATCATAGAGTTGGTATGGCCCAGGACAGGTGTAATCCCCATGTGACTTTGACGGATTAGATGCCCTTGGGTCGTTGTTTCTCAAGCCATGGATCAAGCTTGGAGGATCATAGACAACTTGACAAACAAACAAAAACACAACAATATATATATTCCCCCGGAGGTATTTGTATGCTATCGGTCATTGGTACTTTCAGGGCAGCCTGTATTATCTCTCTCTATAGTGCAAGCAAGTGGCCTAAGTTCTCTAGCACCAATATGGTGGTGGGTAGAAATACCACACTGTTCGGGGGAATACTAGAGGAAGGAGCTTTACAAGCATCCCTTCCCCACCCAATAATATGGGAACAAGTCTCACGAATTGTTGTTTTTCCCCACATATTACTTTACTTTGTTGTTCCCCACATATTATTTCATTTCCTTAGATCATAACTCATATTCATTATAATATTGGGCACCTTCATTATCTTTGCTTATTGTATTAATTTACTACTGAACCGAATGAGACAGGAGCAACCTTAACTATGAATGAAACTATATAATTATAATATAACTATATAACATAACATATATAAGTATAAGTATATATAACTAGACATATATAATTATATATTTCATAAAATAACATCACTATAACTATTTATTTTACTAAGACTCTCCATGATTCCTGCTCCAAGATGGGTATGACAATTAATACCGACAAGACTAAAGTCGTGATTATTAAATCTAAAAAGACCAACCACAGTAATTTCATCTATGATAACATTTACTTAGAGCACGTTTCTTCCAACAAATATTTATGTATTGGAATTCATCATCAACTCAACTGGAATCATAACATCGAGAAAAGGATCATT
The DNA here is from genome assembly GCA_034641835.2 of Pinus albicaulis. Taxonomy (NCBI): domain Eukaryota; kingdom Viridiplantae; phylum Streptophyta; class Pinopsida; order Pinales; family Pinaceae; genus Pinus; species Pinus albicaulis. The sequence goes on along the minus strand of CM076579.1, from coordinate 900,962,779 downwards.
AGAGGTTGGAAATTCTATTATGAGTTTGAAAACAATTGTAAGTTAGTTGATTTATGGATTTTGAGTAAAAAAGGTTTCTCTTTGAGACTGTCACCACCCCTGTTATTTTATATGGTTGTGAAGTTTGGGGTTGTAGTATATCCAGAGAATCGTGGAGGAAGATTGAGATGATTCAAAAGAAATGTATAACCTACAACCTCAATATTAAAGGAAATTTTCCTTGTCATATCCTCTTGATCGTAGTTAGACTTTACCCCTTTGAAATCATGGCTATGTTTAGGTATTTTATGTACAAAAAGAAGCTTTAAAACATGGAAGACACAAGGTTTCCCAAAATTACCTCTAACTCTAGCCAAAACCCCCACCTCCATCTCAAGTGTGGATGGCACAAGGATGCCCAGTCTTGGCTCAACCATTGGGGGATAAAGGAGGAGATCATCTTGGGGAATAAGGATAGTATTAAAAATATCATTACCTCCAGATTCAAGGATAAATTGTGGGACGATAACGAGCTAAAGGGAAAAAGGAAGCTTAAGTATTATAAGAAGATGATCAACCCCACCCTTGCTAATTAGAATTATCTCTTTGTCTTGACCAGTGCTAAGAAGAAAATGAATATTGCAAGGATAAGAACTAATTTTCATGATCTTCGTAGAAAAATTGGACGTTGGTTTATTTCCAAAACACCCTAGGATGAAAGAATCTGCCTCCTTTGAAATATTGAGATGGTTGAAGATGAACAACACTTTCTCTTAGATTTCTTGACTCTTACTCACATCCGCTCTTAGTTCCAGAACATTTGTCACACTTCCAACCTTATTGACTTGTTAATTCAACAAAACTATTGTGATTTTGGAGCGATTGCCTCCTTCCTTTTTTATCATAGAAATAAAATATTAAAGAGTCGCAATTAATATTTTACTTATTAAAGTGTGATAAACAACATTGGTCTTAGTAGACATTAATCATCATCATCACAATTATATATATATATATATATATATATAACATAACATATTCAATATAATTATATATAACATTGAACATAACTATATATAAAAAATAGATCTAACTATGTTATATGTTATATATAGTTATGTGATGTTATAGTTATAATAGCTAAACATATATAGTTATGATATGAATTTTATATATATATATATATATATATATATATATATATATATATATATATATATCCAATTTTTAAGCCTATAGCCAAGCCGTACACCAAATTAGTGTATGAGACCCCCTTGTTCGTGGGACAAGGGGACCACCTCCATCCACGAAGCGATTTGACTACTAATTTACAAAGGTATACATACTTCACCCCTTTAGTTTTGAACCCGTAATATCTTACGAGGAAAACCCATGCTCTTAACCATTAGACCTAATTAATTTTTAATATATATATATATATATATATATATATATATATATATATATATATATATATATATATATATATATATATATATATATATATATATATATATATATATATATATATATTGCGCCAAGAGATTTGATCCATCTCGGTGCTTTATAGATACGGAGTTAAGATGGATCTAGGTTGGTTTCATTCATGTGCGGCCAAGGAAAATCTATAGACGATATGATTAATTTTATCAATAATATGTAAATAAATCTAATATTAATACAATAATTTTAAATGTGCTTAAATATGTCTGAGATTAACCTGGTCATTTTAATTTTAAATTTTCTTAGTTACTCCAGTTTGTTGAGATGATAAATATTTTTAATAACTTTAATGATGAAAAATGATGAAATAAATTTTTTGAATGCAAAACGACAATGTAATAGTGTTGAATGATAGAAAATGTGAATAATAATAATGTAGTCAATTACAAATAATTTTCATTGTGATAAATATCAAACTATTTTCTTCTACTATTCTTATTGTCACCCTTATTAGTTTTTTCATCTTCTCATATCGTTTGTATGAAAAGGGTTGTTGAAATCATAAGGCATCTAAATCTTTAGTTGTTGTAATAAACATCATACCTTGTCTCTATTTCTCTCCAATATTAATAGGTTGAATTACTATAACACAAAATCAATGTACATTGCCAATAATTTTTGTGCTTACACTGAAATTAATGCACATTGTCAATCCAATCACTTTAAAATTAATGTACCATTATAAATCCAATTGCATCAAATCATAAATCAACATCTACACTCAAATCAATGCATCTAGTGCGAGAAATATTCTTCCCTCTCTTCTATATATATATATATATATATATATATATATATATATATATATATATATATATATCCATCCATATCTCCTTAGTTATATCTCTATCTCACCCCCCAAACACAGATGCTCTCTCACTCCATATATATAAATATCTCGGTCCCTCCCTCCCCCTCTCCATCTCTCTATTATTCCCTCACTTCACCTTCCTTCAATATCTCTAGCTCCCTCTGTCTCTCTATATCACCCCCAAAACATACACTCTCTTTCTCCAATCTATCTATCCCTCCCCTCCTCCTTCTATCCCCCTCTCTCTCTCTCACTTCTCCTTCTCTCCCTCCCCCCCCATTTCTCTATCTTTCCTCTTGTTATCCTCTCTCCCTCTCTCTCTCTATTCATTTCTTCTTACCTCCCTCTCTTGCCCCCTCCAAATTTATCTCTCTTTCCCTCCCTCTCTCCACTCTCTCACATCCTCTCTCTTCCTTCCTCTCTATCAATTTCTCTCCCACATCTCTCTCTCTCTCTCTCTCTCTCTCTCTCTCTCTCTCTTCACCCTCCAACTTTGTTACTATATCCCTCTCTCTCTCTCCTTCTCTCTCCTTCTAATCCAGGATAAATTCTTGATACCCTTAACCAAGATGTTTTACTTTAACTGATAAATTAGAATTGCATTTAATTAAAGTGTTAATGAACATAAATGAACAACTGTGTGATGTAAAGAATAGGAACATAACATTTCAAGATAAGGAATCATAAGAACACGTCGTTTGATAACGGAGTTCATCCAGGAGGGACTACATCTCCGGGCCTCGGTGTCAAGATGGTGTAGGTCGCTGCATTAAGTGTTGTAAAGAAGAAAATGTACACAGATGGTGTTTTCTCTATCGTACAAGGAAAATTCCCTCACGCAGGAGTGTTTGGACCTCTCTATGAGATGTTCCACCACTGGAACTCTCATTCATAAAAAGGACTCATATTAGTATGACAATAGCTCACACATAAAGGCTATGAGTATCCCGCCAACATGGAAACAAAGGGATCTCAAACAACATACATGTGACAATGAGTATCCCGCCAACATGGCATCAAAGGATCTCAAACATAATACATATCCATGAAAGAAAATACATCTCATAATAAGAACAAAACAAGATCTCGCATCAACATTAACAGGGATCTGTACAGCACTATATTGCATCTTAGAGACAAAGAGACAAAGAAGTACATGAAAGCAACTCATCATATACCTCACACTGAATATGACTGAAGAATGAGTTGCTCTGTTGTTTGATCTGAAATCACCATCACGGTCGTGGCGTCGAAAGGTGTGAAATCCACTGCTCACTCGCTGAATGCTGACACCTGCAATTTCACTTTAAAAAGTGGCTGAAAAATATAAATCTCAGATTGAAAATATGAATACGCCATCATATTTTTGGTGTCTAATAGTGCAAAATCGACATAAAGTTTGTCCCATTTGGACACTGTCAAAATTTCGCCCTCTTGAAAGTTGGGCTCAATCAAGGTTCTACCTTCTTCTTTTCTGGGCTCATGGTTCCACTACCTTGATCTTCGTGCAGCAATATACCTGCAATAAAATAACAATAAAAATCAAAATTCGTGCTCCTCCTCGGCTTCCATGTTGGCACCTAGCGTGGGGGCATTGTGCAAATGTAGATTTTAAGTATAAAATCTGAGCGAACTTTAAAAAACAAGTTCGTTAGCCGCATTGGTTAGGATTTGCATTAGCAGTGAGGGCGTCGGGTGGTTAAACCCCGCCCCTTCCATAATTAACCGAAATATTGTTTTATTAATTGTCCATTTTTTTTTATTTAACCCAACACATGCATTATTTAACCCAACACATGTATTATTTCCTCTTGTTATCCTCTCTCCCTCTCTCTCTCTATTCATTTCTTCTTACCTCCCTCTCTTGCCCCCTCCAAATTTATCTCTCTTTCCCTCCCTCTCTCCACTCTCTCACATCCTCTCTCTTCCTTCCTCTCTATCAATTTCTCTCCCACATCTCTCTCTCGCTCTCTCTCTCTCTCTCTCTCTCTCTCTCTCTCTTCACCCTCCAACTTTATTACTATATCCCTCTCTCTCTCCTTCTCTCTCCTTCTGATCTAGGATAAATTCTTGATACCCTTAACCAAGAAGTTTTACTTTAACTGATAAATTAGAATTTCATTTAATTAAAGTGTTAATGAACATAAATGAACAACTGTGTGATGTAAAGAAGAGGAACATAACATGTCAAGATCAAGAATCATAAGAAGACGTCGTTTGATAACGGAGTTCGTCCAGGAGGGACTACATCTCCGGGCCTCGGTGTCAAGATGGTGTAGGTCACTGCATTAAGTGTTGTAAGGAAGAAAATGTACACGGATGGTGTTTTCTCTATCGTACAAGGAAAATTCCCTCACGCAGGAGTGGTTGGACCTCTCTATGAGATGTTCCACCACTGGAACTCTCATTCATAAAAAGGACTCATATCAGTATGACAATAGCTCACACATAAAGGCTATGAGTATCCCGCCAACATGGAAAACAAAGGGATCTCAAACAACATACATGTGACAATGAGTATCCCACCAACATGGCATCAAAGGATCTCAAACATAATACATATCCATGAAAGAAAATACATCTCATAATAAGAACAAAACAAGATCTCGCATCAACATTAACAGGGATCTGTACAGCACTATATTGCATCTCAGAGACAAAGAGACAAATAAGTACATGAAATCAACTCATCATATACCTCACACTGAATATGACTGAAGAATGAGTTGCTCTGTTGTTGGATCTAAAATCACCATCACGGTCGTGGCGTCGAAAGGTGTGAAATCCACTGCTCACTTGATGAATGCTGACACCTGCAATTTCACTTTAAAAAGTGGCTGAAAAATATAAATCTCAGATGGAAAATATGAATACGCCATCAGATTTTTGGTGTCGAATAGTGCAAAATCGACATAAAGTTTGTCCCATTTGGACACTGTCAAAATTTCGCCCTCTTGAAAGTTGGGCTCAATCAAGGTTCTACCTGCTTCTTTTCTAGGCTCATGGTTCCACTGCCTTGATCTTCATGCAGCAATATACCTGCAACAAAATAATAATAAAAATCGAAATTCGTGCTCCTCCTCGGCTTCCATGTCAGCACCTAGCCTGGGGGCATTGTGCAAATGTTGATTTTAAGTATAAAATCTGAGCGAACTTTAAAAAACAAGTTCGTTAGCCGCATTGGTTAGGATCTGCATTAGCAGTGAGGGTGTCAGGTGGTTAAACCCTGCCCCCTCCATAATTAACCGAAATATTGTTTTATTAATTGTCCATTTGTTTTTATTTAACCCAACGCATGTATTATTTAACCCAACACATGTATTAAAATAAGGTTTGAGGGGGGGTCGGACCCACATTGGGGGGCCCGCCCCTTAACTCCCTTCATCATTATCATATTACATGGTGTGTATTTGTGATTGGGTTGGGCGGGGGGGTTGACAGCTCTCTCCCTCCCCCACCCATATTTAATGTGGTGCGGCCGCCGTATAAGATGGAGGGTTGGGGCCGCGGGGTCACAGCCGTTGGCCCCACCTAATCTGAATTTTATCGTGTATGTGGTCGAGGGGTCCGCCGAGGTCATGGCCGCCAGCCCCTAATTTTAATATTTTTGTTATGTCATGCGGAGGGATCGCAAGGTTTGTCCACCCGTCACCCCTTTTTTTATATATATTTTTTGTTTTAATATAACAAAATTCCCATTTTAAAAATACCCAATTTTTACCGTAGGAGTCAAATTAAGGGTCGCACAAATTCGCCCTGAATCTGGCCTGAGCTCGTCGGAATCCAGTGGTCGAGTTTCTTCCAAATTGTTTCCTCCTTAAGCCTGCTACCTCATCAAGTCAACCCAAAACTTTAACTGCTTCTAACTTCTCCATACGGACTCAGAATTGAGTGACGTCTACGTCATTGGAATCAGAAAGATGAAACCTATGATATGAACCTAGTTTGAGAGAAATCCAAACACATTGATTTTTGAGCCCTCTTCGTCCTGTGTGTGTCTCTAGAGCCACCTAGATCAATCCTCCCCACTGAGGAGCTTTTGGTCCTCCAAAAGCATCAGGAGGAATCTGCAACTGCTGTGTACTATGTCTGCACCACAAGCGTCTCGAAAAATCACCCTTCCTTCTCCTTCACCTGCGTCCTTCGGATCCATAGGTGATAAACTACACCTACACCTTCTGCAAACCTGTAGTACAATCCCCTACAAATTACATGCTCAAATTACGACCAAATATGACCCAAAACATTTCCCATGCTTTCCATGAGTTTATAATATGTACTCGGTGGTAAGGTTTACATCAAATGGAAATCACACCCCAGCTATCATTACAAGACAAAAATATCGTTATCGCATTTTTGAAGTGATGGAAAAAACCTCGTCACTTTTACATGAAATAAATGCATCACATGATTCATAAAACAAGGCCAAAATATCATTGTTTCTTAAACAAGTGACGGAAAAACACATCATCACTTTTACAGTGTAACATGCAACATATGATTTACAAACACAGCCATGACAAGCTAATATATCTAGAAAAAAATCTAGAAAAACCATCTCTCACTTATCAAAGTGAATGGGTCATCCCCCTTGTGGGAGATTTGCTTGTCGATCAGTGGTTTCGATTGGTTCTTGCACGGGCGCTTTGTTTTTAATGCGCTACTCTGGATGTGTAATGTCCCAAAATGGAAATCAGTAGAATTTTTCACCACTGAAATGTTCCTTTGTCGCAAATATTGACAAGGTTATGTCAGAGATGGACTGAGAGGGCTTTTACAAGTTATTTCACCTCTAAAGAGAGGATGAGAACCGGAGTCTTCCTGGCCCTTACTCAGACTCTACCTATAGCTATGCAAATATTTCTTCCTTCAGGAAGATGTTGCTCACAAGAGATGAGCTATAGCAATACACAAGCATGAGCTGGAAATAGCAGTGAGTGCAGAAACTTCAGAAAATGCAATAAACCCTCATAGTCTTCTCATTAATAATATGATAGCAGAAATGTGTACAAGATCTTGAGGAAATGGTCACTCAAGCTGAAGCAAGTCCTTCTCTAAAGACACAAGTACAATGAACATGAAATACACTGCTACATATATTATGCCCAACTATGATTGCGCAGTCACTGAAGGAAGACTGCTGCAAAATAATGATACAATGAAGATATGACAATAATAAGCTCAAATAAACAAGGGGGAGCTGGATCTCAACCCCTGGAAACTATAATAAACAATCCCTAAATGGATTGGCTACAATACATACAAAATGGCAGTTCTGCAGAAATGTCGGAGTAGCTGGAGTAGCTGCTACTCTAAAATGAGAACCTGAAGGAGATGGTTGAATAATGCTGCATAAAATGTATAGACCTCCTCCAATGGAAATCTAGAGTGAAAGGTTGATCCTTTCACCAAAGATCTCACTCTCCAAAATGCCAGTACAACCCCTCACTGCAATTGCACTCAAGAACTGCGCAGTCAAGGAGAGGAACGGCGCTATAGATAATGGGAAGAGTTTGGCCTCCTGCCAAGATATGAGAAATGGAGCTGATGTCTCCCCTACTAATCTCTCGGATGCATAAAAGCTTCCTCTTCTGAAATCTGAGCTCCGGAATGATGGTGTGAGATGATGAAGGTCCCTCACTACAACACCAGCAACTCCAGCGTTCTCTTGCTGCAAGAATAATGCAGTAGCTGCAAATGATTGCTTTGGCCTCAAGCCAAGATGTGAGGAAGACGAAGAACAATCTCTCCATGGCCTCCCATGGAAGAGAAGGGCATTCCTAAACAAGAATCCCTCTTGTGCTAAACAACAACAAGTTGAAGAGAGCTTCAACTTCAAATTCTATCTCCAAAATTGCACAGCTTCTCTAGGAAGCCTCTTCCTTCTTGGGCAGTGCTGTTGACTTTAGTCAATGGTGACTAATCAAGTGAGCTGGTTTCCATTCACACCCTTGGTGTTTATTTCAGCTGCTTTATTCACTCCCCTTTCACACTAGGAGTGTTATTTATTCACCTAAAAGGGGCTAAGGTGTCTCCTGGCCCATTTTATTAAACAAAAATAAAATGTGCAACTATAATGTCCATTTTAGCTTGAGGCTAAAAATGGATTTCTCAGCAAAACATGCCTGAAAAACGCATTTTTCAGGAATGTGTGCTTCATCTATCATACAAGTGTTTAGAAACACTCAGAAAATAATTGAAAATGCTGCAGAAACCTTTACTCAACTTTTATGGGCAAAAAGGTGGGGAAAAGTGAGGATTTTGTCCCTAAAATAGGTGTATAAGAAAATATGCGTAAAATTAAGGGTCAAGGTTCTATAATATGTTATATCAGGTAAATAGGGATCTACATGTCGAATTTCATCAAAAAAAAATGTGTTTTTCTAAGTTAAACAGTTCCTCCTTCTCGACTAGTCAAGAAAAACCCTGATTTCCCATGACTTGGAAGATGCAGAAATTTACTGAAGCGAGGGAAGTGTATTTTTTGAAGGTATAAGATGTAAAATAGTATTAAAAATCATATAATGAGTTTAGGAACATTTCATAGGCATTAAGCAAGGTTAAACAGCAGCTTTACATAGAAAATCCCTCAAGATTGAGGTGCTGCAAGACAAGAGAATGACCCAGAAACCCTTCAGCGTTATTTTCAGGAGGCTGAAGATTATTTTTATTATATTACAGATCTTCAATTGATAAATACATGAAAACAGATATCTATAATGAAACAAAATTCCCAAAGGGCTCTTTATTACATTCCCCTTGGGGATTTCAGCAATACATGAAAATGTCGGAGCAAATCTGAGTTTTACTGCAGCAGTTCTAAAGAATGATTCAGAATTTCTGAAGCAAAAGCTTCAGTAAATGTATCAGATCATAAATAGACTTGGATTGGTTGGCCAATCCAAGGATCACCCTTGATGCAAGGATGCTTCCTTCACATCAGATATCTAGCTCCATAAAGATGCCAAAAACCCTGCAACACTGATCCTTCAGCAATAACACAGATCTGGGGAAGAAAATGCGTAGTATACCATGAAGAACACATTGGTCTGATGCCAAGATCTAAAATGAAGCTCCAATATTCCAATACAGCCCCTCAATGGATTAGAACCCTCCTCCACTAAAAAGAAGTACTGAAATGCTCTAGATCTGAAAATATATAGACTCCACTTGCTGCAGCTTACAAAAAAAATCAAACCCTCAACAGGATATACATTGCAGTTGGAAGTAGAAGCTTGGCCAAATGCTGGATAGTGGACAAAGCTAAACATCCTCCTCCAAAGAGCTACTCCATGGAAGGAGAGAGGGTTCCTAAACAGGAAACCCTCTTCCCTTTGGCTAGACAGCCAAGAGAACTCGAGTTGCCCAAACAACCTCAAATTTGAAATATCTTCAACAACTGAAGAATCCTCCTCCAATAGAAATCTGAAGTGAAAGGCTGATCCTTTCACTCAAGACTTCTCCTCCAAAAGGATGTTAATCCCTCACAGCAAATACTCACTTAGAAAAATGTTGTCTAAGAGAGGGACTGCGCTGCCAATGATGGAATGTGGTTGGCCTGATGCCAAAGATGATGGGATATTCTCTAGAACCACCATTTTTGATCCTCCAATGAATAGAACCTCTCCCCACTAGAAAACAAGTTGTGGATGGTGTGTGGAAACCTCCCGAGCAACACCCAGCAACACTGCACAATATCTGTTGCAGAAATTGCGCTGATGTAGATGGCTAAAGCTAATGGTTTGAATGTCGAAATATGGAGGATGAGTGCAATCCTTCATGAGCTACTCAAGAAGGAGAGGAAATCCTCAACAGGACTCCCTCGTGCCCGAAGGCACTGCAGCTCTGCTGAACAGCAAGAGGCAGCAACAAGTCTTCAAGACTCAAATGTAAAATGATCAAAAGATGTCCACAATGGCTGCCTTGCTCCTTTTTATACAATGAGCCTTCCCTCCATGGACCCTATTTCAAATTAGGGTTTCCTTCTCTCTAGAAACTTCCCTCCTACGTTGTCCCACATAATGCTTTCCAACTCATGCCAACGCAGTTTGACTTGGTCAACCTTGGCCAAGCATGTTTGCAAAAACCTCCTTTCACACATGGAGGTGTGAAATCCAGCTCTCAAGTGATCCTCTTTCATACTTAGAGGATTTTTATTCTCTAAACATGCAAATAATGGGTCCCCTACCGATTTTATTCATCTCTTTAACAAAATTTAATGTCCCATAAAATTTGGGACATTACCATCTACATCAGCACAGTTTCTGAAATATTGAAAAGGCTATGTCAGAGATAGACTGAGAGGTCTTTTACCAGTTATTTCACCTCTAAAGAGAGGATGAGAAATCCGGAGGCTAGCTGGCCCTTCTCAGACTCTGCCTATGGATATGCAATATTCCACCTAGGGAATTTCTGCTACAGGGTCCTTGAGGACGTTGTATAAGGAAGCTACTGCATAAATAAGGAAAACCAGCACTGGGATGCCCTAGAACAACTCTAATAAGACTCCCCTGCAGAAAATGAGCTCAAAGAAATAACTCTAGATGGGTTATTCAGATCTCCCCAATCTAGGTATCTAAAACAATGCTCAATGAAAGAGCTTACAGCAATATGTGAACATAAACATGAACTCTTTAACTTTGAATACACCATAAGAGGGAAATACTATAGCCGTCATGATATTATGATATATCAGCAAATAAATACAAAACATAGCTGAGGGACAAGCCACTCAAGCTTTGAGAACCAACCTCCAATACATGAACAATGGAAACATGAGTAGATGCAACCACACAAAATGCCGGAGTAGCTGCAATTGCGCAGTGTATATGAAGGCATAGCTGCTAAATATGAATGAAATACACATATGGCTAAAGGAATACAATAAAATATCCCAATAACAAGAAATGGGCTGAAATACAAGATTTCTAGCCAATCTAGGAGAGATTGCTAGAAATGCCTGAGAATACAAAATGTGACAACAGAGTTGTCACTGCAACTGAACCCAAACATGAATGAGGTTGTGGCTGATCTGAAATATGATTGCCTTCCTCTGATAATGTCTTCAATACAAAGGGTTGATCCCTTTGTCTCAAAAACATCCCTCCTTGAAGCTCCAGAAACCCCTCTCTCACTACCTCCTCCAAAATAACGCAATTTCTCTCCTGGACTTCGCAGTGGGAGATGATAGAAGTGTGGCCTCATGCCACTGATCTGAAATTAAGCTCGGGAATCCTCCGTGCAGCTCCTCCAATGAGTAGATCACTCCTCCACTGAAGAAAACTAGACAAGAGAGACTCCATGAGTTCCTCTCTTGCTGCACCCAGCTACACAACGTCCTCTCTACTGCAGAAATAACGATGTAGAAGATGAATGAAGCTGTGGCCAATGCCGGATTGAGGAAATGTAGCTCAATCCTCATCCTTCCTTGAGTAAGAGGTAGGGATTCCCGACCGAGAACACCCTAGTGCTCAAGGGCACCATCACCCTGCTAAACAGCCCGGGGATGCAAGCTTTTGCAGACCCTTGTCTGAAATCTAAAACATAGCATAATGAAAATGGCCTACCATCTCCTCCATATAAAGTGAGAGAACTCCTCTCCATCATGGTCCCCACCAATTAGGGTTTCCACCCTCATGAAAGTGTCTTCCCTTCAAAACTGCGCAGCTTCTCTAGGAAGCCTCTTCCTTCTTGGGCAGCGTTGTTGACTTTAGTCAATGGTGACTAATCAAGTGAGCTGGGTTCCATTCACACCCTTGGTGTTTATTTCAGCTTCTTTATTCACTCCCCTTTCACACTAGGAGTGTTATTTCTTCACCTAAAAGGGGCTAAGGTGTCTCCTAGCCCATTTTATTAAAAAAAAAAAAATGTGCAACTATAATGTCCATTTTAACTTGAGGCTAAAAATTGGGGACATTATAGTCCTCCCCTCCCACATGTTGCTTTCCCTCAAGCAACTGCATGAAGAGAACAAAATATTCTCCCCCTTCTTCTCTTGTGGCCTCCTCATCAATGGTCCCACCACTGCTCAAATATGTTGCAATGAATTTGTCCTCCAATGCTCTCTCCCAAGTATGCAAGCTGTCAACAATGCTCCTCATGGAAAGATAGAAGGTGTAGTGGAATCCTTCATGTTGTGCTAAGCCCTCCTTAAGGTAGGAGTGATGATATGCATGGGAAAATTTGTCTCCCAATGATGATCTCCTCATCCATGCAATCATCCAAATAAAAATCCCACCCCTGATTTCTGCAATAAGTTTGGGTTGAATGGAGAGTGTGCTTGCATTCTCATGATAACCCTCTCTCCATTTGAAGTGTGCATGGGGCTGCCTCTGTCTTTGGGCTGGAAAGTATGGTCTCCAAGAATGGCCCAAGCTACCCCATCAAGAAAAATCAGCCATGATATGCCTCTGCAAATCCTTCCAGTGGTCCCTCCGACAAGAAGGTACAAGTAGCAATGTAGCAATCATGGTCTGCCCATGGTATCTCCTGCAAAATGAAGCATCTATAATAGGGAGAATCATGCTCCCAATGGGTTGTACATACAATACTCTCCAAATAACGCTCCCCAATAGATATACAACATCAGAAATGTACAAGGAGAAATATGCAATAAAAACAAGTTGTCAAATGACAACGGGAGAGTGGTCTCAAGTTCCACCCATGGAACTGCGCAGTGCCTCCTTGGCCTACCTCAAAATCAAAATGAACAAGTGCTATACTAGCCACTTGTTTGTTGCCACAACATCTCCTCTCAAGATGAAGCATGAAATCACAATTTGGTGCCAATGGTGCACACCAAGAAGCATGTGGCTACCCCCACAACCATCACGAAATTAGCCAAAATCCAGGCCACAAGTAGCTGCAAGTACATCCTCATGAAAAATGCAAGAAGGAACAAGCCTCCTTGATACATCATGCTCCTCAATCAATGAAAATAAGTACAATACAAAATATAAAATTATACCTCCTCCATCATGCACTAGAGCTCTTGAGCTGAAATGGCTCAACTGAATGCTCTCCCTCTCCTCCAATGAGTAAGGGAATGGTTGTGCCAACCACACCAGAAACAATCGGGCTTTGCATCTATCCATATGCTGATGTAGATCATGCTGAATTCCCTCCAAAGTGAACTCCTCTAGCAAAGTAAAATATGCATCCAAATGCACAGCTAGGAAGTCCTCATCTGCAGCATGCAAAAGTTCCTCCTTGAGACTAGAAACTCTAGTCAAGAAGAGTCTGCCATGATGATAGATGATCATATCATCCACTAAGTATCTGCCATCTCCATCAAGGCCACCCAAGAATCATGCATGCACCAAGATCCTAGGGAATACTCAACCAAAGCTAAGTCCTCCCTCCTGGATCAATCCTCCACATAGATAGCGCTGGTGTTCTGCAATATGGTGATCCATCACGCTGCTGCCTGCTACCTTTACATCCCCTCATGTCAAAGTCATCTTCCAAGTTGTTTCCATGCCCATCATGCAGCTGCTCATGCTCAAATAGAAATAATGATCTTTGAAAACAAGCCTCCCATGAGAGACTATCATCTCCAAAGAATCTCCCGATCCTGGGCAATATAAGCATGAGTGGCCTCCCTCTACTCCAAAGCATGAAATAGTTCTTCCCCAAATGAAGTGACCTCTCTCTCACCAAATCCATGGAGCATTCATCCGGCATCATGAAGATGCTATCCTCCATCCATACAGCAACTCTATCTGCACAGTGAAACTGATGAGAATGGGTGAGACTGAAAATGAGAGAGTGTATCCCTCCTCCATGAGCTTATCCCCAAACTCTTTGCGTTTTAATGGACTCCTCCAATGTCTCCACCCCTCCAGAGTCCAATGAGTGGTGAACCAAATAACATGATGCCTCTCATCATCTCTAGATCATGTGGCCTCCCAAGTGGAAACCTCCAAAAATGAGACATCAAGATAGGAAGTGGACTGTATATGTGAGAGGAATGAAAGGTCCTCTCTCTCTACTGCGCAGTGCAGTCCTTCTCCCATGTGAAGAAAATCTCTGAAGATAGATAGGGGTGAATTTCCATCATCCCTTCATGTTGATCCTTCTGCTCTTCTTCTTCTTCTAATGGTGCAACGTTGTAGGTTCTTCTATGCACCTCCTCTCCACCAACATGTGAGTGTGTTTCCTCCTGAGTGAGAGGCCTTGGGTCTTGGACTTCTCTTGAAAGAAAATTCTCCACACCCTCACAAATGGAAGAGTGCCCTTCATATCATGGGGGTCTTGCCTCTATAAAGCCATTCTCCTAATTTACTCCCCCTCTAGAAAGATGGAATGATCATTGTTTCATGGTTCCCCTCCGTGCATGCAGAGTGTTTGAAGTTTTGTCACACCCAGTTGCACATTGATTTTCATCAATCTCCTTTGCAAAACTCTTTGTGACTCCAACATATGATCTCTCATTTTCATGAGAACATGAAATAGAACTCTGAAATCAATCATCATGAATCATACCTTTGAGTTTACAGCGCTGCTCCTCCAAAGGCCTCAACTTTTTCCATCCATCCTTCTTGCAGTAGCTTTGGGAAATGTACTGCATTGTGGATCTGCATGTGTGGCTGAATGCTCACACCCTCCATGATAATAGCTAGGGCTTTCTCCATCCACAAACCCTTTTCAGAAAATTTCTCCAAAATTTTCCCCTTTCAACAGATCTTCAATGGTGTGCTCAATTGTCTGGAAAAGAAGAAGGGAAACCTCCTCTTCCTTCATTCCTCCTCCTTGTTTCCTCTGTAAATCTCCTCTCCTTGGAGAGAGAAGCTCCTCTTGCTAATGGCAATAGATCTTGGGCACAGGCTGAGCCAAGATCATGCTCTGATACCACTGTAATGTCCCTTTTTTAGGAACATGCTACTCCATCGGGAATATCTTGAGATATTCCAATTCCTTCTTCAGTGAGCTACTGCAAGTCCATTTCAGATATTGACTAATGGGTAATTTACAGGATATGACTCCTTCCAAAGAAGGGAGAAATCCTGAGGCTAGCTAGCCCTTCTCGGACTCTGCCTATGGATATGCAATATTCCACCTCGGGAATTTCTGATGCAAGGTATAAGGAAGTTGCTGCATAAATAAGGCAAACCAGCGCTAGGATGCCCTAGAAAAACTCTAATACAACTCCCCTGCAGAAAATGATCTCAAATAAATAACTCTAGATGGGTTATTCAGATCTCCCCAATCTAGGTATCTAAAACAATGCTCAATGAAAGAGCTTACAGCAATATGTGAACATAAACATGAACTCTGCAACTCTGAATACACCATAAGAGGGAAATACTATAGCCATCATGATATTATGATATATCAGCAAATAGATACAAAACATAGCTAAGGGACAAGCTACTCAAGCTTTGAGAACCAACCTCCAATACATGAACAATGGAATACATGGGTAGCTGCAACCCCACAAAATGCCGGAGTAGTTGCAACTGCGCAGTGTATATGAAGGCATAGCTGCTGAATATGAATGAAATACACATATGGCTGAAGGAATACAAGAAAATAGCCCAATAACAAGAAATGGGTTGAAATACAAGATTTCTATCCAATCTAGGAGAGATTGCTAGAAATGCCGGAGAATACAAAATGTGACAACAGAGTTGTCACTGCAACTGAACCCAAACATGAATGAGGTTATGGCTGATCTGAAATCTGATTTCCCTCCTCTAATAATGTCTTCAATACAAAGGGTTGATCCCTTTGTCTCAAAAACATCCTCCTTGAAGCTCCAGAAACCCCTCTCTCACTGTCTCCTCCTAAATAACGTAGTTTCTCTCATGGACTGCACAGTGGGAGATGATAGAAGTGTGGCCTCATGCCACTAATCTAAAATGAAGCCCAGGAATCCTCCGTGCAGCTCCTCCAATGAGTAGATCACTCATCCACTGAAGAAAACTAGACAAGAGAGACTCCATGAGTTCCTCTCTTGCTGCACCCAGCTACACAACGTCCTCTCTACTGTAGAAATAACGCTGTAGAAGATGAATGAAGTTGTGGCCAATGCCGGATTGAGGAAATGTAGCTCAATCCTCATCCTTCCTTGAGGAAGAGGTAGAGATTCCCGACCGGGAACACCCTAGTGCCCGAGGGCACCATCACCCTGCTAAACAGCCCGAGGATGCAAGCTTTTGCAGACCCTTGTCTGAAATCTAAAACATATCATAATGAAAATGGGCTGCCATCTCCTCCATATAAAGTGAGAGAACTCCTCTCCATCATGGTCCCCACCAATTAGGGTTTCCACCCTCATGAAAGTGTCTTCCCTCCAAAACTGCGCAGCTTCTCTAGGAAGCCTCTTCCTTCTTGGGCAGCGTTGTTGACTTTAGTCAATGGTGACTAATCAAGTGAGTTGGGTTCCATTCACACCCTTGGTGTTTATTTCAGCTGCTTTATTCACTCCCCTTTCACACTAGGAGTGTTATTTCTTCACCTAAAAGGGGCTAAGCTGTCTTCTTGCCCATTTTATTAAACAAAAATAAAATGTGCAACTATAATGTCCATTTTAGCTTGAGGCTAAAAATTGGGGACATTACAGGATGGACTCTCCAGCACGTGGCTCTTTGATGGCCACTTCGATCGCAATGGGTGCGAAAGGTCTTTTTCCTCCTAACCTTCTTTCTTTGTTGTGGAGAAGGCTTTCCATCCCTCATTCTCCTTTGTGCTGCCATCCTTTTCCAACACTTAGAAAACACATGGTTATGTAAACCACAAAAATGACACATTTTGTGATGACATGATTTACGACCTTGGTTATCAACATCCTTATAATAAAAATTCACTTTGGAGTAATGAGACTTATTATACCTTCTCTAGTGGTCTCTGGTGCAATCATGGTGATGGGAGCTCGCCTTGGCTCTTTCACTGCAACATGCATTACCATGGAACGATGGAGAAGTGTTCCCATCATTCTTCTTCCCTGGAGATTTCATCAATGTATGTTTTCCCTTGATGTCCTTCGAACATCCTTCTTCAGTGTACCCAAAACCTGCATAATGAGGTCTCTTCACAACCTCCAATGGTTGGGTTATGCCTTGGCCACGAATGCCAAGTCCTCCTCCTTTGTACCCCATCTTGGTGAGGAGTCTCATTTCAGTTCCTGTAATGGGTATCTCCACACTTCCAACATAAATGACATCATGTGGAGATGAAACTAAAGAGAAATCAACATTTTTTACCTCAGTTTTCGATTTCGAAACAAGTGAAGAAGGCTTCTCTAAGCCTTCGTTGCGCTTCACTTCCTCTAGGGCATTTGTCGCGGCTTGTAGCTGAAGCTACAACCGCTGCTTCTCCCCCTTATCTTCCTGCAGGAGTGCCTTCAATGCATCATGATCTGCTTGAAGACTTTCGTTGTTGTGCTTCAATTCATCCCACGCCTTTGTCATGGCTTGCAACTAAAGTTGCAATCGATGTTTTTCATCCTTCTCTTCCTGTAGGAGTGTCTTCAATTCGGCGTTCTCTGCTGCTTGTTTTTCATAAGCCTCGTACAACATGTCTGCTTTCTCGGACACCCTGAGCATGGTCTCGTACATGTCCTTGACATTCTCCACAGCTCAATTCAGCGATCATCCAATAGTTCACGCCTGCAATCCAATCAGCAAGAAGACCTGCTCTGATACCACTTGATCCAGGGTAAATTATTGATACCCTTAACCAAGACATTTTACTTCAGCTGGTAAATTAGAATTGAATTTAATTAAAGTGCTAATGAACATAAATGAGCAACTACATGTTGTAAATAAGAGGAACATAATATGTCAAGATCAGAAATCATAAGAACACGTCGTTTGATAACAGGGTTCGTCCAAGAGGGACTACATCTCCGGGCCTCAGTGTCAAGATGGTGTAGGCCACTGCATTAAGTGTTGAAAAGAATAATATGTACATAGATTGTGTTTTATCTATCATACAAGAAAAATTCCCTCACGCAAGAGTAGCTAGACCTCTCGACGAGATGTTCTACCACCGGAATTCTCATTCATAAAAAGGACTCCTATCAGTATGACAATAGCTCACACATAAAGACTATGAGTATCCCGCCAACATGGCAAACAAAGGGATCTCAAAAAACATACATGTGACAATGAGTATCCCGCCAACATGGCATCAAAGGGATCTCAAGCATAATACATATCCATGATAGAAAGTACATCTCACAACAAGAACAAAACAAGATCATGCATCAACATCAACAGGGATCCGTACAACACTATGCATCTCAGAGACAAAGAGACAAAGAAGTAAATGAAATCAACTCATCACATACCTCAGACTGAAGATGAGAAAAGAATGAGTTGCTTTATTGCTGGATTTGAAATCACTATCATGATCGTGGCGTCGAAAGGTGTGAAATAAACTGCTCACTCGCTGAATGTTGACACCTGCAACTCCACTTTAAAAAGTGGACGAAACATATAAAGCTCAAATGGAAAATCTGAATGCGCCATCAGATTCGTGGTGTCAAATAGTGCAAAATCGACATAAATTTTGTCTCATTTGGACATTGTCAAAATTTTGCCCTCCTGAAAGCTGGGCTCAATCAAGGTTCTGCTTGCCTCTTTTCTGGGCTCATGGTTCCAATGACTTGTGCTACGTGCAGCAATATACCTGCAATAAAATAATAATCAAAATCAAAATCCATGCTCCCCCTCAGCGACCGTATCCGCACCTAGCCTGGGCGCATTATGCAAATGTTGAGTTTAAGTATAAAATCTGAGCGAACTTTACAAAACAAGCATGTTAGCCGCATTGGTTAGGATCTGCATTAGCAGTGAGGGGGTCGGGTGGTCAAATCCCACCCCCTTCGTAATTAATCGGAATATTGTTTTATTAACTGTGCATTTTTTTTTAATTTAAACCAACGCATGTATTAAAATAAAGTTTGAGGGGGGGTCGGACCCGCATCGGGTGGCCCGCCCCTTAACTCCCGTCGTCGTTGTCATATTACATGGCATGTGTGTTTGCGATTGGGTTAGGTAGTGGGTTGACAGTGCCCGCCCACCCATATTTAATGTGGTGTGGTTGTCGTATAAGGTGGAGGGTTGGGGCCACGAGGTCACAGCCGTTGGACCCACCCAATTTGAATGTTGTCGTGAATGTGGTCGAGGGGTTTGGCGGGGTCATGGCTGCCGACCCCTAATTTTAATATTTTTGTTATGTCATGCGGAGGGGTCGACGGGGTTTGGCCACCCATCGCCCCTTTTTTTATATAATTTTTGTTTTAATATATAACAAAATGGCCATTTTGAAAATACCTGATTTTTTACCATAGGAGTCAAATTAAGGGTCCCACAAATTTGCCCGAAATCCAATGGCCGAGTGTCTTCCAAATTGTGTCCTCCTTAAGCTTGCTACCTCATCAAGTCAACCCAGAACTTTCGTTGCTTCTAACTTCTCCATACGGACTCGAAATTGAGTGTCGTCTACGCCGTTGGAATCAGACAAACGAGGTCTACGATCTAAACCTAGTTTGAGAGCAATCCAAACACTTTGATTTTTTAGCTCTCTTTGTCCTGTTTGTCTCTGAAGCCACCTGGATCACCTTCTCTCCCACTTCTCTCAATCCCTCCTTCTTTGTATCTTTATCTCACCTCAAATATACACACTCTCTCTCCATCTCTCTCTTGACACTCCCTCTCTCTCTCTCCACTTCTCACTCCTTATATCTTTCTTCTTTCCTCTGTCTCTCCCCCTCCAACTCCAGCTCTATATCCCATAAAGAGGTTTATGTATTTAATATAAAAAGAGGTTTTATTTATTTACCATACCTTTAGTTTATTTATATTTTTATTTATTTACCATACCTCTTTTTTGAGTGTTTGTAAACCTCTTTATATTTTAAATTTATTTTGTGTTTATAAATAATAATAATTAGATTTATTTTTAAATAGTACCGACATTAGATTAAAAATGTTAAATGTTAAACATTACGCTTAGGTTTACTTTTACATGTTTACGATGAGATCTATCCCCATACTGGGTTGTAGGTTTACTTTTACATGTTTAAGTGAGATTTACCCCATACTGAATTGTAGAGGCCTCTCGTCAAAATAACTTTATATATATATAACATAACTATAACTATAATTCATAGCATAACTATATAATTATATATATTTAACTATTATATCTATATCATCACATAACTATATATGAAATTTAACATAGTTAGATCTATTTAACATAACATAACACAATATGTATATATAAAACATATTAGTGCTATATATATATATGACTATAAATAACTATAAATGTATAACATTACATTATAACTATAACATATGTAACATAGCATAACTATAACATAACTATAATTCTATAAAAGAGAACTATAAAACATTTAGCTTAGTATTTATAAGTATAACATTTGAAAAAAACACACACATATATATAACATTTCACTATATAATTACACCAAAAATTTGTTATTTAAAATCCAACGCCTAGAAAGAGTTCGTGAGCGATTTTCTCTATCGATAGTCCCTTTGCGTGGGGCCTTCACGCGTCGTCATTCCTTTTGTTCGGAGTAACTTTGATGTGAATATTAGACCTAGTAATAATAACCAAATATTATCTCCATTACAGAGTATCTCTCATCCAATTTTTTTCAACAGGATTCAATCACAAGAAAATCTCAAAGAATTGCAGGGGTCTGACGACTTCAACACACAGTAATGTAAACATGCTTCCTTCTCAACTTAATTCGATTCAAGTTCAGTGGCTAATGTAGCGCAGGTGCCTTTTGGCATGTGAATTAATAGAATGAACTGGATCAACGCATCATTTCGCTTACTACGTGTGACAGCAAGGCGAATTTTTGAATTGCCGCAGAGACAGAGGGAAACCACCAGAATTTTGACCGCAAAATGATGCCACCAAGGTTCCTCTTCTTCACATCCACATTTAGCGCCAATGCGAATTTAACCATTGAATGTAGACTCTAGAGAAATGAGGATTTTGGATTTTTCAATAAATAACAGGTAATGAAGTGTTTCAACACATTGTGAACGTAAACGTAAACTTGTTGGATGCCTTGAGAGATTGGGCATGTATGTATGTTTTATAGATGTGCTTGTCAAGTTGGTAGACACTTGTTATAATTGAAAGAAGAGAATGTGACCCACAAAAGACAAGTTGCAGAGTTCCAGATAATGCCCTTGGAAACACAGCACTAGAATGACGCTAACAAAGCACTTTGAGATGAAAAAGAGAGAGAACAGAGAAGAAAATGTATCTTGATTTCCTAATATCCACTACCAATCTTTTATTTTCAGAGATATGCCTTATCACTTTCGGAGTTTCCTCGGCCAACGCGGTTTAACGGTGAATCCATATGTTGTCTAACCGGAGCTACCGATATAAAGTTACTACACTGAATGGAATTACTAATAGATATAGGAATCATCAGACCTACCAAAAGGGAAAAAGGCTATGTTGCACCAGTGTACTTCTGGTACGGGGAAACGAGTATCTGGTATGGCTAGAAGCTTTGCTCAAATTTATAGGAAACTTTAAGTTGGGAGCGGCAATAATATAATATATTAAAGATAAAAATAAAATAATTTAAAGGTACAAATTAAATTCCACCATGCAGATTCCATCTTGCATTGAAATATGTAAAAGATTGGACATTGAAACACCGCCAGAAAAAATCAAAGTATCAATCCATCAACAACTTGCCAATGAAGAAACATGTGGAACTCCTAAACAAAAAAAAAAGGTTATTATTATGTGATTTCATGTAACACTATATTATATTCAATTTTGAAATTCAAGTTTGGAAATTTATAGAATGAAATTGATTAACACACTACTCTTTCTCTTTGTGGCCATCTTTGTAATTTGTTGAATCTTATCATTAAAGCTTCAAGATAGGCTTCAAGAAAGTAGAGTTATTTGCAATTGTTGAACTTCAAGATTTGCAAAAATGACTAGCAACTGTATATATTTTGTTGAAATCTTTGATAGATCTCCACATCTCTATTGCTTTATAGAGCCCATGCAGTCCAATCCCTTGACCTATCATGTATTAGTTATGAAATAAACAATTGGTACCCTCTTTGCTCAAAATAGGTACCCAAAAGTTGAAAATCTGCTTAGAATAGGTACTCGAAAGGTGAAAATCTGTTCAAAATAAGTACCCGAAACGTCAAAATTTGTAGTAGTGAAGCTCTCAAAAAGCTCCAAAGTACCCTTTGAAGCTCCCAACAATTTTGGAAAGTTTCCTACAAGCTCCCAAGCTCCCAAGAGCGGGGGAGCGTGGGGTACGTGCTCTCCAATGGCTGGGAGCGGTACCCGTGTTACTATAGAAAAAGGTATGTATTTTTTTTTACTCAATATTTGTTTTTATCTTTTACTTTGCCTTTTTTTTGTATTTAGTGGTTTTTTGGTAGTATGTAGGCCAAAACAAAACTTAAGTAGTTAGTAACAAATAAATAGGCATATTTTTAATACATAATTTTATTATAATTTTTTTTTAGTTTTTTTCACAAAAAAATCACTATATCATTACATTAAGAAATCACTTCCACTAATAATAATTGAAAAAACTAATGAAATTAAATGACTTAACTTTATTTGAATTATTATTTATCAAAAATATATAATTATTTATTTATTATTTATAACTAGTTATTTTTAATATTTACTAAAAAAAAATTAAAATATAAACCACTAATTTTAAAAAATCTCACAATATAATAAATAATAATTTTAGCCCACGTGGTGTAGAACAGTCGGTGATGGGGTGCACTGTTAAGGCACTCCCTTCTGTAAGGTCACCGGTTCGAAACCCGTGGGTGGCATGGGAGGAGAAAAAATGAAAAAAATTAGGATTAGTCTGAACAAGAAAAAAAAAAAATAATAATAATTTTAAATTAACTCCGCAAAAATTTCATTAATACCTCAATGAAAATTAAAATGTTGAATTAATATCTTTGAAAAAATGTCCCACCACCCTAAAATCCAACACACCATGCAAATACGAATGGATGGTCAAATCCAGTTTACGATTTGACACCTAAGACATGCAAATAGGAATGGATGGTTAAATCCAGTTTACGATTTGACACCTAAGACTCGGAAGGAAGGAGATTATGCTATAGTGACGTTGTAGAGTCGTGATTGAAATACGAGCCCGTCACTAAAAGGGATAAGGATTATTCAAAGAAGGGAGGGTAGTAGATACGATGTTTCTTTTAACAGTGATTTTATGCAATTTGGAGTAGGTTTTGAGAAAATATTTTAAAATATGTTATACACTAAAATAGTTATGTTATAATGATGATGTATGGAAAAGTTATCTTCGTTGTAAAGCCATAAGTCAATGTTGGCCTCATATTCAAATTAATCCAGAAATAAATTGGCCATCACTCGAATTCCAACATGGGCAAGATATTCTTGCAAGCTTGTGGTGATTGTCCTTGCCACTACAAAGGAGGACTATGGAGAACTATTATATTATGTAGCTTTAAGTACAAAATAAAATCTTTTTATGGGAGTTGTTGAATAAAATTAGTAAAAAAATATTTAACTGTTAGATTTGTTGGTGCTTGAACTTACAATATAAAGGAAATAAGATCATATAAACATGTTTTGTGTTTTTTTCCACTAAAAATTTGTGTTTTTCTTTTACTTTGCCTTCTTGGAAATGGGTTTTTTTACCCAACATCCTTTTTTATTTTTTATTTTTCCATTTTACAACCTTGTCAAAAATTCTAACCGAAGGTTTTGGATTTTGTATTGAATTTAGTGGTTTTTTTTGTAGGTATCAGTAAGCCAAAACAAAGAATACTAACATGTTTGTTTCTCATAATTTGATTTCGAGGAGCATCTGGGATATCCTCGTAAATTGGCTTTCTAAAATGAATGATAAGTAAACTCAATTCAAATAACTTTTTTCTCTTGTTCAAACAAAATCAACTAAGAAATACAAAACTAAGTACTTGATAAGATGACCCTTGCCACAATGAAAAAAACCTAAGCACAAATCACTATATGAGGGGAATACAAAGACACATTGGTTGCATTCAATTATTTTCCCCTTGTCTGGAGACATGAGTTTGTTCTATTTTGATTTGATCCCTAATTAAATTTGACAACTCAAGTTACATTGAAATATCTTTCGCATCAATAAAAATTGATGATATACATTATAGTAATCCATTGATATTGAAAACTTGTAAAATGTCCAATTTATACAAACGTAATATTGAAAATTCAAAACTCTTTTAAAAAGAAAATCATTTTTAGCAAACATACCATTAAAACCAATGTGCCAAATCATTGACTGCTAAGAGCATCGAGGATATTCTCATAATTAAGTACATAGGATTTCTTTGACGGAATTGGAAAGGCTAGTCAAAGCAGTGGATGCATCTAAATGTGTGGGTGGAGTCCAGAGTTATGAGGACTTTTTTATAACCTCGAGAATATTGTAATTTTGATTTTCTTATCACCAATTGTGTGTTTTGTAGCAGCTCTAAAAATCATGATAAAAAATGTTGAAATTTGAAGTTTAATGGTAAGAGAAAAACATAAGGCTAATTCTATGTGTTTTGTTCCCTTATATTAGCAGACCTAGTGTCAGTAAACGTTGACATCGAAGTTATGGGTTATTTTAACTCAGTCAGGTTATTAAGTAGATATATTCGTGTTCTTTTAATTATTTTTATGCAAAATTTTGTGTAAAATAATAAATTTATTTGAATAATAAATTATTTTTCCTCATAAGAATTTCTTTATAATTACAAGTTTACCTTAACATTAAAGCTTCAAATTTAAGACTGTTTTAAAACTATTCAATCTTAAAATATGCTATATATTTACTCAAACTTTGAGAATTTTATCTCATCATAAAAGATTACATATTTACAAGTCACTTTGTATTATTTTCTCTCTATCTACTAAGAAAAGGGTTCTAAAAGTTGTGTTAGGCCTCTGGTTTTAATAATGTTAAAGCATAAATTACAATACTACATTGGGCAAAATATAATTAATAAGATCATATTATTGGATTTTTTTAATATATCTATATTGTTTACTTTTTCCTAGTAAAATTAGAGGATTTTTGAAGTTTAAAATGGGCCTCTTATGGAAATTATAAAATAATAGTGGAAATAATAAAATAAGATTAGATTAAATCATCAAATTTTAGAGGGAAAAAGGAAAAAACTACTTTTTCAACTCAAATTTTCAACTTATCTCCCTATGGGTTTACTCAAATTTCGAGTAGGAAAACTCATTGGATGCAAAATTTGATTCCTCATCCGAGGAGTACTAATGTTGCATATTTTCGATGGACCTTAGTACACAAAAAATGAGAAATACATGAAAAACGTAATTGCGATCACATTTTTCCATCTATTTCTCATTTTTCATGTAGCAGAGTTAATCGAAAGTATGCAACATGGGTACTCCTTAAATGAGGAATTAAATTTTACATCCAACGAGTACTCCCACTCAAAATTTGAATAAAACCTTAGGGAGATAAGTTGAAAATACAGGTTGAAAAAATAGTTTTATTATTTTATTATTTTTTAATCTTTTAATTGTTTTACTCCAAAAATAGTAAATCATCCCCCATGGTTGACATCATCATATTGAATCCTATTGGTTCTTATAAAGTTTATTTTGGTTGTATATTTTTCTTAGGAGGCTCATTTTAGACCTCAAAATTTCCTTAATGGGTTCACTCGAGTTTTAGCATTTTGTTTCTCCTATCAACAAAAGTGGAACTATCAAACTTGGATAGTACAATGACAGAGAAAGATTTGGTTTTCGATGAAAAGGTTTAATGAATGGAAAAAATGAAATTACTTTGCCAAATAGAACAACTATTAAAGTAGAAAGCCACTCTTTGTAATAGAGTTTTCTCAATCATTTTTCAATTAATCTTTATTTAATATTTATTCTATTAAAAATAAGAGACTTTGTATTTAGTGATTCGGTTTTTCAAGATTATATTTTCAAATATTCTACTCCTTCCAAGTATCTTTACACCTTTAGGGGAAATTGGTAGTTACATAACTATATATATAAGTTCAAGTTTTAATAATGCATCATTGATACATACATTAAATCCATGATAAAAAGTGCATTTAAAGTGAATAAAAATATTTTTACTCTTTTCTAATTTGTACCGTATTGTTTCATTATGTAGTACATGTTGTACCATAAACATTGTCCTTATGTGCTTGCACCTAGTACATACCATGTGTTAAAGTCAAACATTATGAGGACTTTCAACCTTATAGAGTAAATTATATTATAACAATATATAACGTAACATAATTCTATAACTATTTAATATCTCTCACACATACACATATTAGCGCTATGTTATTTTAACTATATATAACTATAATAACATAACTAATAAGTAACTATAAATGTATAACACAACATTATAGTTATAACATATGTAACATAGCATAATAGGTAGCATAAATATGATATAATATAACTATAACATACTATAGTTCTCTATAACATTTAAAATAGCCTTTATAACTATAGCATTTAATATATATATATATATATATATATATATATATATATATATATATAAGTTTAAGTTTCAACAATGCATCTTTGATACATACATTAAATTCATGATGAAAAGTGCATTTAAAGTGAATAAAAACATTTTGACTTTTCTCTAATTTGTACTATATTGTTTCATTATGTAGTACGTGTTGTACTAGAAACATTGTCTTCATGTGCTTTCACCTAGTACATGTCATGTGTCAAAGTCAAACATTATAAAAACTTACATTCTTATGGAGTATTTGGTTGACATGAAATTTTATTAGTTATGCAAATAGGTTTATTTCAATTTTTTACATATATTTACATATTTATGCTCTATGAATAAAATACATTATTTAGATATGGAAAAAAATATGAAGTTAGATTTGATCACTTCTTTCAATTGTGTCCATGGAACTCAATACTTTATATGTATTATATGTAATATGCAGAGCCATCTCTTATACGCCCCCCAACCGCAGGCCATCAAAGTGTAGGGGGGTCTACTATACATGGTTAGGCTTGTGATAGGTCTTGTAGCCCAACGAGAGTGTGTGTTCCAATCCTAGATCATGGCTCTAACACTAGTCAAAGTCTCAAAGGCAGTGTTTTCTTCTTTGTTGACGATCATGTTACAAATAGTAGACCATCTTCACCTGCTACAAGTGCATTTTTAAATCCTATTTAAACTTTATCCATGTTTATGTCTTGAAATTTCCTTTCATTTTTAAATCGCCTTCAATTGAAATGTTTGACTTTAATGTATATGTTATTATGCTTAGTTGACATTATATATATGTTAACCCTCAGCAGGGTGAAGCTAAGGATCATAGTGCAACATCAATCCCTCCATGGGACGAAGCTACAGCCAATGTCACGCTAGAGGATGTTAGGTCCTACCATAAATGGATCACACAAGAGTTGGGTAAAATCTTTGTCAGTTCGCCTACTAGGCGTATTTTTTCTTTGATGTTGGATAGCATCAATACATTGATCGATACGTACCGGAGGGCAGGCCCACAAATCCACCTCCTACATTCCATACATAGGATTAGAATGTTAGAGGTTAGAGGCCCACATACTTGGGAGGCAATGAAAGACGTCGCCAATGAAATTGATGTTCATGGGGATTTGTTCAACATCCCTCCAAAACGTCGTGCTAAACATCGAGGTTTGATTCCACTCAGATATTTTAAGAATGTTGACATGGCCTCGTTTGTTAATGATCAATTCATTGGAGCTTGGGGCCATTTCCCCACCATGACTAAGTCCACATTTACTTTGCAAAGCATATATATGTGTATTCCGTGTTGCATATGAGGTTGGATTACACCAGCACATGATCTGAGTTTTATGGACCCGACTTGGGATGTAACTATGATCGTGTCGGGGATCATAGGGACCATGGGCATGTACCACCACCTCCGATATTGTTTCCACTACCGGCTTGGAGTGTGGTATTTCCAACGGAGATAAAGGAGTCATCACAGCCCCATGTTGAGATGACACATGCCATTGCAGATAGTATGTGGATGACATTGGCCATTGTGCATGCCGCATTGCATGGAGAGATGAGTAGACCACCATCATTGCCTTGTGACCGACAAGTTGCATTATATGATGATTCATATCTCGCGATTATACTTTTTTACCAGCTTTTTCCTATGCATGTATGTGTCGTGATGCCATTCATGACACGTGGAGGGTGCACAACCAGCGTGACATAGGCTAGGTAAATATATACGAAAATTTTGACTCTTATCAGCAAATTGTACATTATTTATATTAAGTTAGTTCGTATTATATTGCATTTATATTAACAATTTCATGATAGCATGTAGGCTCAACCCATCTACATGGATGATATTTTGAGGACATCCGAGGGGGTAGTTGATCAACTAGAGAAGCCTCCACCAGTGCATGTTTTCGTGGATTCTCCTCCACATCCACCTCCACCTCCACCTCCACCTCATAAAACTCATGTGGAGGAGAGTCGCTATGTACATCCACATGCACCAACAGTTGAGATAAACTTTTTTATTCCTAAGATTTCAACATTTTAATTTTTTTAAGTTGCATGTATGTTAATTAATTCGTAAAATAATTATAATTTGACTTTGATATTGTGTACACAAACCTTTACGCAGAGTGTTTTCAATGTCGCAGTTATGCGGACGCATGATTTGGATGTTGGGACAATGTGGTTCCATCAACGTAGACCCCAATCTTTGAGCCATAGGCAGGGGAGCACCAAACCTAGATTGATCATACCCTCATCCTACCTAACTTGCATTTCGGCTAGAGTGAGGTTAGTAGATTCATAATGTAATTAAATGTGGTTCAAAATCTTTTATTTCCATATTGTTTATTTTAAACAAATAATGATCTAATTAATTTGAAGTTGAATGTGTTATATTGCAGTACCAGATTATGAACTATTAATTTGTGCAGTAGAACTCACATAGCAATTCTGGTGGTACTTAGAGTGAATAGTTTGTATATTTTTAGGCACATTTAATCGGGTGCATTCACATGTGATACATACTTTGTATATTTTCATGCATGGAAAGTTTATGGATGTACATGAACATTATTTCAGTTTTTTTATACTTTTTATTTCAGTTTATGGATGTTCATGTAGTGTAATTTATATATATTTTCATATGGATAGTTTATTGATACATTCATTATTTCAATTTATAGATATTTATTAATCTTGTTTATGGATAAATTTCAGTTTATGGATCTGTTAATTGTTTCGCTAGTTTTAAAAAAATCTATATAATATAACTTCTATTAAAAAATATAACAATTTTGATTTCTAGTTTCATAGACTAAGAAAATAAGTACAATCTTACTATGATGCAAGTCACTTTGATACTTAAAATGAACTAAAATATATCATGGTTGAATTAAAAGACACAAATTATAAGATTGAAATAAGTTTTAAATTTAGTTTTAAAAGATGTTTGGTAGACAACAAATAAGTTTTAATCAAAAAAATTTCTTTTGAGATCACCTACAAGGGCTTAGTCATAACATGATATATAAGTCATATATGTATTGGAAGTCAATATAACAAAAAAAAAATGATATATGTTTCTATAATTTTATATATGATTTTATGAACTTTCCCAAATTTACTTGCTTATCTCAAGGTTCGATTAAAAAACACAAATGAAATTGAAATAAGTTTTATTCAATTTTAAAAGATGTATTGTAAACAACAAAAAAGTTTAATTCATTTTTATTTCTTTTGAGGTCATCTAAAAGAGCTTAGTAATAACATGATATAAGTACAACCTTACTATGATGCAAGTCACTTTCATTCTTAAAATGAACTAAAATATATCATGTATCAATTTAATATTGAGCATGGAAAGAATTAAAAATATGTTTCATATTGGCTTGTAGAAAGCGTTTCATTCATATTATAATTTTAAGAATATATATATGGAAAATTTTGCGACCCACCCATATACCATTGCATGGCCAACTCTTTTAAGTATTTCAATTAATTTCTTATATCAAGGTTCAGTTAAAAAAGACAAATAGGACTTAAATAAGTTGTATTCAATTTTAAAAGATGTCTCGTAAATAACAAATAAATTTTATTCATTTTTATTTCTTTTGAGGTCATCTACAAGAGCTTAGTCATAACATGATATAAGTACAATCTTACTATGATGCAAGTCACTTTCATATTTAAAATGAACTAAAATTATCATGTATCAATTTAATATTAAGCATGGAAATAATTGCAAATATGCTTCATATTCGCTTGTAGAAAGCGTCTTTTAGTGCAATGAAAAGGTATGTTATTACAATGATTTTAAAAATAAATTATTTGAATTCTAAAGTCATCCATATTATAATAAAATATCTATATATGGAATTTTGTGTGACCCGCCCATATACTATTCCATGGTCAACTCTTTTAAGTATTTGAATCAATTCTTTATCTCAAGGTTCAATTAAAAAACACAAATAGGATTGAAATTAGTTTTATTCCATATTATTTATTTTGAGATTATCTACAAGAGCTTAGTCATAACAAAATATGAGTCAAACGTATTGAAATTTAATATCCTCCAAAAAACAATATATGACAACATTTCTAAAATTTTATATAATGTTATGAACTTTCCTAAATTTACTTATCTATCCATGTATTTCAATCAATTATTTATCTTAAGATTCAATTAGAAAACTCAAATATGGTTGAAATAAGTTTTATTCAATTTTACAAGATGTCAAGATGTAAACTACAAATAAGTTTTATTCAATTTTATTTATTTTGAGGTTATCTACAAGGGTTTAGTCATAACATGATTATATATGTATGTGTGTGTGTTGCACTTTCTACAATCAAAACTGACACATGGAATTTATTAATAACATAAAAATAGTTCAATGTTGTTCATAACCTAGATCTAGTTGAATTTCAATTTTAAGTAAAATATTATTATGTCAACTAGTTGGCTAAATTATTAATGGATTAAATTTTAGATCTTTCATGGTTTTAAATATATGGGGTTCACATAAGAATCATATCCTTAAAAATAAAGCCTCCTTGAAATTTGGAAAACTTTATTTTTGTGAAGGCTTGATCAAGCTATATAGCTCGATCGAACCGCTAGTTAACAACGTAAATCGATCGAACCATTGGTTAACAACGTAAATGGATTGATCGATGGTTTATTAAACCCTCGATCAATATATTTGAATTTATAATTCAAGCACTTGATAGAGCTGCGAAGGTCCTAAAAATCACAGTTTTAGCACCCCTTCTACAAATTTCTCTGCAACACGATTTTGTACTCCGACGGACTTAGGGAAGAATTTGTCCTTAAATGGCAAAGTTGATCATATTGGATTCGTGAAGGAATCTTCTATCCAATAGTATATGAGTTTGACGTTTTCGAATTTATATGATATTTTTCATCTAATTTATTTTAAACATAATGCATGAAATTTTTTTGGACAATTTCAAAAGGGCTCGATAAAAATTCAATAACATAAAATATACACAACGAAAAAAATTCAAAAAATACCCCATCTTTGTTTACGAGTCCTTTTTACATGGGTACTCTTAGTTTTTCAATTTATTTAAATAGTTGAAAAAAAATATTATGTGAACACGTGTCTACAAAATGCGATTGAAATATTATTTCGCCAACTTCGAAAAATAGTAAAAAGTATAATTTTGCATGTAAATATATATATATATATATATATATATATATATAACTTATTTCTCTTCGTGTATATATATATATAATTTTATTTTTATAATTGCATATTTTAGACTAAGTTATGCTACATGAACACTCTCATACCTCTTAAAATGTGTGAAAAATAGCAAAGACAAGCATTTCATTTAATGAAAAATTGACAAATTATATGACACTATTTTTTTTTGCAAAAAATATCGTAAGTCCACAAATTGTCTTTTTACTCCAAATCAAAATTCACAATGTTTATATGAATTTTGAAGGCCTCAATTCAATAAGATTAAACTTTGAAATTTGATCACCACATTTAGCCCAAAAGTGTAACTCATCCCATTTTCATGCATTCACCCTCTAGGGATAATGTACGTGAACCTCAACATAGAATAATCAAGCCTTCTAGGCCCTGCTAATAATGTTTCTCATTCAAACAATGTAAACTATCAAATGAGAATTGTAAACTCAAAATGAAAACTCTAGCCTAAAAACCCCAAAATTACATGAAAAGACAACCCGAAAATGAAAAGTGTTGATGTTGGAATAACGTTTTATATTTTTGGGGTAAAATTTCAACATTTTTTAAAAATGGCAGTAAAAGCCAATAAAATCCAATTTTTTGTGTAAAAAACACCTTGAAAATGAAAAATGTTCATGTTGGAATAACGACTTTTTTTTTTTAGGTAAATTTTCAATACTTTTTAGCATTTGCGTTAAAGATATGATATCATGACTCCGAAAACCCTTAAAATTCTAACGATTTTCAAGCATGACATTAAAGATAAAATATCACATCTCTGAAAAGCCTTAAGATTCCAACAATTTTCAGGCATGGAGTTAAAGATAAAATATTTATAACTGTTTTCAACCATAGAATTATAGATAAAATATCAAGACTCAAAAAAACCTTAAAATTTTGACAATTTTTCAACCATGGAATTAAAACCAAAAATCATGACTACATAAAACCTTAAGTTTTCAACATATTTCAAGCATGGTATTATGGAAAAAAATTATGACTAAAAAAAACTATAATAATGAACACCTAAATGAAAGAGTCATCGTACCAAGAATAATTTATTTTTTAAATGTGAAAGTATAACGATTTTAAACTTTGACACATAGAAACGAAAATTTAAAAATCAACCATCAAATTGGCACACAATGTAGGCGAACTCGACCCATTGTAATGAAAATTTAAAGACCAACAATGAAACTAACACATTGTGAGGGCGGACTCAATCCATTATAATGAAAACCTTAAATTCAATCATCAAATTGACACATAATGGAATTGGGTTTCTAGTCGAAAATCAACACAGACCTTACAAGAAAAATAAAATAAAACAAACTAATAAATAAGTATATAAATAAATAAAAAATGAAAAATACAAAACAAAACAAAAAATAAAACATTGAAAAAAACAAAAACAAAACAAAAAATAAAGTTTGAAAAAATAATAACAAGTAAATAAAAATATATATTAAAACATAAATATAAAAAATAAAAACCATGACCCAAAACAAATGAAAACATTGAAAAAAAAGTAAAAACATAAACATAAAAGCACAAAAATTCAAAAAAAAAACACACACACACTCATAAAAAATAAAATTTAAAAAAAAAAATATATATATATATATATATATATATATATATATATATATATATATAACAAAAAAATATTTCAAATACACATAAAAAAAATATAACACAAATAAACACAAATAAATAATACTTTATTAGATAATTAAAAAAAATCAATAAATATTTTAAAATAATAATAATGATAATAATAATTAAAAGAAATTATAAAAAATAAAAAACATTAAAAAATATATAATTAAAAATAAAAATAAAAAATGTGGCCCCTTGAACCCTTGGCGGGTGGGGGTTGTGTGCAGCGCCCCCTAGTCGCCCGCCCAAGGCATGTGAGCTGCAGGCCCAGGCAGGGCCTAAGTTGCACTCATGTGGTTCAAGGCCCGCCCAAGGCACGTGCCCTGCAGGGCTGGGCAGGGTCTGAGCTGCACGCATGTGGTTCAAGGCCTGTGGGGTGCAAGCCTGGGCAAGGTCTGAGCTACACACATGAGACTCAGACCCCACCCAAAACCCGTGGGCCATATTTTTTTTTAATCATTTTGTTAATTTTTTTGTGTTTTTTAGTGTTTTTCATTGTTTTATTTTATTTTAATAGTTTTTTTTTCAAAAAAAAAAATTGAAAAAATTGTTTTAATGTTTTTTTTATGTTTTTTTTATATAATTGTATTTTTTTTTATGTTTTCAATTTGTTTTTAAGATTTTTTTCATTTTATTTTATTGTTCTATTTTAATTGTATGTTTCATTTTTTTAACATTTTTTTTTGTTATTTTTACTAAAAAATGTATGTGAATCGTTTTTTTTTGGTAAAAATAAAAACAATCTTCAAATATTATTATCTTTGGATATAAATTCCATAAAAAAAATTATTAAATTTGCTATATTCCAACTTTTTTTAATCAAATTTTTCATAAAAAATTTTAATTTAACATCATTTTTAGAAAAAAAAAGTCCTCAAATACGTATTCTTCTAATTATATCTATATGAAAAATGTGTATTTTTTGTCCAGTGTTTAAAATTATTATTTTTTAATGACAATTATTTTATGTGGGAGTCGTTTTATGTGTATTGAAGTATTAAATAACGATATAAAATATTGTAAAAAATCTTTCGGTAATAATCATATGCAATGGAACATTGTCGATGTGTTTCGAGTGTGGTTCATCATCAAGACTAGGTGAGAGATCAGATCAGGACATTAAGTTTAAATAGATGTAGAAATGGATAAACTCGCCGTTAGGAAAACGACTAGTTTGACTTCTTCTTCTTCTTCTTTTAATTATTTATTTATTTATCAATAAAAATATATATGTATATTAACGGCTAGTTTAATTTTTATTATTAAAATATTTGATTTATTCAATTAATTAATGCATTAATTATCTTAATAAATTATTATTATTATTATTATTATTATTATTATTATTATTATATATATATATATATATATATATATATATATATATATATATATATTGTTTAGTTGATTTAATTATTTAATTATAAATTTTATTTATTTATTCAAGCGCGAGGTCTAATCAGCAATGACCTATAAAAAAAGATAAAATTATTTTTTAAAAAAAAATGAAGATAATAATAAATAAATTAAAATAAATTAAAAATTATAAAATATATATATATATAAGATAAAAAAATAAATCAATAATAATAATAATAAAGAAAAATAAATAAAAAAATAAAAAATATAAGAGATAAAAATAAAAATAAAATAAATAAAAAATAAAAAAATAGAAAAATAAAGGAATAATAAATAGGGTAGAGAAGAATAAAAAAAAGGCAAGGTATTCAACACCTGTTGATGATCCAGCCATCATCTCTATTGAGATTAACGGGTCTTTTTTCAATTTTTAAGGCCTCTCTTAACTTCTGATGATGGAAATAGTCGATCCTAGCAATGACCTTAGCCTCTTCAATGCAGATATGATGGTTAGTCTTTTCTGCATGTTCAGCTAGGGCAGACGAGCGGGATCTTCCATGTTTAATGTCAGCAACATGCTCACAAATCCTTTGATTTATAGACCGACCCGTTTCACCAATGTAGGGAGTCCCACAAGAACAAGGAATGATGTAGACACCTTTCCCATCCCTAGGGTCAATCGAATCCTTAACTGATTTGAGAGAGCTGTGAATCGTGTTAAGGGTCTTGAACGACAAAGACACCTTATGCTTCCTAAGGACCCTAGCAATTTTATCAGTGGTTCCCTGAATGAACGGAAGACGCACACTGCCGAACGAATGACTAGGGTCTTTATTATTTTTAATTAAAGGACCTTTTTCTGCTTTAAGGAAAGCTTTAAGGCCTTGCGACCTACTATAACCATTTTTACAAAATACACTCAACAAATGAGACTTTTCTCCCTCAAGGTGAGACTCATCAGATATCCTCAATGCCCTCATGGCTAAGGTGTTTAGGACACCTAATTTTTGAGTAGGGAAATGGTGTGAACTAGCATGAAGATATTGCTCAGTATGGGTTTTCTTTCGAAAAACTTGATGGGAGAAAGTACCATCATCTTTTCTAGAGATAAGAACATCAAGGAACGGAAGACTACCATCCACCTCATATTCCATGGTGAATTTTATGGAGCACGACTGATCATTAAGTTGAAGAAAAAAAAGATCCAACTTTTCTTTGCCATGCAGCCACACAACACAAGTATCATCTACAAACCTTTTCCAAAGCTTTGGCTAGAAAAGAACTGAGGAAAGAGCCTTAGATTCAAATTCCTCCATAAATAGATTAGCAACAATTGGGGAAAGGGGAGAACCCATGGCAACACCACATGTTTTCTCATAGAATTATCCTTCAAAACTGAAGAAAGTGGAGGTTAAGTAGATCTCAACTAAATGGGTCGTATCTGGATCAGTAATGCGATTAATGACATCAATAGCCTCATTAATGGGGATATTTGTGTAAAGAGAAACGACATCAAAACTGATAAGTTGTTATCAATATAATTCATTACGAATATAACAAATATAATTATTAAATAGTCAATTAAGGATTATGTAAGTAGTCATTAAGTTAGTGAAAGGGCATGTCTAAGAGACATGCTCAGTCATGAAAGGTCACCTATGTAGGTATATATGCAGGGCCTCATTGTAACATTTTATCATCTATCTATCTCATATATTTTATAATATAGTATTTGTATCCTAATGGGTATCCTTGTATTCCAAGTGTTCTGGAGTATTTAAGCTTGAGAAGGAACTTTGTTCGCTTCATTTGGTATCAAAGCAGTCGATCTTCTGGCCGTTTATGTTGCATAGAGCCATGCTCTCTAATCCAGGTCTTTGATCGTAAAAATCATCAACCTTGTTGTCGTCGCCACTGAAGCGTTTCGTTATCAATCTTGGAGTTTCTCCATTTTCGCCACTAGGCCTTTGGCCATAATAAAAAAAAGGGAAAAAAACAAACCAGAGAACTTTTGAAAAGAAATTTTAGAAAAAAAGGGAGAATAATCTATATAAAAAAATTGAAGAAATATTAAAAAAGACAGAATTTATATTAAAAAAAAGAGAGAGAAGAGTCAAATATCTCAAAAAAAAAAGAGAGATATATATAAAGAAGTACATATACGTACATACCAAGACAATTTAAAAATAAAAAGGAAAAACAAAGAAGGAAGAGTAGGTAAGGTTATTTGATTATTTTTAAGTAGTTTACAAGCTCGTGGTTTTGGAAGCCCGTGGTAATTGCCCATGGTATTTGCAAGGTAAAATAAGAAGTAAAGGAATAAAAAATTTCTTGTGAATAGTAAGTTTACTTTTACGTGGAGAAATACACAAAAGTGGACAGATATTTTATAGGTGAATATATGTGAATAGCCACGTTTCACTAGGGTTGTAACCTTTCAACAAAAAAAAGAGTTTAAAAAAATCGATTGGTAAAAGAATATATATATATATATATATATATAAATAAAATTATTTATTTATTTTAAAAAATAATAATAATAATAATAATAAATAAATAAATTTAAATTGAAGGAATAATAACCTCATTAAAAAATTAAAATTAAAAAATTAAAAAAAAAAAAACGAAAGTGTTACCTTAAAAACCCTAAAAACTCAATTCAACAGGCAAAATGAAATCAATCATTGATGAAAAGGATATTAAATCCAATTCGGAAAGGAAAAAAAGAAGATTTCCTGAAAATTATAGTATTTTAACAAATACAAGATGAAAAAATTATTATCCATAAAACTTTGAGGACAAAGTTCTTAAGGAATGGCCGATTCATAACAAATAAATAAATAAAAGTTGATATATTAAATTGTGACGAAAGAAAATGAAAAAAACAGTGTGTGATTGAACTAAAGAAAAGTGTCAACTATAAGCTTTGAGGACAAAGCTTTTGAAGGAAGGGGCAATGTTATGAATATAACTCATAATGAATATAACAAATATAATTATTAAATATTCAATTAAGGATTATGTAAGTAGTCATTAAGTTAGTGAAAGGGCATGTCTAAGAGACATGCCTAGTCATGAAAGGTCACCTGTGTAGGTATATAAGCAGGGCCTCATTGTAACATTTTATCATCTATCTATCTCATATCTTTTATAATATAATATTTGTATCCTAATGGATATCCTTGTATTCCAAGTGTTCTAGAGTATTTAAGATCCATTTTAACATCCTTCAACTCATTAACGAAAGAAGAAGAATCTTTAACAAAGGAGTTTGAACGACCTATAAGAGGTTTAAGCTTATGGGCAACATACTTAGCAAGAAGATAAGTCGGACCGCCAATGGTATTAACAATGGGCCGAAGGGGGGCACCATCCTTATGGATTTTAGGAAGACCATAGATTCTTGGAGTAAGAGGGTTTCTTTCAATCAACCTCTTACTCAGAGAGCTCACCGAGCTACTTGATTTAATAGCCTCAGCGGCAGCTCTTGAGATCCTTTTTAAGGGATTTTTAGAAAGTTTCTTGTAACTCCCACTATTCTCCAAATGATCTAACATTTTCATCTAATAATCCTCCTTATTAAGGATGACATCCTCACCACCTTCGTCAGCTTTAAGAACAACAATGTCCTTCTTATTATTTAAGTATTTTAGAGCCTCAAACTCGGGCTTGCTTAAGTAGCTCTTGGGGGGCTTGGCTTCCTTCAAGAGGACCACACAATCTTGCCTAATGATATCCTTCGAGGAATCCGGCAAGTTCTTAATACCAAATTCTATGTCACAAATAATATCATGGATGGGGATTTTCCTAGGGGCTAAGGAAAAATTAAAGCCTTTCTCTAAGAGACTATAAACAGATGGGTCAAAAGTGAAGCTAGAGAGATTGACCACCTTATTATTAGAGTTTTTATTAATGTTATTAATGGAATTACTATTTATATTAATGGAATTACTATTTCTATTATTAATTTTATCTTTATATTCAGAATTATTACTAACAATGTTGTCGACAAAATCATTATTTTTGTATTTATAATCATGTTTAGCATTATTACTATTTTTATTATTCTCAATTTCCACATTATTACTATTATTATCTCTAATAATATTATTTTGGTTATAAGTCTTCATATTAAGCCATTTGTCATAAGTCTTTTTTTATAGTTAAATAATTTTTATTAATGTTACCAAGATTCCTATTTATACTATTAGTCATATTACTATCTAAATTAGTTAAAATGCTACTAGTAGAGTCATTACTATTCATATTAATTTTAATTTCATTATAGGAATCTATGTTAGGGTTTCTTAGGTTATTAGATAAACTAGACTCTCCATTAAAAGTGGACGCACAATCTGAAGGAAGAGACAAACCTAAATCACAAAGGCCGCACTAGAGGACCGCGGAATCAATGGGCTCATAAGATACCGAGTATCCACCCAAGTCATCGGCACTCAACAAACCCTCTGGTGGATATGGAGACCCGACAGGGATTGGAAGTAAATCAACGTTGACAACTGCGCAATCTCCCAATCGAAAATCTGTAGAGCAATGCCGCAAAACTGAATGGGGAGATCCCACTAAAACGACATGTAAAAAAGGTTATAGTAGGTCACAAGGCCTTAAAGCTTTCCTCAAAGCAGAAAAAGGTCCTTTAATTAAAAATAATAAAGACCCTAGTCATTGGTCCGGCAGTGTGCGTCTTCCGTTCATTCAGGCAACCACTGATAAAATTGCTAGGGCCCTTAGGAAGCATAAGGTGTCTTTGTCGTTCAAGCCCCTTAACACGATTCGCAGCTCTCTCAAATCGATTAAGGATCCGATTGACCCTAGGGATGGGAAAGGTGTCTACATCATTCCTTGTTCTTGTGGGACTCCCTACATTGGTGAAACAGGTCAGTCTATAAATCAAAGGATTTGTGAGCATGCTACTGACATTAAAGATGGAAGATCTCGCTCGTCTGCCCTAGCTGAACATGCAGAAAAGACTAACCATCATATCTTCATCGAAGAGGCCAAGGTCATTGCTAGGATCGACCATTTCCATCATCGGAAGTTAAAAGAGGCCTTAGAAATTGAAAAAAGACCTATTGATCTCAATAGAAATGATAGTTGTATCATCAGCGGGTGTTGGATACCTGCCTTATATTCATGATTCCCTTTTTTTTTTTTTTTTTGCTTCCCTACCTTGCTTATTGTTCCTTTATTTTTCTATTTTTTATTTATTTTATATTTATTTTTATTTTTATCTCTTATATTTTTAATTTTTTTTTTCATTATTATTATTATTATTATTATTATTTTAAATTTGTTTTATAATTTTTAATTTATTTTTATTTATTTATTATTATTTTCATTCTTTTCTTTTCTTTTTCTTTTTCTTTTTTTTTCTTTTCTTTTTCTTTTTGTCATTGTTGATTGGACCTCACGCTTGAATAAATAAATAAAATTTATAATTAAATAATTAAATCAACTAAATAAAATATGAAATATATATATATATATATATATATATATTAAATAATTATTTAGTAAGATAATTAATCCATTAATTAATTGAATAAATCAAATATTTTAATAATAAAAATGAAACTAGCCATTATTTTAAAATATATATATATATAAAATAAAGTCAAACTAGTTGTTTTCCTAATAGCTAGTTTAGCCATCTCTATATCTATTTAAACTTAATGTCCTGATTTGATCTCTCACCTAGTCCTTATGATGAACCACACTGGTTGGTTCAAAACGCATCGACAATGTTTCATTGCATGTGATTATTACCAAAAGATTTTTTACAATTTATATGACGCATCGACAATGTTTCATTGCATGTGATTATTACTGAAATATTTTTTACAATTTATATGATGGATCACAGAAGCATAGATTCCAAAGATATATAAATATATAAAAAAATCATAGCCTCATAATATTAATGTTTTATTTTATTTTTATTTTGCAAAAAAAGTAAAAAATAAAATCATTATAAAAAAACATGTTTGGAAAACCCTTAAAAAACAAACATCCTAGAACAAAAAACAAGAAAATGAATAAAACAACTTGAAAAATAGTTAAATAACCAACATTTAAGAAAAAAATTTGCATACTTAGGACATAAAAAATTAAAGTATCAAAAATATGTCTTAAAATAAAAAAGATGATACATTTCAAAATCCGCATGAAAATCACCAACATTTAAAAAAAACATATCCACACTAGTGCTAAAAATAAACCCTCTTAAAAAAAGCGTTGATACAAAATTAGCGTGAAATTCATTAACATTTTTATAAAAATGTTCATACTTGATACATAAGAAAATTCGAAGTGTCAAAAATATGTTCCAAAAAAAAGGTGTATTCTGAATCAGATGATTTTTTGTTGCCTCAAAAAAATGGGTACTCGGTACATTTCTCATTTGATAGTTTACATTGTTTCCAACATACCTCATTTCATTCATCTTAAGTCATGATCATCACTAAATATTCTTCAGGTGAATTTGGGGAACCCCTCGTATGGTCAAATACCACTAAATAAATGGTGAAATGTTGTTGAGATGACAATGGAAACCCTTTCTCTTGTTGCCCTAAGGTCTAGTTCTTCCTAGTGAAGCTTTGCATTAGGCTTGCTAGATTTTGCGGCAACGATGCCATTTCTCAAAAGGAGTCATATGATGAATCATGAATAGGCATCCAATTGATGACATAAGTTGCACAAAACACTACTTCCTCCACGAATTTAAGCTCTATTTGTTGAGAATGCAAGATATAAGAAGCCATTTCCACAATATCTCTACTTTTTCAATGTGTTATGTCATCTTGTTGATTTGTTCACTTTTCCCAAATAATGACAAGAGATTTGAGAAATGGATGATAGTCATCTCCAAGATCAATGTTGTTAGATTAGATCATGTGATTATTATTATTATTTTCCCCTAGGAATTTAAATTCCTTGAATGTCTCAAAGGATTCCCCTTTGAATTGAATAATACATATCCAATAACAACGGGAGAAATCATCAATGAAGGTAAGGAGATATTTAGCGCAAATAGAGTGGTCAGAGATCTGAAAACACCATTGTCCCATCTCAGGGGAAAAGATGCTTGCCCCACTAAATTCTTAGGAAATCACTGATGAAGTTGTTCTCACAATAAATATCCTTCACAAACATTATTGGGTGGTTCAAACTATGGAATGCCATCTACAATCCTTAGACAACTCAAATGACGCAAGGTCTCAAAGTTGGTAGCCTTTAAATGCCATCAACATTAGCAATCACAACAAATAACACACCTCACTTTGAAGGAGATGAAGACTTCCCCAACTTATATGTATGGTGAAATTCATCACAATAGTCAAAATTGTTGAAAAGTATAACTAGATCGATCTTCATATTGACTATGTAATTATGAATTTATGTAAAGTAGAAGACAGAGATAAAAAAATGTATATTTGTTGTACTTGCTTCATGGGTTTCATGAGCAAGATTTTATTATAGGTTAATAGACTTCTTCTTGATGTATATCTAGGGCTTTGTCTTTTATGGATATATGTAATTAAGTGTCATATATATATGAAGGGTCTAGTCTAAGAAATGCTCCAAGACCTAGTCAGAGAAACCGTGAATCAATGACCTAATTCATCCCTTCATCAACGCTGAAGTTAAACTATTATGATGTGTTAGAAGTCGGCCTTCAAACAGCTAATCAGTTGACCTACAAGCTAAAGTAGTGGTTGGCCTAAAAGACAGTAAGACTATCTCTATATATACTTGTCCTGCAGCTCATTTGAGGAGTGGAAATTCGGTCATCTCTAAAATAGTTTGCGGATTCTAGTGAAGAGCTTCAGTGCGGATAATATCACCGAAGTGCAGTGTGGATTTTCTAAGTTGCAGTGCGGATTAAAGAGGAGTTGTAGTGCAAATTTATTGATAAGTGCATATCACCCTGAAGCTACAATGTAATCATGAAGAGTTTAAAATTTGTCCTAGTGCAAGAGTATGAGCTAAGATCACCCAGAAGTGAGGATCTGAAGATCACCCAAAAGTGCGGATCTGTCTAAGGGTGAAAGCAGTATTAAAGTACGGATCTATTTGCATACTACTCTAAAGTGAAGCTGTTGTCATTCAACTCTAGTTCATGTATGGTTGAGACAATGATCTACAAAGAGAAGAAGCAGTCTAAAAGTGGAAGAAAGAAGGAAAGTAAATCTGAGATTTACTTTCCTAACTACAGCTTGTATACATCTCAAGCAACTAAAGATTCAACTGAAGGTTCAAAGGAAGTACTGGTGCAAATCAATGCAACTTTGTGAAGAGAGGAAGGACCAGCATTGAAGGACATCAAAGAAGTAAGGACAAGGTCTTGGATGCATAAATAGGTCAAGGGTCTAATTTTGAGTCATGGTACTTGTCATCTGAAATCTATAAGAATAAATTCTCGTGGGTTTTCCTCTCCAAGAGGGAGAGGTTTTTCGGCTCTAGGAGCTTAATTCTTATGTCTCATGTCTTTTGATAATTGACTTGATGAAAGATTTAATAAGCTAACAAAAGGAAGACATAGGTAACTCAAGTAACCTCACAAGTAATTATCAAGATAATAATTTGTATTAATCACTAGCCCTCCAAATTCTCAACAAAAATAAATTATTTTAAAACCATCATTCATATCATTCATGTCCTTGATAACCCATCAAGGAAGACAAAACTCCCACTTTTTGTCGATCTGAGTGATATACTATCTAAAAAGAAAAATTGATCTCATTCTTGGAACATGAAGAACTTCTCCAAAATTGGTGTTGCCAATAAGGATATCACCACATCCAAAAATAGAACTGCCTCCCCAATATATTTATGTTGATGACTAAAGTGTAAATACAGGTGTTTGTCATATGCCTAATGGAATTATAATCGATAACCCATTCTTGTGGAGAAGTGGATGACCAATATGCATTTGAAGGCCCATTAGGATTTGTTTTTTTAATGAATAGATATAACAAACCATAATACCAGCATTTCCCTATAAAAACAATGATATTTTCTAGCTAAAAAGAGAAAAGGGAGTGCATTTCCATAGAAAAAAGGCACAAATCTGTGAAAAAACTTTCAAAACTATTTTTTAAAAACAAAAATAGCCCAAGAAAGAAGGATGCTAATGAAAGAAATGGTAAAATGCCCTAGAAGCATGCTTTTTGTCTAAAAAAATGTTGAAACCCTAGTTTCAAACCCAAAACTACCCTACAACAACACTAACAATTGTTTTTTAGACTTGAAAATGCTACATAGAGAAAGAAGAGTCCGCATTATCGCTACTACCATGGTGAAATCATAAAATGATAGTAAATCTACGGTGATTTGTTCAATAAACCCTACTCATATCATCAGACTAGAAGATTTATCACAACACTTAATATAGAATAAATAAGTTC
The DNA here is from genome assembly GCA_034641835.2 of Pinus albicaulis. Taxonomy (NCBI): domain Eukaryota; kingdom Viridiplantae; phylum Streptophyta; class Pinopsida; order Pinales; family Pinaceae; genus Pinus; species Pinus albicaulis. Next base: position 900,918,241 of record CM076579.1, on the reverse strand, counting down.
ACATACCATATCTTCATCCCAAGAACACTTAACCACACAAAGAAAGTGAAATCCCACAACTACAATGAATTGTTTAGAGCTACCCTTAAGAGTGTACCATTGTATTTATACTCATCCTTTAAGGTTATATGTCGACCCTAAGAGGGTGACTAAGCTAACCTACTCAATATAGAGAGTATAATACATGGTTTAGCAAGGTAAGATCCATAAAGCTATAATCAATATCATGAATCAAGGCATGGCATCGAGTGAAGAATAACCACATGATCACAACAATATCTTATCTTAATGGGGAATAATGGAAACAGAAAGAAAGTAATATTGAGAGACTCCATTGGATTGGTTTCCTCTTCCTTGGAATATCTAAATGAAAGAAGTATCAACCACCCACTGCTTCATTTCGAGATCAACACCCAATAATTGAATGTCGTTACTGGTTCTCCCCTAATGAATGCCTCAAGAAACAACATACTTCGAGTTCTTTCCTCTATGAATAGTTAGTAACATTAGTAGTAATCTTAAGGGACTCAAATTGTATTGGACTCCACTTGAATTTTAAATTATGGGGTAAAATTGTCATACCATTATTTATAGTTTGGAAAAAATGGTGTCGATGAGAAGATACTTGAAAAAATATATAGTCAAGTTGGTGATATTACTATACTAAAATAGCAAGAAGATAGCCAAATTTCAACCCCAAAAAGGATTCTTTGAGGGATAAACTAACCCACATGAATGATTGTTATAAGGTTGATTTTAAGACTTTTGTTTTTTATTTTTAAAGCAATATCTATTTTTTTGGGGGCATGGCTTCTAAAATCGTGTAATTTTCGCCCTTAAAAAAAGGGGAAAAAAGAAGGGGCACTACCTAAAATTATGTAATTTTAACCCTAAAAAGGGAAAGACAAAGGAGGAAAAAAAAGGTGTTACTGATAACACCACTATTTGATTTAGGGTTTGATTTTAAGGTGTTTTTAGCAACAATATAGATTTTTACAACCATGGTTGTAAAGATTGTAATTTTAACCCTAAATTAAAAGATGCGTGTTTTTCAAATCGAGGGTTGATTTTCAATTTTTCGATGCAAAAATATGAGTTTTAGGGCTAGAGTTATCATTATGAGGTCAATTCTTGTCAAGTCAATAATTATGTTTCATACATGCCTAATCATGATATCTTGATAATCAATTAGTTCATTTTGATCTCAAAATTTGTAAATATGCCCCCGATTGAGGTGTGTGCAGAGTACCTACCTAATTTGGGGCTCATGGCAGGTGATATGACAATCAATTACGAGAAAGGGAGGTCGTGGCGAGGAAACGACAAGTCTAACAGAGGTAGCGTCAAGCAAAGAAAAGCGGGAGAGGATGAGGAAGGCGGCCAAGCATGCCACCATTTAACTTGACAATTGGTTAATGCTTTCATATGCTGGTGGTATTATAGCCTGGGGCGCATTATGTAGATTGAAGAAGGAGGAAGGTTGGTATTGAGGGCATGTGTTGCGACAAGGGTGGAAGCAAGTCTTCGGTGGGGACTCAGAGGAGCGAACTCTCAAGCGTCAGTAAAAGGGTATATCTGGTTTCCCTCCTACACTTGTAGAATGGAATTAGTGGAAATTAGGAATGTGACCCATAGAACCTTTACTATCCCTTGTAGATGGATGGTGTTAAAAATTAAGGCAATGTACTTGTTAAAGGGGAATTGGACTAATCCCATTGGCTCCAAATCGCTTTCAATTACATTTGGTATTTTACTGTTCAGAATGGGTATGATGTGTACAAGAAGTCTCCATTGTGCGTACTGGGAAGTGTTTTTCCATTGTGTGTATTGGGAATTTTCCACTATGTGTATTGGGAAGTTTCCACTGTGTGCATGGCATGTTTGGTCTGTCTTTTATGTACATGGTTGATGCGGCCCATGTATAGTGCATGCATGGTGTCGATCTGGCTCTATTGGTATATGAAATTCAAAGGGGCGTTGGTCTGGTTCAAATGGAACATGAAATTCAATGGGGTGGATTGGCCTGTGAAACACGTTGACTACTCCGGTCATGGGTTGATTTATCTTTGTGGGACTAATAGCCTGGACTCATTTGGGGCGACAAGAAAGAAACATGGGCTAGAAGCCCGACTGTATTATGTTTTTCTGCAATTTAATATTAATGCAATTTGTTGGGATGTTATTTTTTGTGCCATTACTCCAGGAGGTAGCAGGTGGAGGAAGTGCCCAAAGAGGAAACATCCACCCAAAGGAGACTCGAAGATTCACTACTGCATAGGAAAGATGGGGCCCATAAAGAAAGAACGAGACACTGGAGGTAGTGGTCGCAAGCATAAAGCCACTCGTCGAGAGGGGCGAAGAGGCTTGACCTCGCAAACCCCAAAGCGGGTCGGAAGGAATCGTGCAACCAACATATTAAAACGCGGCCTAAGCATATATTTCAGAGACCCCTGCAAGGTTCGCCAATTGATCGTATGAAGGGAGGACAACCTTGTCCAGCATGCAGAGCTGAATATACAGGAGGAGTGGAGCCTACTGGTCCCGGGCCCCGGAAACACCAAAGACAGGCTCTCGCAGTATCAACAAACAGTTCACTTAGAATGGCTGATGAGAAGCATCATGGCCAAGGTGATTGTGCACTCAGCTAAAATTGCTAGAACAAACCCGAGCCTTCAGAAAATCCAAAAGGATTTCTAATTGGTCCAATTCTAAATTCAGCAGCAGAATCAAATTAGGGCGTATGGAAAATCAAATTAGATGCCCACCTCAGTCAGAAATTTCAAGCTCCAGTGCTAAGGACTCCGAGTCTAGTAGAGTCCTCAAAGGACTAGATTTGATGGATGTTTTCAGTGTCGTTGTTTTGGTCAAATTTTGATTATGTATATGTTGATAGGCAGTGTGTCTATAAATAGTTTAATTGTTCAATCTTTATAATTCTTAGACAATAGAACCTTAAAGGCTAAGTTTGATAGACTTATAGTTTTTAGGTTTTGGATGCCATAAAACTCGTATAGATGGCCAACATACCTAGTTTCCCAACTGGGTAGGTTAAGGTCAAGACATGATTATTTTGGTTGTAACATGTTATCTTTAAATGGATAAAAAAGGAGGCACTACTAAGCTTGCAACAAAAAAAATTGTAAATAGGATAAAATATATGAGAGGTCCAAATGGAAAGAAAGCCAGAGGAAAAAATCATGTTAAAATGTTACAGAAAATGAGCAATGAATACCATTGTGTTATGTTTAAAAAAAACAACTTTCAAGTCTTCTATATCTTGAGCTTTAATGGATTTGTGTGAATATGGCTCACATGATTATGTGATCATGAAAGAAATGGTAATTAGATGGCTTAGGATTGTTGTCACATAGTCAATTCAAGTTTCAAGATGAGTGATGGTGCAAGGGAATTATTTTGATAAGAATGGTCTCCAAAAGGATTTCAAGTGGAGTCTATGCTATTGAAGGATCTAGTTTGTTTGCATAGGAGATATGGGGGTTTATTGTTCCTAAGTATTCTTAGATAGACGTTACAGACTAGCTTGGCTTCAAAAGGGCAATGGAAAAGGAATATATTATATTAACCAATTGCATTTTTTATCAAACGTTGAGTCTAGAGTAAAAAATCCATGCAAATAGGAAGGATGGGGTCGTTAATGGAATTGGGAATACCATCTAAAGTTGTCGACCAAACAACTTAGAAGAAGAGATGAGTTCTCTTTATAGGATCTCAAGTTTTGTAAATGGGGATAAGATTAGTTGTGTATCCTCATAAATTGAATGGTCAAAATGGATGGTAAGTGATTAGGGTGGGTAAGAGAGGTAGGACCCAAATGTAGTTCGTTTATAGGGCTTTGGAAGGATATCATTGCATGTCCAGTTCAAGGATGAGAGATATTGGATATTTGAAGAAAATACTAATTATCTAACACATGATCAACCACATTGGCTCTTTTAGCAAAAGAAAGTCTACCCATTAGAATGAGGGAAATGCTTAAAGACATTAATCATGACCATCCCATAAGCATATCCTAACTTGAATAGGAGTTTCCCATAGGTGTTGATAGGAGGGCCAACTGATCTTTTGTTGAGTCCCTTCTCTTCGATATCAACCATGTGAAACATCAAATGGCTCAAGTACAAATCATGGTTGAATACTCAATCTAGTTAATTTGGGCATTGAAAACACCAACATAAAAACATCAGCTCAAACAATGAAACTTCATTAACTTAAGTTACAAATTTCCAAAAGGAGAGTTGTTGTCCAAAGAAATAAAATGTGTGGGACACATAGGGGGAGTACACATCCAAATTAATAGCTTCTTTAGTGGAGATTTCCTCCCCAAGGATATAAAAACGAACCTAGGAAACACTTCTTAACCTTCTACGTATATATAATGGGAGGATTGTCCCTAAAATGGCAAGAACCCCCACCTAAGTCTTTAGTCCACGGCTAAGTTATAGTCTATGTACCCAAATTTAGGAGTACCCTATGAAGTTGGTTAACAATTTCTTTGATTAATGTCATTAGAGGAATCTAGAGAGAGAAAAAGAAAACCATCAAAATTTTGCACAACAATTGTAAAGTGGCAATGAGGCTTCATAGTATCGCACTAAAAGGAGGTGGATAGAATGGGCTAAGGCTTATACCGCCCTTGCATAGGTGAATATCGAATCAAATCCATACCATTACAAACCACAACCCATTTTCCCTATTTCTTGCCTCCAATATATTTTCTCTATTATCTTAGTTTTTCTTGTTGAAGTTCAATTTCAAAAAACTAGATTTTGTTTAGTCAATTGAGCATAATTTTTCACTGTCTTAGAACCTCTAGTCATCCTTATATTATGCCAAAGCATCCATTCCATGAGATATCTTGGTTGAACCAAGCTCTATCCAAAGTGATAGTGACCAAAATTGGATCATGTTGGAGAAAACTAACTAATGTTTGACAAACATCGCCATCATTTGGTTGTGCCTTTGAAGCAAAGGTTGTGATATTTAAATTCTTTCTCTTTATTTTTCTTGGATAACAACATCCAACAATCAGGGGAAACTAGTTCATCCATCAAATCATCAATTCGAAGCATGAGAAAATAGTTTTTTTAAAGTGATTCAATTAAGTATTATGTAATCAAGGGGACAATAAAAGCCATTGTTTTTTTCTTACTAAAATGATGAGAGCCATATAAGGGCTCTTAATAGGTGTGACAATCCCAATTTCCAAGTGTTCCTCCACAAGCCTTTCAATATCAAAGTTCTAAAAGTGGTTGTGTCAATAGGGATGAACCATAGTGGGGTGTTTGGTGGGGTCAAGCTCAATAACATTTCCGATTCTCCTAACAGGTGGAAACTTCACAGGTATTTCTTAGAACATCATCTTATAATTCTCGTGCAGAGCATTGAGACCTAAAACATGCATCTATTGACAAGGATCTACCTCCATATAATACAAGCAAGCCAAGAATCAAAAGTGACCTTTTTCATAAAATTTGACAAGATTTGGGAGTCATTAATCTATATAATGTTAGGTGGCAGGGATTTTATACTTTATTCTTGATCGTCTAGGTGAAAGGAAAGGATTTTCTCCCTATGGTTAATAGGATAGATCCCCATGGAATAAATTCATTGAATATGTAAAGTAGCATCTACACTATTGTTGTGAATTTGTTAAATTTCAAAACTAGGTCCAAACTCCACTTTGCACTACTCCACTTTGGATTCGTCTTTCGGAGAGGTGCAAGATTAATCTAAAGATCATCTTTTTTGGATGAGCAGAAGTTGGATTTTGAATTTATTTCTCACACATGAAATTTTTCAAGGTGAGCGAGAATTATAATGTAGGCTCACAAGCCCCAAAAGATGTGTCACACACCCTCATTGATGGATATAACAAGGAGCATTAGGGAAATTTTGAGGTTTGAAATGGGCCTCCTAAGGAAATTATAAAATAATAGTGGAAATAATAAAATAAGATTTGATTACATCATCAAATTTTAGAGGGAAAAAAGAAAAAACTACTTTTTCAACTCGTATTTTCAACTTATCTCCCAAAGTGTTTACTCAAATTTCGAACGGGAGTACTCGTTAGATGCAAAATTTAATTCTTCATCCAAGGAGTACCCATGTTGCATACTTTCGATGGGTCCTGCTACAAGAAAAAATGAGAAATACATGAAAAACGTGATTGCAATCCTGTTTTTGTATGTATTTCTCATTTTTCATATAGCAGGGTCCATTGAAAGTATGCAACATGGGCACTCCTTGGATGAGGAATTAAATTTTGCATCCAACGAGTACCCCCGCTCGAAATTTGAGTAAAAACTTTGGGAGATAAGTTGAAAATACGAGTTGAAAAAATAGTTTTATTATTTTATTTTATTTTAATATTTTTACCCTTTACTTAAAAAAATGGTGAATCACCCCCCTTAGTTGACATCATCATCTTGAATCCTATTGGTTCTTATAAAGTTTGTTTTTGTTGTACATTTTTCTTAGGAGGCCCATTTTAGACCTCAAAATTCCCCTAATTGAGACATAATCCTCATTTCATCATCATCTCATCCCACACATCTCTCTCTCATCTGATTGGTTCGTACAGCCTTAGAGGCTTCTCTCTCTCCTCCGCACGTGTGGAACAACTACTGAATATTTCGAATTGTCTAGGACTTTTCTGGAAAGCATTGACCAGCATTAACTTTGAGTCAACACTCGCTGCTTGACTTCGTTTTTGGGGTTAGAATTTTGTTTTTAAGATGCCGCAACTGGAGGCACAGAAAATAAGGAGAAACATGAACTTTGACTGTTGTTGATTGCAAGTTTGACAGTTGATTTGACTGCAGACTTTGACCAGTGCATTGACCGAATTTCAGGACTGTTTTGGGCTGAGTTTGACTATGATTGGAGGCCAAGTTTGATTGGGTTTGACCATTCTTCATTTGAGGCTGGTTTGACCAGTGTTGACTTTGTCGGCTAGGGCATCCTGTTAATTGTTGTAAAGTGTACTTTCTCTCTCTATTGAATTTTAAGATTAATAAGAAATTTGATCAAAGGGTTTTTCCCTAGCATCCACCAAATTATTGTGTCCTCATGTCTTGGCTTGTCTTCTGGTTATTTATTTATGTTCTATCATCATTTACTGTCAATGTTAATGTGATTGAAAAATAGGAAATTGAATTGGGCTAATAAGAAAGATTGAAGTAAATTTCTCTAAGCATAGAACACACCATCGTTAACTAAAATTAACATGGTATCAGAGTTCAGGTGAAGACAAAGCCCAAGCAAGAGTGAGAAGAGCAATCACTAAAGTTGATTAGACAAGGACAGTGTCAATGGCTTCTTCATTATACTTCAAATTTGATGACAAGTTTAATGATAAGTCTGATTATCATGCTTGGAAAATGTCATTGGATCTGACATTGGAGAAATAAGAAGTTATGGATTATGTACAAGGAAAGATCACTAAGCCTCCATCAAATGCATCGGCTGCCACTAAAAAGTACAAGAAAGGAGAGGTCAAAGAGAAGAAGATCATCAGGGGTTCTATTCATAAGCACTTGGTTGCTTATATCTCCGAGCTGGGCACATATAAGGAGATGTATGATAAGTTGGTTGGCATGTTCAGGGCTAGAAATGCTAATCAAATTCTCTTTTTGAAGAACAAGTTGGAGGACATCAAGATGGACAAGGGAGAGTGCACATCAAGATGGACAAGGGAGAGTGCATCCAATCATATTTCATGAGGCTCACCGAAATCAAGAATGATCTCTTAGCTATTAGAGAGGTCACAGCTGACTGAGAGCTCACTCTCATTGCTCTTGAAGGAATTCCCCGACCATGGTATGTATTTAATACTATTATTCTCGATAATAATATAATTCCTAATTTTGATGAATTGTTGACGAGATGCACTCAAGAAGAGACAAGGATGATGGAGAGAGACCATCCCTCAAATGGGAATGGAAGTGACCCTACTACATTCACTGCTCATGCAAAGAAGAGGAACAATGTTGGTCCGAGGAATCAAAATCATGGAAGAGCGGTTCCCAAAAGAAGGAAGGGAAGATGTTACAATTATAACAAGTTTGGTCACTATGCAAGAGAGTGCCCCAATAAAAGGGAATTTCCCCAATATGATGACTACAACAACAACAACTTCAAGGGGAATGGAAATCAAAGGAACAACAGGTTCAAAGGAAATATGAAGGCTCCCTCTGATCGAAATGGAAATGGAAATTGTCAACCTTTCAAGAGGTCAAGGAACTCCAGGTATGATGAATCCAATGTTGTTGATAATAAGAGAAATTAATATATTCTTATATCCGCCCTCTCCGTTGCATCTCCTCCCGACACCCTGGATAACTGGTTGATTGATAGTGGTGCCTCAAGGCACTTCACTGGATATAAAGAGGCCCTCTCTGATTTTATTGAAAATGATACAAATTTGGAAATTATCCTTGGAGACAATGCCACCTATCTCGTAAAAGGGACAGAGACTGTGACCCTTCATCTAAATCGAGGGCAAGTCCTTTGTTCGAAAGATGTGTTGTATGTACCTGACTTAAAGAAGAATCTAGTGTTTATCTCGGCAATGGAAGACAAAGGATTCAAGGTGGCATTCATCGATGGAAAGGTGCGCATTTGGAAGAGGAATTTCAAAGAATTATTCACTCTTGGTTTCACGGTTGATACACTCTATCAAGGTGGAGGAAGTTCGTTGGGAGCCATAAATGTAACACAACTCTTCAATCCATGTTATGGCACCGGAGGTTTGCGCACCTTCATTATAAAGCCTTTCCCGAAGCAAGGAAGGTGATGATAGGTATGCCCAATTTTAAAGATGATCATGAAGGTGTATGTCAAGGTTGTGCCGAAGGAAAGCATACAAGGGGACCATTCCCCTCAAGTGTCACTAAGAGATCTGATATTCTAAAATTGATTCATTCTGATCTATCTAGTATTTTTCTCGTAACATCCTTGGGAGGATGCTTATATTATATCACTTTCATAGATAACTTCTCACGTAAAACTTGGATATACTTTTTGAAGAAAAAGGACGAAGCATTCAAATGGTTTCGCACCTTCAAAGCCTTGGTTGAGAATCAAACAGGGAAGAAGATCAAAATTTTGAGGACCAATAATGGAACTAAATATGAGTCAAATGAATTCAATGACTATTGCAAGGAAGTTGGCATTAAGGGGGAGACCACTACTATGTATACTCCTGAACAAAATGGTGTCGCTGAAAGGAAGAATAGAACCATTTTGGAAGCTGCTCGTGCCATACTTTATGACCAAGGTATTCCAAATTTCCTATGGGGAGAAGCTGCTAACACCGTTGTGTATGTTCACAATAGATGCCCACATTTTGCATAAGACTCCAAAACTCTCGAAGAAGTATTCTCTGGTAAGAAGCCTGATGTTTCTCATTTTAGAGTTTTTGGAAGTCTCATATATTTTCATGTGCTAAAATAAAAGAGAAGCAAATTGGATGCTTCTGTAAAGAAGGGAACATTTGTGGGCTACAGTGAAACCTCGAAGGCATCTAGAATCTATGTGCTTGGTCAAAGAGAAGTAGAGATATGTCATGATGTCACCTTCGACGAAGATGTTGCCTTCAAGAAGGTTAGAGATCTTCCTATCTCAAAGGAAGACAAAGAAGAAGAAGCAGGAAAGCAAAAAAAACCGAAGGATGAACAGATGCCCGATGTTGAAGATCTGATGGATCCTATAATTCCACCTTCAAATAAAAGGAGACCCTCATGGCTTAGAGACACTCTCGAAGATGTTGAGAGATATATTGCTCCAAGGGGAACATTTCGTGAAAGTAAGAAGTCGAATAGGTACCAAGGGTACTTAGTAGCCATGAGCACCATTGTACAATATGAACCTCGAACATTTGAAGAAGTCGTGAAGAATCAAGTTTGGAAGGATGCTATGCACAAGGAATATGAGTCGATCATGAAAAATGATGTCTGGGATGTTGTCCCTAAACTAAAAGACAAATATGTTGTCACCTCGAAATGGCTCTACAAGATCAAGCATGGAGCCGATGGAAGTGCTGAAAAATTGCCTAAGGCTTCTCTCAAAAGGAAGGCATGGATTATGATGAAATATTTGCACATGTTTCCCGATACACCACCATATGATCAATAATTTCCCTTGTTGCATCGCAAGGATGGAGCCTACATCATATGGATGTCAAGATTGCCTTCTTACATGGCTCAATTAAGGAATAGCTGTCTGTGGAACAACTTCTGGGGTTCGAACTCCGAGATAGAGATACACATGAATGCAGGTTGAAGAAAGCCCTCTATGGGTTGAAGCAACCCCACGAGGCTTGGTATGAGAGGATCGATAGCTACTTGATGAAGTTGGGCCTTACTCAAAGTGATGTTGATCCAAACCTTTACTTTAAGGTTTATAATGACAAGTCTCTCATTTTGGTTCTCTATGTGAACGATATCTTCATGACAGGTGTTGACCCTCTCATTCATCAATGTAAGAGGGAGCTAGCTTTTGAGTTCGAGATGAAGGACCTAGGACTGATACACTATTTCCTAGGCCTGGAGGTTTGGAAAAAGCCAGGTGAGATTTTCCTTTCTCAAGGAAAATATATTGTGAAGTTGCTACAGAGATTTGGGATGTTGGACTACAAGTTTGTGACTACTCTAATGGAACTCAACTTTAAGAAGTTGTGTGGAAGTGTTGTTGGGCCCAATTTGGGAAATCCTACCGAGTATCGTCAACTCGTAGGGATCTGGACTAGTAGGGATCGCGTATGTTAGTGTTCTATACTCAACTACTTGGCAAGCTTTTGGCTCGTCACCGCTTGCGCCTGTTACGCAGAATCTGTTGACATTTAACAGAAGAACTAGTCAAGCATTAGGGATCCTTCCAAGGTTACCTCTTACTTTGGGAGGTAAAACCATCCATATGGACGTGATGGTTGTTCCAGGCCCCTTGGATTTCAATCTGCTCTTGGGGCGCGATTACACCTATGCCATGGGAGCGCTTGTCTCCTCTCTTTTTCGTGTGGTCTGTTTTCCACATGAAGGACGGATCGTGACCATTGATCAGCTTTCATTCTTTGGTCCTGATGTGGCAGTTGGCCCGCCATCATCCCTTCCTGGTTTTTATCCACCCGTTGTATCTGCCCCACCGCAAGTCAACTATGTGGCTACCTACCCTGTGCATGTGCTCAATGATGATGTCATCGTGCAGAGTGTGCTGGGGGCATTGGGTCCAGACTTCCAAGATGTTTTCATTCCATCGGACGGGGAACTCTTGGAAGCGATGACTTCTTGTTCATTATGATGAGGTCGTCGGATCAAGGCTCATTTTCTTGTGTCAAGCTCCTTAAAAAATGAAACAAGCTCCTCGGAGCATGGTTCTTTTCCTGTGTCAAGCTCCTTAAAAAATGAAACTGGGTCTGGTTGGAGCATAGTTCGTTTCCTTGTGTCAAGCTCCTTAAAAAAAAATGAAACAAGGTCCGTTGGAGCAGAGTTCCTTGTCTTGTGTCAAGCTCCTTCAAAAATGAAACAAGGTTGTCGAAGCAAAGTTCTTTGTCTTGTGTCAAGCTCCTTAAACCATGAAACAAGGTGTCCGAGGATAGTTCTTTTAATGTGTCAACCTCGTTAAAATAATGAAACACGTTCCCGTTCAATTCAAGTCTTTGATAAGATCTCGTAAAATCCCAGTCGAGTCTGTCTCTTGCTCTCGTAATTTAAACCTTCACTCCATCTGCCTTTCATATGGATTGAAGCTTGGGGGGCATGTACCTCGAATTGAGTCACCATGCTGGAGGCATGCTTACTTTTTCAAGCATAGTTTGTTTCCATTTCAAGCTTGTGTAAAAATGAAATCGGTTTCAAGCATAGTTTATCTTTGTTTCGAGCTTGTGTAAAAATGAAACCAACTTCAAGCAAAGTTTTTCGATTTCAAGCTTGTGTAAAAATGAAACCATTCCCATTTTACCTCTAGTGATTGTCATTTTATCAGCCTGTTTTTGCCAGATGAGCCTTGGTTTTCTCATTCCATCGTCACTATCTGCTTGGCCGATCATATGCCTTCACTTGGTTGTTTTACCCATTCCTGAGGAACCGCTGCAATGAGTGGTCTTGTTAGCCAGCCTCTTGACCTTTATCTTGTTTTGAGTAGTTCCTCCATTACCGGAACCATTTGCTACCCTTTATACCACTCGTTCCTCTAGGAGGAGTCAACTTCTAGCTCTTTTTTGACTCCCTAAACATGAAAAGATTGTCGAGTCACTTGTCGTTTTGATCTCGTTAAAGTGGTTACCAAACGACATCTACCCAGTATACGTTTACCCCTTTTTCGGGCTGGGATAGATTATTTACGAAAAATGAATACCCTAGCCTATCGCGACTAGGAGGTTTTCTCAGACATAGTTTTCTACCTTTTCGGATCCGAGGAACTATTTACAAAAAGGGACCATTGGAGTTTACTTTTCTACTGTCTTTTCAAACTCTCTAAACATGAAAAGACACTGAGTTCTTCCTTTGTCAGACTCGTTAAACCCTGATGACATCGGATCCAGTCGTAATGACGATATTCGAGTTTCTCCTTCCTAGGGCTTGTTAAATGTACTAGGATGGATTCGTCCGAAGGACGGACTTATATTACAAGCATATGCTATCCCCTTCAAGCTTGTTTTCAAAAATAATTGGGGTACTCGCCAGAAATAGTGGGGAAAAATGGAACCAGCATCATTGTCATGTCGGCAATATGTCGCTCTTGAACATGGCACTTGTCTGCATTCGTTTCGGGTTGGGGACATCTCATCTCGTTTTCCACTTGCCTCCGTGGGTTTGGGTGATCCCTTTTGACCTCTCATCTGCTCTTTGCCACGTCATCATGACCTTTGATCTTTTGATGTCAAATACTGCCAAATCCACTATCGTGCCGCCGATATGTTCAAGAGAAGTTGACCTCTGCAAGTCTCAACTTTCCTCTGATTCTCATCTGATCCTGATTCACAAAGACATTATGTTCCTCTGTCTCGCGTCGATGATGTGGGAAACACTATGGCCCACCTTCGATCAAGGTCACTTCCTGTCGACTTCAACTCATTATCCAGGAAGCTGATCTATAGACTCCCTTCTGGTACCTTGGAGCCTGCATGCCTTAATGGCAGGTTCTTTACGTTCGACGTGAGGTTTTCATCATTGACCTCCGATCGAGTGATTCTACGGGTGTTCGACGCCAGCTCACTGATTCACATGCCGTAGATTGTACATATAGTACCTTGAGGGCCATTGTCATTATTGGTGGTACCTCTCACGTCTGTTAACAGCTTTCATTATTGGCTAGTAATCAAGCGATGTTCTTGCATGTTCGACTTCAGCTCATTTATTCGCATGCTTGAACTTGTACTTTGTTCGGGTCGAGATGGAGCACAAGACCCTGGATTTTCTCTGTTGGAATCTAGGCTGCGATTTTGTGGATTATTATGATTAGTTACATGACTCATTCATTAGATGGCTGCGACCATACCCGAGTCTATTTATCGATCCTCACTGGATGGCTGCGTCCATACCTTGGATTTGGATTATTGTATACTCTGTTATGAATGGTTGCGCCCATACCACATATATCATGTATTTGAGATATCAATTGTACTTCTCTACACAGGTTTTCTGACAGCAGTGTTTTCAGTTGGACATGTTCTCGTAAAGCATTTCACCCCTCTCTCTTTCAGGCCTCATGCTTTAGGGGGCATCAGTTACACAGTAATTTGTCACCGTCCCTACAATTCCCCGTCCCACACATTGGAGGGCTTATTCCGTGACCTGTGAGCAGTGACATGATCTGAAAACACTTTCGTGGCATTCCCCTAAACATGGACTTTCATTCCCCTGAAGACAACTCCTTGAGAAAAACCCTAAAAATAGCCTTTTTATCCTTGGCGCAACTCGTCAGTGCTATACCCGCACCAATGGAGGAAATACTTCAAAGAGGGCGCGCCAACTGGCACTCTGTCCCAGAGTCGCACCCGCGCCAAGCTTAATAAGGAGTGTTTTTTAAAAATAAATGGCGGAAGATTGACTCCAACCAATTCCTGAACTGGTCTCTAAATTGAGTTCGGAGGTTGGCTCTGGATCTCCATGTAGAGGAAGTGGTTTTCCACCTATCATGGAAGCTTCCTTGAGGATAGGGTCAATCCCATGATTGTAGGGATCTCAACTCCCCTTCCACCATCTATATAAGCTTGCCATTTTCCTTTGCAAGCTAGTCTCCAAGAGCCTTCATAGCTTAAAGAATGCTCCAATAGTCATCATAGAGCCAAATCAGTAGTAAGGAGAATGATGATTGAAGAGAGAGGCTTGTCCCCATCCCCGACGAGCTTTACCGAGACGTATTCCGCTGACGACCCGCCGAAGGAAGATTCAGCGTCAGAGCCAGGTTGTATTTTCCTTTGTATTAATTAATGATAAGCGACTATTGGTTATGGTTCCACTCATATTGTTCATAATGATCATGATTTGTGTCCTCTATGACTGATACATAATTGCATATATTGGGTTTTACACTTGTGTTTGTCGTGTTTCTTGTGTGTGCAGGTGTTCGATCGCGGCAAGCGAGAGGATTATGATCTGCTGGAGCAAGGAAACGGGAGCGCCATCTTCTCTACAAACGACAGCATTGGATTCAAGGTAAGCCTCCTTCGCCATTTGGTTCATTGGAATTAGGAACATGCACCTTAGCATGATACGATTGTTGCTAGACCTGATCTGGGCTAGTAGGGACCGCCTCTGTCCACAAAGGGGATTTACCTCTACAACAAATTACACAGTGATAAAAGCTGTTAACAGACGTGAGAGGTACCACCAATAATATCAATGGCCATCAAGGTACTATAGGTACAATCTACGGCATGTGAATCAGTGAGCTGGCATCGAACACCCGTAGAATCACTCGATCGGAGGCCAATGATGAAAACCTCACGTCGAACGCGAAGAACCTGCCATTGAGGCATGCAGGCTCCAAGGAACCAGAAGAGAGTCTCTAGATCAGCGTCCCGGATAATGAGCTGAAGTCGACAGGAAGTGACCTTGATCGAAGGTGGACCATAGTGTTTCCCACATCATCGACACGAGACAGAGGAACATAATGTCTTTGTGAATCAGGATCAGATGAGAATCAGAGGAAGGTTGAAACTTGCAGAGGTCAACTTCTCTTGAACATATCGGCGGCACGACAGTGGATTTCGCAGTATTTGACATCAAAAGATCAAAGGTCATGATGACGAGGCAAAGAGCAAATGAGAGGTCAAAAGGGATCACCCAAACCCACGGAGGCAAACAGATAATGAGTTGAGATGTCCCCAACCCGACGCGAATGCAGACAAGTGCCATGTTCAAGAGCGACATACTGCCGACACGACGATGATACTGGGTTCATTTTCCCCCACCATTTCTGGCGAGTACCTCTTTATTTTTACACAAGCTTGAAGAGGATACCATATGCTTGTAATATAAGTATGTCCTTCGGACGAATCCATCCTAGTACATTTAACAAGCCCTAGGAAGGAGAAACTCGAATATCGTCATTACGACTGAATCCAATGTCATCAGAGTTTAACGAGTCTGACAAAGGAAGAACTCGACATCTTTTCATGTTTAGAGAGTTTGAAAAGACAACAGAAAAGTAAACTCCAACGGTCCCTTTTCGTAAATAGTTCCTCAGACCCGAAAAGGTAGAAAACTATGTCTAAGAAAACCTCCTAGTTGTGATAGGCTAGGGTATTCCTTTTTCATAAGTAATCTATCCCAGCCCGAAAAAAGGGGTAAACGTATACTAGGTAGATGTCGTTTCGTGGCCACTTTAACGAGATCGAAACGACAAGGGACTCTGCAATCTCTTCATGTTTAGAGAGTCAGAAAAGAGCTGAAAGATGACTCCTCCTGGAGGAACGAGTGGTATAAAAGGTAGCAACTGGTTCCGGTAATGGTGGAACTGCGCAGAACAAGTAAAGGTTAAGAGGCTAGCTAACAAAGACCACTCATCGCAATGGTTCCTCAGGAATGGGTTAAGACAACCAAGTGAAGGCATATGATCGGCCAAGCAGATAGTGACGATGGAGTGAAAAACCAAGGCTCATCTGGCGAAAACAGGCGGACAAAATGGCAATCACAAGAGGTAAAATGGGAATGGTTTCATTTTTACACAAGCTTGAAATCAGAAAAATTTGCTTGAAGTTGGTTTCATTTTTACACAAGCTTGAAACAAAGGTAAACTATGCTTGAAACTGGTTTCAATTTTACACAAGCTTGAAACGGAAACAAACTATGCTTGAAAAAGTAAGCATGCCCCCAGCATGGTGACTCAATTCGAGGTACATGCCCCCCAAGCTTCAGTCCATGCACATGAGTAAACAGATGGAGGGAGTGAAGGTTCAAGTTACGAGATCTAATAAAGACTCGACTGGGATTTTACGAGATCTAATCAAAAACTCGAATTGAACAAGAACGTGTTTCATTATTTTAACGAGGTTGACACATTAAAAGAACTATCCTCAGGACACCTTGTTTCATTTTTTAAGGAGTTTGACGCAAGAAAACGAACTCTGCTCCAACAACCTTGTTTCATTTTTTAAGGAGCTTGACGAAAGACAAGGAACTCTGCTCCAATAGACCTTGTTTCATTTTTTAAGGAGCTTGACACAAGAAAAGAACCATGCTTCGACAGACCTTGTTTCATTTTTTAAGGAGCTTGACACAAGAAAAGAACCATGCCCCGACAGACCTTGTTTCATTTTTTAAGGAGCTTGACACAAGAAAAGAACCATGCTCCAACCGACCTCATCATAATGAACAAGAAGTCATTGCTTCCAAGAGTTCCACTCCCGATGGAAGGAAAACATCCTGGAAGTCAGGACCCGATTCCCCCAGCACCTGATGCACGATGGCATCATCACTGAGTACAGGCATGGGGTAGGTAGCCACATAGTTGACCTGCGGTGGGGCAGATACAACGGGTGGATAAAAACCAGGAAGGGATGATGACGGGCCAGTTTCCACATCAGGACCAAAGAACGAAAGCTGATCAATGGTCACGATCTGTCCTTCATGTGGAAAACAGACCACACGAAAAAGGGAGGAGACGAGCGCTCCCATGGCGTAGGTGTAATCGCGCCCCAAGAGAAAATTGAAATCCAAGGGGCCTGGAACAACCATCACGTCCATATGGACAGTTTTACCTCCCAAAGTAACAGGTAACCTTGGAAGGATCCCTAATGGTTGATTATTTCTTCTGTTAAATGCCAATAGATTCTGCGTAACAGGCACAAGCGAAGGCGAACCAAATGCTTTCCAAGTAGTAGAGGATAAAATACTAATAGACGCGCCTTCGGCTATAACGATGTTGGGTACGACCAGACCAAAAGCATGTACTGTGATCTCGAAAGGCACATAAGACGGAAGGCGGTATCCTGCAAATCAACTCCAATCGAAGGAAGCGACCAAACTACTTGGAGGGGCTACCATCGAACTGAGATGGTATTCCCCTGGTGTTACGGAAGAAGAAGGAGCATCCTCCACAACCTCCATCTCAAAGGCGGGAGGAGTATCCTCCGGGACCTCCATCACGGGAGGCGGAGGAGCAGCTTCTTGAGATATAGGGACAGGAGAATCTTTCTCCAAGTCCGAGGAATCTGAAGAAACAAGAAGAACCTAAGGGATGTGAGGTCCGCTCTCAACGGAAAAGACCTAGTGCACCGCAGACGGGGCCAGTTCAACCAATCCCACGACCAATGGTTGGTCAGGGACAGATTCCTGAATTTGAATTTCCGAGGGAGCAGGATCGACCAAGGATGACTCTTGACCAATCATGGCATCAGCTGGTGGAGGACTCAAAGAAAGTCGATTATAACCAGCTGGAAGGCATGGTGTAGAACCGGTTAAGTAGTCCAAAACTCGCTTGGCTTCATCCATATATGGACAAAGGTGAATGGCATGGTGCCCTTCACACAACTTATAGGGATTGGCAAGCTTACCCTGCTTCTGAAGAGTTTTACCAGCACTAGCTGAAGACGTGCCCCCAACCTGACTCCCGGAAGCCAAAGGCAATGGCGGGCGACCATTGGACCATGCTTCAAGCACCTTGGGAATGTCAGGGCAGTCTCGAAGAAGATGGTCTCTTGCGCACAACATGCAAGGGAACTTGACTTTCCGTGGAGGGTTGGAAGGTTTGTCAAGAAGAGATGTTTTAGAAGCAGTAGTTGCACTCTTAGCCTCTCGCTTATCAGACTTCTTCTTCTTTGTCTTCTTCTTCTTCTTCTTAGCCACCCAGTTACTCGAATCCAGACTTTCACCAAGCGAAGTAGAAGAGGAGGACGCAGAAACAAGTGAAGAAGGGAAGAGGTCCACCTTAGAATCAACATGATGTTGTTCAGGCGGAGGAACTGATTGACCAGTAGCTGAGACATTTGGGACCACAGGGGTTGAAAACAATCAAACAGGCAACCCAACAGTTAACCCAGGAAGGGACAACGTTGCCATATAAGGAGCACCAACATTTCCAAAAGGAGGAAAATGACCAGGATTCCCATCGGAGGGGATTCCTTGGTTGGTGAACTCTGGAAAAGTTGCCATCAACAACTCAAAACCACACACGGGCTAAAAACCAAGGCACACAATCAAACGACCAACAAGCAACTTCTAACAGGGTGTGTGATCGCAGGTGATTTATTTTACCACATTGAAACTTAGAAATTTCACCCTTTCATGTTTTAAGAGTCGAGAAATGGATTGAAGGTGACTCTATCTCTTTCAGTTTTGAAGCAAGCGTGAAAGGACAAGCGCTTGATGATCTTTTCAAATTTAAGGATTCAGATAAGATCAAAATGACTGCTCAGGAATTCTAGGCAAAGGGTGTACCAAATAACCGTGAACTGCAATATACACCTTGGTTTCAAAATGAAAGAGAAATCAACCAAGGACTTAACGTACGTGCAGGCAATCTCCCCGAATGTTGTGTTCGATGTATCATGGGTATAGGGCAACAGACTCGACTTCCTATGGATAAAGGATAGAAACCTAGTGGGGTCTCCCTTTATATACGCAACGGTACGGGGAGCACAAGTCCGTACTAGTGCTGTCTAAAGCCGAGAGGCGAACGACAGCTACTAGGTTTAAAGACGCCAGAACACGTCTCTAGCCTAGACCTCTAAATATTTCATTAATTTTCCAATGCTGCCTTAGTGTAAATTGAATAAATTTTAATGTTTATCTTCAATTATGTTTCAGTTTTCAGGCCCTAGCGAGTGTTATGTCTCAAAATCTCTTAAATGCAGCTATATGATAAAAGAAATCTTTCAATTCGATGAAAGCTATCTAGTTAAGGGAAGAGCTTCAAACAATGATGCAACAAACAACAACACTATAAACGAAATTTTCCAAAACTAGATGACTTTCACTATCCAAAATTAATTTCAAACATTCAACGATGCGAATAATGCAATGAATCTGTGCAAATCCTCTTTTTCGAAAACTATGCAATTGTAATCTATGCACAATTTCCTTTTCCTTTTCAAATTATAAGAATGCACTCAATGCATTATTCGATGAAATGAGAATCTACTTAATGCATGCTTTTAATAAAAGAGAAAGCAATCAAAGCGATTTCTAGTTTTCAATCATTAAACAATGTAATCTAAGTTCAATGATGGATCTCAAAAAATACTTTTCAATGCAATGTGATCTAATGCATTTTAACGAAAAGCAAACTATGAGACGAAAACTAAAAGAACGCAAATCTCCTTAATGAAGGATGAATGCAAAATAGATGTAAACAAACACTAAGAATGCAATCGTTGTTTCAAACACTTTGTCACGAAATCCTTCAAAAGGCGACAAGACATATGAGGCCAAACACAAAGAGGACTTCCAAAGCAAGAGATCAAAACAAGGCATTCATTCCCTTTTACATCAAACAATCATGGAAATAAGACATTTCAAACAATGAGCAATGTAATCTATGCTCACACAGTGAAAAGACCGGAAGGGAAAGACACACTGGTGAAGGATTTAGGGAAAAAATCTCAATTTTCACACACCCTGAAATTGGCACGACTTTGGTAGGTAAAACTAGCGCCAACTGGCACGACTTGCTCACTGACAACTAGCACCAATGGCCAATTGGCGCAGGTTGCTAACTGACAACAAGCGCCAACCCCTGAAAATGAAAAAACAAACAATTTCTCCCAACCAAGACCAGACTCACCACTTCAAGCAGAATCTCTAAGACTCAAATGAACCATGTAATCTAGGTTCAAAGCAAGACAAAGCGGAATTCGAATGAAGAAGAAACCAATCACTCAAATAGCACAATGAAATGATAGACAACCACCAAACGAATGCAGAGAAGCAATCACAAAGTTGGTTGAACAGATAGAAACCAAAAACTCCCACGGAAGGCTCGACACACAATAACACCTAGATGCCCTAGTGCTAGAATGTAAAATAGATAGAAACGGGCAAACAACCAAAGGATGAAGGTCACAGTCAGTCAAACAATGCTCCAGAACACTCAAGCAGTCGTAAAAATGAAACCAAACACACATATCAAGCTCAGAAAGCTCAAAGCAGAGCAAACCCTGGCACCTTACAGCATTGGCGCGACGGCGGAATCTAGCGCCAGAACAGGATTGGCGCGGGTAATACACTAGTAACATGCGCCAATGAGCGCGACTGTCAGGCTAATAAGCGCGACTGTCAGGCTAATAAGTGCGCCAGTCGAGTTTACTAAGCAAAAATAAAAAAGAGCAATCCAAGAAACAGACTAGTGATGGTAAAGCTAAACAAAGCCAAACACACAGAAAGAGCTAGCCAAAAGAGTTGATCAAACAAGAAAAGTCAAGAATCGACCGAAAAGACAAGACAATACTCCAAATCAACGATCCCCAGCAGAGTCGCCAATTTGTTGTAGAGGTAAATCCCCTCTGCGGACATAGGCGATCCCTACTAGCCCAGATCGAGTCTAGCAACAATCGTATCACGCTAAGGTGCAAGTTCTTAATTGCAATAAACCAAATGGCGAAGAAGGCTTACCTTGAATCCAACGCTATTGTTCGTAGAGAAGATAGCACTCCCGTTCCCTTGCTCCGACAGATCGCAATCCTCACTCGCCGCGATCGAACACCTGCACACGCAAGAAACATGACAAACACAAGCGTAAAACCCAATATATGCAATTATGTATCAGTCAGAGAAGACACAACTCATGATCATAATGAACAATATGAGTGGAACCATAACCAAAGTCGTTTATCATTAATTCATACAAAGGAAAATACAACCTGGCTCTGACGTTGAATCTTCCTTTAGCGGGTCGTCAGCGGAATACGTCTCGATAAAGCTCGTCGGGAATGGGACAAGCCTCTCTCTTCAATCGTCAATCTCCTTGCTATTGATTTGGCTCTATGAGGACTATCAAGGCTCTTGCAGCATTCTTTAGGCTATGAAGGCTCTTGGAGACTCAACCATTCAGCCCTTCAACCCCTTCATCAATGGAAGATGGCTATATTTATAGAGGAGAGGAGGAGGTTGGGATCCCTACAATAGTGGAAGGGAGGCCTTATCCCTTGGGAGGTTCCCCATAAGGTGGAAACAAGAGGCCAAAGAAGGAAGGTTGTGGTTATTCAGTCGAAACCACTCCTCATGACTCATCCACGAAGTTGTTGTAATCGAAACTTCGCCTCTTTTTTTTTTAAACTTTCCTTAAGCAGATTGGCGCGGGTGCTTAACTGAGACAGAGCGCCAACTGGCACGGGCTCAGTGTTAATTTTCCCCATTGACGCGAGGACATAACAGGCTACAAGCACCAAGGCAAAAACAGGGGTTTTTAGGGGTCTGCTCAGGAAATGATCAACAGAAGGAATGTTGTCCTCATGGCAAGGGATGCAATGATGGTATTTGCAAGTCATGACACTGCTTATTGGTCACAGAAACGACCCTCCAATGGGCGAGATGGGGATTGCAGGGACGGTGACAAATTACTATGTAACAAGGGGCACTAATGTTCTTAGTGAAGTCACGTCCAGACATATCTTTTGTGTGAACGCGTTGAGTCAAAACATGGTCAAGCCTCATCATGTTCACTAGATTGGTGCCAAGAATCTCTTGAGATATCTTTGGGGCACAATCAACCATGGGTTGAGATACACTGTTGGGAGTATGAGGCTACATGGATATACCAATGTCGATTGGGCAGGCAGTGTGGTGGATCATAAGAGCACATCTAAATGTTGCTTCACCTTATGTTCTGCTTCGATCTCATGGATGAGTAGGAAGCAGAAATCGGTTGCTTTGAGCGCCACCAAGGCCAAATAAATTACAGCAAGTATGGCCTGTTGTGAAGTTGTTTGGTTGAGAGAGCTCTTCAGTGATTTGTTTGGGCATGTGTTGGATACCACAGTGATCCTTTGTGACAACCAAAGTGGGATTCATCTTTCTGAGAATCCCGCGTTCCATGACCGATGCAAACATATTGATATCAAGTACCACTTTGTCTGGGACATGGTACAGCGAGGCGCCATAAGGCTCCATCACATTGGAACTGATGAGCAGGTCGTAGATATTCTCACGAAGCCCCTGGAGAAGGTCAAATTCTTAACCTTCCATAAGAAGCTCGGTATCATGGACAGACCCTATTATGAGGTCCCACTTGAGTTGGACTATGAGATCTGTGAGCTCCAGGGGGCTTGGGGATAGCTACTTGGAGCTATAAGCAACCACACGACTATGTTCACCTTACCTTGTTGGTGTGCTATTTCCCCACCGTTATGATATTGATTTGGTTCACCCTCTCCTTGATCTATGCCCCACATACACCCTACCCATGTAGTCTGAGACTCATGGGAAGTACCTCTCATATGGCCAATGAGTTGGGAAATGAGGATAGAAACCATAGCATTACCGATGGATGGATCGTGTATTGTCGTACTCTCTATGTCTAGGATGGGTTGTGTCCAACAACTTGATCTGGGATCAAGTCTGGTTGAGTTTTTTACCTCTAAACTGACTTTGGGTCAGTGGAGAGTGGCAAGGTCTTATGACTCAGTCTCGATCAAATCTTCTTCATTATTTCTTCTACAATAGAGCAGAGCTAGCAAAGTACAGAGACAGCGGGATGACACAGGATGACAAGTTGATATATGATAGTTCATGATGGTATTGGATGATAGGATTGCACAGGTTGACAGATGGATTGACAGGTGGAGTTCTCCCTAGTTGAGAGGGAGTGTTAAATTTGGAAACTAGGGCTAAACTCCACTTTGCACTGCTCATATGATGGAGATGATATTTTTTTTGGATTCCTCTTTCGGAGAGGTGTAAGATTGATCTAAATATCATCTTGTTTGGATGAGCAGAAATTGGGTTTTGAATTTATTTCTCACACATGCAATTTCTCAAGGTCGACCAAAATTATAATGTAGGCTCACAAGCCCCAAAAGATGTGTCATACACCCTCAGTGATGGATATAAAAAGGAGAGGCATAATCCTCATTTCATCATCATCTCGTCTCACACATCTCTCGGTCATCTGATTGGTTCGGACAGCGATAGAGGCTTCTCTCTCTCCTTCGCACGTGTGAAACAGCAGTTGAAGATTTCAAAATGTTTACTACTTTTCTGGACAGCGTTGACTTTGGGTCAAACTTGTTGCTTGACTTCATTTTGGGGGTTAGAATTTCGTTTTTAAGAGGCCACATCTGGAGGCACAAAAATCGAGGAGAAATGTTGACTTTCACTGTTATTAACCGCAAGTTTGATTGTTGTTTTGACCACAAATTTTGACCCGTGCGTTGGCCGAATTTCAAGACTGTTTTGGGTTGAGTTTCACTGTTATTGGAGGTCGAGTTTGACTGGGTTTGACTGAGCTTCATTGGAGGTTGATTTGTTGGTTTGACCAGCATTGACTTTGCAGGTAGGGCATCCTATTGACTGCTATAAATTGTACTCTCTATTGAATTTGAAGAATTGATCAAAGGGGTTTCCCCGCATTGGGGTTTTTCCCTAGCTTCTGCCAAATTATTGTGTCCTCTTGTCTTGGCTTGTCTTCTGATTATTTATTTATGTTCTATTAACATTTACTGTCAATGTTAATGTGATTGCAAAACAAGAAATAGAATTGGGCTAATAAGAAAGATTGAAGTAAATTGCTTTAAGCATAGAACATACCATCGTTAACTAAAATTAACAAAAATTAATCCTTGAAGGTATAGTATTACATAGTAAATTTGACAATATACCATACCTTTGCACTAAATGTGTTTATGGCCTGGGAGGTTGATGGGGAAATGTTCAAAATGATCAAGGTAATATCCTAATTATTTAGCATATTTCTAATCGAGAAGGTTCATTGTACTACCACCCAAGTCAAATAGAGTGATGAAGCTAGTCTTTTATTGTGACAAAAAACTTGGAAGTGTCAAACTACCCAACCTAGTGATTGCAACAAAGGACACCAAGTGGTCTCATCTGGCCCAGATTTATTATCTAAATGTTGAAGGATAATATCCTCCTAAGGGTAATATTTGGACTCAAAGGAGCATAGATCATCAATAAATAAAAAATTTGTTGATGGTTGCATACAAGGCCTTAAAGGAGGGATGTTAACATTCATAATAGAGATTTGAGGTTGAAGAATTACGCTTTTGGTCAAAATGGTGGCTAGGGTTTTCTAAGTTACCACATTTTACAATTTCCCTCATTCTTGGCCGACCTATCATATGCATAACTCTTTTCACTAGAACCAAGTACCTTTCTTTTTTTGTATGTTTGGTTTTTTTTTTTCCATAAGCCTTTTATTCAACCAAGAATCTTTACTTTTATAGCTTCAACGCGACTTTCTCTTCTGTTCTAGCTATAGTAATTACTTTGTACAAATAATTCAATTCAATTCTTACCTCAATCTGGATTTCTAACCTCATATTTGTGATGCAACTTTTGTACACCAAATTTGCATAAAATTTTTACTTTAACTCCAATATGTGCAATTTCCGATGCATTCTTTGAGTGATGTCTTTGTACCACAGGGGAATGAGTTGAACAGCATGTCTTAGTTTCAATCTACGCTTTAGTAATGCACTGCAAACTTGCCAAAGCCCCTTCAAGGGGTTTTAGAATTCCATCTAACCCCATATATGGGATGGTCAATCCACATGTTATAGGGCCAACATTTAATTCATTATCTTGGTTGCAAATGTGTTTCACCTTGAATGCTAACTTGATCTTGTTGAGCTGAGTGTGCACTTCCACTTCAAATCCAAAATCATATTGCAAAATCTTCATGTAAAGGTTGAAAGTGGGTTGCAACAGTTTAATGAGGTAAGAGACTTTGGAGAGATGCAATCTTTCATTCCCCAAGGGTTTGCACTCTCCTCATATATCTTGGAGTTGTGGATTGAAGTATCTAGCTCTAGGTCCAAGGACTTTTTTCTTAGGGTTTGCAACTTGCACTTGACTTCTACAAACCTTACAAGATTTTCATTCGTCGCATATTGAGATTGGTCCCTTCAGTTCCACGGAATTATTTTTTGAAACTCCAAGACTCTGGTTGGGCAACAAAAGCAAGCCAATACCCTAACATCAACTTGCAGAGTACAAATATCCAAGTTTCAAGTGGCACTAAAACTGCAACTATAAGAGCAAACCTCAGCTCCTAACACCACCTTGCATAGTACATATATCCAAAATGGCACTAAAACTGCAACTATAAGAGGGACTAAAACTAAGAGCAAAATATATGATAACAGTAAATCTCAAATAACATAAATAACAGTGAAATCACAAAAGGTAGCTAACACTTGCACATTCTAGGGTGGATTGTACCTGCAAATCTGAATTTTTTGGAGGAAGACATGTCCACTTAAATTTGTTGATTGTATTACTAAAACGATCAGTCACAAACGAGGTGGGGGAACCAATATCTATACCAAAAAGCGATAGAAATCTGAACTTAAAGCTAAAGTTAGTGATAAAATTGATCGGGTCCTTATTACATAAATCATAAATGTGGTATTTTACAAAATTATGTGCTTACATACAAAATAGCCTATGTGCAAAGTCTAATGCCTAAAAAAATGCCATGGTTAGCTACATAATCTCAGGTATTGAATTTTGTTTTTCCTGGATGAGGCTATGGTGTTCCTTCACAATCATTGTTGATTTTTAATGTATCTTGGACAAGTGGTTTCCCGTGGGTTAGTCTCTACCTAGGGAAAAGTGTCCAAAATAATTATTTTCCGAAGTGTGACTTTATAAAGTGAAAGTGACTTTATAAGTGGTAAAGTCAATATTAAATTACAAAGTGAAAGTGACTTTATAAGTGGTAAGTCAATGTTAAATTATAAAGTGAAAAATGACTTTAAACATGAAGTACAATGTGGGTACTTTATTTAATGAGTGAGTTAAAAAATAGAAAGTGAGAATTAAATGCATATTTATTCTCATCTCTTGATCTAAATGAATCTGAGCCATTAGATCTTAGGATTGCACAAAAGTCATTTAGGGAAACAAAAGGGGGAAAGGAAATAGAAACTACATTCATTCATTCTTCAAGAGCAGATTGGAGAAAGGAGGCCGAGTCCTAGAGAGAAGTTCTGAAAGAGAAATTTGTTGTAGCAAGTTGAAGGAATGATTTCTGGGCAAAGCTAGGCACGGAAATCAAGGCATAGAAGATAGCAGGAGTTATAGTACAAACAACATTTAATGTTGCGAGCTGCACGCAATTCAAGAGCAGTTTCTGAGCAAAAAAAATCTGTACAGTGCAGTTTCAACTTCAAGTGGGCACGGTAATCGAGGCAAAGTGGGCACGATTTTCAAGGAGTTTTGGGCCAAGGAGATAATTTGTATTTTGATGTTTTGTTTTGTCTGAAAATGTATTTTTCCTAAACTTGAAAGATAAATAAATTTGAAGAGTTCTCTAACAGGTTTTCCCTAGAGAGGATTGAAGGGGTTTTGCCTAGGTCTATGTTGACCAAAAATCTATGTATATTTTTATGTGTTGCTGGTCTGTTTATGTTCATATTTATTTTCAGCATGTGTTGACAGTCCCATGTGTTTTAATCTAAAAATTTCATTTCCATAATTCTATATGTTGAATGTAAGTTTATGGGAAAGGGCATTTAACTGAATGGGAGTGATAAAGTGAAATTAAAACTGGGTTGGGACTGCAGGAAACTTTTTAGTCATCAAATTTCAACATGGTATCAAAGCTACATGCTGAAAATCGCAGTTTGAACAACAGACAATAATTTGGGACAACAAACTGATTTTTTGGACAGCAAGGTGATATTTCACACAGTCTAAACTTTTGAGACAGCAAGGTGATATTTCACACAGTTTGAACTTTTGGGACAGCAAGGTGTGCTCGAAAGTTCATTTCTCCATTTTCTTGGTTTTGTAAATTTTGGAAAACGGTCATGGCAATGTTCTTAAGGATAGAGGACAGACTGGATGGAATATCCAACTATGTCGTTTGGAAGAACAGAATTCGGACAGTGTTTGAGGAGGCAGCACTTTGGGACATAGTGCGGCAAGAGGTTGTACCTCCTACTATTGTAGATGAACTTGTTGAATTCACAAAAAATAATGCAAAGGCAAAAAAGATTTTGATGGACAGTCTGAAGGATCATGTGGTTCCTCAGGTGAGAGGAAACACATATGCATATCAGATGTGGACAGCTTTAACCACTCTCCATCAGAGTACCAATGAGAGCAGGAAGATGGTACTCAAAGAACAATTGAAGAACATCAGGATGCAAAGGCTGAAAGTGTAGCTCATTATCTTGGCAGGGTCAAACAGGTACGTGATGATTTGACTACTATTGGTGAGGTAGTTGCACCCACAAAGTTAGTCAAGATAGTCATAGCGAGACTTCCTAGTCTTGGGAGGTCTTTGGATATATTGTTACCTCTAGGGAGAATCTTCCCAATTGGGACAGATTCTGGGATGATTGTGTGCAGCATGAGATACGAAAGACTGGCAATGGTGGGGTGAATATAACAGATGAGGAGGATGTAGCTTTGACAGCCAAGGGGGAGAACAAAGGGAAGGCCAAGAAAGGGGCCTCATCAAATGGGGCTAAGGGAAAGGAGAAGAAGAAGAAATATACGAATATGTCCAAAGTCAAATGTTGGGCATGTGAGAAGATGGGACACTATGCTGCTACGTGTCCTAAGAGGAAAAACAAGGGGAAGAAGGGTATTGCAGCTTCAGCAGAGGTGGAGCAGTTTGCTTCACAGTTACAGGGACTTTGAATTTATTACTTCTACATCCAGTAGGAGTACATCATCCGATGTGTGGTACACAGACAGTGGGGCTTCCTGCCATATGACAAGTGCACATGAGTTCTTTTCATAGCTTGCAGAGAGGGCACTTGATATTGAGATTGTATTAGGAGATGACCGCATTGTGAGAGTTGTTGGTGTGGGGACGGTGACCTTTAAGAAGGAGTCTTTGCCTCCTTTGAAGGTCATGAATGTTTTGTATGTTCTGAGGATGAAGAAGAACTTGATTTCAGTGTATGCTATGGAGGAGAAGGGGTTTGACGTCACTTTCTCAGGAGGGCAGGTATTGATGCATCCCAGGGGAGCTTCCATCACTTCGGCCAAAGTGATTGGAGTACGCTCTGGGGAACTATACAGGTTCAATTTTCAGTCGACAAGATCATTGGTGAGTAGCACATCTGGTAGCACTCACACTAGTACCACCAGCAGTAGAGACTTGTGCGAGTTATGGCACCAGTGGATGGTGCATATGTCTCATTGAGCTTTGAGAGTTCTGAGGGAGATCACTACAGGAGTTCCTGATTTCAATGTCGAGCATTATGAGGTCTGCAGAGGGTGTGCTTTGGGCAAGTACACCAAGTTACCATTTCCAGCAAGCGACAGCAGATCTACAGGTACACTAGACTTGATTCATACTGATGTTAGTGGTCGTATGTCTCATGTGTCCTTGGGTGGTTATGAGTATTATGTTATATTCATTAATGACTACTCTAGGAGGACTTGGATATATTTCCTGAAGACCAAGGGTGAGGTCTTCATTCTCTTTAAAGAGTTCAAAGCTCTTGTGGAAAAGCAGACAGGTAGGAAGATTCAGGTCTTGAGGTCAGAGAATGGTGATGAGTAGACCAATGTTGGGTTTTCTGACTTTTGTGCACAAGAGGGAATTAGGAGAGAGTTCACGGATCCTTACAACCCCCAACAGAATGGGGTGTCTGAAAGGAAGAACAAAGTTATTATTGGGACTGCTAGAGCGATGATTCATGATCAAGGGTTGCCTTTGTTTTTGTGGGTCAAGGCCTGCAATACTTTTGTTTATCTTCATAATAGGATTCACAGAGTATTGGGGAATATTACTCAAGAGGAGGCTTTCATTGGAGAGAAGCCTCATGTGGGACATCTTCGTATCTTTGGATGTCTCACATATTCTTATATCCCCAAGGAGCAGTGGACGAAGCTAGAACACATGGCAAAGAAGGGTATCTTTATGGGTTACAGCGAGACTTCGCAGGCCTATCGAATCTTCATTCCTTCAAAATGAAGAGTGGTGATTAGGAGGGATGTGAAGTTCAAGGAGGAGAGGGCCTATCGGAGATCACGGGAGTATGATGAGAGAGTCACAAACTTCTCCTCAATAGGGAGGTCAGGTACAGGGCGCAGGACCTCAGGGTTTTGAATCGAATGGTACAGGAGGTACTTCAGTGTCAGTGACATCTGGGGCACCAGTGGTGAGTTCACCGAGCACTACTTTAGGGAGTCCACTGGTACAGATTTCACATGGCACTTCAGCTGACACAGGCACAGGTTCTTCGATGACAGGTGTTGGTACAGGCACACCAAGGTCAGTTGGCAAACCTTCAGGTTCATTAGACTGGGGGGCAAAGGATGAGGTTCCCTATGGAGAAGCTTTTGCAGGGAAGAGGAGGCCCAAGTGGCTTCAAGACACCTTGAAGGAAGCGGAGTCTGTTGGTCCTTCGAAGAGGGTGAATAGGGAGAGTGTGCCACCTGAGCGGTTTTGCGGTTATGTAGCCAAGGCTACCAGCATTGTTGACTCTGAGCCTACTAGCTATGAGGAGGCTGCCAGCCAGGAGGTATGGAGAGAGGCTATGGTGGAAGAGTATGCCTCTATCATTAAGAACAATGTTTAGGAGGTGGTGCCTAGGCCTGAGGGCAAGTCAGTTGTGATTTCCAGGTGGCTCTAAAAGATCAAGCATGTTGCGGATGGCAGCATTGAGAAGTTCAAGGCGAGGTTTGTGGCTAGAGGGTTCTCACAAATAGAGGGACTTGACTATGATGAGACCTTCACTCCCGGAGCTCGATACACCTCTATCTCGTCCTTTATTTCTATTGTTGCAGAAATGGGTTGGCAGAACCATCGGAGGGATGTGAAGACCGCATTTCTGAATGGAGTTATAGAAGAGAAGTTGTATGTTGAGCAGCCACGGGGCTTTGAGGTACTTGGGCGGGAGACCCATGTATGTCAGTTGAGGCGAGCACTCTGCGGACTTAAGCAAGTTCTGAGAGCTTGGTATTGGAGGATTGATACTTGCAACAGATGGGTCTCACGAAGAGTGATGCAGATCCGAACCTACACTACATTGTTGTAGGGGATGATCCACTCATTCTTGTGCTATATGTTGATGACTTGTTCATTATTTGGGCAGAGAGACTAATTAGTGGTTGCAAGGAGGATCTTGCTATGGAGTTCGAGATGAAGGACACTGGGCTGATGCATTACTTTTTGGGGCTTGAGGTGTGGTAGGAGGAGGGGCATATCTTTCTAGGGCAGGGGCAGTATGTTGTGGATGTGTTGAGAAGATTTCACATAGCAAATTGTAGACCCATGTCTACACATATGATCACCAACTCGAAGAAGCTTCATGCTTCAGATTCTAGTTTGGTGGATCCCAAATTGTATAGGCAGCTTAATGGGTCCTTGATGTATCTGGTCAACACTACACCAAACATATGCTTTGCAGTGAACACACTTAGACAGTTCATGGTTGAACCCAGAAGGGTGCACTGGGTATCTACAAAGCACATTCTTCGCTACGTGCAGGGGACTGTTGATTATGGTCTGGACTATAGGCGGGGAGATGCAGTGAGGTTGGCGGGTTACACAAATTCAGATTGGGCAGGGAGTGCTTCTGACAGGAAAAGCACTTCAAGGTGTTGCTTCGGATTGGGTTCGACAGTTGTGTCATGGTTCAGTTGAAAGCAAAAGTCAGTTGCTTTGAGCTCTTCTAAGGCTGAGTATATGGCCGCTAGCTAGGCTAGTTGTGAGGCCATTTGGCTTCGCAAGTTATTGTATGGCCTATTTGATCAGGAGTTGAGACCAACAGTTATTCACTATGATAATCAGAGTTGCATTAACCTCATGGAGAATCGAGTGTTTCATGACAGGTCAAAACACATTGACATCAGATATCATTTCATCAGGGACTATGTTCAAAAAGGGGCAATGAAGTTGGAGTATATATCGACAGACGAGCAGGTGGTTAATGTTCTCACGAAGTCCTTGCCAAGAGGCAAGCATGTCCATTTCAAGGACAAGATGGGTGTGGTGAGAAACACTTTACTCGGTAAGAGGGAGTGTTGATTTTTAATGTATCTTGGATAAGTGGTTTCCCATGGGTTAGTCTCTACCTAGGGAAAATTGTCCAAAATAATTAATTTCCTAAGTGTGACTTTTTAAAGTGAAAGTGACTTTATGTGTGGTAAAGTCAATATTAAATTATAAAGTGAAAGTGACTTTATAAGTGGTAAAGTCAATGTTAAATTATAAAATGAAAAGTGACTTTAGACATAAAGTACAATGTGGGTACTTTATTTAATGGGTGAGTTAAAAAATAGAAAGTGAGATTTAAATGCACATTTATTCTCATCCCTTGATCTAAATGAATTTGAGCCATTAGATCTTAGGGTTGCCCAAAAGTCATCTAGGGAAACAAAAGAGAAAAGAAAATAGAGACTACATTCATTCATTCTTTATGAGCAAATTGGAAAAAGGAGGCTGAGCGCTGGAGAAAAGTTCTGAAAGAGAAATTTGTTACAGCAAGTTGAAGGAGTGATTTCTGGGTAAAGTTGGGCACGAAAATCAAGGCATAGAAGATAGCAGAATGTACAGTACGAACAGCATTTAATGTTGTGAGTTGCACACAGTTCAAGAGCAGTTTTTGAGCAAAATAAAAAATTTGAAGAAAAAAAATTTGTACAGTGGTACGGAAATCCATACAGTACAGCCTGCATCTGTACTGTACAGTTTCAGCTTCAATTGGGCACAGAAATCGAGGCAAAGTGGGCCGAAGAGATAACTTGTATTTTGTTGTTTTGTTTTGTCTGCAAATGTATTTTTCTTGAACTTGAAAGATAAATAAATTTGAAGAACTCTCTAACAGATTTGACCCGGAAAAGATTGAAAGGGTTTTGCTTGGGTCTAAGTTGACCAAAATATGTGTATTTTTTTGTGTGTTGCTAGTCTGTTTATGTCCATATTTATTTTCAGCATGTGTTGGCTGTCCCATGTGTTTTAATCTGAAATTTTCATTTCCATAATTCTATATGTTGAATGTAAGTTTATGACAAAGGGCATTTAACTGAATGGGAGTGTTAAGGTGAAATTAAAACCGGGTTGGGATTGCAGGAAACTTTTTAGTCATCAAATTTCAACAATCACACTTAACTCAATAACTGTATTTTGAAGGCCTTCAGCTGATCTTCTAAGGCATCCAGTCTGCCTTTAGCCTTCATGTTATAAACTGGGGGCATGTTTTCTAAAGATTCTTCTTTTGCTGTCTTTCTTACACATCATTGAGGAAGGAGGCTCATGTCTCAGAAGATGATGTCAATTATCCAGTAGGAGAGAACCTGTAATCAGCTGACAGGATGGGATTTATAAAATTCATGATAAGGCTTAAGATGAAGGATGGACAAAGATTGCCTGACAGTGTTTTGTTTTGAATGTTTTCTCCAGGTTAGGAGCCTAAACCTAGGGGCGTGGACTGCATAGCTTTTTCAGAATTTTAAGTAGTGGGATTTGAACTAATCCTGTTTTTGCCTAGCTTATTTAATCGGATGTCATAATATGCTTATGGAATACTTTTACGGTTGATATTCAATAAAGCTTTACTATGCTTCTTTAATGAGCTTTCTTGTGCTCTATTCATGCATTAACATTATTAAATATAATTTGACCAGCAAACCATTGTACAACTTACTCTGCCAGTCATCTCTTCAAGCATTAACATTTTTAAATATAATTTGACCAGCAAACCATTGTACAACTTACTCTGCCAGTCATCTCTTCAAGCATTAACATTTTTAAATATAATTTGACCAGCAAACCATTGTACAACTTACTCTGCCAGTCATCTCTTCAAGCATTAACATTTTTAAATATAGTTTGACCAGCAAACCATTGTACAACTTACTCTGCCAGTCATCATGCATGTCAACTCAGTAACCATAATGAAAAGGAGAATCTCTGTTAAAGTTGCTAACTAATTTGATATAAGCTTCAGAGTCAAAGGATTGAGCTAGAATTTGAGCTTTCTACTCACTAACATCGAAATTTCCCCAGTACTTGCACTACAGGCTTTGGAATCTACAGGAAGTTCATCAATAAGAGACCAGATAAGAGATATAAACTAGGGCGTGTTTTCTAAAGATTCTTCTTTTGTTGTGCTTTTATTGTGGATAACCGAGGCATGGGGGGCTATGCCCCAAAAGATGATGAAAATTATCCAGTAGGGAGGCCAACTTGTAATCAGCTGATATGGCTGATATGGCGGGATATCTGAGATTCCTGATGGGGCTTAAGATAAAGGATTGTCAAAGGTTGGCTGACTGTTGTTTTGAAATTTTTCTACAAGCTAGGAACCTAGACCTAGGGGCATGGACTTGCTGGCATTTTCAGTCTTTAAATAGGAATTCAGATTTGACCTAGTTCTGTTTTGGCCTAGCTTATTTAATTGCATATCATAATTTTATTATGGAATATACTACTATGTTGAAATCCACCAAAGCTTTCCTATGATTTCTCGGGTCTTCATGTGCTTACATTTTTTGAAATAATTTGACAAGCAAACCATTCAACAATTAGACTTACTATTCTAATCAATATAATGCATTTCAACTTTGTAACCTTGTTAGTTAAAAAGGGAAACTTATGCTAACCAATTTGTAATAAATCTCAGTCAAAAGGATTGAGTTTTCTACTAACTAACATCCAAACTTCTTCAGTACTTGCACTACAAACTCTGGAATCTACAGAATGTTCGTCAATGAGTGGATAAAAGATATAAACTGCTGACTTTCTCAGCAGCATTAATCTGTTGAAGTTTATTATGTTGTTTCCCACAACTACCGTAACATCAAATTAAATATATTACTTCTCAAGAATGAAAATGTTTCTCACTACATGAAGCAGACATACACAGTTTTCAATAATAATAATCCTCTAATTTTCTTTTGTTAAAAGTAATCACAGAAAGCAACATATGTAAATGAATTACTATAAATTGCTAGAAGAGATCACAAGGGATAAATTTTCTTACATGAGAAGAGAAACTAATAAAGAAATAACTGTGTGTGTCACAGCATGTATAACCATACAACCTGCAACACAGAACACAGAAACAAACTCCCCTGAACATGTAGGCCCTTGACATCAATGAATACATGATTTATGATTTATGATTTATTATGAAATGCATTGATGGCCTGGATGAACATCTTACACAACATTCAGACAGTTTCAATCAGATCTGGATGTCCATCCTAACTTCAAAGAACTAAAACTTTAAGTAGATTTGGAAGCTTTGAAATATATGTACAAAATGACACCGCATCTAACAAACCAATATATCATTTACCGATTGCATGATGGAGTAGATGGACATATTGTTAGACAACATATGTGGAAAATTCTGATAAGATCTGGATGTCCATTCCGAGGTCTGAAATTTGAAGGAGAATTTTGAACCTTTGAAACAGATATACAAAAAACCTATTTGTATTGCATGCTACTTACAAATTTTTTGTTAGATGTATAGTAGTCTTCTCGGCAACTCACACACCTTCTCTAAGGAACTAGCTCCAGTAGATAGAGCTCAGCATCAAAACGTAGTCCAAAAGCCACATCTTGTTGAATTTCACCATCAACCATCCCCCCAGAAATAAGTATCGAACACCCACAATCAATAGCACATGCTGCATGAAAAGATCTCTCTTTTGGCAGCATTCCCTTCTGGTTGAGTTTCTTCCACATCTTATGAGCCACTGATGTTTTTGGTGTGTTCTCAGGAACTCTTATATCTGGGCTTGAAGTACAAGATGCTGCAGTGTCAACAAAATTCCCTGCAGTTGGATCAAGTATCCAGACATCATCTTTCCTGCATCTATGTGTATCTTCACCTCCATAGATTACTACTCTTCCTCCAAACATGGGAGTAGAAGAATGTCCTGAACGAGGCTCTGGAATTCCATTTGGTGGATTAGGTTCATGAGCACAAACTTCAACCCACTCTGGGCAACTTCCTTCCATATCAAACATCCAAACATCATTTAGAACTTCATAATGGATTCCTCTGCCTCCAAATAAGATTATGCGATTTCCGCCAATCCATGTGAGTGTGTGACCTGAACGAGCAGGTGGTGACAAGAGAGTTTCAATTTCATGCCAACATGGCTTTTGACCTTCAGTAATATCCAACATCCAGGTGTCATTCAATCTTAGACCATTTGGTCCAATGCCACCATAAACAACGATTCTGTTGTCCCCAGCAAAGCAGCCTGCATGTGCTCCTCGAGGTGCTGGTGCAGCAGCAACTTCTAACAGCTTCCATGATATCCGTCCTTTTGAATCTTCATCATAGATGACTTGTCCTGTCCATGTGTCATTTTGGCGTATCCCATTATCATTTATACCTCCAAAGAGAACTAGCAAATCTCCCACAACTGTACAACTTTGTCCAAAACGACCACTTGGAATGCCACTGTTGACCTGTTTCCATATTACACCATCTGCAAGATCATCTGTCACAGACGCTATCCATGTATCATCTAGATGGCGACCTGAAAACATAACAAAGTACAACCAATGTGTGTCATGTATTAAGTCAGTACCTTAAGGCTTGCAGAAATGGGAAGATTTGAGGGGGAAAAGATCATGGCATTAAACCCATGCTTCTTATAAAATTTAACTTGTGTTGCCTAAAGAGCATAAAAGAACATCTTACTTCACAATGTCATAACTGGAAAGGTGAATGCAGAGTTGACATTAAGATTCCACAATGGCTTACACCCTTCGATGTCAAAGTTTTAATATTTTTGTTTTCCTTTTTTCAGAATAGCTTTGTCTTGTATTACAACAAGAATACAAAGTACACAGAGAAGGCCCTGACAGAGTAGAGTTTCCCATTCTATCCTCACCAAGGAGAGTAAGAATCTCCAAATGGGCTCCCATATGACAAGACAAAATATACTTACCAAGGACGATTGGTGGCTTCGAAGTTCGGACAATGTGAGAGGGAACCAGACCGGCAACACAGGTTGAGTAAACAGCTCCTTTCAAATGAATTGGATGAGACATAAGCAAATTAAGTGTAATCATGACAGGTGCCAGGGACTGCCTACATTGGCTCGGGAATTGGCTGATATGAGCAAGTAGGCTTGTACACAATCTGGCCATAATAATCTCAAGAAGGAAACCTCCAATCAACACAACTCTCTGGAAATTTCCCTGCAAAAGCAATTCACCATCATGGCACAACATTCACATCCCTGGCACTCCTTATCTTCATCTTCCTCCTGCAGCTCTTCACTAACCTGTTCAAAAAGACACAGGTGGCACTCAGTATATCCAGAATTGATTCGGATCACAATTTTGTTTTTCCAGATAGAACTGATCAACAAATGGAGAAGGAAGCATAGCCTCAAATAGTATGGAACTTGGACAGAAAGGAGAGGAAGACGGTTTTTCAATACAGTCCCAACTGTCAGGCCAAAAATCCAAGGAAGGAGGCAAGGGGTAAACCAAGGTGGAGACTTCTCCTGCAAGCCACTTAGTTCAAAGCCTCCAAGAATCCAGAGATATTGTGACCAATAGGAGTCTTCCAGGGTTAATAAAGGCACAAATCATGTAACTCAGACCAGAAGAGAATCTCGGAATATAGGATACACTGAGGCCCGTCACAAATTGTATGAGGCACATCATACACCAGTCATCAGAGAAAATTTTGAACTTTGAAGACTTAGAGAGGAATGGAAGGGAGAAGAGGAAGATGGGGTCACCCCGCAGAAGGGATCGTCCACATTCTCTCCCACAGACATGAAAACACCAGAGGCCATCATTGAATCATTCTGGATTTCAAGCTTCTGTCAACACCCAGTGGACAGTCAGACATCATCATGGGTATGGTTCAAGACAATAAGAAAATCCTGGAAGGGACAGAAGGTAAAATATCCATATTGGCTGAAGCTCTTCAGGAATAGATTGAAGAGGACAGTAGAGGGTGGGAGACAGTCATGGAACTGTTGGTAAGCATTAAAGGGAGTACTCAGCAACAAGGGGAAAAGGAAAATTGAAGGTGTGGGGCCATCATCAAGGAGCAACAGATCATATACTATATTTTCTAAGATCAATAGAAAATATTTCTGCGGACAGCCATTTCAAGACTAAATATGTCCTGTCCCATTATGGAGTCAACCAACATAACAAGGATGACCAGAGGAATCGATGCCCAGTTGCAGTAGGAATTTAGTAACCAGGAGTGGCCAGCCCCCAACGAATAATCTCACCTATGGAAGATCAATCAGATTTCATCTTTTTGCTCGTCTGATAGTTTCTGGAAATACTCTGATATATATTATGTTATTGAATAGATACTCCTTAAATATTGCTAGTAACAGAAGATGAGACTTTAGTTAAGTATGATATAAAATTTAAATGTCCCATTTGGTCAAGCAAGTCTGCATAGCATCAAAACAAACTCTGACGGCTCATTTTATTTTTTATTTCCATGGATGTTTCCTTGGCAAAAATTATAACCTAGGAGATCATCTTGAAACTGATGAAGAGGTTTCCGGATTTTCCACAGTGTCAGAGAACATTTGTTGACGTTTCGAATCCCAACAGGGATCCATCTTCAGGACAGGAATGAATGAAACTGTTTGAATGTG
This sequence comes from Pinus albicaulis, assembly GCA_034641835.2. Lineage (NCBI taxonomy): Eukaryota > Viridiplantae > Streptophyta > Pinopsida > Pinales > Pinaceae > Pinus > Pinus albicaulis. The sequence goes on along the minus strand of CM076579.1, from coordinate 900,880,028 downwards.
GCCTTTCAAGGCAATCTGGTTTTATTTTGTTCACTCAATTTGGGACCCCAGAACCGGATCAAAGAACCCAATGATGATCCATTTTGCTCCGTACTTATAATCTCCTGTAATATAATGAAAGTTCCCATTTCAATTACCAACAAAGAAAGTCCATTGTTTTTAGACCCAACATTGGGGTGGCAGGCTTAGCTGTCAAAGTTGAATGCACTCAGTGATATTCTTCACACTACAGGTGCCTCCATATACCGCCTCCCTCCTTGCAGTTTCTCATTGGATGCTCCATTCAATCTCCTATAAACTAGTAAGAGATTAATAAGGCTATTCCACATCTGACATCTGTCATCTAGTGGGAGCATATTTGAATCACATTGAAACTGTTTGAATGTGACCTTTCAAGGCAATCTGGTTTTATTCCGTTCACTCAATTTGGGACCCTAGAAACAGATCAAAGAACCCAATGATGATCCATTTTGCTCCGTACTTGTAATCTCCTGTAATATAATGAAAGTTCCCATTTCAATTACCAACAAAGAAAGTCCGTTGTTTTTAGACTCAACGTTGGGGTGGCAGGCTTAACTGTCAAAGTTGAACACACTCAGTGATAGTGATATTCTTCACACTAAGGTGCCTCCATATACCGCCTCCCTCCTTGCAGTTTCTCATTGGATGCTCCATTCAATCTCCTATAAACTATTAAGAGATTAATGAGGCTATTCCACATCTGACATCTGTCATTTAGTGGGAGCATATTTGAATCACATTGAACAGTCCTCTTCTACATCCTCATCCTAAGCTAACGAGGCTGTTTAAGCTGATATCTACTTGCAGCATAATTAAATCATGCAGATTTACACCCTCTAAATATTCATCCTAAGACAGTTTTCTTTGCGCTCTGGGGTCTTGGGGACTTCTAGGGGACGTTTCCCGACGCCCCCAAAAATCAGGAAATTAAGGGGGACGTCAAAGGGGACATTTCCTCAGATTGAGGGGTCGAGGGTGCTTTAGGGGGCGTGAGGGGGCGTAAAGGGGGCAGGAGGGGGCGTGTGGGGCCCACAATTAAAAAATAAAAAATTTTAAATGAAAAAAATAAAAATAAAAATATTTTAATAACTGATTGTTTAATTAAATTAATTTTTAGGTTTCATTTGTTTTCATTGTATCATTGTATCACCTGCACTTAGCACTTGCCGCCCAACCCTTAGCACTTGCCGCAGCCGCCGGAAGAACCCCGCAGCAGGCCGCGACGGCCGCCGGAAGCAGCCCGCAGCTTGCTGCCCTCAGTCGGAAGAAGTTATGTTTTATGTTTTATGTTTCACTGTTTCAGACATAACTTTAAACTTATTTGCTTTTAATTTTTAATATTTATGTTTCAGACTTGAGTTGTAAACTTCAGTTTAAAGTTTATTTTGAATCTTGATATAATATCATATATGTCATGACTCATATGATATCTTAAACTTTATTTTCATTGTACATTGTTAGTAGTTACATTAATGATTATACAGTTACAAAGTTACATATGAATCTATGATGTATGTTTTAACTTTTAACTTTTAAATTTGTTTCAGTCAGATGATTCATCAATCATCGATTTATAATTTTTAAATTTTATCATTTATGATTTATCTTTCATGATGTAAGTGTATGATGGCTGTATTGCAAAAATGAAAAATACAGTTGCATTATAAATATTTATTATTGAATTTTCAATGATATATCATATATAATATTATAATATTATATATATTTTTATATTTTATAATTTTTATGACCCCGACGTCCCCCCACGTTTCCTGAAATTGGTAGGGAACTTTTGCATAGGCCGCTCCCGCGCTCCCTCGCCCCCTTGCTCCCACCTCCAGGGGACTTGGTGGAACATTGTTATTTCATGTCCTCTGTTCTCGGAAAAGGGACATTACAAAAAAAAATGGAGACTTAATGGAAGCTAACAAGGAGAAGCAAGATTTTTTATGCTTGACAATCTTCTACTACTTACATATAACGAAAGGTTACTATTCTCAATGATGATTGTATAAATTTTCCTATCCGTTCAGTTTACACACTCAGCATGGAGATACCTTGTGCATTACAACCTTGACTTGCCAAATATGATAGAATATCATTACCATTTACATCCTTTGGTTATCCATGAGTATTAATATAATGTCTTTCTTTCTTTAAGAGTGCAATTAATCCAGCTGAAACAAAAGCATCTTGTAGAAGATAGATATTACTACCCTGGTGTGTTATTCATGGTGCAATTTCCAGCACCGTTATATGCTTTTGACCTCAACATTTAAACTATGTTACAAGGCTATGGCTACAGATACTTAAAAGTTCATTCAAAACATTTTGGATACAATACAACTGGATACACCATATATTAAACATATTTATCTATCTATCCATCCCTCCACACACACACACACATATATCCATTTTAAAGGATGGTACTAATTTTAAATCAGAGTCCATGGAGAAATAGAGTTAATTGTCAGAATATAGCAGGCCTATATGCAAAAAATGGCACAATAAAACTGCAAATACAGATATGAACTGCAATAAAGAAAAATTTTGTATCGGCAGAGCTCAAATTATGAGAAGATCCAAACACTTAAGACTGTTGGAGGCACATGACCACTCAAGTGGACTGCACCTGTAAATATGAATGTATGGATGAGATCTCTAAAGAAACTTTGTTGAATACATAGTTGAAGTGCAAAAAAAAAGGTTACAAAAAAGCATCTGTAAGCCCCCTATGTACACAAAAGAGAGAGAAACAATAAATTTGAGGCCCAAGTTACTGCTGAGAAGTACCTAGGCCCTAATTACATGAAAATCGCACTCATCATTGAATTTTGAAATATAATACCATAAAGGCCTACGGAAAAAACAATATTACAACATTATGAGCTCAAATATACCTTAAATACATGAATTTATTAATGTGAAAAAAATGTTGTGCTTAGATGCACAACATGAGCCCGAGATTAAAATTTTGATGAGAATCAGAACTTGAAAAATGTATTTATGCCACAACACAAGTCCAAAATGTATAGTATAATAGCTCAAAAAATGCAAAAACATACCTCTCAATTTTAAAAAAAAAAAAAAAAAAGACATTACAATTCTAAAGTTTATCAGTTTAGACCACCTTTTGGACTCCCAAATAACCTGTGATTCAAAGAATATGGAATTTGGTTAGGCAGTTGTACTTGCAAATATAAACTAAAAAAGTAGTGGAGGGTGAGGAAAATGACGAGAACATCTGCACCTATAAAATAAACCATGAGCCCATGGGGCATAGAGCAGTTGGAGACAGGGTGTTCTATTAAGGCACTCTGGGGTGAAAAGGTTACCAGTTTGAAACCCCGTGGGCACAGATCCAGCCATGAGTACAGGTTGGTGTGGACCAAGCCAGGTGCAATCCCCGGGTGATTTTGACAGCTTAGATGCCCCTAAGTCATGGTTTTTCAAGCCACAAGTTAGTCCCACAAATTTGCGGACAAAGTCAAACTAACAAACAAAAATAAATAAAATAAACCATGGGCCCACTTTATGACAAAGAAACTACTATGCGAGGGAGCAAGATTGGAACCCCAAACCACTTCATTCAGAAATTAAACCTAACCAGCTACACCAAAGGCATTTCTCTTAGTAATGCATGAAATGAGAAAGGAGACATAGTTTAGACAACAGCCCTAAGTTACCAAATCCTCTGGTCGAGGGTCTAGGTTCCACGGATTCAATTTGGTTAAGGTTTTTTTAATTGTCATTGATTTTGCTCTTGATTTCATAAGTTCCCCAATATAACAAATCTTCTCTAGCCAATCTTTTGCCTGCATATAGTCAAGAGACCACGCTGATGTTGAGAAGATTGAAATGTTCAAATAGGTCTTGACGGAATATCCCAATGATCCCATGGGCCTTTTAATTGCCATGCAAGGAAGATAAATATCATCTGCCATGCATGACACGTTCTTTGTAGGAGTCGGACTCGAAAGCAAAAAGCCTGTAGTATTTCTGATTACATTACTAATGATGTTGATAATATGTTGAATGATATAATAATCACTAATGATGTTGATAATATGTTGAATGATATAATAATCACTAATGATGTTGATAATATGTTGAATGATATAATAATCACTAATAATGATGACAATGTTTATGCTGAATTGATGATGATGATTTGTTTATATATATATATATATATATATATATATATATATATATATATATATTTCATATTACCATTCATCTTTTAGAATCTAAAATCTATATCCAAAAATACATAATCATTGTTATGAATTTAACATAAACAAATCATCATCATCAACATATATATATATATATATATATATATATATATATATATATATGTTGTTTCCTTGCTGTATCGTATCCTGATTTTTTGAAAAATTGCAGTATCCATTCCAAACTTTGTATCTGTATCCGTTCCCGTATCTGTTTCAGTGCAACTTAGGTAAATGTGGCGATCGAAACAAAAATGATTTTGAAAGACCTCCTTTTTACATATTATATAATTTTGATACGTAATATGAAACAGTCGACATCCTTATATAATTGATGGTAAAAATAATTTTTCAAGGATTTCCATGGAGTATTAAGTATTGTATTCTTTTATAACTTTTGTATTTGATTGAATTTAAATTTTGATGAAAAAAGGGAGAATTTTAATTTGTTAATTTTATATAATAAGTAAAAGAAAGGCTCGACTTCAAGCATGGAAGATCAACACTGAAGCCAGGTAACAAACAAACAAAAGGAGTCAGTCAGATTGATGCCTTTGATCGGGTGATCGGAAAGATTTTTTATTTTGTCAGGTCAAGCTTGGAAAGCTGGTTCGGTTAGACCCTTGAGCACTGACAGGGACTGTTTGAGCAACGGTTTGAGCACAGGGACGGACAGGGCTAAATGGTTTTAGTTCTAAGCGTTGTGATTTATAATTGTATTTGATTTTTGAACTCTAAAAGTGTTTTATTATTATATTTTTTCAATTGTACTTGATGTATCCTTGTCGAATCCGGATCCTGGATTTTCAAAAAACTAGCAAATCTGGATCCGGATCTGTATTTGTATCCATATCCGAATCCTGGTAACTTAGCAGCAGCCACAAGATTCCATGCAAGACTGCACAAAAAAAGGTGTTTTCTTTAGTGCCTCAGCAGGTTTGGATATTGTTGAAGAAATTCTTCAGTCCCCCAACGTGCATCATCTATTGAAACGTCCTTCCACTTAATTTTGAAGTGGCAAGTTTGTGGATGTTCGTCACTTTTCCCTGAAGGATGCTCTCAATTTCTAGTATGGGCATTCTTCTTCATTGATGAGAGGAAGCTCTATTTGGGCAACAATCTTGCTTCCCAACTTTAAACATGAGACATTGAAGACATCATGGAGCCTTCCTTTCTTAGGAATGTCTAGTGCATAAGCTACACCACCTGCTTTTGCTCACTCCACAAGAGACAATAAACCTCGGGCTTAAGTTTGTTCTCACTTTCTTGCCATTGTAAAAACCCATATGATTGGTGCCCTCTAAGTAGCGCAAAATATGCTTGACCACCTGCTAGTGGCTCTCATGAGGTTCCTGCAAATACCAGGAACACAAACTGACAGCAGAGGCAATATCTGGTCGTAGTGTGAGTAAAGTAGAGAAGAATACCCATTGCAGAGCAATAGATAGTAGCATCAAATAAAAGAGAGGAGAAATCTGCATGAAACTTCATCCCAGTTGCAAGAAGGGTGCTGACTGGCTTACAATCCTCCATCCTAAAGAATCGCAATAAATACAAAACATATTGAGGTTGAGAGAAGAGACATCCTAGTGGTAGGAAAAGTAATGTAGATGCCTAAAAAGTAGTGAAGCAGACCAAGATCAGTCATTTCAAAAGACTCCTGAAGCCTTTGCTACAGTTCTTTAAACTGAGAGCTCAAGTTGCCAGTCAAAATCAGATCATCCACATAGCAACATAATAATGATTTGATTATCATGGTGACAAACATAAAGATTGAGCTCACTCTCACAATGAGCAAGTCCACAGATAAGAAAAAAAATTATGCATCTTCAAATATCAAGTACAAGGTGCCTACTTTAGTCCATATAAGAATTTCTTAAGTCAACAGACCAGTGATGTTGGACCTTCATGAACGAAACCTGGTGGTTGTTACATATAGATTTCTTCTTGAAGATTTCCATGAAGAATATCACTTTTGGCATCCATCTGATGAACCTCTTATATCTGTGAAGAAGCTATAGATAAAACCATATGGATAGAGTCAATCCCGGAAACTTAAGGAAATGTTTCATTTTAGTAGATACCTTCTTTTGGTGAGAAATCCTTTGCAATAAACTTGGCTATATGCTTGTCTATCTGTCCATCAGCACCATACTTGTTCTTATAGACCTATTTACAGCTAACGATATTCTTACCCTTAGGTAATGGAGACAATTCCCACCTCTGAGCTGTTATCAGAGCCTCATATTCAACAGCCATAGCTCCTTCCCATTAAGTGAAATTTTTAGCCTGATTATAACTTATAAGTATAGGGATCCCTGTCTATGTCAACATTGGTGAGAAGAGAAGGTGTGGTAGGTAAATGTCAATGAAAAACCAAATCCCCGTTTAGGAAGTAAACTTGGTAGAATATAAATGACTAAACAAATCCCATTTGCGCATACACCTTGGCCTTTCTAGAGTAGATGGAGGAATATCTTCAACAATATTGAGTTGCACGGCAAGAGCATTAGGGGGGCAATCATTATAGAAGACAGACCTTGGGTGAGTCAGTGAGAGTCCAAACAAAAATGTCCCTCTAACTCGTTACTCTAGAAAGAATGCTGGAGAGATCACTCATAGGAAGAGAACCATCATAAAGTGTGGAGGAGATAAGATAACATAAGAAAAATTTATTACTATCCAACAAATGACCAGAAATGAAAGTCAATGAGGTTGCTAAGTACAATAATGTTGATACAATGCAAGAGTAAAAAAAACAGCTCCTATATATATTATAAAGCAAGATGCACAATGTAAGGTATTGACCAAGACTAAAATCCTGAAGAGTCAAGATTAAGCCCTAAGAGCAGATCTAGAAGAAAAATGTACAAGGAGAGTGTATCCAAAATCCTAAATATGAATAATGTCAACTTGTCTATATAGTAGGCTCTCTAAAAGAGGATCTGCAAGAAGACCTAAAATGCACAATGTGTTGTTGCTTGTTGCTGCTCGGTCGCCCTCAGCTTTCACCAATAGGATAGGACTTTTCCTTACAAAGGGTTTGAGCATCAACACTACCTAAAAGAGGTAGATCACTGTTGAGGCCTAGAAGAACTATCTAACTACTAGTGTCATTCTAGAATGATAGTGTTCTTGGAGTCATTAGGAAGTAGGGATGGCCCCTTGCCTCCTAACTAATCTGAGACTGAAAGAAAGGTTGCTATCAATCTTTCACTCGATCCCCTTGATGGATGGGAGAACTATGAAAGACAAAGAAATCGTTTGAGTGGAGATTAGTGTAGGGGGGGCTGGAGGATCTAGGAACAAAATTCTAGGCCCACCTCATGCATAAGATTAGGCATCTATGGTCGAGATACCAAAACAAACAATAGGGCCCATGACTCCCTAAATAGACAATTGAACAATCCCCAGATCTCATAATGAGTGACACAAGAAAATATGAAATGCTCCTCCGTGTGAAATTACTGAAGATGACACGATCATCTAATCCTACTCAAATGGTCCATTTGGTGCTTGGCCTCCACCCAATGTGTAATATTCCTAATTAGCACCGCTAATTGGAATATTTCATTTTTGTATAGTTTTGCCGCCTATAGTTAAATTAATAAATAAAGTGAGAAAGAGGGGGTCAACTCATTTTAATAAAATAAAGTGCTTCCTAGTAGATGAACGTTGTAACTTAAAGGGGAAAGCCTTGGGGGTCCACACATACATGAGAGAGGCCTCACGTAGGCTCCAAAGGCAACTGCGCAGGCATAGGAGGAGCTCAAGGACGCAGTTAGGGTTTTGAGGGAGCTAGCACTATAAAAGGCGGGGGTTTCACTCCATTTGGCATTATTGATATGTTGATGATATTGTGAGCTAGACTTCTGTCTACTTGAGCACGCCGGTTGTTTAGTCGGTCTACAGCACTGTTTAGTGCGACTGAGTGTCTCCGGTCGGAGATCTCGCCCTTGGCCCCGGGGGACTTCGAGTGCCTGCTCGGGCAAGGTATTCCTTCAGTTTCAGCAGTTGATTTGCAGGAGATTTTGGTGGACGTTTTGCAGAGGAGCTGGGTCTCATAGAGTGACTGCGCAGTCCAGGAGGGAGGACACAGTTGGTGTTAGTGCAGCTCTGTTGTGGGGGATTTTCGTGGAGTCCTCAGCGTATTTCAGCTTGGAGGGATTGTCTATTCAGTTGGAGAGTTTTGCAGAGGGATTTGTGGCCCTTTTTCCAGCATTCTTCTTGGGCCTCTGCGCTGTGCTTGGGAGAGACAGCGTTTTCCTTGAGGAGGGCTTCAGTGGTGGTTTTTCGGAGGTGGTGCATTTGCTTCATGGTTTCTGGGTTTTGTCCGGAGCAGTGAGTACAGGCAGCCTACCGATTTTCAGCTCATTCCGGTGAGGGGATCAGCCCCTAGTTCCAGTACATTGCAGCAGCAGCATTCTACGGCAGATTTCTCCAACAGCTAGGACGCAGTCTCTATTGTAGCCATTTCCTATTCTGAGAGGGTTCTTCACTTGCCTTGTGCAAGGATAGGTGCACTTATTCTAATTATCTCTTGTACCCATATATGTATTCTCAGATTAATAAAATGGCTTAGCGTTCTGGTATTTTATGTGTACTTGCTCCATATTCTAGTTCCGGCATTTTGTTCTATATAGTTGCATGTTTGTATTTCTGTGTATTACTATCTATTTCCCGTTGGGAATATTACAGTGGTATCAGAGCATAGTTCTGGCTCAGCCTGTGGAGCTAGCAGTCTATGACGCCCGGGGATAAACCCCACATTGGTCAGAGGAGATACAGAGACGTTGAGAGTAAGTGAGAGAACCCCTTCAGAGAGGGGGAGCCTGTGACGGATTCCAATAAGGAGCCCCCTGAGACAGATTTAGAGCAGGAGCAGCCTGTGAGGGACGCAGAGCAGCAGGGCCCTATGGCAGACGAGGAGGGTTCGAGGAGATGGGAGACACTCCTCCAACACATGCAGGATATGACACAGAGACTCACGGCATTAGAGGTCAGGCAGAGGGAACCCCCCAGGGGTTTTCAGACCGGTGAGGGGTCGGGTATGTCCCACCACGTGCCGGTGCATGATGCTATCCCCATCATGGCATCGCATGCACCCACGCGATCCACTATGCCCACATTCTTAGCAGAGGACGCAGGGGCAGGAGTACAGAGGGGAGCACAGAGGGATATTCCAACACCCATGCGATCCACCATGCCTACCTTCCTAGCAGAGGACGCAGGGGCAGCAGCACAGCGAGAGCCGGAGCCGGGTCACATGGGTGACTATTTTGCAGAGTACCAGGCGTACGGGCCAGCGTTCCGAGATTCTATCACATTTAGAGACTTTGTCCAGCTCCAGCATGACATTAGACCCCGTGATCATCACAGAGGGCACAGGCATCATCGTGATGACCACCGCGCAGCTAGCAAATTTCATTTGCCCACGTTTGATGGCTCATCAAACAGTTCGGCAAAGTCTTGGGTGGAGAAGTTGGACATCTATTTCCAGCTTAACCAGATGTCGCAGTCAGAGGCCATTAAGGTGGCAACATTACATCTGGATGGTGAGGCCCAGGACTGGTGGTTTCATGGGATGACGACACTCGGACATTCTACAATGACGACATGTGCCGAGTTTACCAGGAGGGTGATAGAGCGTTTTGACAGGAGGGATCCGGAGCAGCACTTTGTTGAGCTGACAAAGCTCAAACAGACTGGGAGTGCAGAGACTTACATTTCAGATTTCTTGAGGGTCTCGGTGATGGTACCTGATTTATCTGCGGCTCGGATGGTTTACATGTTTGTGGAGGGGTTGTCAGAGCCACTTCGTGGCCTAGTCCGGTCGACTAGACCGGCTACCCTTCAGGATGCCATCAGCATGACTCGGGATTTACAGGATGTTTTACCCAGGACTCGGACACCTTATCCCCAGAGACAGGCCTTCTAGCCTAAGGGGAAGGACATGAGGATTCCGCCTCCCAAGGCGAATCCTGGGCGAGGGCAGTTTAATGACGAGGCCAGGAGAGAGCTGAGGAGGAAGCGATTGTGCTTCACTTGCCAGGAGCCATGGGCACCGGGACATAGGTGTGCTGCAGGGAAAGCACATTTCATTGAGGTCTTCTCCGAGAGCAGCGGGGAAGAGGATGAGGGGGATGACATGGAGGCAGGATATTGTTATGCAGCGCAGGGTACCTTACCACCTCCACCACCCGCAGCAGGTGGGGCATCATTTGCACCTACTGGAGGAGCTCTAGCCGCATTGCGGGGAGTTCCCAAGTACTTGACGCTGCGCGTACGGGGGACAGTATAGGGGCAGCGGGTCTCAGTCTTGGTTGATAGTGGGGCCACCCACAACTTTATTGATGCTCAGATGGTTGAGCGGAGAGGCATACAGACGGAGGGTTTTGATGGATTTTCCGTCTTGGTCCCAGGAGATCAGACTATGGCATGTGCTTGGTACGTCCCAGAGTTATCGGTGACGATGGGCACTTATACATTGACAGATCATTTCTTTGTGGTAGATATTCCGGACACCAACCTGATATTGGGTGTTCAGTGGCTCATTACTCTGGGGAAGGTCACGACAGATTGGAAGGCCCTAGAGATGGAGTGGGATGATCCCAAGACGGGGAGGCATGAGAAGATACGGGGACAGCACACATACCCGCCTCAGACAGTGTCGGCACACAGGATGGAGGCGACCTTCCGCAAGGGAGACATAGAGTGGGCTGTAGAGTTGCGAGCTTCAGAGGCGGTGGATACAGGTCAGACAGTGCATCCTGAGCTACAGTCTATTCTCGACAGGTATGCAGCAGTATTTGGGGATATTCCACCAGGGCAGCCACCGGATCGGGGGTTTGAGCATACTATCGAGCTTGAGCAAGGGATACAGGCAGTGATCACCACACCGTATAGGCATCCCAAGGCCTATCGGGACGAGATAGAGTGTGCTATTCAGGAGTTGCTGGCCCTTGGTCACATTCGGCCGAGCACGAGTCTTTTTGCTTCCTCTGTAGTGCTGGTGAAGAAGAAGGATGGCACATTGCGAATGTGCATTGACTACAGGGCTCTGAATAAGAAGACCCTGAAGAACAGGTACCCCATTCCCAGGATCGATGAGCTGATGGATGAGTTGAGAGGAGCACGGTTCTTCTCAAAGATTAACTTGAGATCCGGGTACCATCAGATACGCGTGAGGGAACAGGACATTCCCAAGACCGCTTTCAGGTGTCATTATGGGCACTTCGAGTTTCTGGTCATGCCTTTCGGGTTGACCAATGCACCCGCTACCTTTCAGTCGTGCATGAACCACATTTTCAGGGGTCATCTGAGAAAGTTTGTGCTGGTCTTCTTCGATGACATACTTATATATAGCAGGACTTGGGAGGAGCATCTCCAACACATTGAGACAGTTTTGCGCATCTTGGAGGAGCAGCAGTTCTATGCCAAGCTCTCCAAGTGTGAGTTCGGCTTGACGAAGATGCTGTACTTGGGGCATATTATGGGAGTGGACGGGGTGAGAGTCCACGAGGAGAAAATCAGGGCCATCAAAGATTGGCCAGAGCCGAGGAATGTGACTGAGCTTCGGGGATTTATTGGCATTTGCACATACTACAGGAAGTTCGTCAAGGGCTTCTCACAGCTTGCTGCACCCCTCAGAGATTTGACGAGGAAGGGGGCATTTAGTTGGTCGGACACAGCACAGCGAGATTTTGACAAGCTCAAGGAGGTGATGAGCAGCGGCCCCGTGCTGGCATTGCCAGATTTCACACAGCCTTTTGTCCTCGAGTGTGATGCATCAAGAGAGGGGATTGGTGCAGTTTTGATGCAGGGCGGTCACCCGATAGCTTTTGAGAGCCGGAAGCTCCTTCCACATGAGAGGTTGTATTCCATATACGACAAGGAGATGTTGGCCATCATGCATGCATTGGCCAAATACCGGCAGTATCTAGTGGGCAGCAGATTCAGGGTGAGATCAAATCACAACAGCCTGAGGTACTTTCTGGAGCAGAAGCAGTTGCAGGAGAGACAGCAGAAGTGGATCAGTAAGATCCAAGCCTATGACTTTGACATAGAGTACGTCAAAGGCAAGAATAACGTGGTAGCTGATGCCCTTTCTCGTAGACCGGCCACGTTATCTCTTATGAGCTTGGACGTTGATTGGAGGGCTCGACTACTGGTAGAGTACTCCAAGGACAGGTTTGCGTGTGAGGTATTGGATGGGCAGGTCGCAGATGACAGGTACAGGGTGGTCGACGAGATCATCTATTACAGGGACAGGATCTTCTTGACTGAGGGATCTCAGCTCAAGAAGAAGATACTCCAGGCTTCACACGATTCTCCATTGGCGGGCCATCAGGGGTTCACCAAGACTTACAGGGCTATCCGGGAGAGGTTCTCATGGAAGGGCCTCAAGGAGGACGTACTCCAGCATGTCAGGGAGTGCGATGTTTGTCAGAGAAACAAGGGAGAGATGAGCCATCATGCAGGGTTGTTGCAGCCTCTTCCCATTCCAGAGGGGAAATGGAAGAGCATATCGATGGACTTCATCACAGGGTTGCCCATGGTGCAGGGCAAGGACTGCATCTTTGTCGTCGTTGACCGACTGACGAAGTATGCTCATTTCTTTGCCATATCCGCACACCACACAGCAGCGCAGGCGGCTGAGCTGTTCTTCAGGGAGGTTTTCAGGTTACATGGTCTACCCAAGACCATTGTCAGCGACAGGGACAGCCGCTTCATGGGCGGATTCTGGCAGGAGCTCTTCCGGCTAGTGGGGACGGAGTTGACACCGAGCACTAGTTATCACCCCCAGACGGACGTACAGACAGAGATAGTTAACAAGTGGCTGGAGGGCTACTTACGTAACTATGTCAGTGGGCAGCAGAGGGCATGGCTGAAGTGGCTGCATCTGGGCGAGTACTGCTACAACACGACGCATCATATGTCCATTAGTATGTCACCTTTCTATGCTTTGTATGGATATCATCCCTTATCTTTTGTGGACATGATGTTTGGTGCTAGCAGGGCTCCGAGAGCCAAGATATCCTCCGAGCTCTCAAGGACAACATAGCCACAGCACAGAATCAGCAGAAGTTGTATGCTGATAAGAGTCGAGTGGAGAGACACTTTGAGGTAGAGGACTTGGTCTACCTGCGACTACAGCCATACCGACAGTCTTCGCTTAAGCAGAAGGGGGCGGAGAAGCTTAAGCCCCGCTTTTATGGGCCATACAGGGCGATACGCAGGATCGGGCAGGTTGCGTATGAGTTGGAGCTGCCCCAAGGCAACAAGATTCATAATATCTTTCATGTATCATGCCTGAAAAAGGCACTGGGCCAGCAGGTGACAGTCACAGAGGAGCTACCACCCACGGATGATGAGGGGCATCTAGTGTTGCAGCTGGAGGCTATTATTGATACTAGGGAGAGGCAGCTACGGAGCAGGACGATCCGGGAGTTCTTGGTGAGGTGGAAGAACTTGCCGGATGAGGATGCCACTTGGGAGGATGAGAAGATATTGCAACATCCATCACTTCAGTTGCTTGAGGACAAGCAACGTTCTGCCGGGGGAGACTGTAATATTCCTAATTAGCACCGCTAATTGGAATATTTCATTTTTGTATGGTTTTGCCGCCTATAGTTAAATTAAAAAATAAAGTGAGAAAGAGGGGGTCAACTCACTTTAATAAAATAAAGTGCTTCTTAGTAGATGAACGTTGTAACTTAAAGGGGAAAGCCTTGGGGGTCCACACCAAGGTTACTTGGAAGCGGGAGCGGGAGCGAAGCTCGAAGCGCCATTTTTAAAAGTTTCTGGGTCTGAAGCGTTTTCGCGAGCGTTTATATATATATATATATATATATATATATATATATATATATATATATTAATATTTTTTATATTTTTTATATTTTGATGCATATATGTCAACAAAAACATGTAGAATGATGAATTAGACATAAAAAACATAAAAACATAGATTGAATCATATAACATCAATCATCTAGAAGTTATAATCTTAATCAACCACGCCCACGAGTTGGAAGCATACAACATATTGACTCTTGAGTCTCGCAAATCATCAATCTGAAGGTTTCAAGCTTTCAAAATTCAATATATAACATTTATCATCATTGATATATAACATTTATCATCATTGATTTCAAATTTCGATATCTAACATTTATCATCATTGATTCATTGATTTCAAAATTCAATATACATTTATCATCATTGATATATAACATTTATCATCATTGATTTCAAATTTCAATATCTAACATTTATCATCATTGATTCATTGATTTCAAAATTCAATATACATTTATCATCATTGATATATAACATTTATCATCATTGATTCATTGATTTCAAAATTCAATATATAACATTTATCATCATTGATATTATATAACATTTATCATCATTGATTCATTGATCCTGTCTCTTTTCATGAAACATCATATTCATAATATCATCCCTAAAAAGTTATGCTTCCAATTCTTCCATATGTACCGTGCCGTCCTCCAAATTATCATCCTCTGGGTTGTTGTCCCAGACTCTGTATGATTGATCCTCATTTGCCCAATCACAGTAATGGCTCAACAACCTCAAGTTGTAATGCACATAAACCAAGCTTTCAGCTCGGTTTTCATTCAGCTTGTTTCTTCTCACATTGTGTATGAAGCTATAGGTGCTCCAACACCTCTCTGCAGAAGAAGTGTTCACAACCTGTGAGAGAACTTTTTTAGCCAACTTTGGCAAAAGTCCCATGCCGCCATATGTTTCCCACCATGTGATAGCATCAAATCTGTCCTCGTCTTCCATTGCATGGAAAGAACCAAAGTTAGCAGTGCAACTGAAGTATTTGCCTAATTCAAGGCGCAATCTAGCACACTCCTCCCTGTCAGGTACCAACTTGTCCAACGCCTTCATGTACCCCTCTTGTACTTCTGGATTTGTGTGAGCATAATTATTAAAACCGGAACCGGTGACCAGACCGGTGGACCTAATGAACTGGGTTTCTCACTGGAACCGGTCTAACCGGGAGCGGTCAGATCTCAATGAACCGGTTTTAAAAAAAATACATTAAATAATTATTTTTTAATAAAAAAAACTATTTTTAAGATTTGCAACCATGATTCCAAGCCAATAGACAAAATATGCAAAGTTTGCTCATTTATATACCATGCAAAGGTGAATATATCGAAATGGCACTGAGTGCAATACATATCATCGAAAAATACATAAGCAATGAGGCTCCAAATGGCCCATAAAGTCCAAAAACAATGCTACAAGCTATGAGGCCATTGGCTTAATACAAGACTACATATTAGTGATCAAAAACATGATCACTCCTCATCATGATCAAAATCATCACCACTACTAGACAAGGGATCATCAACATGAGCTACATAAATAATATGGCTCAAAGTTTGAGGACTCCTAAAACTCCTCTACAACTTTAGTAGTAGTAGTAGTAACAAAAATAGACATCAAAACTACAAATCACTGAGCAACATGGTCTCTCATGAAACTCATCATTGATTCATCGCTACTAGAAATGGGATCATCAACAAGAGATACATAAACATCATCTAGCTCAAAGTCTTCAGACTTGGATTGCCCAACCTTATAACATGATAGAAATTGAAAAAGTTTAACATGCCTAACCAATGATTTTGGTTTGAGTGAAGGGTTCATCTCCTCAACCTTAAAATGCGGTAGAAAAAGATTAGCATGCCTAACCAGTTGTTTTCCTTTGATTGAAGGGTACATCAAGGTTCTTAAAGGGCTTCATGCTCTTGATCAAATGCCAATATCATACCCTTACACATGATAGAATCAAATGGAAACATTGCAAATTCCCAAACCATGAAACCCTGAAAACCATTAAGTTTGCTGAATTTTGAGTGAAACCTAAAATTCTAGTTTCTCCATCTGAAATCCAATGAGGTCAAAACCACTCTTAAACATCCTGAGTCATTTCATGGTAATGTTAAAAATTTAAGTAAAAGGATGTTATTTTTCATTTTCATCCTTTTACTTTAAGAATTTAACATTACCATGAAATGTCAATGCTTCTCTTACCTCCACATCAGCCCTAAAACCCATTTCTGGCCCTAAACAAATCGTTTTTTCATTGAAAAAAATTTCCGCCCAGCAGGAAGCGTTTTTTTGTTCCGGGGAGCGTTTGGGAGCGAACGCTCCCTAAGCGCTTCCGGCGTTTAAAAAACGCTTCGGGAGCGGGAGCGTTTTTTAAACGTCGGAAGCGCTCAGGGAGCGTTCGCTCCCGAGCGTTTCCGGAAACGCTCCCGAAAAGGCAGGGAGCGTTTTAACAGGCTCGGAAACGCGCTCCCGAAAACGCTCCCCTCAGGAAGCGTTTTCGGGAGCGCGTTTCCGAGCGTTTCCGAAACGCTCCCGCACGGAGCGCGTTTCGGAAACGGGAACGCAAGGGGTTTGAAGCTTCCCCGCAACCCTGGTCCACACATACATGAGAGAGGCCTCACATAAGCTCCAAAGGCAACTGCGCAGGCATAGGAGGAGCTCAAGGACACAGTTAGGGTTTTGAGGGAGCTAGCACTATAAAAGGCGGGGGTTTCACTCCATTTGGCATTATTGATATGTTGATGATATTGTGAGCTAGACTTCTGTCTACTTGAGCATGCCGGTTGTTTAGTCGGTCTGCAGCACTGTTTAGTGTGAACTGAGTGTCTCCGGTCGGAGATCTCGCCCTTGGCCCCGGGGGACTTCGAGTGCCTGCTCGGGCAAGGTATTCCTTCAATTTCAGCGGTTGATTTGCAGGAGATTTTGGTGGACGTTTTGCAGAGGAGCTGGGTCTCATAGAGTGACTGCGCAGTCCAGGAGGGAGGACGCAGTTGGTGTTGGTGCAGCTCGGTTGTGGGGATTTTCGGGGAATCCTCAGCGTATTTTCAGCTTGGAGGGATTGACTATTCAGTTGGAGAGTTTTGCAGAGAGATTTGTGGCCCTTTTCCAGCATTCTTCTTGAGCCTCTGCGCTGTGCTGGGAGAGACAGCGTTTTCTTTGAGGAGGGCTTCAGTGGTGGTTTTTCGGAGGTGGTGCATTTGCTTCATGGTTTCTGGGTTTTGTCCGGAGCAGTGAGTACAGGCAGCCTTCCGATTTTCAGCTCATTCCGGTGAGGGGATCAGCCCCTAGTTCGAGTACATTGCAACAGCAGCTTTCTACGACAGATTTCTCCAGCAGCTAGGACGCAGTCTCTATTGTAGCCATTTCCTATTCTGAGAGGGTTCTTCACTTGCCTTGTGCAAGGATAGGTGCACTTATTCTGATTATCTCTTGTACCCATATATGTATTCTCAAATTAATAAAATGGCTTAGCGTTCTGGTATTTTATGTGTACTTGCTCCATATTCTAGTTCCGGCATTTTGTTCTATATAGTTGCATGTTTGTATTTCTGTGTATTACTGTCTATTTTCCCGTTGGGGATATTACACAATGTCTATGTGAACCCACTCTAAACTAACCCAAGGAATGCAAAGAGCGTCCAACTAGTGACAATCTATATAGAGGTCAAAGAATGAGGTCATCCCTCAATTCCATAATGTGCTCAGCATAGAGAACCATCTTCAAAGTTCCACTGAAACTGTCTACAAAACATTGGTAGAAAGCAATTGGAAAGACCCTAGTGAACCAGGAGATGAGACTATATCAAATACCACATCCCATCATTTTAACATGACAAAGGACTTTATCAAAAACAACATCCTATCATTTTACCACTTGATAAGTGGAGGGATCATATAGACAACATGCTTTTAAAATTTCACTACAACCTCCTATTAATCCTCTGTAATATCCCAAAATGGAAAAGACAGGAATATAAAACATAAACTGGAAAATGCAGTGATACATCAACACATAAATATGAGAGCAGATCATATAGCCATTCTATTAAACAATATAGCAGAAAATGTGTACAATATCTTGAGGAAAAGACACTCAAGTTAGGCAAAACAAGCCTCTAGAGACCTAGTACATGAAATATGAAGTACAACTGCTATACAAGAATGTCAGAGGTTAAGACAGCGCAGTTTCTGTTGGGGTTAACTGTTGCTGGAAAATGTAAATACAAGGATCTGCTAATATAGTGTTTAGAAAATGTCAGGATCAGAGATCTGGGCTTTCTAACACTATTCCAAGACAACCCAGAAAGGGTTTCCGGAAATACTCAAAATGCAAAATATACAAATGTGGCCCTAGGGCTAAATAACGATCTGCAACTGGAACACTGGTGGGAGGTGGCTAATCTGATATGACAATGGTTGATATCCCTCCTCACAACCTTTCCGGATGAAGGGTTGATCCCCTCATTGGAAAACAAGGTCAAGAACTTGGGTGCTTGACTTCCCACTGCAAAATAACGCAGTTTCTGGAGGAGACTGCGTTGTGGGTCAATGTTGTTGCTTTGTCTGATGCTGGATGGTGGAATAAAGCTCTAAGAACCTCCTCACTAGCCTCTGGTCTGATGCTGGATGGTGGAATAAAGCTCTAAGAACCTCCTCACTAGCCTCCAGGATGAAGGGTTGCTCCCTCCACTGGAAAACAAGCTCAGAAATTGGGTCTATCATCCCTCCACTGCTGCTACCTTGCAAAACAACACAATCCTGGAGGAGACTGCACTGTGAATGAAGGTTGGATCTTTGCCCAAAGCTGGATAGTGGAAATGAAGCTCAATGAACCTCTCCTAAGCAGGCACTCTAAGTCCCGCGAGGATGAGGGTGGGATTTCCGCTTGGAAACACCCTTGTGCTAAACAGCACAGCAGACTTAGCTAAACAGCTGAAGTGTGCAAAGAGTCATAAAAGATCAATACAATATCAGTATTTTGAATGCCTTCTATGGTTGCCATCCTCTTCCTTATATGCTTGGTGAGCTTCCTCACCCTGGGTCCTACTCATTAAAGAAGATACTCTCATGCATACACTCCTCCTCTAGGACTGCGATGTCCTCCAATAACTCTCCACTATCTCCATAACAGCGTTGTTGATTTGATCAACTTCGACCCTATCCACATGCTTTAGCCCCTGTTCACACCTCTAGGTGCTTTATATAGCTAATACAATGATCCACATTCACATGAGTAGTGTTTTTATTCCTACTAAATAGATTTATGGGTCTCTATACCCACTTATTCACCTATCTTTTTATCAAAAGCAAAAATTAATATTCCAACTAGCTGAAAGCTAATTAGGAATATTACAGTCCTCCCCTCCCAAATATTGCTTGTCCTAATGCAACTACAAGGATGGATACTGCAAAGCCTCCTCTCCTCCTCTTGTAGCATCATCATCTAATAAACTCCTCCATTGAACAAGATGCTCTCCAATTAATCTATCCCCTAGTTGCTCCTCCCAAGTGTACAAGTTAGACTTTGGTGACAAAACCAAATGGCCCTCATCATGAAGAAGGGGGATATCCATCGAGGCAACTACATGCTGTCTAGAGGCCTTCTTGAGGCATGGAATCTGAAAAATGTTGGGGACCTTGATCCTCATGAGAAGCTCCAATCCCCATGCTATCATCCAAACAAAATGGATCACCCTCCAAATTGGTAGCTCATAGGACAACTCCTCCATCTCTTGCTCTTGCAATGTAGATGGGCTGTATGGCTGAACATGATAGACCAAATTGTCCATCCCATGCTGTCTCTCTCTCCATTTATGATATGTATAGAGTCACTGCTGATTTTGGGCTGCAATAATGTTTCCCTCAAGAGGCCAAAAAGCAACTGGACTCTCAAGGATCCATTCTTTGGTTCTATGAACCTTGCTTCCCAAGCCATCCCACATATAGTGAATAGGACATCATCACAACATGGAATCCAAATGAGAAAGATATTGAGCGTCACATAAAATGTTGGATGGTGACAATAGTTCCCCATGTGGAAACAGTGTAGTTTTGCTACCTGCTGCCCCTGAACATAATGTGGCAGGTTGTCTCCCAACCACTTGCTTGTTGTGCATGTTTGTTCATCTACTTGGAGGTAGTAAAGGGCACTGTGTGTCAACTAAGTATACCCAGAGTAGAAAAATACTTGGCCAAAGCCATACAAGAAATGGCTATCTCCATCACTGATGTAGGTCTTAAAAATACCATGAAGTCCAAAGAGAGGCTTGCCCTCTTGTGGAGCAATGCACTGTATATAAATGGCAAGAGGATGCAAATACTTTGTTAGATGATCAATAAGTACAAAGACGCAACTCTTACCATGTATTGTGAGTAAGCTGGTGATGAGGTCCATGGATGAGCCCTCCCATGAGAATCTCTCCATAATGGTCTGATATGTCTCCATGAGACCTTGGTGACTGGAAAGGAATGAATCATGTGTTGTATGTAGAGCCTTCTTCTTGAGTTGGGAATTCCTAGTCAAGAAGATCCTACCCTGGTAGTAGATGACTCCATCCACCACTCTATACCTCTCATCTTCTACTTGCCCATCAAGTACCTCATATGTGAAGTGATCCTTGGAACACTCCATCAATGGTTGAGACTCCCAATATGGACCTATACTCCCAAGTGATAGTGTTGTTGGCCTTTGTGATAAGGCACCTGTCATCTCATAGCTCCCCTCTTTGACATGCCCAATGCCAAAGTCACATGCGGGAATGTTGTTATCCCACAGTTGTTGCCTCCCTTGCAGTTGCTTCTGCTTAGAAAAACATTGAAGTTTTTGGAGGTCAAAATCATTTGCCCATCCACGACTTCCCAAATTTGGCCAAAGCATGTATGAATGCTAACAACCCTCTATTATATATGGGAGACTCCTTCCCATGTGGGAGTACCTTCTGATCCTCAATGGCTATGGAGCAGCCCCTTTGCACCATGATTGTGCCACCATCTACTCCTGAAACATCATGCAAGGTATGAGAGAAAGTCAACCCATACTCTCCTAAGAGTAACCAAAGCAACAATGAATCTTGTTGCCTCCTCATCTCATCATCATACAAGTCATGGAGTAACATCATGATGATTGACTTGTAGAATGTCCCATACAACCAAACTCTCTGTTGCCATATCATATGAGTGCCATGCAATGTCCCAAACCATAACACACCCTTTGACATAGGATATGCCATGTGATGACCAAACTCTCTCAAGAGTAGCCAGCGTAGCCATGCCTCCTGTTTCCCTGTATCATAGATCTGCAAGTGGCTCACCAACCCCTTGCTCATCATCCTCACCCATCCATTCAACTGTGGTTGACTCCCATCATGCTCTAATTTGGTATCCACCCAATGGAGAATACCATCCTCCCAAATCTGATGGCTATCTTTGCACTCCATGATATGTTGAAGTGCAACCTCCTGGAGACCTCTATATGAGGACCACTCATCAATGACCTGGTAGAACCCATAAGGTTCAGAACCTGTTGTAGGCAAAAGCTTCTCATTGAGCTGTGAGGTGCTCATCAAGAAAGATCTATCATAATAATGGGAGATGTTATCCATCATAAGATGTCTCTCATCAACCATCTGCCTATCCAATGCTACATAAGTGGAGTGGTCATCGGAATGCTTGAATAATAGTTGGGCCCCCAACTCATCACTGCTACTCAGTGACAGCGCTATGGATCTCCATGATGGTGCATCTATTGTCTCAAGGTCATACACAATGTTGAACACACAATTATGCATTGGATCGATTAGGATTATGCCCATCCTACCCTCCAAAACTCTACACTCCAACCCAAAGTGTTGTGTGCAACTCAACATTGAGAAATCAAGATGGCTATACATCTCTTCCTTGAACCAATCAAGGGTCCTCTGCGCAGTGATAGTCTGCTGCTCCAAATCAGCGATGTGCTTTAACCCTTGGTCATGCAATTGCCCTGATGGCATGTCCCCACAACTCTCCATCTGAAGTGATGAAATAATATGGGGTGGAAATGTTTGCATACCTTGGATAAGTTGATACTTGGGAACATCTTGTACAGCTACAAGGGTTCCTGCTACTGGTGTAATGACTCCTCCAACTGCTGGTGATGGTGATGGTTGCTCCTCTACTGCTGCACCAGCGCTGGTATCTGCCTCCTCTTTCTCACGCATCTCCTGAATAATGCATGGGACTCCCAATGTCAAGAGATCAAGACCATCTTGCAAAGATGCAAGTGTTCCTTCTCCTGATGCAA
Source organism: Pinus albicaulis (assembly GCA_034641835.2). Taxonomy (NCBI): domain Eukaryota; kingdom Viridiplantae; phylum Streptophyta; class Pinopsida; order Pinales; family Pinaceae; genus Pinus; species Pinus albicaulis. The sequence goes on along the minus strand of CM076579.1, from coordinate 900,857,609 downwards.
GTACTCCTGCAGCTAGTGGTGGTGGAAGTTGCTCTTCTTCCAGAGTGATAGTACTGACATCTTCCCTTGGCTCCTCATGTGCTTTCTCAACAATGTCGGGAGATGTCTCAATGGGTAACCTCCGGTTTTCTTCTATCATACTTCTTTATCAGCCTTTGAGTAAAATCTGCATAAGCAATCACTCTTTCATGTTTCAAATGGCTGAACCACCAATCCTTTGCTTCACCCTCAAGGTGCAACGCTGCAATCTCAACAGCCTCTCTTTCTACTACTGGATGTAGCAAGAAGAATGCATCTAACTTCTTCCTCCAAGCCTTTGTTGTGCTTGTGGATGACCCATCAAAAGTAAACAATAGAAATCTATTATGTCTTGTTCTTCTACTGCTGCTGCAGGGTCTCCGTTCTTCTTTGATCTAAATGAACTGCTGGAGAGTTAGATTCTCCTTGAAAGCCCTTGATTGAGATTTGTACTCTACAAGATAATCACTTTGAGTCTCATGATCTAAGTTTCCTCCATCTCACTGCCATCCACCTTCTTCTTCCAAGAAAGTGGACATAGTAGATTGTTTTGGAGCTCTATGCAATACCGGTTTCTTCTGCTGCTGATAAGAAGTGCTTGGACCTTCCTCATCTTGAAACCTTCTTGAAGTCTCCTGTTGCCTCTCCCATCTCATTTGTTTGACCTCCTTGGAGAGATCCTTCATAGATCTAAAAAGAAATGAGGCAAAACTTACTCCCTCCATCATTATGGATCTCTTCTTCTTGTGTCATGATATGTATTGCCCACAAGTTGAGCCAGAGATCATGCTTTGATACCACTGTAATATCCCAAAATGGAAAAAATAGGAATATACAACATAAACTGGAAAATGCAGTGATACATCAACACATAAATATGAGAGTAGATCATATAGCCATTCTATTAAACAATATAGCAGAAAATGTGTACAAGATCTTGAGGAAAAGACATTCAAGTTAGGCAAAACAAGCCTCTAGAGACCTAGTACATGAAATATGAAGTACAACTGCTATACAAGAATGCCGAAGGCTAAGATAGCGCAGTTTCTGTTGGGGTTCACTGTTGCTGGAAAATGTAAATACAAGGATATGCTGATATAGTGTTTAGAAAATGTTGGGATCAAAGATCTGGGCTTTCTAACACTATTCCAAGACAACACAGAAAGGGTTTCCGGAAATACTCAAAATGCAGAATATACAAATGTGGCCCAAAAGCTGAATAACACTTTGCAACTGGAACACTGGTGGGAGGTGGCTGATCTGATATGACAATGGCTGATATCCCTCCTTACGACCTTTCCGGATGAAGGGTTGATCCCCTCACTGGAAAACAGGGTCAAGAACTTGGGTACTTGACCTCCCACTACAACTACACTGCAAAATAACGTAGTTTCTGGAGCAGACTGCGCTGTGGGTGAATGTTGTTGCTTGGCCTGATGCCGGATGGTGGAATAAAGCTCTAAGAACCTCCTCATTAGCCTTCTGGATGAAGGGCTTCTCCCTCCACTAGAAAACAAGCTCAGAAATTGGGTCTATCAACCCTCCACTACTGCTACCCTACAAAACAACACAATCCTGGAGGAGACTGCTTGTGAATGAAGGTTGAAGCTTGGCCCAAAGCTGGATAGTGGAAATGATGCTCAATGAACCTCTCCTGAGCAAGCACTCGAAGTCCCCTGAGGATGAGGGTGGGATTTCCGCTCAGAAACATCCTTGTGCTAAACAGCACAGCAAACTTAGCTAAACAGCTGAAGCGTGTAAAAAGTCATAAAAGACCAATATAATATCAATATTTTGAATGCCTTCTATGGCTGCCATCCTCTTCCTTATATGTTTGGTGAGCTTCCTCACCCTGGGTCCCACTCATTAAAGAAGATACTCTCATGCATACACTCCTCCTCTAGGACTGTGTTGTCCTCCATTAATTCTCCACTATCTCCATAACAACGTTGTTGATCTGGTCAACTTTGACCCTGTCCACATGCTTTAACCCATGTTCACACCTCTAGGTGCTTTATACAGCTGATACAATGATCCACATTCACATGAGAAGTGCTTTTATTCCTACTAAAGAGATTTATGAGTCTCTCTACCCACTTATTCACCTATCTTTTTATCAAGAGCAAAAATTAATATTCCAACTAGCTGAAAGCTAATTAGGAATATTACATCCTTATTTGGCATGAGGCTTCACTTGTGATTTTGATTACAAACATTTGTGATTCTAATTACAAAGCAAGTTTTTAGGATGGATTTAATGGAACTTTGGATGACTTAGGGGTACACATTCAAAGATACATATGCTTGATTAAAGGGTTGTGCTTTTACTTAATAGAGTGATGCTCCTTTGATGTTGTGGTGTGTTGATTTCTAGTAGCATCGGATGTGCTATAAGCCTTAAAATTTGTAGGGAGGCTAGGACACATGTATCAAATAATACCCAGAAATTGTTTTGGGAAATTTCACTCGAAGGAGGTTTAATTAAATTTATTAATTATTTTTAATGGATGCCTAAGTCTAAACTTAGGAAATTAAAATAATTAAAGTGAATTAATTAAAATGGGTGTGAAACTTCTAGAAAAAGACGAAGATCAAGTCAAGATGATCTAAGCCATTGATTAGAATCTAATCTAGGTCGTTGATTTGTCAACGAGAAGATTATAAGAAAGACTTTGATGGGCATTTGGAAAAAACATCGAGTGAGATCGAGAGATCCATTTTCTCAAGTGAGCAGCGTAGCAGTTGTCGAAGAAGTCATCGAGGAGATTTCCTGCAGTGAGGGGCACGGATAGTTTTTCGGTTGGAGGTTTCCTGATCAGGGGATACATTGCAGAGAAGGCAGAGGGAAATCCAGAGAGGTTGCACACAGCAAAACTAGGTAGCGCAGAGCCTGTGAGGAGATCCGTAGATCCGTTGAAGAGCAAATCAGATCCAATGTCGGGAGCCGGGGTGTGAGACCGAAGGGCCAGAGGGAGTGACGCAGTCCCTATCAGTTGTGACACAGAGCAGTGCAGTGACTGTGCAGAGGCAGCTTGGGGCTAGCCATTTCAGGGTTGGATCAATGTCAGATCGATAGTGATAGTGTGAGGTATTTCTCACTAATTTTTCTACCAGTCTGATTCTTTGTATTGGATGGCCAGTAAGGCATCCAAGATTGTATTCAAAACTACTGCTTAATAATACAAACCCTCAGCTGCTGCACCGATTTTCCCGTATTGGGTTTTTCCGGGAACTTAGTCCAAAAATAACGGTGTCAATTGTGTGGGTGTTTATTTCTTCTTGCTCAGTTCTTGTTTCCTCATATAATTTAATTAGTGAAGGTTGCAGTTGTATTTACTTCGATATTTATAGTGTAACTCAGCAAATAACTTGCATGGAACTAACAAGTAGGAGAAGTACTATTAGATCGCTGCAGTAGGGATTTGGGATTACGAATTTTCACATGGTGTACTTTTGGTGATGTAGTCGTGTTGAATTTTGTAGCTATGGTCAGTCTTCATAATTCCTTTTAGCCCTCCAAAATGAAACAAACAATAAATAAAAATGTAAACATCAAGTCAGCTTCAAAAGAGGAAAATTCAAATTTTATGTCTCCACAATGACAAGTCGGCCAGCCTACATGAGACACCCATTTGGACCCATCAAGTTCACCATATAAGGGCAACTTGACTTCCTCCATGGACACAATTCGGATCACTCATTCGTATTGTAATGTACCCAATTTTAAGAGTACGGAAATTACTAAGAAGTTTTGCCCAATTTTGATGATATTAATTTAAGGGAGCAAGCATTATTTTATTAAGAAAAAGGGGGAGGAAAATATTACTTTGGCAGAAAATATTATTTTATTCGGAAAGGGAGGAAAACATTATTTAATAAAAATGGAGGCAAAAGTCACTTAGTGGAGAATGGCCCCCACTAATAAAATAATATTAAAAAGGGGAAAAACCTAGAAACTTGGGAGGCTCAAATGGAAATTATAAAAAGAGGGAGGACTCATTTTGTTATTCATTCTTTATGTCATAACTTATTGTCATTGAAAGAGACTCAAGCGAGTTTCTATCTGGGGTTTCAAGCGGAATCCCCTGTCCAGCTTCGGTGGATTTCTTGCCACCCTAGTTAGATCTCTCCCTTCTTCGGTGGATGCTAAGTGCCACCCTAGTTGGGTCGATTGTTTGTTTATTCGTTTTCTGGAGTCCTAATCATAATTCGTTACAGAAAAGTCCCGGCATTGTGGTTACAATTTGATTGCAGGTCTAGAGAAGCTACAAAGGTCGAGTTTCCTCAAGCAGTGAACCATACTCTCTGTGGTATTAAAGAGGTAGAAGTTTCTTCCTCAAGGAGTCAAGTTGCACTTAATTGAATGGGCCGAGATTTCACCTTCTCTCTAGCTAAATTCATAACTTCCTTGGAGTACGAGTTGTTCTGGATTGTGGACTGAGCAACAGAGATAAGAAAGAATGAGTTTCTCTGGGTTGAGGAGGATTGAAAAAAAATTATTTTTGGTTGTGTATCTTCCCTTCAAGCTGAACACTTGTGCCTGGGATAGCGTATTTATTTCCATTCGTGGTGTCTCTAAGGGAGCAAATTGTGGGCATTCTCCTATCAGTCCTGAAGCAGTGCATTAATGGTCACATTATTCTTCTGAAGGGGTCGAAATTCCACCAATAAAAAACTGTACTTTCTGTTGGGGACTAGTATTGACAAGCTGACGTGTTTCATTACCGTAGCTGATCCTGTGCAAACCGTGTTTTGGGCATTCCTGTGGCAGAGAATTTATCCATGCAAATATATCAGGTTCAATCTTTCTAGTGCACTGTATTTTCCTATCAGATTTGAAGACGATTAATGAAGGGCTGTCACATATTCTCTAGGTCTGCAGATAGTGGTTTTGGCTGACAATGTACTAGCCAGTCTATCCTGTGATTATGTATGCCAATAAATTACTTGTTGTCTATGAGTTCAATACATGATACAGTGCTTAGTTTGAAGTCCGGTTTCTATTTTTCTCCAGAGTGTATTGCATATGAACAGTAAAAATTAAACTCATTTCTACAGCAGTGTTTTCATAGAGTGTTTGACAAAATCGACACAGAAAAGACACTAAGCTCAGTACCATTTTAAGCATTTCATAGTTGTGAACATTACACATATACTTATTCTTTTGTTCATACGAAGGATAAGGAGAGATAGCAGACCGAGTTTTATGGGTTGAATGAAATCTTTTGGGCAGACCAAGTTCTTCTAAAGCAGACGGAGATCTCTGAAGCAGGCCGAAATTCTCTGCAGGTCAATGGCCAAAATTTCTGAGGCTACTTATCTTACCAGGTTTGACCAGGGTTTGATTATGGTCAGTTTGACCTTGTTTCTGATTGGATATAAGATTGTATCTCTTGTTGAACTGAATTAATTTCTCTAAAAAAAGGTAGTTGGGTTTTTCCCTTGAAGAGGGTTTTCCCAGGGTAAATATTTGTGTTTCCTGTTTGCCTGTCTCCTTATGACCCTACTGTCATTATTTGTTTTATTGTTGAGATCTTCTGTAATTGCTTAATGATGAATGTGGATACAAAAAGTATTTAATTAAGAAATCATTAGAAGTAATTATCAGTTTAGAAGACCTTGAAAAATCAACATGGTATCAGAGCTATAGTGAAAGAGCAGCCTTGGAGAAGTCAAGAAAGTTTGAAGTTAGTTATCCTCCTAGGGCTTGCATTAGCCCTCCTCATTTCAAGAGACCAATCACATAAGAAATCTCAGACCATCAAGAAGAAGACTGCCCAAAACTTTTTGTTGTACACTAGTCAAGGCCGAAGAAGGACGAAGTTCTGCAACAGGAGGCCAATAATGCCTCAGTCTAACCACAGGTGGGCCGAGAAGGCCTCAGAGTTTGTTGCAACGTGGCAAGAGGCCTCAGCGTTGATCTCAGGATGATTGATCAAGGCCGAAAGGCCTCAGAACTAGGCTGCGGAAGAGACCGAAGAAGTGCCTCAGTCAGTGGAAGTCTGAAAGGCCTCAGGGAAGATAGCACAGAGGTCGAGAAGCCTCAGATGGTGGCCAAAAGGAATCTGAAATGCCTCAGCCAGCAAGCCAAGATTTGAAAGACTAAGAAGCAAGTACAGAAATCTCAGATCAATGAAGAAGCCAGCAAAGTTGTCTTTTATGTAAAAGGTTTTCTAAAGTCTGTTTGAATAAGCATGATCTAGATTTCATCTAGGTTCAAGAAGAAGAAAATACAGATACAACTTTTTTCAATGAGGAGATAAAGATTACATAGGATTGTGAGATTTTGACAACTGAGTTGCAAGGCAATATATAGGCCTAGTTGAAAGGTCCAAAAATCTTTTCCTCAGAACATTACAAACTCAAAAATAATAGGGGCCTTGTAGTCACTCTAAAGACTGATACCTTTGTGTAAGTCTAAGATCACAGAACAGAAATTTAAATTATGAAAAGACAAGTTAATCAAGTGTCTTGGCATGTATAAATGTGACAATGCGAATTATTGAAGACAAGTTTGATCTACAAATTATGATGTGTTCCCTGTCGATTTTCTGAGTACTATCCATGTTTTGCAAAGATGTTGGTATAGACATGTTTTGTTGTTGCCTTGTCTAAGACCATATTTGATGGATCTACTATATCCATGAACATAATTCTTCTATTGATCGGACGTGTGAACTCCCCACCTAATATGATTTATGATCTCGTATGAGAAGGAAAATGAGGCAAGTGCATCTTGGAAAGCGTTTTAAAATGGATGGATCGTTATGTCTAACTGTGATGTAAGAATGAAGTGATCGATGCAAGGACTTCTTAATGCAGTACACAAGAAAGAGGACACCCAATTCTACTAAGCTATTGAGACTTGACTTTGATATCTTATGATATAAATCTGAGAGTAGTGTGGTGTTTTGACATATGATCTCAAGATATGATTTTTTGAGCTTTAAAAGACTGTTGAAAACTATCTAGAGGCAGACTCAAGAATGTCACTAATGAGGGCTAGTTCAAGACAATATAAACCCTGCTAATGAGAGATGAACGAAACATGATACATACACCGGTACCAAGATTATTTTGGCAACTTGAAGTGTGTCAAATTGAAGTTTTTGTACAAACATATGTAGGGATACTTCCTTTGGAGATACTACAGTATACTGCAAGATATGTGTTCAAAAGTAGTGCCTGAAGTTACAGAGATCTAAGCATCTAATACCATATGACTAAGGGTTCTTGTCTAGATTGCAAAAGATGCATTGCATTGTTGTGAATATATTGGCTGAGTTATGGTGTTGGTATTAGAATGCCATTGCTTGATTCTAGCTATTGCTCAAATAGATAAGTATATGACAGAGTTTTCCTTCAAGCATTTAAGAAATGATCAATTTGATTTTTATTCAAGAAAGTTGCTCGAGAATCAAAGGGAGTTGAGAAGAAAGGCTCTCACTCATGGAGAAAGGGAAGTTGTAACACTTGTGCTATGAGCCTTTCTTGGAAGATCTGATGGTCCTAGGGTTTGTAAACCCTAGATAAATCTTGAAGGATATAATTAAGAAAGCCCTAGGGTTCGTGGACAAAACCCTAGAGCTGGACCTAAAGTATTGAAAAACAATGATTCTGTTTAATGAAGAAACCCTAGCTTATGCAAGGAAGGAAAGACAAGCATTATGCATGAGGACAAAGATGATGAGTTTGCAGATGGATTTTTATGATTTTTGCAAAGAAAGAAAGGATCCAGAGGGAGATGACAAATTCTATTCAATCCTCAAAAATAAGTACTTCATATATTTCTTTCTTATTGCTTTATTTCTAGTTAGCCTCTTGTCTTTGTATCTTTTGCTTGGTTATAATCGTTCTTCCTTGGCTTCCTAATGAGGTTTGCAGGTACATTGTAAAGGCAGCCAAGACTCTGGCAGTGAGTGGAAGCATCAGGAAGAACGAAGCAAAGTTTATGGCAAGAGGATTCTCTTAGCAAGAGTGATTTGCGTTCAAGAGGGAGAAATAGTACACAAACATCTAGAACCATGCCATATGACTAGAAGAGCTTCCTATTCAAATGGAGCAGATTGTCAAGCCAACAAGTTTGGAAGAAAGATGTGTATGGAAATTATGTTGAGACTTGCAGGGAAGTCAGTGGCGACTTCCAACTGGATCTACAAGACCTATCATGCAACAAATGGCAACATAGATAAGTACAAATCAAGATTCATGAAAATTCTCCTAATAAGAGGGAGAAGACTATGTCAAGACATTTGCTCCAATTGTCAGGTAAACTTCTATTAGAAATATTATCCCTATGATTTATGTTGAAGATTACACCAGATGGATGTAAAAACCATTTTCCTCGATGAAGTAATTGAAGAAGTGTACATATAGCTACCTCAAGTTTTTGAGGTACATGAAGGAGTCTCTTGCTTGCAAACAAAAGAAGGCTTTGTACAAGCATCTCAAACTTGACATTCTTGGATTAATGGAAGGTTGATTGTGTTACCATATGACTTGGACTCGCGTGATAGAGGGAGCAGTTAAGCCTTGCTTCAACTTTAGAGGGAGTTGACCTATGAGTTTGAGATGAAGGGCCTATACTTGTGCACTACCTTCTTGGTCAAAGAAAGCACCCAGTCAGAGTGACTGAAAAGCAGTTGTGATGATGGCTCCAGTAAAAGAATGATTGAGCCAAGGCATGTGGCTCAACATGTGTTGAAATACTAGCATGGTACAGTTGGATATGGATTGAAATGATGAAGTGTAATTGCTCGAATATACAGATTCAGATTGGGAAGAGGGTCTAGAAGACAGAAAGAATACATCAAGATGTTGCTTCAGTTTAGGCTTCACTTTGATTTCTTAGATGAGCAAGAAGCAAACATCTGTTGCACTCAGTACTACAAAGGTTAAGTATATCGCAACTTGGTTGTTGAGTTATGAAGCAGTATGTCTTCAGAATCTATTTGTGAGATTGTTTGATCAAGTGTAGGAAACGAGCATGATGACAGGTCGAAGCACACTGAGATCTAGTACCGAGACATGGTACAGAGGGAGCAGTGTAGCTCCAATACTATTCTACATACGAGTAGGTTGCTAACAAAGCCTATGTCCCAGGATAAAGTTTGTATACTTCAAGGACAAGCTTGGAGTTGTTGAGAATGCCTCTCTTAGTGAGAGGAAGTGTTGATGTTGCAGCATCAAGGAAAGACATTCTCTCTAGGTCAAAGGTGTTGACCAGGTTACCATGTAATGTGCTTAGGGAGAATGGTTCGGAGATTACAGAGGCCTAGAATTACTCCCTACTAGGGTTGAGTGGGTGCCTTCAGCATCAGGCCCAAAATTACTACCCAATAGGGTTGAGTGGGTGCCTTTCGCATCAAGCCCAGAATTACTTCCTAGTAGGGTTGAATGGGTGCCTTTAGCATCAAGCCCAGAATTACTTCCCAGTAAAGTTAAGTGGGTGCCTTTAGCATCAGGCCCAAAATTACTCCCTAGAAGGGTCGAGTGGGATCCCTTGGCATCTGGCACTGATTACTCCCCAGATGGGTTGAGTGTGTGGCCAGGGTTTCATCATAGGCCAGAGGTTTGGACCAGGATTATGGTGAAGCAAGATTAGTCTATATACGCCAGAAATGGTCTAAAGGGTTTTTGATCAGTGGGTGACTAGATGATGCTTATGGTGATGTTGATGATGATGTTGGATGTTGAGTTGTTTCGACCTTTTTCTTAGAGATATTTTTTAACAAGAGAACATTTGAAGAAGTTGTTATGAATACCTCCCTAGCTAAGAGGGAGTGTTGAATTTTGTGGCTATGGTTGGTCTTCATAACTCGTTTTAGCCCTCCAAAATGAAAGAAACAATAAATAAAAATGTAAACATCAAATTGGTTTCAAAAGACAAAAAAAATTTCAAATTCAAATTTCATGTCTCCACAATGACAAGTTGGTCATCCTCCATGAGACACCCATTCAAACCCATCAAGTTCACTATATAAGGGTAACTCGACTTCCTCCATGGACACAATTTGGATCACTCATTCATATACTTATTCTTTTGTTCGTGTAAAGGAGAAGGAGAGATAGTAGACCAAGTTTTATGGGCAAACCGAAAACTTTTGGGCGGACCAAATTCTTCTGAGGCAAACCGAGATCTCTGAAGCAGGCCGAAATTCTGTTGCACAATGACCGAAATTTCTAAGGTTGCTTATCTTTGTTGGCCCAAGTTTTACTTGAGTTTGATTATGGTCAGTTTGTCCTTATTTCTAATTGGTATCAAATTGTATCTCTTGTTGAACTGAATTAATTTCTCTAAGAAAAGGTTGTTGGGTTTTTCCCTATAGGAGGGTTTTCCTAAGGTAAATATTTGTGTCTCTTGTTTGGTTGTCTCTTTATGATCCTACTATGATTATTTTTTCTCTCGCTGAGATCTTTTGTGTGATTTCTTAATGATGAATGTAAATACAAAAAGGATTAAATTAAGAAATCATTAGAAGTAATTATCAATTTACAAGACCTTGAAAAATCAACAAATTGTTCATATCTTGATAATGTATTGGTTCCCTTGCTATGATAGCCCCCTTTTTTATCTTGTGGATAGAGGCTTTGTTAACATATAAGCTTAGATGTGAACAAACTAGCACTTTTGGGCTAAGTCAATATTGTATTGGCATATTCATTTGGTTGGTTTCACGATGGTGTAGAGCGCTTGGCATGTCCCTCTTGTTTTCCCTTGATTTCACATTCATTTGGGGTGGTGAGTTAATATGTTCTAGCATGAATGAAGCCTTGGTATAAGAGCAACCTAGCTTATATGGAATATCTTCAAACGTGGTGTGTATTTGTAACATCCCTTTTTCTAGGCATTGGGAATGGAGAGCTTTTCAGTAGCCTAGGCTACAAATTAAAATTAATTGCAGGCTATGAGGAAATCAATTAATTAAAGGTGGCTAAGAAAAAAGTGTTAAAAAGTCACTTTATTTAATAAAGTGACCCATGGTATTCAAACGACCCATGGTATTGTCCATAGTATTCCGATAAGCCCTCATAATAAAAAGAGAAGCAGGAGCTCATGAGGGACGTGTAGATGATTTGGTGAATTTTTTTTTGTGGCTCTCTAAGCATTTGTATGAGGGTTTGTAACCCTAAGTGTGGATCATCTTCAAGGGTGAGATTATCCTCCCTAGGGATCTCACTGTTCTCTAGTTATGGTGGTGAAACATCCAGCCTAGCTAGTCCGCGGGGAAGCATTTCAAATTCTCCATTGGCGCTTAACAAAAGAAGGATGATCCAATTGTAGCAGTCTGGAATCTTGCAACAACTTGTATCACCATCAGCCAAGTTTTCAGTAGACGATTTTGGCATTTAGATTAGTTGTTAGCATGTAGTTTCCTATTATAATAAATAAAATAACTAGCTGAGTTTATCGCTACATATCTTTGTCTCTCGTTGATTTTATATTTTGTGGCATTCTTATGTGAAATTTCTCTGTGGAAATTTCTGAAGAAATTTGAAGAGAATTTATAAAATAATTTAAAAGGATTATTACATTATCTTCATTCGTTTGGCACCATTGTTTTAGATAGCACTAAGCATATATGTCGTTTTTCATATGGTTTATTACTTTACAAGAGCTATTAGCATGGCTAGAGGCCCATTACTCAAATGCCCTAGCTCCTATGGATGTTTTTCAGACATGGATGGGCTACTTATGATGTGGAGCATGGCTTTATGTGGGTTGCTCATCTCCTTGAGGCTTATGTGGAGGCATTTCACACACTTGGTGACAATGCCCCCCTTTTCTTTGATGAGTTGAAATATCATTTGGAGGATTTGGAATATCGTTGATGACGATACATGGCTTGTTTCACTCTTTCCTCCATGGAACTAGCACCTTGCACATACTTTTGAGGATGTTTTGGTGAATTGATGGCACACATGTGGGGGCACATTGTTATTCTCTTTATTGATTGTGGAGGACAACACCATTTGGAGGGATCTTACGTGGACCAAGGAGCATCTCTACTTGGTCAAACCATATGGCACTTCTTTATTTATGACTCAATAGATGAGTTGCATGAATTAGAAGGTCACATGTTGAGGCATAGTATTATTTTATTGGTTGATGGCAGCCCGCCCCCTTTGTTCATGGAGTTAGTTGAGCACCGATGACATTACACATGTTTTCTCATAGATCTAATGCCTTGTTTCATGGATCCACTTCCTTGGCACTTGATTTAAGGACATCCATTACTTGAGGCCACATGCACACTTATTCATGGTTTGAGGAGGATGTTTCATTAAAGGAGATCTAGGAGGTTCCAAACCTAGATATAGGGTTTCATTGCATATTTGGGGGGCATCCTATCTTCAAGAGCAATTATCTTTTGATAGAGTACTCAAGTTTCTGCCAAATCAATGCCATTAGATGAAGATTAGCCACAACATTTCATAATTGTGGTTATAATACAAATTTTGAAAAATATTGATGGATTCATGGCATTTTCAAAATTGCCACGAGAGACCATTTTGAGCATCACATGCCCATTTGGAGATTGTTCTTTGCACATATATTGAGGATGTATTGATGGAGCGACTCCTCTTGGAGGATTTTATGGAGGGAAATGGAGTATGCCATCATCTTATTCCCTCTTTGATGGAGACCTCCTACATTCATGGAGCATTCATTGGAGATTTGTACGTGTGACTTGAGCACCACTATTTTATGTATTTGTGTCATGTTAGTTGGAGGATAATGTTTCTTTACTCCTCCCTAAGATAGATCTAGGGTTCCGGTAGTGGATATTATTATTTCAATGTAGATGAACATGGAGCTCAAACCTATAAGGATTTGCTCTCTCACTATTTCTCATGGTTGGACTTTTGGAGTTTCCCCTCCTTAGAGCTTAATGGATATATCTTGCTTGGAGCATACGTGAAATGTAAGGGTTTTCTCCTATCAATCTGTGGCTTATTGTTTTAATGCTTCTAATTGTTGCTTATGATTGTAGATTTGCTAGTACTTGCGATTGATAAGCCAAGAAGAGTACATCTACCACACTTGAAGGGTTTTGTGTGGGGAGTTTCTCCCTCTTTAAACCTCTTGTTGTCTTGTCTATGGAATATTCTCTTGCATCTTACATCTACACGAGTGGTTTCTAGACTAATATTCCATCCTAGGGCACACCTCATTAGAAAAGTTTTGTTGTGGCATTTTTAAGGCTCTCTTGGTGCTCCTTTACATCCCGATTCCAGCAATGTTAAATTCTTCTTGTTGCATGCATTTATGGCCCTTGTAGTTTCAACCATTTATTGAGTTTTCCCTCTTGGATTAGCATCTTGAATTCCTTTTTGCTTGTTTGTATAGGCACTAACCTCTTGGTCCTTCCATCAATCTTTTACATTTATACTACAAAACCATTATTTCCCTAGATCTGTCTCTTCACCTCAACTTTGAGGTTCACTATTATAGCTTTAGTAATCCTAATTCCTTAGGATACCCCCCCTCAAGTTGAAGAAGAGCCAAAATAGAGTGAGAGGATAAGTAACTTAGGTGACAGTGGTAGCCATCCTAATAGTTTGCTCGTGAGTTGCACTTGTGTATTAGGGCTTTATCATTAACTGCAAGTTGGGGAGATAACACCTTGTAAAATAGAACAATATATTTTTGGTTCCACTTTGTTTTTCTTGAACATAGAAATATGGGCCAATGCAGTTGATCCATAATTTCAAAGGGATTGGAGCCATACCATTTTTCATATGGAATCATACCACAAACAACATGAGTGGGGATCTGGCTAATAATGTGAGCTCCACAAACAACTGCCTCTCTGTATTTTCTTTGATGGGAGGATACATCAAGTCGTTTTTCGAATAGATTTACTCTTCTAAACAACTACTTCGCCATCCTATGAAAGAGTCTCATGCAAAGAGATTTAGTGGTCTTTCAGAAATGTCCGGAAAGTATCAATGGTATAAACGTCTCCATTGTTAGAGAATCAGAAATGTAGAAAGATCCTCTTGTTCTTGATTATTTACTTTTGATCTTCTTTAGTTTTATGATGTTCTTCTTATCTTTCTTCTTATTAGTTCATCAAGCAAATATCAAAGAAAATACAGATAGATCGCGGACACCCAATATAGTCCAGCAGCAAGGGAAAAACCCCACTCTTGGGGAAAACCCAGTTTGTAATTCTTCCTTCAATAGTGATTCTTGATACTCTAAAACTTGACCTAGACTTCCTCCACACCAATTCAACCTTCTTTGTGATCCTTCCTAAATCTAGCAGCAGCAGTAGAAGTACTATGATGACCTAGAACTTCGACCTTGCTTCTTGAAACTTCGATCTTGAGGTAGAGACTTTGATCTAGCTTCAAAAGACTTTGATTTAGGCCCAATACAACTTCTCCAAGCAGTAGCATTCGACAAAACAAACTTTGACTTCCTCTTCTCTTGGCAACAGCACCTGATGCAGCAATTGTTGCAGTAAAACTTTGAGAACTTCGATCTCCCAAACTATAGCTCGAAATGCAGAGAGAGTGGTGCCAAAATTTTGATTTTCTTCAACTCTATAAGTGTACCCAAAACCAAATCCAGAAAGTCCTCCTTCACTTCACAAATTTCTCTTGTTGCAGCGTCCAAATCGAATTTATGTGTTGCACTGAGAGATGGTTCCAAGTGAGTTCGATTCCACTGTATATGTAGGCTTGAGATGAGCTTGAATTCTTGGGCTTGAAGCCAACTTGATGTGGAGGCTTCATAAACCATATTTTACTCAATACTTGACCTATTTGCATGATTCAAAAGCCCAGTATGGATCAATTTAAATATGTAATAATCCTATAGAGTCGGAATTAAACCTAGAAGTCCACAATAGGGACTTTGACCTAAAATAAATATGACCAAAGCATGAAACCCATGCTTTAATAAGTCATTTAATAACAATAAAAAATCATTTTCTTTATTCTTTTGACAAGAACAATAAGTATTGACTCAAGTACAATTTATGAAGACAGAACCTAGTTACATTCTTCAACACTCCCTCTTAACTAGGGAGGTATTCATAACTCAATAGTACAAGGTAGATCTCAACTATATGAACTATGAAGAATCTTTAGACACTTAAATGTCATGGACTAGATTCCTGAGCAAGGAACTCTATCCATTGGTCACTCAACAGTTTAGGCACCCCAATGCCATGGACTAGATTCCTAACCAAGGCAATCTATTCAAGTGAGACTAAGATGGACTAAAGATTCCAGCCTCTATAGGTACCATCAAGCTTACTTACTAACCATCAACCCAATGAACTAGGTGCACATCCACCCGATGCCACCCTCCCAACCAGACATCAACACAAAGTGTCGGTCGAATATCTTTCCAGGCAATGCTTCACTCACAAAGCCTCATCACACCTTGATCCAACAGATCAAGAATAACCAATCTTTCCCAATCAAACTGATTGGTAACCAGCATGCTATCAAAACCTTCGAGAGATTCACCTGTACAAACACAACCCCAATCAGCAATACATATTCAAGTATATAATCAAAGCAAACCTACGGGGTTTCAATGTTGCTCTTCAGCTAATTTCGATAGGAATATCGGTAGAATCTTTGAGAGAAGATTCCTCATAACTTTCCTTTCCTACTTTTCATGTAGCAACATATTATTCAATCGGATCCTACTTTCCTTCTTATAGCAGTACCAAAGCATTCTCCAATCATGACTATGATTCTTACTCATGGTTTTCACTAAGACTTACAATTGTTAGTCCTGGTCTAGTGCATGACACATGAAGTAGAGAACAATAACCATTTCTTCTTATATCCAGGCTCCCTCTTAATCTAGGGAGATCAACTTCTTCTTTTAGGTGTTGGAGAATCTTTCATGGCTTCCATCCTTTTCATCATACTTATCAGCTTCTCATCTTTATGGTGTACCTGCACAGTTTTAGACAGGAAGTACAACCAAAACTATAGAAGCATAAAGTTAGCCACAACAGAATTACGGAAGCGTTTTCAACTTTATACATATCAGATACCCAGACAAGAGACATATACTCTTCAACATTTTTACTAGGGACTTTTATCATAAACCCTAGACTACTTCACAATGTCTTTCATTCTATCTAGGGTTTTAATGTTTCTTTCAAAGCTATAGTATACCTTGCTACAACATTTTGTAAACCCTAGAACCAATATAGATTTACAAGATATCTAACAAACTTTAGAATTCACATGTTAGACTTTCCACTAGGGATTCATACAAATCCTAGATTTCATACAAAAGAATCAATCAAGATTGATTATAGCTCGAAAATTGTCTTTTACCAGAGTTAGTTACATACCCTAGATTTCAAATCAATTATCAAAACATATCATGAAGAGCCTCTACTAGGGTTTAATGTAAATCCTATAAATCAGTAAACACATCATGAGCAACTTCTACTATGGTTCAATGTAAACCCTAGATTTTCCATTTATAAATTCTCAGCATATATTATATAGATTCAAATGAACATACATACTACAAGACCTTTATAAGATCCAAAAAAATAAATTGGAGTTTATACTTCCAGAAACCCTAGAAAAAACATCATCCAAGAGAACCTTAGTTCTACACCATAAGATATGATTCCACTAGCCAATAGTTTTTGGATGAGCCAAAAACTAAAGAGTGGAAGGTTTAAACCCACTCTAATAATATGTTGAAATTCACAAATGAAAGTAGGGAATTGAATGGAACCAAAACAAACACAAATTTTGCAATAACTCAATCACAAGTGTGCTAGAGGGAGATAAACCTAGAGAACTAGAGAGAGAAATATTCCAAAAATGCACTACACATCAAATGCACAAGTACACATAAAAGAAAGTAATGCCAAAGATATAGATGCCCTTAGGCATAAAACACTTTATAAGAAAGATCAAGAAGATCACAAGATAAGATGATACAAAGGAGAAAGTGAGTTGTGTATTTATATACAACTCAAGTGAGGTGTCCCTTCAAGAGGGGGTTACATGCTTGTTCCAACTCATGTTCCATCTTGTGATTTTTATCAAACAGATGAAATTTGGTGTCAATTCCTTAAAGTTTTTGGATCAATTTGGCGGGATATATCTTCATGAAGCCCCATCTCTTCATTGCATCCTATGTTGCAGGAACCGTGGGTCCCACCCCTGTTTCACCCAAAAATCGAAATAGAAACGCATTTCTGCGTGTCGTACGGCCTGGAAACGTGTTTCTGCCCATACTGGTAAATTTCCCGTATGGGAAACGTTGCCAGTACGGCTGGAAACGCGTTTCCAGGCCATACGGCCGCATTTCCTTCTAGTTAAAGCGACTTAACTTGTGTTTTTTAAAAAAAAAATTGGGTTTGCGTGCGTTTTAATATTTTTTTTAATTGTTTACTTTGTGTTTTGTTTTTGCGTGCAAGCGTTTTTTAATTGTTTTTAATATTTTTTTAATTGTTTCCTTCCAATGTCTTTTGTGTTTTAATAAATTATAATATATATATATATATATCGTGTTTCCCCATTTCCAAAATTTGGGGAGGTCACATTTCGTATCGCTTCCCGTTTCGGAAACTCATTTCCGTTTCCCCATTTCGTGCAACTTAGATTGCATCATATCAGCAAATGGATATCTTTGGTTGACAAATTCTCACTTCTCCTTGATTGGGTGGTGATTCTGCTTGTTATTTGGTTCTCTCTTCATGGTTTCATATCTTTGGTTCATGATCTTTGAGGCAAACATTTGATGATTTCACTTGATACCATAGTTGATAGTTGTGAGATGCACCTTGGTGCTAAGGTATATCAATGGTAGATGATTATGTTGTTCATGGTTAGCCTAGCCCAACATTCATACATCGCATGGTCTTCCTTAGAATGACTTTGGCTTGTGGAGGGGTTTAGTAAAAGATACCAATTCAAATTTCATAATACAAAACCTTAATGCAATATACTCCTTGTTGGCATATAAATGGAGGCTAGTATATTACTATTTTGATGCCACCCCCCTTCTACACCTTAAGCAAGACTATGTTAATAACACATGGAGGCACTTTATAATGTTTTATTTTAATGGTGCCATCCACTTCTACCTCATTTATTAACCCTTTGCTTTATACCATGGGAAGGGTACATATGTAGAGGCAAATTAAAAGATTATTTTAATGCATTGGATGGGGCACCATCATCACTCCCTTCACACATTAGCTTATCCACTTTTAGTAGAACACTTTTTTAACTAATGTGATGATTTATACAGGACATAAGGCCATGGTGGGAACACATGTTAATTTATTTGACAGGCTTTTTCATGAGAAGCTTAGCCTTATTTTGGAATAGTGGAGCATCACACCATGTAGCCACCTATTATTATATCTTCATGCCACCATTGATTGTGCAGCAGTGGATCCAGTAAACCATTGCACGGGCCAATCACCTATTTGATATGTTGTATGGAGGTGACATGCTAGTTATGGGTCTAAGATTCATATGAAGTAGTCGTCCTAAGGCTCACATATGGGGTAATTATTGAGATTTTGTGTATTGGGGTAGCATCGGGCGTGCTCTAGCCCTGAAAATTTGTGGAGGGGCTAAGAAACACCTCACCTCCAAAACCTAGAAAGCATTTGCAGAAATTTCATTTGGTGTTGAAGTTATTCTAATAATTATTTTTTTTAATGAGGACCCTAAGTCTAACTTAGGGAATTAGAAAAATTAAAGTGAATTAATTAAACACGTGTTGAAATGTTCTAAGTGACGCGGATCAAGCAGTCTTTTCATCTCAGTTGTTGATAAGAGATTTAATCACGGTCGTTGATGTGTTCGACGAAATGTATAAGAGAAAGGCTTGAGGGTCAGTTGGAGATAGACACACACAGAGGCAGAGCTGAGAGACTGAGCTGGAATTCTAGGGCAGGTTTTGCTAAGAATTTCCAGAAGAGTTTTCTGCAGCGAGGGGTAGAATTGGCTGAGGGGATGATCTGATCCCAGAGCCAAGAGTCAGCAAGGGGCAGAGGAGCAGCATTCAGGAGCAATAGAGAGAAGCAAAAGCAGCAGCAGCTGCTGCGCAGCGTAGAGGCTTCAGCCGCTACGCAAGCCCAAGAGGGGCAGCACTGCAGCTTCAAGAGACCACCAGGGTTACGCAGAGGCCTTCAGAAGCAGCGTAAGGACTGCGTCACCCAGTCTAGGGTTACGCAGTCCCCTTCTAAGCAACGCAGGGGCACGCAAAGCCTAGCAGGGCTAACGTTGGGGCTTCAAGGGCAGCGTTGGGGTTTCTAGGGCCAAAAAGTAGCTGAGCCTTGTAAATCCCATTTGAGGGTGTGGATCAGTTAGCTTTTGGTCTCAGAACAGCAGGTATTGCTGCAGATCTATTATTTTCTCTATCGGGTTAACCAGTTGGGTGCCCAGATTTGTTGTACTCAGATTCTACATAATAAAAAGAAACCCTCATATCTACTGCACCGGTTTTCCCGCATTGGTTTTTTCCGGGGACTATTGTCCAAAAAAATATGTGTGTCACTTTGTTTGAATGAGCGTATTATTCAGTAAATTATTTGTATATGTGTAGGTTGTTAGTTGTGTTTACTTCAGTTTTTCTGAATATTTTCTGGAAATAACTTGTATAATTCAATCACAAGTAGGTGAAGTAAACCAAGATACTACAGTAGGATTTCCGCATTAATGTATTCAGAAATTTTCACATGGTATCAGAGTGATCATAGATCAAGTTGAATCTCCAGCAAATCAGCTGAAGAATATTTTTTTGCAGGGTAGCAGCAGAAGCAGCAAAGATCCGAAGAGGGCAGCTCAGCAGTAGGACACAAAACCAGAGAGGGGCAGCGCTGCAGCTTCAGAAGGTCATAAGGCTTACGCAGAGGCTATCCAGGCCAGCATAAGGACTGCGTCACCTAGTTTGGGATTACGCAATCCACTTCTGAGCAGCGCAGAGGCTGCGCTGGGCCAGTCTGCTCACGCAAAGGCCAACCAGAGGAACGCAGTCCAATATTCTTGTTCGTTTGCCAACATCCCGAAGCAGTGCTTCAATTTTTCAATAGTGTTGGTGTGGTGGAGATTCTATCGATGTAGAATTGTGCCTAGCTAAGTCAACAAAGAGCGGGAGGAAGACAGTCACTCAACAAATCTGAGCCAAACAGATCTAAGATTCGATCAGGAGGATCAGAGAGAACTATCTGATTGTTTTGGCTGAAGATTTCCAAGAGGGAAATCAGTGTTTAGGAGGAGCAGTTTCTAGAGGGTTTCTAGTCACCAAGAAACCCAGATCCAGCGTTTCTGTATTGTTGCAGAAAGAGGGAGAAGAGCACTGTTTCCATCAGATTTGAGCTAGATAGCTTCTCATGGGTTGAGAGATCAGGATAGGTTGGACGATGTGTCCAACATCGTCATATAGAGGGCCAGGATCCTATCAGTCCTAGATGAGTATGGCATCAAGAACCATGCAGAGAATGTCCTAGTTGAGCCTGTAGATCCTAATCCTCTGAAGAAATTTAATGAAAATCAAGCACGGGCTAAGCGTTTGATTATAGACGGAGTAAAGGATCATGTCATGCCACACATTTTCGGAAAGAAGACGGAAAATGAGATGTGGACTGTTTTAGAGGCCATGTATCAAGGAAGCTTCGTTCAACGAAAGATCCTTCTTGAGAATCAGATGAGGCTATTCCAAATGCAGAAGGGTGAGGAGGTGGATCCCTTCCTTTTCCATCTATAGACTGTCCGGGATCAATTGATTGCCATGGGTGCACCTCCGGACGAAGGGCTCTTGGTAAGGATTTCCCTGAATGCAATCACCGACGAATGGGAAACGTTTGTCCAAAGCATATTGGGCAAGGCAACGTTACATCTTGGGCAGACATGTGGGCAACCCTCCGCCAAGAAGAGATTAGGAGGATCACCAAGAGGCAGAACAGCAACAGCAAAAATGTCACAGTAAAGAAAGAAGATGAAGAAGATGCAGCCCTTGCATCGAAGGAAAGAAGAAGAGAGACCTATCCAAGTTCTGGTGCTTTAACTGTGGTGAACTTGGACACTTCGCCAGCACTTGTCCTAAGAAAAAGGACAAAGGAGCTTCTGATTCCAAGGCTACAGCAGCAAAGGACGATGGGAGTGAAGATGACGTAGCCATGAGTGCTCATGAGCCACGTAAGTGGGGTGACATGGATCTGTAGAGCAAGTACAGATCAAGTGGGCAGGACCCTTGAGTCAGCCCTACTCTTGGATCACATACGAGCTATGAGAGCCTGAAGACGGTAGCAAGACAAGTAGATGGATGCAAAAGTTCACAGTGAAGCAGAGGGCAGTGCTGAGATGTTGTAGAGGGAGCAACGCAGTGCAAAGGCAATAACAGCGTAGAGGCAGCAGCGCAGAGGCTGATGGGACTTCAATAGCACGAAGAGGCAATGCAGAGCTGTAGCAGCGCAATGGCTTCAGGAGGATAGCGTAAAGCAGCAGCCAAGGGAGTTACAATGATAGGATGCAACCTAACTTGTCTGTCACGATTGGGCAGGGGTCTTTCAGTTGCTTACTTCTCGAAAACTGAGTTGCAGTGCAGCAGTTAGTAGTGGCAGTGCTATGGGCAGCATGATGCAGCAAGTTGAGAGGGAGGTGTAGTACAGATGCGGCAGTGTCAGTGGCAGTGACATGGGCAACAATACAGAGAGTAGCAGCGCAGTGGATGGAGGGCAGCAGGCCAAGCATCAACAGCGCAAAGACCAATGGCAAGATCTTATGATACATGGTGTGGATGTATTGCTAGAGCACACTCTGTGCTAAGAGGGAGTGTTGAGATTTTTTGTATTGGGGTAGCATCGGGTGTGTTCTAGCCCTGAAACTTTGTGGAGGGGCTAAAAAACACCTCACCTCCAAAAACCAGAAAGCATTTGGAGAAATTTCATTTTGTCTTGAAGTTATTCTAATAATTAATTTTTTTAATGACGACCCTGAGTCTAACTTAGGGAATTACAAAAATTAAAGTGAATTAATTAAACATGCGCTGAAATGTTCTACGTGACGCAAATCAAGCAGTCTTTTCATCTCAGCCGTTGATAAGAGATTTAATCACAATCGTTGATGTGTTCAACGAAAAAGCATAAGAGAAAGGCTTGAGAGTCAGTTGGAGATAGACACACACGGAGGCAGAGCAAAGAGACTAAGCTGGAATTCTAGGGTAGGGTTTGCTAATAATTTGCAGAAGAGTTTTCTATAGCGAGGGGTAGTATTGGCTGAGGGGATGATCTGATCCTGGAGCCAGGGGTCAGCAAGAGGCAGAGGAGCAGCATTCAAAAGCAGCGTAGAGAAGCAAGAGCAACAGTTGCGCAGCGTAGAGGCTTCAGCCGCTACGCAGGGGCTACACAGGCCTAGGAGGGGCAGCGTTGTAGCTTCAGGAGGCCACCAGGGTTACACAGAGGCCTTCAAAGGTAGCGTAAGGACTACGTCACCCAATCTGGGGTTACGCAGTCCCCTTCTGAGTAACACAGGGGCACGTAGAGCCTAGCAGGTTTGACGTTGGGGCTTCAGGGGCAACGCTGTGGTTTCTAGGTCCAGAAATTAGCTGAGTCTTGTAAATCTCGTTTGAGGGTGTGGATCAATTAGCTTTTGGTCTCAGAACAACAGGTATTGCTGCAGATCTATTATTTTCTCTGTCGGGTTAACCAGTTGGGTGCCCATATTTTGTTGTACTCAGATTCTACATAATAATAATAAGCCCTCATATCTACTACACCAGTTTTCCCGCATTGGGTTTTTCAGGGGACTATTGTCCGAAAAATCTATCACTTTGTTTGAATGAGCGTATTATTCAATAAATGATTTGTATATGTGTAGCTTGTTAATTGTGTTTACTTCAGTATTTTCTGAATATTTTCTGGAAGTAACTTGTATAATTCAATCACAAGTAGAAGTAAACCAAGATACTACAGTAGGATTTCTGCATTAATGTATTCAGAAATTTTCACAGTAAGCCACCATGGGTCCTCATAATCATATATCTTACATGGCACTCATATAGCATACATATGTGCAGCTTCCCTTTGTTATATAGAGATGTCCCTTGTTCAAATCAACGAATTACATTGACTATTCAAGTAGGACCCATCTCACATGCAATTGTCTTGTAATATTGTTGAATCACGATGAAATAAAAGTGTGGGTCGTCTTCCTCACATGCGCGATGAGATGGTGTCATACAACCATTTTCTTTTGTAGGGTGGCATTTTATCCATGGGATAAACAAGTTACAAACCTATCCCTTGATTTCTTATTGAAAGCACATGCGTAATATCACTTTTTTAATTTCGGCAAACTAGGGATTTTACGTTGGCAAAATTATTTCACGAATTCCATCCGAAGCACCATACAAATTTTGCAAAATTTAACACAATAATTGTTGTCGCAAATAAATCAGTAAAACCATAAAACAAATGGAAATGTTGCAACTCAATAACACAAGGAATGGAAATAAACTCATCTATATTATATTAACTAGAATAAGGTTTTACATGCCAATACAAACTAGAAAATAGTTGAGACAGAGATGCAGCCTCCAAAAATATTTGTTGCATCACTAAACCTGGCCTCCAAAACTACAGCTGAAAATGATGCTTGAATTGGAGATCTATGTGATCCCCACTCCAATCTGCTGATAACATTGAAGCTTCGTGAGAAGTTTGGATGAAATCTCCTCAATAGTTGGTTGGTTTTCGTCCAACTCATAATAGGAAACCCAAGGAATTTCATCTTGGGGCTTACTGAAATTGAGAATCACGTTCCCAAAACCTTTCCAACAAGAGAATATCACAACTCCAAGATGTCCCAAATTATTTGCTTCCCCTCTATTTATAGATCTGATGGATCCCTCTCCAATCTTCT
The DNA here is from genome assembly GCA_034641835.2 of Pinus albicaulis. Classification (NCBI taxonomy): domain Eukaryota; kingdom Viridiplantae; phylum Streptophyta; class Pinopsida; order Pinales; family Pinaceae; genus Pinus; species Pinus albicaulis. Next base: position 900,833,708 of record CM076579.1, on the reverse strand, counting down.
AGAAGCACTTTATTTTATTAACCGCTCTAGAAGCTTCTCCTCTTATCCTTATCTTAAGTGACATTATTTCATTTTAGTCACTTAGCCTTTTTCCTCAATTAAGCATTTCTCATTTGTATTTAATTAAGTAACTAATTAAAGTCACTTTTAATCCAGGGAAATGGTAAATCTGCCTCTATGATCCCTTAAGCCACTGAAAGTCACTTTTCACCATCCCATTTTGTAGGTCTCTTCATCCTAGTTCCAACGAGCTATTACACTAAGGTGTTTCATCAAATATTCTTCCTAAAATGACACTTTAAGCGTATTTAATTAAAATATGCTCAATAATAACCCCATTTTATGGGAATTGTCAAAATGCAGTGGAACCAAGAATTCACTGTGTAGAACTGAACCTGATGATGAAATGTTGTGAGCAATCCTTGTCAGACCCCATAGAACTCCTCCAAAACCCTTCGGGCCCATTGATAACAAAATCTCGCTTCCATAACTGAGTTGTTACCAACCCTGGAAATCCATCCTAGCTACATCATAAGGGAAACTGAAAATGGGAACATTACTACACAGCTTACATGTTATGTGGGTTGATTCCTCTAATCAAAGAACCAATCGTTGAATATTGGACCCATAACCATTCTGATAAAAGCAAGCATTATGGGGATGCATGGATGCATATGGATGTTGTCTTTTGGCTATACATAAATGCTATGAAGGACTATGGAGTTACATCAATCCTCTTCACTCATATTATAGTTTTCATTGCGGAGGAGTCAATCCATAGTGATTTATTGCACATATTTGACGTGGGTCAACAAATCAACTGCTTTGAGGTGGTTGTTACCTTCTTGGTTACTTTTGGAAGTGTTTCTAACTAACTCATTATTTTATTATTTGTTGAAATTTTTAATGGAGTTTGTGAAATGAAAACAATGATTTTTTTATTGTAAGATAAGTTGAGCTCAAACCTATATAAGGGTTTGTTCTCTCCCTCATCTGTATGGTTGAGAATTTGGAGATTGAAGAGCTCTCCCTTGTGCTACATCATACATCATTTTAGAAAGCATTATGGAAGATTCGAGATATTTCATCTATCTTATCTGAGACTATTGATGCAATTCTTTCAGATGTTTATTTTGTTAAAAACCCTTGTAACTACTCATGAGGGCCTTGTTATGGTGAATCTACCATTTGGATAATGTAATGTGAGAATTTTATTCTGCTTATATTCATTGTTGCTATATATTAATCTTGCATCTAACAAACCAGGTTGTTTCTTGAATTAATACAACATCACCCTCATAGATTTGCTTCAAAGTAGCACCGATAGCTCTTCAAGGACAATTTTCAACAAGCTAAGGCTCATTTGTGGCATGCATAGCAGCCCTTATTTTCTTTACACTTTCATGCATTAGCCCTCTTAAATCCATGCCTTTTGACTCCAATTAGCACATATATGGATCCGCACTTGGTCCTAGGGTTTCTAGCTCCATAATCCTTTTGACTTCATTTATCCCATATATGGATTCGCACTTGGTCTTAGGGTTTCTACCTCCATAATCCTTTCTTACACTGCTCATTTTCCATTATACTACTACCATACATTTTTCTTAAGCTTACTCTTCACAAAATCACCTTGAACCTCCACTCTATAACCTTAGCATAGGGAAGCCCCACTAAAATTGGAAAAGAGCCAACCAAAAGTGTGAGGAAGAGCTATTGTGGTGATAATAGGTAGCATTCCTAAGTTCACAAAACAAGCTCCTTTATGACTGGGACTTTACAACATTTGTGGTTGTTGTTACCCACCCAAGTGGGTAATCCTTGGGAGAAAAAATTTCTCCTATTTGATCAGCCTAACAAGCAGTGGCCCTATGGATGATCCATATATAACTATACCTCAAAGCTCTCCACATATGTCTAGTCAATGCTTTCATCCTCACGTAGCATACTTATTGAAGAAAGTTGGGTCATCTATTACAAGGTACTCTAACCATTTTTGTAATCATGTGCCCTCATTTAATGTTAAGGGCATTCTAATATGAATCACATGTTGAGTTGGATAATTAACTTCTCTTGATTGTATCTTTGTTCCTAGGCTTCACTTGGGAGGTTATCCCTTGCCCCCAATCTAGTGTGAATTTCCCATAGTCCTTTCCTTTCCATTATTCAAGAGGAATGCACCAATTGAAATCGATACCAAGTTAATCCATACTTATCATTTTACATCAATCCCTTGTATCTACCTCCATTCTATGGGTTGATTGTCATTTGTCACTGGTACTGGCACTATAACAAATAGTTCATGTTTGTATTTTTAGACAATATATTTTTAATTGTCTTTAAATGTATTGATAGATAAATAATTGATAGAATTATGAATAGTACAATGAGGGCATCCATTATAAATACCTAGGAGGGGTGCCTTTTCACTAATGGATGTGCCTTTTTGATAAGACACATCTATTACTAGCTAATTAACTACAATTTATTATGTTTACGAAATCGTCGCCCTCTTTGAAGGAATGTGTTGTCCTCAAGCATATCAAACAGGATGACATTTCTATGGAATGGTGTTATCTGTTTTTATGGCTTTGGCTTTGTCTATGCTTCGAGTATTGTTGAGATTCCTATATATTGTTGCATCTTCTTTGAGAGTGGAAGCTTCAACACCATATAATTTATGGTGTTGACCTCGCCAATTAAACTCCATGAACTATACTTCGAGGATTGTCATATAACTTCCCAATTTTGTCAACCACTCCGCACCTAGCACCATATACATATCTTCAAGTGGTAGTTTAGAGTTTTGTTTGTAGTTCTAGTTCTTGTGTTTGAATTGAAACTTTATGGCATTTTCCCACTTTGTTGAACTTTGTTCCATTAGCCAGCATCATGGTGAGGTCCTTGGTCGAGTAGACAAAGAGATTAAGTTGTTTAGCAAGAACAAAGTCTACACAATTGTGACTATTACCAGAATCTACTAGTATTGTGATATTTCTATCTTATATGACTCCTTTAATCTTCGGGGTCTTATGACTACTTTCTTTCTTTCTTTGTTAAAGACTAGATCATGTCCTTTCTGAGATGTGGTGGAACGTATCTTACAATCAGTGGCTATAATTGGTCATTTGGAGTAATTATCTTGAAGCTTGTTGTCTTCATTTCTATTTCGTTGGGCACATGAAATTCAAGCTAGTGATACTTTTTGTTGTATATTGTCATGGTCTGAATCAATTTTTTCCACGCTTGCAACAATCGTTTTTCTTTTTTTTTCCTCTTTCTAATTCACTGCTAGATGTGTTTGAGTCCTTTTTCGCTTCACAAGTATAGAGTTTCTTACTGTTGCATATGTGCCCTAACGATCGTTTGTCACCACAATATCTACATCCATTTATTTTCTTCGTATCTGAAGTCCTAATGTTAATTTCATCTTCTCTGGCAAATGATGGCTTGTTGAACTTGTTCTTTTGTTCAATTAATTTCGCTGCATGTCTAGCATCCTTAATGGTTTCAAAGTTCCATGGCTTTAATTCACTACAGATGTAATCTTTCAATCCACAAATGTACATTTTTAGAAATTTTTTCATCAACGAATATGTTTTGTGACATGGCCAAATCTTCCCATTCGTGTGTAATCATTCATGTTTCCTTTATGTTTAAGATTAACGAATTCATTGTACAGTTCATCGTCTTCCTTGTCATGGAATCTTTTCAATAGGGAAACTATGACACTTTGCTAATGAAAAGAACGAGTGTCACATTTTCCAGTCCACCATAGGAACCAATCATAAGCTTCTCCTTCCAAGTTATTGGAGTTCGTTATTAATTATTTGTTATTACCCAAAAGGGGGTCTCGATTCAAAAATTCCTTCCGTTTTGTTGACCTAAACAATTGCTCCTCTATGGTTATTGACTCATTACCATCATATTTTGAAATTTTGTTTTTAATTCGTTGATAATCTCTATCTCGAACACTTTTATGATACTTACTGCCTGAAAATTACTTCACGTTCATCTTGTTGTCCCTGTTCACTTGTATTTTGTGATTCTTAACTTGATGTTGGTTTCTGGTAGGTCAAGGGCTCTGCGATTAATGCATCTGCCATCTACCCTTTCGGTTAGTTGGTCAATTCTTCCCTCTTGGAAGTTAAGTATCCCTTTTGTTTCATCCTTGCCATCATTTCTCGTTCTTAATGTTGTTTTGCATTGACTCTCAACATCCTCGATCAACTTGTCAATTATGTCTCCCTTTTCTATTAATTTATTGATTTTATTATCAGTTAATTATCTTTGTTGTTCCCCCAAAACTTTGACTGTGCCTTTTCAACGTTGCTGAGAATATATCTTACGCTATTAATTTCATATGTACATCATTTAACTTTTGTGTATAACTCGTCATTAGTAACCATCTTGGGTTGGGTGTGTTCCTTTGGGGGTCACACTTAAGATTCACCACTTTATTAAAACTTTAAAGATTTAAATTACCTTTTACACCGAAAGCAAAAATTCCTATATAAAGACCAAGCTTTTTTATTTAAATCCATTTAGGGAGCGTTAGAATTCCATGCACTCCAGGTTTCATCTATGTTTTGGCAGTTTCACACAATAGAAAACATAAACACACTAAAATGCCTAACTTAAAATAACTTTTGCATAATGGAATATACCAACAATTAGATCAATGGACAGCACACAATATTTATGCCCAAACTAATTTCTTATGATTCCATTAATAAGAAAATTCACAAGGCTCTCGTACCAAGGGTAGTGGCCCTTTATAATCCTTGTACAATGCCAAATATAATACAGAAATACTTATACAAAGTACCTAGGCTGAGGCTAAGTCCTATTTGTTGGAGAATGCATTATGGCAACTATTAATTCAATTTCTCCTTCATTTTAATAATTGTGTGTGTACTTTATTTATCTTCTTGTGTTTCTTTATTAGATCTTCGTCATCAAACAAATATCAAGTGCAAAAACAGTAAAGACGATGGACACAAAAATTAGTTTCCAAGCTAGGGAAAAACCCCTGCAAAGGGAAAAATCGGAAAATTTCTTTTCTTATAGAATATGCTTCAAATGAGAAAATTGTTAAAGAATGTAACTAGGTTCGGTCTTAATAAATGTAATTGAGTCTCTATGTAATGTACTTGTCAAAAGAAAAAAGAAAATAAATTTTATTATTGTTACAATGACTTATTAAAGCATGGGTTTCATGCTTGGGTCATCATGTTTTTGGTCAAAATCCCCATTGAAGACTTCTAGGATTTATCCTGAGTCAATAGAGTCATTGTACATTTAAAGGGACCTTTTTTGGGCTTTTGTATCATGTAAAAACGTTTATCTTTTAGTCAAAAATGAATTATGTCACCTCCACACCAACTAGGCCTCAAGAAGATCAAGTTGACCCCAAGGAGGGCAAGTCGACCTCGCCTAAAGGCTATATATTGAGCAGATCAAATTCATTTGAAGCATATCTCTCACATCAAGTTCGATATCTACTAAGGAGCTAGAAAAAGTGTGAAGTTTGGAAGAGGGCTAAAAGGAAGTGTGAGATTGGTGAAGGAAGAATTAGGCAAGATCAAAGTTTTGGTGCATCTATCTTTCACTTGTGTGGGTTCTCTAAGGAGATCGAAGTCTCTCAAACTATATCAGAGTTTTTGCTATCAGTTGCTACCAAGACAAGTTTGTTGCTGAGGGATCAAAGTTGCTACTGCTAGTTGTTGTTGTCTCAAGTAGAAGTACTACATCAAGATCGAAGTTACTGGGTTAAGATCAAAGCTACCGGGGTCTGTTGAAGATTGTAACTAGGTTCGGTCTTCATAAATTGTATTTGAATCAATATTTATTGTACTTATCAAAAGAATAAAGAAAAGAATTTTATATTATTATTAAATGACTTATTAAAGCATGGGTTTCATGCTTGGGTCATATTATTTTAAGTCAAAGTCCCCATTGAGGACTTCTAGGATTTATATTGAGTTTATAGAGTCAGCACAGATTTAAGTTGACCCATATTGGGCTTTTGAATTATGTAATTAGGTCAAGTATTGAGTCAAATATGATTTATGGAGCCTCCACATCAAGTCGGCCTCAAGCCCAAGAATTTGAACTCATCAGAAGTCTATAAATATTAAATACAAGGAGATCGAATTCATTTGGAGACATCTCACTATCACAAAAATTCGATATCTATTGTTTCCATAGTATTAAAAATTGGTCGGGTTGAACCGGTTACCAGTCAAATCAGTCGGTTCATAGGTCGCGACTAGGTCAAACAGATAGAAAAAACAGTTAAGGGAGGCCTTTCACCAAAAAAAGTTGGTCCAATAGGTGCTAACCGGCCGATTTAGGACAAACTGGCCGATTTATGGTCAAACCAATTGGTTCTGTCCTAAACCAGTCTATTAGTTGCCAAGGCCACAGCGGACCCACCAAACGCAGTTTAGGAAGGTTCCGGGTGGTTTTGGAGGGAAAACCAAGGTTGTTTCCCTCCAAAAAACCCTCTCCAATCCTTTAAAAGGAGGTTACCCCTCTCATTTGTCTCACACATCTCATTTGAAGTTTTTGTGAGTTTGATTGAGAGCTTGGAGAGTGTTGAGTTTTTGTTGGAGCAGTGATCTTGGAGGGATTGGAGTTGGAGTTGGAGCTATTTTGGAGATAGTTTGGAGCTATAAATAGAGTTGGCATCTTCAAGAAGACACTAAAGAAGCTAGTTTGCATTTCCAGGTAAGGATTTTCACTTGAAAAATCCCTCATTTCGTTGTTGTCCATGTATTAATTTTTTTTATGTGTTCTATGCTATTGCTATCAAATTTTGTAGGCTACAATGTGCATTTTTTTGCTAAATTTAACTTTGTTTTTCCATTTATCTTAAGCTACAATTTTTTTTAAAGGGCATATTTCTTTGCAAATTTTAATTATTTCAAGTCAACATGGCTACAAAAGCCAGGGACAATGCATGGGCTCATTGTGATGTGATTGATAGAAAAATGATATGCAAATTTTGCCATAAACCTATTGGAGGTGGGGATATTCTCAGATTGAAACAACATTTGGCTTGGATGAGAGGCCAAGTAAAGCCATGTGAAGCACCAAATGAAGTGTTAGGTCCTATTAGGGAGGAATACCTTTCCAAGTTTGAAAAGTTTGAGGAGAATAAGGCTAGGGAGAAGGCCATCCAAGATGAAATTGCAAGGAAGAGGGAATTAATAGAAGCCATGAAAGAGAGTAGGTATGATGATTATGAGATTCAAGACTCCTCTTCTATCCCTTCCACCAATGACCCATTTCACTATGTTCCTCCTTCTCTTGGCCAACAATCAAAAGGAACAAAGATACCAAACATCCATAGTTATTTCTCATCCTCTGTTAAATCCCATAGCCACATTCCCCCGCCAAGTTGTCAACCCACTTTGGATCAACATTGGAAAAAGCAATGCAAAGAAACTTCTTATCAATACATTGCTAGATGGTGGTATGATGCAAATGTCCCATTTAATGTTGCTCGCTCACATTATTACCAAGCTATGTGGGACTCTGTTATAACTGCAGGAAAAGGCTTCAAAGGCCCTACTATGCATGACTTGAGGGGGAGCTCTTTTGAAAAGGAGATTCTTTCCATTGATGAGTATTTGGCTGAGCATAGAGAGTCATGGCTCAAAACATTGTTCCATCATGCCAGATGGATGGACTAATGGAAAGAACTGCACTATCATTAATTTCCTTGTTTCTTGCCCTAAAGGAACCATGTTTTGGAGATCAGTTGATGCATCTGATAAGTTGAAGGATGCAACCCTTATATTTGAGTTTTTGAATGACATTATTCAGGAAGTGGGGGCGCAGAATGTTGTGTAGGTCATCACAGATAATGCCTCAAACTATGTTCTTGCTAGAAAGATGCTTGAGTCCAAATATAGGACCATAGTTTGGACTCCATTTGTTGCACATTGCATAAATCTCATGCATGAGTACATAGGCAAAGTGGAGTGGGTAAAAAACACTGTAGAGCATGCCAAGTGCATTACAAAATACATTTACAACCACTCGTGGGTATTGAGCCTAATGAGGAAAAACACTAGGGGCAAAGAGCTTGTTAGGCTTGGACTTACGAGATTTGCAACTCACTTCCTCACGTTGCAATGTCTCAATTCTCAATAGAAAAACCTGCAGAAAATGTTTTCTTCTGATGATTGGGCTGAATGTCGATGGACTCGTAGACAAGATGGCAAAGACATCAAAAATAAAGTTTTTGACAATTATTTTTGGAAAAAGTCTGTAGAGCTTGTAAAAATTAGCGAGCCCCTTGTTAAGGTGCTAAGGATGGTGGATGGGGAAAATTAGCAATGGGCTACATTTATGAGGTTATGGATTGGGCAAAGGAGCAATTACGGACAGCTTACAAGGACAAGTTAGCTAAATATGGTCGTATATGGAAGATCAGTGATAACAGATGGAACAATCAGCTCCATCGTCCTATACATGCAGCTGGGTATTTTTTGAACCCAAAGTATCATTACAAAGCTCGGCTAGGAGATCTACAATATGGGGAGGCCAGAGTTGGATTGATTGATTTCTTGGAGCCCATGGTCCCTATCCATGCAAACCAGTTGAAAATACATAGACAACTTACTCTTTTCAGCATGGCAGTTGGCACCTTTGGAAAAAACTTGGAAAAAATGGCAAGAGATGTGGATCAACCAGGTAAGCAATTCCAATTTGTTTTTCTTTTCAATTTAAATTGTTTGAAAATAAGTAATGAAATGAACTAAGTTACTAATTGATGTCTTTTTCTTTGCAGCACATTGATGCGAGTCATTTGGTAGCCAATGTCCTCAATTGCAAAAGTTTGCAATTAGAGTCCTCTGCCAAACTTGCAGTGCTTCATGATGTGAGCGCAATTGGTCTGGTTTTTAGCGCATACAAACAAAGAAGAGAAATCGTTTGGAACAAAAACGGATAAATGATCTTGTCTTCGTGCAATACAACCTTCAACTAAGGTAGAACCAAATGATGAACAAAACACCTAATCTAGATCCCATTGTGTTGGACGAGATTGATCCAACATCAGAATGGGTGGAGACTGAAGATCCAGTGTTTGAGGCTGATTTTGATATTGACAAGGCATTAGCGGGGGATGAAGCAGATTTCATAGCGCCATCAAAACCAGGATTAGTAGTTGCATCAAGGAAAGGCAAACAACCAATGGAAGGCACTAGTCGTGCAGTTTGACCAACTCGTGCTTCCATTAGGTCCACTTCTGTTGTTGTTGGCGGCAGTGTTACTGAGGTTGCAAATGAGGCTAAGGCATCCTCAGACTCTCAACCAAATGATGTCTATGTAGCTCCTAATGATGATCCTGTGTCTAGTAGTGGTGATGAATTTAATGATTGATCATGTGTAGATTGTAGAGTCTAGACTTGTAGTCTTGTAGTAGGCCAACAGTCTCATAGCTTGTAGCATTGTTTTTGGAATTTATAGGCCATTTGGAGCCTCATTACTTATGTAATTTTTCGATTATATGTATTGCACTCGGTGCCATTTTGATTATTCACCTTTACATGATCTATAAATGAGAAAAATTTGCATATTGTGTCTCTATTGGTTTGGAATCATGGTTGCAAATCTTAAAAATATTTTTTTTCATTAAAAATTAATTATTTAATGTACTTTTTTAAAAATTGGTTCATTGATATCTGATCAGTCTCGGTTTGACCAGTTCCGGTTCGAGACTCGGTTCATTAGGTGGACCAGTCCGATCACAGATTCTGGTTTTTAATGCTATGACTGCTACATCAGGGAAAAGTGTGAAGTCAAGTAAGGGGTCAAAGGAAGTGCGGTTTTGGACAAGCTAAAATATTGGAAGAAAATCGAAATTTGTGTTACTCTCTCTCTCTCTCATATGCTCTAGTTTGGAAGATCGAAGTCTCTCATTATTTTGTTGCTTCAGTTGCTAGCAGTTGTTGCAGGTTGTTGTTGCCAAGAGAAGAATAGGTCAGAGTTGTTTCTAATGGGTGTTGGTGCCTTCAGAAGTTGTATTGGATCAAAATCGAACTCCTAGAAGCAAGATCGAAGTCTTTCCTTCAAGATTGAAGTTCTAGAAGCAAGGTCGAAAGAAGTGATGCATGATGTTGTTGTTTCTGTTGTTGCTGCCAAATTGAAGTAGGATCAAAAGGAAGGTTGACTTGGTGTGGAGGAAGTCAGAGTCAAGGTCTAGAGTCTCAAGATTACTATTGAAGGAAGAATTACTGACTGGGTTTTCACCTAGAGTGGGGTTTTGCCCTGGTTGTTGGCCTACATCTAGCGTCCTTGATCTATGTGCTTTTACTTTGATATTTGCTTGATAAACTAAGAAAAAAGAAGATAAAAAAAACATAATAAGAACTAAAGAATATCACAAGTAAATAATCAAGATCAAAAAAAATATTTCTGCCTTTTTTATTCTCTAACATAGTATCAAAGCCTTGGTGAAGGAAGAAGGAAAAGTTAGTCTCAAGGATTTGATCAAGGAGACATAAGAAGTTCATTAGAGGAAACTCTTTAAGGAAAGAAGTCTTCACTACCTTCAAGGAAGATGTCTAACACTATCAAGGGAGAGAACAAACTTGAAGGAGCTTCAAATTATAGATCTTGGAAAAAGAGGATTGACCTCGTCCTTGAAAAGAAAAAGGTCCTAGATTTGGTAAAGGGAAAAGTGAAGAAGCCCACATAAGACCTAAGTGATGCAAATAAGGTGAAATTCAGAGGATTAGAATTAGTGCCTATGACTTTGATGGTTGAAGGCATAAAGGACAACCTTGTCCCCTTCATAGCAAACATTGATCATGCCCATGAAATGTATGAAGCCTTATCAAAACTATTTACCATCAAGAACATTGGAAAAGTGGCAAGCTTGAAAAATGAACTAAGGACTACTAAGATGACCAAGGAGGATACTGTAGCAACTTTCTTTGTGAAGATAGCAAGAAAAATAGATGATCTTCTTGTCATTGATGAAATGCTGACATATAAAGAAATTGTGATCACAACCCTACTAAGGCTGCCACCTACTTCGAGTGCATTTGCTTCAGGTCTCAACAGCTGGAAAGAAACTTCCACCTTTGAGGAACTATGGACAGCCTGCAGTCAAGAAGAGTTAAGAATCTCAATGGTAGCCAACAATGAAGAAGTCTCAAATGCCTATGTTGCTCATCACAAAGGAAACTTCAAGAAGAAAGGGCCAAGGAGGAAGGTTCATATGTCCAAGATTGAATGCTATCATTGTCACAAAATGGGGCACTATAGAAGTGAGTGTCTCAACAATCCCAAAAGTATGAAAAGAGATAGAAATCATGCAAATGTGGCTAAAGAAGTATCCACTCCCAAGAGAGAGAAGCTCGAAGAGAATAACATAAGGGACTTAATTACTAAGCTTCTTGTTCCTAACTTTAAATATTTCATTTGTATATTTTATGTTTAGTTATAGATTTAACATCTTTTTGGAAAGACATTTTCTTGTTTTATAAGTTTTTAGGTATCCCTCAAAGCTTTGGAGGGAGCCGACAACAACTCTTCAAGATAAGTATCGCATTCCCTCTCAATTTAGTTTAACATACTCATTTAAAGTTTTGATTATATTAAATACTAATCACCTTTCTACCTCTATTTCCTTGTCTAGGAATTAACCTACTGAATGATCAAGAATCATGGGAAAATGCCTCAAGGATTAAGAAAGGAGGCCTCACTGGAAAAAGCATTGAAAACAAAAAAGGTTTGTCAAAGTATCGAAGGTATGTCTTAGTTTATAAAGTCTTGTTATGCTCCTTGATATATCAATTCTACATTACCAACTATTGTTGTGTCTAGCTCTCCTGAATCTTAAAAGATTCTTGTTTGGGATGATTCGTCATCTAATGAATCTACCCAATGAATCTATTGAATCTCTAATTATTTGCAATAAAAGAACCCTGAAAGGGTTGAGATTTTGGGGTAGCATCAGGTGTGCTCTAGCTCCCAAACTTTGTCGAGGGGCTAGAACACACAAGATCTCCAAGACCCAGAAAGCGTTTGGGGAAATTCCATCTTGTGTAAAAGTTATTCAAATAATTAAATTTTGTAATGGGGACCCTAAGTCTAACTTAGGGAAATTAAAAAATTAAAGTGAATTAATTTACACATGTGATGAAATGTTCTAAGTGACATGGATCAAGCATTCTTTTAATCTTAGCTGTTTATTAGAGATTAGATCACGGTCATTGGTTTCCCAACGAGAAAAGTATAAAGGAAGGGCTTGGGGACAGTTGGAGAACACACACATAGCAGAAGCACTGAAGCTAAATCGAATTTCTGGGGCGGGGTTGGATGAGGAATTCAAAGTGAGTTTGCAGTGCAGTGAAGGGCATAAATCGGCAAGGGATGATCTGATCTAAGGCTGAGAATACAGCAACAGAGAGGCAGCATTGTACCAGGCAGTGCAGAGGCCAACCAAAGGGACACAGTCCAGCCAGGACCACATAGAGGCAGCGTAAGCCCAGTCAGGGTGATGCAGGCCCAGCCAAGGCAGCGCAGGAGCAGCAGAGACCCAACCGGGGTGACGCAAGCCCAGCCAGCGCAGCGCAGCACCAGTTAGGGTGACGCAGTGGGTACGCTGGCCAGTAGAGGCTGACGCAGACGCTGGAGAGGCAGCATTGGGGTTCCAGTGGGCCAGAAAGGGCTCGTTATATGTAATTCCCAACTGAGGGTGTGATTCAACCAAATTTTTTGTCTCTGAGTGATAAGGTACAGTTGTCATGTAATTGCTTTGTAGGGCGAACCGTTTCTGGTGCCCAGAATGTTGTATTTAGATTCTGCATGATAATAAAACCATCTAGAGCTGTTGCACCGGTTTTCCCGAATTGGGTTTTTCCGGAGACATTTGTCTAAAAAATATGTGTCATTTTGTCATATGTGTGTAATGTTCAGTAAATGATCTATAGTTGTGTAGGTTGTTATTTGTGTTTACTTCACTATTTTTCTGAATATTCAGTTAAATAACTTGTATAATAAATCAAGTAGGAGAAGTAAATCAATAGTTAGCAGTAGGGTTATTGTATTAAGGGTTCAAAAATTTTCACAAAAGGTTCTATAGAAAAACCGTAGCCTAAGGGTATGTTGATAATGTGTGAAACCCTAAACCTATTTAGGGTTATTAATGAAGAAATTGTTATACTAATTATATTGATGATGTCATGTTTGGGATTTTGATATGATCATGAAAGCATCTAACTTATTAGGGTTGAAATGATGCTCAAAATCTCGAACCTTTGAATTTTTGATATAATAAGGGTTTGCTTTGACATGAACCGAAACCCTAGGTTTTGGTTAGGTCTACAAGCAAAATCCTTGTTATGAAAAGTCCTAGGAATGAAACCCTAGGTATATGTTCCTTTGATAAAATACCTAGCTTAGTCTGGGTTGATATATGTCTGATATATTAATATTGTCTAAGCATATGAATGATGGTAATCTCCTAGATATGTGTGTTGACCAAATTTCTAATGGTCATTAGTCCTAGGCTTTGGAAACAAACCCTTGTCAAAATTTGAAGTTCTAGGATGATGATTGAAAAATCTAGGGTTTTACATCTAAGCCCTAGTAATGATTAAAATTATCTAGTATGTGTATTCATCTGAATCTATATAATGTTTGCTGAGAATTTATAGATGGAAACTCTAGGGTTTACATTGAACCCTAGTAGACGTTATACATGTCCTTTGATTAAGTGAAATCTAGGGTTTAAATAAAACCCTCGTGGATAGTCTATCATATGGCTTCCAAAAATTATACCTTTATTTTTCTTTTAACTTATTTCTAGGGATCACTATATGACAGAAGTAATCTTTTGTCCTCTTGATTGAATTGTTGATGTGATTTAGGGTTTGTATCAAACCTAGGCTAGAAGTTGAAGTATTGGAGTACAGTCTCTTATTGATTATATAAAGTCTAAATGCTTCCGCTACTGTAAGTTTTTGTTATGACTAACTTCATGCTTCTACAAAATTGATTGTACTTGCTATCTAAGTTATGCAAGTACATCATATTGGTGAAGAAGTCCGTAAGAGAAGTTAATATGATGAGAAGGATGGAAGCCTGGATCAAAGAACTCTCCCTAGTTAAGAGGGAGGGCAAAACATAATTCTTGATTGGAGAATATATACTAGAAGAGATGTTGCTACATGTGAAGTAGGAAAACGAATCTTCTCTCAAAGATTCAACTGATAGTCCTATTACCCACCACTTCGTGGGTGATATCCCTAGGAGAAAATTTTCTCCATGATGGACCTCAGTCGACAACCAGCAGCCCCTTGCACCCTCTTACTAGCTCGTTGTGCCATTTCTCTACCACCTCAACCAGCCATGTGGTCCCTCACCCATCTGTATTGATCGTACGTTTGAAGGTGGGCCTCCCGAATCTAAACGTATGTCTTGTCATTTGGTAATTGAGTATTGGGTTTATTTATCAGGGATACTTGCGGGCATGGACTGATGGGGGAAATTGGCGGAAAGAGTGGGCTTAGTTTGTGATCTTGTCCCCGTAATCTCTTTTGAGAATTACCCCTGCATCTTAGTCCCATGGGATCTCCTTTTTGACCATTTGGTTCTACGGTGGTACTACTTGGGAAACCCCGACTTTGGGTACGTGGTCCTGCTCCTTTATCTGTATGTATTACTTCCCTTCCACTCATTATACTCCCATTCATCATTTCTCCCACCTGGGTCCACATAGGGCCAGCCTCCCTATCCCCTTTCCCCCACCTAGGGCCAGCCCTTGAATGATGCCCCGGAGGTCGAAGCAACTAAAAGAAAAAGAAAAAGCATAATTGGCCACACTTAACAAGAAATTGTACCACAAAATGCAAAAGATGGTCGAGACAAAAATAATTAGCACGTTGGCAAAAGCTAATGCATGAACTTTGCCCCTTACCCTGAACTTTGCCCCTTACCCATGGCCATCACCCTAGTGCAATAGGCCCTAGATGAGCCTCCTTTGTCATACAAGAACCCATGATTGTCCCACCCCCTGGAGGGCAATGAACCGCCCTACCTTTAAAGGGGTAATCATTGCTACATTTGACACATCATGCTCTCATCCTTGAGCCCCAAGCAGTTATTTAAAGAAAATTCATAAAAGGCATATAAAGAAGGTTGAAAAAATCAAGGTCGAGACACCTCATGTACCATGATTGCTCCCTCCTACACATTATATACCCTGGTGTGGGCTTCCCCTTATCTGTCAACTTCTATGCCCTAATATGTGGCCCAGGATTGCCCCTCTCACTCCCTACTTAGTTTCACTTATTTGTCACTTCCCACCCCCATTCAAAGGATGTACCTTGGACTTACTATCTCCATTAAGGGCCAAAACCATTTAATAAGGTACATGGCTAACCCCCTTTGGAATATGGAGACACTAGCACATGCCAAAGCCTACTACTGAAGGGCATGCCATTGTGAAGTGTCCATTTTGTTATCCATGATTTGTAAGCTCTTTTACACGATTATTCTAATGACTGGTTGTACTAGAAGCCTACGGGGCACATTGGATTTTATACAGGATTGCAGATGGTTTCCATTTGGGTTTGATCTCTCGATATAGGATCCTAACCTCCAAAGAGCTACATTGGCACACATAGGGTGTGCATAGAGAGCCATGGGCCTCCACAGCAGCAGATAGCACTCCACGGATCCTCATTGATGTTCAAGGACTACTAGCAATCCACTTTTGGGATGATCGTGATGTGCTTGGTACACTATGCCCAGCAGGCCCCACAAGACCCCCACACTCTTAGTAGGTGTCCCAATACGTGTACTATGTCATGGCAGCATTCATTCAATCACTCAAGCCCTTGCAGAGTGTTAAAATTGGACAACTAGGTCCAAACTCTGGGTTGTGCTGCTCAGATGACGATCCCAATATTTTTATTGGATTCCTCTTTCAGAGAGGTGTAAGATTGATCTAAAGATCATCTTGATCGGATGAGCAGAACATATACTTTGAATTTATTCCACTTATGTGCTAGGTTGGCCTAGAATAAAATAGACTTAAATGTCTTACAGGACGTGTCACACACCCCCAAAGATTCCTATATATTGGAGAGACTTAGAGTTCATTTGACACACTTGTTGTGGAGGAATTCTCTGTCTCTAAATAGCGTTGGAGCTGTGATATATATGGACTATTCTTTTTTTGGGTTGTTCTGGGTTATGTGTGACACGCTTGGCTGAATGACCTATTGGAGACTTTGCTGGTAGAAGCATCCTGTTGATCGTCGTAATGCCACCATTTCTTATCTCTGTTTTGGCTTGTCTTCTATCGATCTATTAGTATGTTCTATCTTCTTCAATATTGTGCCCTAATCTGAAATGGAATAGAACATGTTCAGAAATTTACATGGTATCAGAGCTAAGAGGAAGACAATGCCCAAATTTTGTGTGCCCTAGACGCCACTACCACGACAAGAAGAAGGAGCTCCGTGGGTTTATTATCTACTGTAATTAAGGCCTCCGTGAAGCAAATCGAGGGCCTCCCTAAAATGCCGCTGGCCTAGAGGCATCCTGCTGTAGCAAAATATAAGGACCGTTTTCAGAAAACCAAGCTGCTGGAAAAGCGATGGGTCATTCTCCAACGTAAAATTCGATGTTTTGAGGTTGATGTTTCCAAGATACTTCAATATGATTAAGGTATGGCTCTGTAACACAAACATGATTTTGAGAAATAGGGCTTTTCCGAATGTCAATTCCAAAATCAGCTGCTCACCCAACTATCAAGTGCCATCTCTAATGTTCGCATGCCATAAGAGACGTTGTTAAATTTGGACAACTAGGTCCAAACTCCATGTTATGATGCTCAGATTAAGAAGCTAATATTTTTGTTGGAATCCTCTTTCGGAGAGGTGTAAAATCCATATATAATATGTCTTAATCCGATGAGCAGAACATTTATTTTGAATTTATTATTCTTAATAAATTATATGTGCAGGTCTGCCTTAAGGTTGCACGCCCCCAGCAGATGTGTCACACGCCCCAATGATGGATATAAATACAGGAAAAGTTGGAGAGCATTTCATCACAACACAACTCACATCTTCCTCTCTCATCTGAAATAGTACGAGCTACCTGGAGGACGAGTTCAGCCACACGTGTGAAGGAGAAGAAGGACAAAACAGTACGGTTGAGTTGAAGGACGATTTTCTGCAGTTAGGGTTTTGCAGAAAGTTTGACCAGCGTTGACTTTGGTCAACGCATGGTCCGATTGGGCTGAAAACTTGTGGGAAGTTCGATTTTGGAAGGCCGTACTACTTGGCACAGAAATCGAGGTCAAAGGGTTGACCAATTTGCTGCTGCGTTGACTTTTAGCTTGCTGCCCTGCGTTGACTTTTTCAGGACAACGTTGACTTTTTTGGAGTTGACTTGGGTTGACTCGTTTGCTGATTGGAGGACTGTTGTGACACATGCTGGGTTGGCTGACCAAGGAGACTTTGCTGGTTGAAGCATCCCGTTGACCGCCGTAACGAACCAACACATTTTTCCTGTTTCTGATTTGTCTTCTGTAAGATCCACTTATATGTTCTATCTGCATTTTGCTTAACTATTTGTATGATTGCTGTGAGAAAAGTAAAATTGCTCCTAGCATAGAACATCTACAAAAATTTACATGGTATCGGAGCCGAGGTGAAGACAAACTCTATCTTTAGCAATCATCACCGGAAGAAATGGGTTCCACTAGTCTTGAATTCAAGGAGAATGACAAGCTGACTGGAAGTAATGACTTCCATGCCTGGAAGATGATATTAGATCTCAAATTGGAAGATCATGATCTCTTAGATCATGTGAAGGGGAAGATTCAAGAACCTCCATCCAATGCCTCTGCAGCTGTTAGAAACAAGTATAAGAAGGGAGAAATCAGAGCAAAGTTGCTGATCAGGGAATCCATAAATAAGAGTCTGGTTGCCTACATATCTGAACTAGGCACATCCAAGGAGATGTATGACAAATTGATACTTATGTTCCAAGTAAACAATGTGAACCAAGTGCTATTCCTCAAGAACAAGTTGAAGAATATGAAGAAGGGCCGAGATGAGTCTGTTCAAACTTTCTTTCTGAAGTTGACCGAAACCAGGAACAATCTGCTAGCTATTGGGGAGATAATAGCTGATCGTGAGAAGGTTCTCACCGCACTTGGAGGACTTCCATATGAATGGCAAGTATTCACAACTACTATTCTCAACAATAATACCATTCCTAACTTTGATGAGCTTCTGTCAAGATGTATGCAAGAAGAAACAAGGATGAAGGAATTTGATAATGAAAGAAATGCCGCCTATGGTGCTCATTCCCGAAAGAAGAACTCTGGTGGTTCTAAGGACAAAGGAAGGACAAAGACTCAAGAGAAGAAGGGTAAATGTTTCACCTGCCATAGGCCTGGACACTATGCTAGAGAATGCCCCTTCATGAAGGATTCTCCCGATAGTGACGATAACAACAACAACCGAAGGAATGGGAATCGAAGAAATGACAAATCCAAAGGAAAGAGGAAGGCTCACTTTGGAGGAAACAATCAACCTTCTAAAAGGTCCAAAAATACCAGGTATGAGGAGTCTAATGTTGTTGATAAAAGAAATGAGTATATTCTTGTATCTGCTCTCTCAGCTGCATCTCCGCCCGACACTATGGATGTCTGGCTAATCGATAGTGGTGCCTCAAGACACATCACCAAATTCAAGGAAGCACTTTCTGACATGGTTGAAAGGGATACTAATCTAGAAATTATCCTTGGGGATAATGCCACTTATCCCGTGAAAGGGACAGGGACTGTGACCCTCCACTTGTCTCAAGGACAAGTCCTCCGTTTGCAAGATGTACTCTATGTACCTAAATTGAAGAAGAACCTTGTGTCTGTATCTGCCATGGAAGACAAAGGATTCAATGTAACCTTCTCTGATGGAAAGGTGCTCAGGTGGAAGGAGAGCTTCAAGGAAGCTATCTCAATTGGCTTTAGAGTTGGTACACTCTACCAGGTTGGAGGGAGTCCGTTGGGAGCTATGACTTGTGATACTATCCGACAAACCGAACTATGGCACCGAAGATTTGGACACCTTCATTACAAAGCCCTTCCCGAAGCAAGGAAGGTGGTGACAGGGATGCCTGATTTTTGAAATAATCATGAAGGTGTATGTAAGGGCTGTGCTGAAGGGAAACATACAAGGGGACCTTTCCCCTCAAGTGTCACAAAGACATCTGATATATTGCAACTAGTCCATTCTGATCTTTCTGGTATGTTGCCCGTAACATCCCTGGGGGGATGTTCTTACTACATGACATTTACTCATGACTTCTCTCGCAAAACCTGGATATACTTCTTGAAGAAGAAGGATGAGGCTTTCATGTGGTTCCGTACCTTCAAAGCCTTGGTGGAAAATATGACCGTAAAGAAGATCAAGATTTTGAGGACTGACAATGGCACTGAATATGAGTCAAATGAGTTCAAAGACTTTTGCAGAGAAGCTGGCATTAAGAGGGAGACTACCACTGCATATACTCCTGAGCAGAATGGTGTTGCTGAACGCAAGAATAGGACTATTGTGGAAGCCGCCCGTGCCATGCTATGTGACCAGGGTCTACCGAAGTTTCTGTGGGGAGAAGCTGCGAATACTGCTGTGTACATTCAAAACCGATGCCCTCATTCCGCTCTGGACTCCAAAACTCCCGAAGAGGTTTTCATTGGTAAGAAACCTGATGTCTCACATTTTAGAATTTTTGGATGTCCTGTTTATTTTCATGTGCCAAAAGAAAAGAGAAGTAAGTTGGATGCTTCTGGGAAGAAAGGAATGTTTGTGGGCTACAGCGAAACCTCTAAGGCCTATAGAGTCTATGTACCCGGTCAAAGGGAAGTAGAGATATGCCATGATGTCACTTTTGACGAAGATGCTTCCCTGAAGAAAGTAGTAGATCTTCCAAGATCTGAAGAAAATCATGAAGAAAGACCCGGAAATCAAGAAGAATCGCAGGATGAGACAATGCCTGATATTGAAGGACCAATGGACCCTATTGATCCATCTCCTTCACTGGGAAAGAGACCATCATGGCTCAGGGACACCCTCGAAGATGCTGAGGGTCATGCTGCCCCAAGGTGGACATTCCGAGAAAGCAAGAAGCCGTGTAGATACCAAGGGTATCTAGCTGCCATGAGTACTATTGTACAATCTGAACCTGGATCTTTTGAGGAAGCCATCAAGCATCAAGTCTGGAAGGATGCTATGCATGAAGAATATGAGTCTATTATGAAGAATGATGTTTGGGATGTGGTCCCGAGACCGAAGGACAAATCTGTTGTCACCGCTAAATGGCTCTACAAAATCAAACATGGATCTGATGGGAGTGCTGAAAAGTTTAAGGCAAGGTTTGTTGCCCGTGGCTTCTCTCAAAAGGAAGGAATTGACTATGATGACATATTTGCACTTGTGGCACGATATACCACCATTCGATCAATCATAGCCCTTGCTGCTACGCAAGGATGGAGTCTTCATCAGATGGATGTCAAGACCGCTTTTCTGCATGGTGTAATAAAGGAAGAGGTGTATGTAGAACAACCTCTGGGATTTGAAGTTCAGGATCGAGACACTCATGTCTGCAGGTTGAAGAAAGCCCTCTATTGGTTAAAGCAAGCACCCAGAGCTTGGTACGAGAGGATGGATAGTTACTTGATGAAGCTGGGCTTCACTCGAAGTAATGCTGATCCGAACCTTTACTTCAAGGTTGTGCAGGGGAAGCCTCTCATTCTAGTGCTGTATGTGGACGACCTCTTCCTGACAGGTGCTGACCCTCTCATTCATCAATGTAAGAGGGAGCTCGTTCCTGAGTTCGAGATGAAGGACCCAGGACTGATGCACTACTTCCTAGGCCTGGAGGTCTGGCAGAGACCTGGAGAGATTTTCCTTTCTCAAGGAAAATACATTGTGAAGCTTCTGGAAAGATTTGGAATGGTGGACTGTAAGTCCGTGTCGACATCGATGGAACTCAACTTTAAGAAGTTGAGTGGCAGCGCTGCTGGGCCTATCTTGGCCAATCCTACTGAGTATCGTCAACTCATAGGAGCTTTGATGTTCTTAGTGAACACCCGTCCGGACATATGTTTTGCAATGAACACTTTGAGTCAACAGATGGTTGAGCCTCATCATTTTCACTGGGTTGGTGCCAAGAATCTTTTGAGATATCTTCGGGGCACGATAAACCATGGGCTGAGATACACTGCCGGGAGTGTGATACTCCGTGGATATATTGATGCCGATTGGGCTGGCAGTGTGGTGGATCGTAAGAGCACATCTGGATGCTGCTTCAATCTTGGTTCTGCTTCGATCTCATGGATGAGCAGGAAGCAGAAGTCGGTGGCTTTGAGCACCGCGGAGGTCGAATACATTGCTGCAAGTATGGCCTGTTGTGAAGCAGTTTGGTTGCGTA
Organism: Pinus albicaulis; assembly: GCA_034641835.2. Classification (NCBI taxonomy): domain Eukaryota; kingdom Viridiplantae; phylum Streptophyta; class Pinopsida; order Pinales; family Pinaceae; genus Pinus; species Pinus albicaulis. The sequence goes on along the minus strand of CM076579.1, from coordinate 900,812,231 downwards.
AGCTCTTTAGTGAGCTGTTTGGACATGTGCTAGATACCACTGTGATACTCTGTGATAAACAGAGTGGGATTCGTATGACTGAGAATCCTGTGTTCCACGACCGATCCAAGCATATTGATATCAGGTACCACTTTATCCGGGATATGGTACAGCGAGGCGCCGTAAGGCTCGATCATATAGGAACTGATGAGCAGGTCGTGGATATTCTCACTAAGCCCCTGGGGAAGGTCAAGTTCCTAACCTTCCGTGAGAATCTTGGTGTCGTGGAGAGACCCTATGATGTGGGTCCTGTTGGACGATGAGCTCTGGGAGCTCTGGGGGGGCTTTGGGGATAGCTTCTCGGAGCTATAAGCACTCATAATGCTTCTGCCCCACCCTTGTGATTATTGAGCTGGTTCGCCACTCATTTATCTGTGCCCCGTATGCATCCTACCCATTGAGTTCAGGGCTCATGGGAAGTACCTCTCATTTGGCCAATGAGGTGGGAAAAGCTAGAGACTATTAGCAAAGACCGATGGACGCATCAGAGATTGCCGTACTCTCTATCTAGGATGGCACGGTCCAACCACTTGATCTGGGATCAAGTTTTGTGAGGTCTGGGACCTCTGCCTGACGTCGGGTCAGATGAACCAACTTTGGGTTGGTTGGATACTCTTCATGAGTTTGATAGAGGTTTGGAACCTCTGGACTGATTATGTCAGTCGGGGGATGATGTCTTTGTGACTGACCCACTTCTGTTCTGAAATAAAGAGGCCAGCAAAGCAAGTTACGGCGGGATGACGCACGATGTTTGATTGCACCGATGGATGGAGTTCTCCCTAGTTGAGAGGGAGTGTTAAATTTGGACAACTAGGTCCAAACTCCATGTTATGATGCTCAGATTAAGAAGCTAATATTTTTGTTGGAATCCTCTTTCGGAGAGGTGTAAAATCCATATATAATATGTCTTAATCCGATGAGCAGAACATTTATTTTGAATTTATTATTCTTAATAAATTATATGTGCAAGTCGGCCTTAAGGTTGCACGCCCCCAGCAGATGTGTCACACGCCCCAATGATGGATATAAATACAGGCAAAGTTGGAGAGCATTTCATTACAACACAACTCACATCTTCTTCTCTCATCTGAAATAGTACGAGCTACCTGGAGGACGAGTTCAGCCACACGTGTGAAGGAGAAGAAGGACAAAAACAGTACGGCTGAGTTGAAGGATGATTTTCTGCAGTTAGGGTTTTGCAGAAAGTTTGACCAGCGTTGACTTTGGTCAACGCATGGTCCGATTGGGTTGAAAACTTGTGGGAAGTTCGATTTTGGAAGGTCGTACTACTTGGCACAGAAATCGAGGTCAAAGGGTTGACCAATTTGCTGCTGCGTTGACTCTTAGCTTGCTGCCCTGCGTTGACTTTTTCAGGACAGCGTTGACTTTTTTGGAGTTGACTTGGGTTGACTCGTTTGCTGATTGGAGGACTGTTGTGACACATGCTGGGCTGGCTGACCAAGGAGACTTTGTTGGTTGAAGCATCCTGTTGACCGCCGTAACGAACCAACACATTTTTCCTGTTTCTGATTTGTCTTCTGTAAGATCCACTTATATGTTCTATCTGCATTTTGCTTAACTATTTGTATGATTGCTGTGAGAAAAGTAAAATTGCTCCTAGCATAGAACATCTACAAAAATTTACAGACGTCCATAAAATGGTCATCTTATTCTTGTCGTTAAAGCATGGATTTTTAAATAAGAGTTATACTTTCTAACCCTTGAAATTTGTTCTGTAACGTCATGGATCCCCTTCGGGCCATTCCTGCAAGGCTACCAAAATATCCCGCATTTTGTTATCATGAGAAACTGTCATGTTGGGCAATTAAATCAAATTGACGTCTCGACCCCTCTTCGCTTGCAAAAAAATTTGCGGTATGTAGCAAACGCAATGGAGCGATTAGTTTGCATAAGCGGTTGTGGCCCTTTGATTGCCGTATTAGAAAGCCCACAAATTTTTCTTTGGAGCAAGACGTTGCTGTTAGAAAGTGATTATAGTTACAATAAAACTCAATTACAAGGCCGACACATATAGATATATATATATAATTCATGGCGCCCAGTTAAATAATGTTATCCGCAGTTTTGGGCAGAATTGGAAACTGAATTTGTATGACATGGGACATTTATTATGCCGCTGTGACAGTTGAGAATACACGCAACAGATTTCTGTTGTAAGTGGTATTTCACACAGGGATTGATGCGGTTAAATGCCTGTACCGATTGGTCACACAAAAAAAAATCATGGAGAGTGCCCCGCGTTGCAGAAAATTTGGGTACTTGGATAAAATCTAGCATTCGCAGTTGAGATTCCATATCTCGAGGGCCGATTCACAAGATCCTCATGATTTAATTAAGGTGATCGCGGTTATTATTGAGAATATCGGGATTAGCATACCACGAAATTATTCTTCCAGCCAAGCCATCTATGCCAAGATCGAATCGCAAATTAATGTATGGTCGAAGGAATCTTAGTCACGGTCGCCATTTCTGTAGCAAAGATTCTCGAGAGGAGGACGTTGTACAGGAAATGTACTCTGGAAGTAGTCGTGATGACAGACGAAAGCGTGAGTAGCTTCGGCAGGAAAGGGATAAGGCTAAATTTGTTCAGATTGCGGATGCCCAAAGGTTACAACAGCAACCAGAGGACTCTCGTTTTGTTCCCACCTCTGGCACAGTAAGAACTGCAATGCAGGATCAGCGGAAGACATTGAAGTTTGGCTTTGCAACCAAGGCTACTCTTTCCAAGACTTCTTCAGGTGCTGCCTCCAAGAAAGCAATAGTTCTTTCGAAAGTGTCATCAATTTTCAGGAATGACAGTGATGAAGAATCATAACTATTTGTGACAAAATTACTCAGATATTCTTTAGATTTATATAGTATTCCGTCAGTTGTGGTCCATGGGGATGACAGCAAAAAGGAATTATAATAACTGTCCCTGACAAGGATTTATATATCCTCTTCAGATATAGAAGAGCAATAGAGATCAGCCGCCTCTCTTGTGAGAAGTTCTGTTAAGAACAAATTTATGAATTCCTTGTGTTAATCATGACACGTTGGATCCATGTAAGTACATATAGACCTTATTAGGCCCTACACATATTGACCAACTGGAACCAACTGCCGAAATAGACTATGAGTACGCATCTAAATTGCTATAAAATTTGAACATGTAAATCACACAGTTCGTGTGTTCTGTGATCAGAATATTTCGGCGCATACCCTCTTACAGGAGTGTGATTGAGTGTTGATGAATGTATCTGCATGCTCGAGTGTGACTTGTTGTATTTTACAGTGCAATGTAAAACAATGGTGAGTTCTTGTAAACCATATGCTGAAGATATCCTTGTATTGACAAGTCTAGTAAGCAAGCTATTCATCTTAAAGCAGGAAGGGGACTGTTAGGAAGCTGAAAGGCCCTGTGAACAGTACATATGATATGACAAATCACTGTTAGAGGGCACTCAGATATAGGCCCATAACATTGGAGGAGAATTAAGGCAGATTGATCAGCTGATATGTGAAGCAGCAGAGGACCTTGTGAGCAGCTGAGGCAGAAGTATTGGAGCAGCAGAGGACCTTGTGAGCAGCTGAGGCAAAAGTATTGGAGCAGCAGTACTCTTTGCAGGTATAGGAGGTAGAGAACCCTACCTGGTACATCAAGGACAAGTGTCCAAGGGATGTAAGTGAAGTGCATATTCAGCAAGCAGTGATGAATGTGATAGTTCTAAATCTGTGATTCTATGTCACTGTCATAAGGAGGTAGAGAACCCTACCTGGTACATCAAGGACAAGTGTCCAAGGGATGTAAGTGAAGTGCATATTCAGCAAGCAGTGATGAATGCGATAGTTCTAAATCTGTGATTCTATGTCACTGTCATTATGACAGTGACATAGACAGACACCCATGTTTATGAAATTTATAATAAGTTGTAAGCTTGTGACAGTATTACAGCATAATGATAAACTTCAAGGGTGAACTGAGAAGTCTTTGCAGCTTTTCAGTCACGTCGTTGGAGTCTTGAACCATGCTTAGCAAAGCCTGTAAAGTTATGAATAAATGATTTCCAATATTTTGACAAGCATACGATACATGTCAAGATGTATGGAAGCAATATTACTGTATATAGAAATGAGTCTTTAATGGCTTTGACTATGAAACTCCTTACCAAGCTGGTGTCTTGGATGCACTCATTTAAATTAGAAGTCTTCTCTCGAAAGAGAAGTTGGCATTAAGAGGGAGAATATATTTGTATATGCTCTTGAGCGGATACTTTTGCTAAATGAAGGAAGATCCTCATGGCTCAGGGACATATGGCTTCAGTGGGGGAAATTCCGGAGGAAAACCAAGAAGCCATATAAATTCTAGGGCATCTAGCAGCCATGAGTACAATATGAGCCTAGATCATGTGAAGAAGCTGTAAAGTATCTAAATCTGCAAGGATGCGAGGATGCGAGGGTGATGCTTCCAAGACCACAGATCAAAGCTATTGTCACCTCAATATTAGATCAAACATGGATCTGATGGGAAAATGTGTTTCCTGAAGGTATTGATTATTATTGCACCTATTATTTCCCTTGCTGCTACGCAAGGATGGAGTCTTCATCAGATGGATGTAAAGACCGCATTTCTGCATGGTGCAATAAAGGAAGAGGTGTATGTAGAGCAACCTCTGGGGTTTGTAGTCCAGGTTCGAGACACCGATGTCTGCAGGTTGAAGAAAGCCCTCTATGGGCTGAAGCAAGCACCCAGAGCTTGGTACGAGAGGATAGATAGCTACTTGATGAAGCTGAGTTTCACTCGTAGTAATGTTGATCCGAACCTTTACTTCAAGGTTGATAGAGAGAAGCCTCTCATTCTAGTGTTGTATGTAGATGATCTCTTCCTGACAGGTGTTGACCCTCTCATTCATCAGCACAAGAGGGAGCTTGCTGTTGAATTCGAGCTAAAGGACCTAGGACAGATGCATTACTTCCTAGGCCCAGAGGTCTGGCAAAGACCTGGTGAGATTTTCCTTTCTTAAGGAAAATACATTGTGAAGCTTCTGGTAAGATCTGATATGGCGGACTATAAGTCTGTGTCGACTCTAATAAAGCTCAACATTAAGAAGTCGAATGGCAGCACTACAGGGCCCGTGTTAGCAAATCCTACTAAGTATCGTCAACTTGTAGGGACCCTAATGTTCTTAGTGAACACTCGTCCGGACGTATGTTTTGCAGTGAACGCTTTGAGTCAACACATGGTTGATCATAACATTCACTGGGTTGGTGCCAAGAAACTCTTAAGATATCTCTGTGGCACGAAAGACCTTGAGCTGAGTTACACTGCCGGAAGTATGACACTCCTTGATATACTGATGCCAATTGGGCTGGCAGTGTGGTGGATCGTAAGAGCACATCTGGATGCTACTTCACAAGTAGATCTGCTTCGGGCAGGAAAAGGAAGTCGGTAGCCTTGAGCACCGCTGAGGCTGAATACATTGCAGCAAGTATGGCCTGTTGTGAAGCAGTCTGGTTGCGAAAGCTCTTCAGTGAGTTGTTCGAGCATGTGCTAGATACCACGGTGATACTCTGTGATAATCAGAGTGGCATTCGCTTGACCGAGAATCTTGTGTTCCACGACCGATCCAAGCATATTGATATCAGGTACCATTTCATCCGGGATATGGTACAGCGAGGTGTCGTAAGGCTCGATCATATAGGAACTGATGAGCAGGTCGCAAATATTCTCACTAAGCCCATGGGGAAGGTCAAGTTCCTAACCTTCCGTGAGAGACTTGGTATCGTGGAATGACCCTATGATGTGGGTCCTGTTGGACAATGAGCTCGAGGAGCTCTGGGGGGCTTTGGGGACAGCTTCTCGGAGATATGAGCAACCACAAGGCTAGGCTTGCCAAACCTTGTTGGTGTGCTTGGACCCCACCATTGTGATTATTGAGTTGGTTCACCTCTCATTATCTGTGCCTCGTATGCATCCTACCCATTGAGTTCAGGGCTCATGGGAAGTACCTCTCATTTGGCCAATGAGGTTGGAAAAGCTAGAGACTAGTAGCAAAGACTGATGGACGCATCAGAGATTGTCGTACTCTCTATCTAGGATGGCACGGTCCAACCACTTGATCTAGGATCAAGTCTTGTGAGGTCTCGGACCTCTGTCTGACTTCGGGTCAGATGAACCAACTTCGGGTTGGTTGGAGACTCTTTGTGAGTACGATAGAGGTTTTGACCTCTAGGCTGAATCTGTCAGCCAGGAATGATGTCTTTGTGACTGAACCACTTCTATTCTCAAATAAAGAGGCCAGCAAAGCAAGTTACGGCGGGATGACGCACGATGTTTGGATTGCACTTGTGGACGGAGTTCTCCTTAGTTGAGAGGGAGTGTTAAAATTGGACAACTAGGTCCAAACTCCGGGTTGTGCTGCTCAAATGACGATCCCAATATTTTTATTGGATTCCTCTTTCGGAGAGATGTAAGATTGATCTAAAGAGCATCTTGATCGGATGAGCAGAACATATACTTTGAATTTATTCCACTTATGTGCTAGGTCGGCCTAGAATAAAATATAGACTTAAATGTCCTAAAGGACGTGTCACACACCCCCAAAGATTCCTATATATTGGAGAGACTTAGAGTTCATTTGACACACATTGTGGTGGAGGAATTCTCTCTCTCTGGATAGCGTTGGCGCTGTGATATATATGGATTGTTCTTTGTTTGGGTTGTTCTGGGTTATGTGTGACACGCTTGGCTGAATGACCTATTGGAGACTTTGCTGGTAGAAGCATCCTGCTGATCGCCGTAACGCCACCATTTCTTATCTCTGTTTTGGCTTGTCTTCTATCAATCTATTAGTATGTTCTATCTTCTTCAGTATTGTGCCCTAATCTGAAATGGCATAGAACATGTTCATAAATTTACACAGAGGATCTACAGGCATCTTTGATTCATATGGAGACCAATGGGGTCATTTGTGTGCCCCCACACCCACTGGGAGCACCACAGATCTACTACTTGGAGAACAAGGGGCCAACCCCTTGTCCATCATATTCCAAGGAATTTATTATTCATTATGGCACTTCAGGACATTATTAGGCCTTTGGAGAGCCCCACGACATGTATATATTATTATTTGCCCCTCTGTGAGGCTTATTTTTTCCATTTTGTGCTAGTTTGGTGGGCTTGTCACTAATAGGGGTTTTATTTGCACATTATTTTATCATTAGGGGCTAATGCAGGCCCATAAGCTAATTTGAACTCCTTAGGAGGGTATATATTGATGTTAGCTACATTCATTTGTATCATCACTTCACTTGGGATATCTCTACTCTTAGAGAATTTCGCATTTCTTCTTGGAGGATCATTTTGGATAAATGGATGAAATTTGATGTATGGATTTGGGCCATTTTTATCTTGGAGCTTTGATTTTTGCAAATGTGATGCTGGTTGGATATACTCTCTAACAATGTAAGTGAATTTTAATGATATATTCTTGTTGTTGCATATTGTTGAACTTTGCTATAATTTGGGCTAGTTTTTGCATCATTGGAATGTGGAATTGAGTATCTATTTAGCTTGTTTAATGTATGGTCCAATGTTATATGAATGAAATGTCCAAGAGATTTTTTTGTCTCGATAAGCTCGCACTATTTGCTCGAAGTATAAATGCTTGAATGTCACTTTTCTTCTTTTCCCTTAACATAGGACGAAGTTGACTTTCCAAGCCTCCTTGATCAAGAAGCCGAGTTCTCATATCATTATCCTCCTTGACTCCATATCCCCAAGGGAAAATAGGCATTGGTCCCTCAAAAAGGGTGGTCATTTTCTTTCTTTTTTCACCTTATTCCCCTTTTCCCCGGGTCTAGCCCTGATAGGTCACCTAGGGCACCAATTTCCCGAGAATCCACCCACAAGAAAAATTCGATCTCTTGGAGACTACTACATTGGTGGGTCCCCTCCCTCTCCTCCGAATTTGAGACAGTTTCAATGGTGGAATCTCCCGGAATCTCAATCCCTAGCTCTAGGACAGGATTTTTCCTAGGCATCCCCAAGGTTAGACCCTAGCAGGATCAATTCAACCTTTTGAAGCAAAATTTCTTCTTTGATCCTTTCCCCTCACCTTTTCTAGGGTAGGAACATCATTGGATGCTACATTCCATCCCCGAACCTGGGTTGGGTCCACATGGTCCCATGTGGTCTCGTTTCCTATCAAAGACAAATTATCAAGGGCTACTTGGGAAACAAAGTTTATATAGGATTTTAGGGATTGGAAAGTACCCTTTCAAGTTGTAACCCTCTCCCTTATCCTCACCCCCTCTCCCTTGGAAGACAAGTCCCTTGCTTAAAAAGCAAAAAAGTACCATTTTTCATCTCCTCCTTGGGAAAGGGTTTCTGGGATCACTTCATATCCATTCATTGACATATCTTTCATAGGTGATTTCCCAAAACATCAAGACTCCTCCCATCAATTGAAGTCCATAAAGAGCAGGAAGTCTTAGCTGTGGTGACAGTGGGCTAAGCGTCCACCGTTTCCCTTGATCTAGAAATTGCCCTATTAGGAAACCCTTTAAGTCCCCTATTGGTTTGAGTGGTAATAAGTCCTACTGAGATTAGTTGAAGGGCAACATCGAAACCGTGAAGGTTTACTTTGATTATATATTTGAAAGTGTATTGCTAATTGGGGTTTGTGTTTGTACAGATGAATCTCTCAAAAATTTTGATAGTATGTTGGTTACCAATCAGTTTGATTAGGAGAGATTAGTTATGCTTGATCTGCAGGAACAAGGGGTATTGAGGCTTTGTGAGTGAAGCATTGCTTGGAAAAGACATCAGGTTGGCACTTTGTTTTGATGTTTGGTAGGCAGGGTGGCATCGGGTGGATGTGCACCTAGTTCTCTAAGTTGATGGTTTGTAAGTAAGCCTGATAGTACCTATAGAGGTTGAAAGCTTTAGTCCTTCTTAGTCCCACTTGGATAGATTGCCTTGGTCAGGAATCTAGTCCATGGCATTGCGGTGCCTAAATTGTTGAGTGACCAATGGATAGATTTCCCTGGTCAGGAATCTAGTCCATGGCATTAAGATGCCTGAAAATTCTTCATAGTTCACATAGTTGAGACCTTCTTTGTACAGGTGTATTATGAATACCTCCCTAGTTAAGAGGGAGTGTTGAAGATTGTCACTAGGTTTCGTCTTCATAAATTGTATTTGAATCAATATTTACTGTACTTGTCAAAAGAATAAAGAAATTAATTTTATATTATTATTAAATGACTTATTAAAGCATGGGTTTCATGCTTGGATCATATTATTTATAGGTCAAAGTCCCCATTGTGGACTTCTAGGATTTATTTTGAGTTTATAGAGTCATTACAGATTTAAATTGAGCCATAATGGGCTTTTGAATCATGTAATTAGGTCAAGTATAGAGTCAAATATGATTTATGGAGCCTCCACATCAAGTCGGCCTTTAAGTGATCAAGTCGGCCTCAACCCCAACAATTCGAACTCATCAGAAGCCTATAAATACAGGGAGATTAAATTCAATTGGAAACATCTCACTCTCACACAGAAATTTGATATCTACTGCTGCATCAGGGAAAAGTGCGAAGTCAAGGAAGGGGTCAAAAGAGGTGTGGTTTTGGACAAACTAAAGGATTGGAATAAAATCGAAATTTTGGTGTTACTCTCTCTCTCTCTCTCTCTCATGTACTCTAGTTTGGAAGATCGAAGTCTATCATTATTTTGTTGCTTTAGTTGCTGCCAATTGTTGCAAGTTGTTGTTGCCAAGAGAAGAATAGGTCGAAGTTGTTACTACTGAGTGTTGGTGCCTTGAGAAGTTGTATTGGGTCAAAATCGAACTCCTAGAAGCAAGATCGAAGTCTTTCCTTCAAGATCGAAGTTCCAGAAGCAAGGTCGAAGTTACAGGTCAAAGGAAGTGTTGCATGATGTTGTTGTTGTTGCTGCCAAATTGAGGTAGGATCAAAAGGAAGGTTGACTTGGTGTGGAGGAAGTTCGAGTCAAGGTCTAGAGTTTCAAGATTACTATTGAAGGAAGAATTCTTACTGGGTTTTCCCCTAAAGTGGGGTTTTTCCCTGACTGCTGGCCTACATCTAGTATCCTTGATCTATGAGCTTTTGCTTTGATATTTGCTTGATGAACTAAGAAGAAAGAAGATAAGAAGAACATAATAAGAACTAAAGAATATCACAAGTAAATAATCATGATCAAGAGAATATTTCTGCCTTTTTTATTCTCTAATAGGGCCAAGATCGAATTTGCTAGAGGAGTGTTGCATCATAGTGTTGTTCTTGTCGTTTTTGTTGTCGCTGCCAGGTCGAAGATAGTGTTATTTGCAAAAGAAGAAGAGGCCTAACTTGGTGTGGACGAATGGTGTGGACGAAGTCTGTGTCAAAGTCTAGAGTCTTGGATTATCTCAAGAAAACTATTGAAGGAAGAATTACTGACTGGGTTTTCCCCTAGAGTGGGGTTTTTCCTTGGTTGTCCGCCTATATCCAGTGTCCTTGATCTATGTGCTACTATTTTGGTAATTGCTTGATGAACTAAGAAAAAGAAGATCATAATAAAGTTAATAAGAAGACAAGAATATCACAAGTAATCATAAAGTATAAGAAAATATTTCTGCCTTTCTGATTTTCTAACATGGTATCAGAGCTATGGTGAATAAAGAAGAAGAAAAAAAGGCAGCTAAGAATCTATTAAAATAAAGGAATCTCAAGAAGTTGATCAAGGAATCATAGAAGGGGACCTTATAAAGGAACAAGCTTACTATCTTCAAGAACAATGTCTAACACAATAAAGGGAGAGAACAAGCTCGAAGAAGCATCAAATTATAGGTCATGGAAGAAGAGAATTGACCTCATTCTTGAAAAAAACAAAGTATTGGATTTGGTTAATGGGAAAGTAAAGAAGCCTACAGAAAAATCCAATGATGCAGATAAAGTGAAGTTCAGAGAGTCAGAAATATTGGCCATGACACTAATGGTAGAAGGCATAAAGGACAATATTGTCCCATATATATCCAACATTGACCATGCTCAAGAAATGTATGAGGCTTTGTCAAAGCTATTCACTATCAAGAACATTGATCAAGTAGCAATTTTAAAGAATGAGCTAAGGACTACAAAAATGCCTAAAGATGACACTATGACTTCCTTCTTTGTAAGGATAGCTAGAATTAGAGTTGACCTTCTAGCCATAGATGAAATTGTACCGGACAAAGAGCTAATGATAACTGCACTATTGGGGTTGCCACCAACTTGGAGTGCTTTTGCTTCAGGATTGAATATTTGGAAAGAAACTCCCACATTTCAAGAATTATGGAATGTTTGTAGCCAAGAGGAAATGAGAATCACATTGGTTTCCAACAATGAAAAAGTTTCAAATGCCTATACTGCTCAACATAAGAAAGGAAACTCCAAAAGGTCAAAAGGACCAAGGAGGAAGGTTGACATGTCCAAAATAGAATGTTATCAATGTCATAAAATGGGTCACTATAGAAGTGATTGTCCTGACAATCCAAGGAATAAGAAAAGGGAACGAGAACAAGCCAATGTTTTTGAAGAAGGATCTCCCAAGAAAGCTAAACCCGAAGAATAAGATACAAGGGACTTGCACTACTAAGTCCTTTTCTCTAAGCCTTGGTTATTTCATTTTGTATTTTTTACTTTTAGTATTTGTATGTTTAACACATTTTTGGAAATACATTTTTGAATTGTTTTTATAAGGTCATAAGTATCCCTCAAGCTTGGAGGGAGCCCTCACCAACTTCCAAAAGATAAGTACATTATTCCTTTTCAATTTTGGTTTCCCTTATTTATTTAAGTTTGTTTATATTAAATACCAATTACATTTCTACTTCTATTTCTTGATTAGGAAAAAGCTTGTTGAATACTCGAGGATTATAACAAAGTTTTGGAATTATAAGGTTTATCAAGTAACAAAGGTATGCCTTAAACTATAAAGATTTGGTCTCTTCATGATAAACGTATATTCATTCTTTTTGATACTCTACATTACTAACATTGTTGTATATAGCTTTTCTTGAATCATAAAGATTCTTGATTGGGTGATTCATCATTAGATAAATCTACCCTCCTCACATTTTTTTATTATTCTTGTAAAGGTTCTCTAAAAAACCCTAACCTAAGGGTATGACGATGATAATATGTGAAACCCTAGCCTAATTAGCATTATTGGTGAAAAATGTTGTTTTTGATGTTTCGATGTTTGGGGTTTTTGATATGGTCATGAAAACCCTAACCTGTTAGGGTTGAATGGTGCTATCTAAAATCCCAAACCTTTGAAGTTTTGATAAATTCGGGTTTTGTATGTAATGTATTTAAACCCTAGACTTTTAGGGTTTGGTAAGGTTTGTGAGCAAGACCCTTATTTGGATATTGTCCTAGGATGAAACCCTAGGCATATGTTTGTCCATTTAATCAAATATGTTAGATGTCTGAGTGTGTTTGTATCATTGGGTTTATGTTGGTATGATATGCTTATGCATGATGATGTAATCCTAGATTTATGTGCTGACCTAATTATTGGTAGTCATAAGTCCTAGGGTTTAGAACTAATCCCTATTCAATGTTTGATAATCTAGGATGATAGTGAATTCTAGGGTTTTGTACCTAAACCTTAGTAGAAGCTCATTTCTCTAATATATGGTGTCAAGTCTGAAATTGAGTTATGACTGGTTTTGTTTGTTGAAGCTTAAAGGCTCATATATAAAATCTAGGGTTTGCAATAAACCCTAGTGGGAAGTCTAACATATGAATTCTAAAAGTTGTTAGATACATTGTTATACTTGTTTGAATTCTTTCTAAGGTTTGCTCTAAGATATAATGATTGAATTGTTTATGTAATTTAGGGTTTGCAACAAAACCTGGGCAAGAAGTTGAAATATTGAAGTAAAGTCTCTTGTTGACTATAAATTTTAATGCTTCCATAATTATATGACTTTGATATGATTAACTTCATGCTTCTATATATTAGGTTGTACTTGTTATCTAAGTTGTGCAAGTACATAATCTTCAAGATAGCGAAGATGTTCATAAAGCATGATGAAAGAATATATACAAATAATGATGGTCAAGGATGGAAGCCATGAAAGATTATCCAATGTCATTAAAGTCGATCTCCCCAAGTTAGGAGGGAGCCTGGATAGAAGAGATCTCCTTAAGATTGAGAGGAAGAGCATATTAAAGTCATGATGGAATATGCATTTGAAGGATCTAGTTGTAGAATATGTTGCTACATGGGAAATAGGAAAGAAAGTTCTATGGTTGAGGAATCCTTTGTCAAGATTCAGTTGAAAAGCTCTAAGTCCTACTATGAAAATTTGAGAAGCAACATCAAGTTGTCTGAAAACCCCGAAGGTTTCTATTTTCTTATGAACATTTGAAAGTTTATTACTGATTGGGGTTGTGTTTATACAAGTAAATCTCTCAGAGGTTTGATAGCATGTTTTACATGTTGACTACCGATCAGTTTGATAGGGGGAGATTTGTTGTTACTGATTTGTTTGATTGGGAAGGATTGCTACCGACTGAATAATCGAAAGTGTTGAGGCTTTGTGAGTGAAGCATTGCCTAGGAAGACATCTGGTCGACACTATGTGTTGATATCTAGATTCTGAAGTAGGAAAGGTGGCGTTCGTCATTGAGCTCTGACACGCACCTAAATCCCTAGGTTGATGGTTAGTAAGTAAACCTGATGGTACCTAGAGATGCTGAAAGCTTTAGTCCATCTTAGTCCCACCTTGGATAGATTGCCCTAGTCAGGAATCATGTCCATGGCATTGCAGTGCATAAACTATTGAAAGACCTTGGATAGATTACCCCAATCAGGAATCTGGTCCATGGCATTGTGGTGCCTAAATTCTTCATATTTCATATAGTTTGAGATCTTCCTTGTACTTGTTATGAATACCTCCCTAGTTAAGAGGGAGTGTTGAAGAATGTAACTAGGTTCGGTGTTCATAAATGTAATTGAGTCACTATGTAATGTACTTGTCAAAAGAATAAAGAAAAGAATTTTTATTATTGTTACAATGACTTATTAAAGCATGGGTTTCATGCTTGGCTCATCATGTTTTTGGTCAAAGTCCCCATTGAGGACTTTTAAGATTTATTCTGAGTCAATAGAGGAACTGTACATTTAAAGAGACCCTTCTTGGGCTTTTGTATCATGTAAAAAGGTTTATTTTAGAGTCAAAAATGAATTATGTGACCTCCACACCAAGTCGGCCTCAATAAGATCAAGTCAGCCTCAAGGAGGGCAATTTGACCTCACCTAAAGGTTATATATTGAGCAGATCGAATTCATTTAAAGCATATCTCTCACATCATGTTCGATATCTACTAAGGTGCTAGAAAAAGTGTGAAGTGAGAAAGAGGGCTAAAAAGAATCTTCTACAAATGAGAAAACCAAGACCCAAACCCTAGACCAAGTCCTTCTCCAAGCACCAAGTTAACCCTTCTAATTAGGTCAAAGATTTGCCCAAACAACAAGGATCAATTATGCTCCAACCAGCTTCTAGCTTCAACTTCGACCCCCAGCTTCGACCTACAACTTCGACCCTACAGAAGCCCTAGCTTCTTCGCATGTGTGAGAGGAAAATAGCCCAAAAACAGATCTTTATTTTCCTTCTTGATTTCTTCTTGCCTTCTAGAGCTTCGCACTTACTTCCTTGACGTTGCCTGCTTCATATCGAACTTCTTGAGAGGTCGAATTGGTGTGCAAATGAGGTTGATGTTGCTTCTATTCATACACATCTTTCTTTTAGGCCGGCTGGTCAATTCTTGGGCCAACTTGTGCATGGAGGCTTCCAAGACTTTCTAGACTCAAAATAAATTCTTTTACAAGGTACATTTTGCTCAGATTGGTCTTCTAGTCATGATATTGACTCTCTTGACCCATTAAAATAATTCTTATGACCTAACAGACCCTAGAAGCATGAAGAACATGATTTTACCTAGAAGACCATCAACAAGAAGCATGAAACCCATACTCTAAAATAATAATCTTTCTTTCTTCTTTTGCTTATTACATAAGATATACATAGAGACATGAGTACAATGACAATTATGAAGATCGAAACTAGTTACACTTTCCAACACTATCAACTCTCATCTACCTTCAAACACATTGATCAGTGGCTATCCTTTGCCACCAAAACCTATAGCAACCTGTTGTAGCACACAAGGCACTCCTTGCCCTCCTCAAACTGCCCAGACAGCTCTCTTTAGGCCAAAGCAACCTAGTTGTTTGCTTTCAGCTCATGTAGCAGCCCTTATCCTACTCTAGACGGCTTTCTGGTGACATGGCAGCTATCCTGGTATGCCCTGCTCACCTTCAACCCTTTGCCAGCACTGATAAGACCATCCCTGTAGCCCTCAACTAGCCTCCATAAGCCCTTAGTCTATTGCTTTTTTCTCTTCAACATCCCTCGCCCTTCTTTTCTAGGCTACAACTAGTTTCCTGTAGATTCCTCGAGCTCTCGACCTGCGGCCTGCTTCTTAACCTGCAAGTTTCCATAACTCACCTGTGGCTTCCCTTTCTCACCCTCGAATTGTTGTTTTGTGCTATGGCCGCCCTTTTCTTGGCCTTCAACAGCTGTAGCCTGCACCTACAAGACTACAACCTCCTCTTTTATCCCTTGTGATCTCTTGTTCTAGGTCTGCAACTCTTTTTTTAGCTCAGATCACAAACAAGCCTATGGCCTCCTCCCAGGCCTCCTTAGGTAATTTCCAAACATCTTTAACCTTACTCAGTTGTCCTTCCTTTCTTCTCTTGCGGCTCTTTTTGTTGCCTACGCTAGGTCACTTTTAGGCTCTCACAAGAACACTAATCCTTCACCTTCTTATCTCTAAGCCTCTCAATTAGCTCCTTATTTATACTTGTCCATAGGTTTCTTAGGAAGCCCCTTGAAACCTCCAACCAACCTCAACATTAAATTAGAATATTAAATGCTCTTCCTTGGGTTCAAGGCCCACTCGCTTCGGGTCCAAAACCCATTAACCAAATCAAAGAGCCCTAAGGGCTTTTCTAAGGGGAAATACCTTCCGAGCTAGCCAATTTCAACACTCCCTCTTAGTGAGGAAGGTATTTCCACCCCCACTTGAAAGTGGCCTTGCCTTTGAATATGAACTGCAACCACATCCTTATGAAGACCTGGATCTTCGAAAACATCATTCTCCTAGAAGCCTCCCACTTCAAAGCATCCTGCATGGCCATTCAAACCATGACTTTCCTTGTTCCTAGAAATCTCCAACTCCATGACTTTTCCTTGCATGACCATGACTTCCTTGCATGTGCCATGACTTTACTTGCATGGTCCATGATTTCCTTGCATGTATCATGACTTCCTTTCATGGTCCATGACTTTCCTTGCAAGTACCACAACTTTCCCTACATGGCCTGGAAGACTCCACTTCTCACTTAAACCTGAAGGTTAGACTTCCACTGGGTTGTTGGATCTCCCTCTAAGCCCATTGACTCCCTCTAAAGCCAGACTCCCTCTAATCCTACACAAACTTCCCTTAGCTCACTTTGCTTTCCCTCCCACAAAGTAGCGTCATGAAAACCTATGCACATATTGCAACTAAACTTGTGTCCTTTCAAGGTCAGTCCCAAACTACAGTTGAACACATGGCCTAGTCCACTCTAAACCACTACAACTCAACTCTATAAGTGTCCTCATCCTCGTGGGTCAAACATGTTGAATTTTGTAGTTATGGTCAATCTTCATAACTATTTTTAGCCCTCCAAAAATAAAGAAAACGAGAAACATAAATTGTATTTCAAGTAAAGCTTTAAAAGAGGGAAAAATCAAATTTTGAAACTTAAATTTTGCCTCCAAAATGTAAGGTCAGCTCCAAGTCAGCCCAGCAAAGAGACATGTCCATTCGGGCTCCTTTGATCACTATATAAAGGTCATTTGACCTCCTCCATGGGACCTCCTCCACTGGGCAGAATTCAGATCACGAAAAAGACAAGTCTCAGGCATGATCTAAGGTAGAATAAGGACGAATCTGAGGCAGACTGGAAGGACAAATCTGAAGCAGACCGAAATTTCACGAGGCCGAGATTTCACGAGGCTGAATTTGTCTTTGTTTGACCAGGTTTGACCTGAGTTTGGTTACTGGTCAATTTATCTTTGTTTTTACTGGAAATTTCAGAATGTATCTCTTGTTGAATTGGACAAACTTCTCTAAGAAAAGGTTTTTGGGTTTTTCCCCTGGTTTGGGGTTTTCCCAAGATAAACTGTGTCTTTTTTGTTTGGCTATCTCTTCAAGATCCTACTGGTTCTATTGTTTATATTGTTGAGATTTCCTATGTATAATTGCTTAATGATGAAATGACACAATATAAATAATGAAAAAATCATTGGAAGTAATTATTAGTCTAGGAAATCCTAAAAAACCAACATTGTTTCAGAGCGAGGTTTAAGAGCAGCCATTGAAGTGTCTTTAAGAAGCATGTGGAAATTTGTGTACTAAGAAGGTTGAACTTATTGGAGCCTCTTCAGAAGTTAGATTTGTGGATCATCCGAGTTTGAGTGAGAGGAATATAGGCATGTTGTGAGGTGTCATTAGCCCCTATAACAAGTGATTTGCAGTTGTCATTTAAGGATTGTCCTGAAGCCCTAACTCGGTACTGTAACAAAACTCTGAGGCCTAATTCGGCCCAGCCCTAAGGTCGTCTTGAGGTCACATTTGGAGATCCTTTGGTGCCTAGCAGACGCTTATATTTGAAGCAGACCCTTAGTGCCTGACCACATGTTCTAGTTTTTGGAGCTAGTTGTTATTAAATGATAATTGAGGATCGCATAAGTCCTGTGTTGTGGACAAAATTGGTGGAGGAGGTTGTAGACCTAGAAGAGGTTGAGTACTTCTGTGAACAGAAGGAAGCACAATTTTATGAAAGTCAAGTCAAGGATGAACCTTGTATGGATCATTGTATGAAGATAAAGGAACAGGGTTGACATTTGAGACACAAACTAGACCTTATTTGATGTATGTTCTAAGTCAAATTTGAACTTGTGTTTGGGCGACAGCAGCCCTGTGGAGGCTACATCTTGAAGCATCAAGTTTTGATCTAAGGAAAGAGTGAGGTCTATTATTTATTCTAAAAGGTTGATTTGTCTCAAGCATAATTCTCGGACCTATAATGATTGAACAAGGAATGGATCTGTAATGGGACTCAACCCTTGTCTGAGAAAATATGAACCAAATTCAGCCCTGTATTAGAAGTAAGCTGAAGCATTCTTGGCCTACTTTGAGGTCCCTACCTTTAAGACAAATTTTCAGGACAAAAAGGGTTGATCCATGAATTGGATCAAGGATGACAATCATTGTTGTATAACTTTAGCTCCATGGAGAATGCAGTCCTACTACATTTGGATGTTGATAATGGGTTATATCGACTTATTCCTGGATTGTGTTGGGACTTTGGAGAAGTATTGCAATGAAAAAAACAGAGACAGTGTCTTAAAGAACCTACTACCTTTTAACTTAGAAATCTCATAAATAAAGTGACCAAGAAGTCTAGTAACTGTGGAAGCAATTTTCTATGCAGAAACAAAAAACCTTCTTATTGGGCTAGAAATCAGGATAGTTCTCTGTGATCTACCACAAAGGATTACTCTTGGAACCTCCATACTCCATTTGTTAAATATATTATCTAGTTAGATGGCTTGGAAAATGCAACCTTGCTTAGCAAATGTGCTTTGCATAAGACTATTTGTGTTAAAACCAAAGAATGGAGCTTGGGATGACAATTGTTGAACTAAATTATTATTGTCTTCCAGGCAGAGATGGTGGACTCATTAGAACACTTAATGTTCCAATATGCATAATGAAGGCAATGATTGCTTAGTTGCATCTAAAGGACTTCAAAAGAAGTGCCTCGTCACAAAAAAAAAAAAACGATATGGTATGATTTAACTTAGTAGGGTTGAGTGAAACTACGTCGCATCTACTAAAGAAAAGAGATGTTAAAGGTCAATGGTATATACTTGGAACTGAGGCCCTTTGGAAAGAGAATGATGGCATTGTCGAATATGCTTACCAGAGATTAAAGAAATATTGCAAGGCTTTTCATCGTGAGCTATATTGATAAGTTTTCAAAGATGCTTGGGATAGCAAAAATACACTGATGTTACAGTCTAAAGTTGACATCATAACAGGATCATGTGTTATTGTTGATTAAATTGTGATGAACATGACTATTACAAAAGGATGCCTCGCACTACTATTGTACTGATGAGATAATGATTGTATTACTAGGGTGTCATTGCTTGATTATGGTTGCTGCTAGAAAAGAAAGGGTTCTTCACCTGTGAAAATTCCAGTGATGAGTTTCTTAAGGGGTTTATGATTCTCAAGGATTCAGCTTGGATAAGAAAGCCCTAGTATTTGTATGTAAAACCCTTATAGCTAGATCTAGATTGATGTTTCCACTAAAAGAAGAAAACATGCTAATGATGAGGATTAGGATGATGAGTTAGTGGATGGATGTTTTTTGCAAGAAGGCAAGGATCCAAAGGGCGCTGGCAAATTTCCCTCAGTCCTCAAAACATAAGTACCTTATTATTACTGTTGTTTTACTATTAGCCTCTGGTATTTATTTCTTTTGCTTGGTTGTAATCATTCTTCCATGGCCTCCTAGTGAGGATTGCAGGTACATCGTAAAGGCTACCATGGCTTTGGCAACAGTCGGAAGCATTAGAAGAACGAAGCAATGTGTGTGACAAGAGGATTATCCCTCAAGTGATTCGTGTTCAAGAAGGAGAAAGTGCAATGATATCATGCCGGAAAGGCTCCTAGTTCAGAAGAAGCAAGTTAGCTAGCAAATTTGAAGGATTCATGTGTCAGAGGGAGCAGCGGTGGCAAAGAGATTTGCCACCGTGCTAGAGGGAGCAGTCAATATAGAGAGAATTGACTTCTAAGTTCGAGATGAAGGATCTTAGTCAAATACATTACTTCTTGGAACTAGAAGTGTATCAGAATCTGAATGAGATCTTCCTTGGTCAAAAGGAAGTATATTGGTACAATCCTTCATATATTTCGGAAAACAGACAGCAAGTCCAATTTGTTAAAGTTGAGTGGCAAAGGGTGCAGCTTGGATTGTCTCAGCAGGAATAGTTTCAGCATTAGAATGACTAGAAAGTAGCTTTGGTGATGGATTCATGCTGGTCAATTTGTGGTTCATCCAAAGCATGTGGCACAACATGTGTTGAGTTTTGTTTGGCAAGTTGTGAAGCAGGGTAGCTTCAGAATTGTTTGACAAGTGCAGGAAATGACCGTGATGACAGGTCATAGCATGTGGTACAAAAGGAGCAGTGAGATTCCTATGTATTTCTGTGGTCGAGTTGGTTGTTGATATTCTCACAGAGCCTTTGTCCCTGGATGAAGTTGGTGTACTTCTGGGACAAGCTTGGAGTGATTGAGAATGTTTCCCTTGGTTAAAGGGGGTGTTTGTTAATTTGAGGGCTAGATTGTTCTTTTTTGTAGATAATTGCATTTATAACCTTTTTCAACATTATCCATTACATTCACCCCATAAAATCATAACATCATTAGCAATTATGTACAGAGAACAACAACATCAACAATGCAGCAGAACAGTAAAGAACAACAGAAGAAAAGCATGCACAAATAGACACACCTGGATTTAGGTCAGAGACCAAGGCAAAAACCTCAAAATGGGGAAAACCCAACCAGATTCTTCATCTTAGATATTTATCGATAGTTTAGCTGAAATACAGAGTACAATGACAGTGGGATACAACAATCACATCAGGCCTCCTAGGGCCAATCCAAGTCAGTTCACAACTTCGTTTGTGAACTGAACGAAACAAGTCTAAGAGAGTTGCCATTACATCACTGTTATATAGGGTTACTGTCAAAGTCCTCACATACAGCCATATTGAAGTCAACGCCATCTCTCTAAGTCACTTTCGCTATGTCGATAATAAGGTCACTGTCACTGTCTATGTCAACGTCTCCGTCATATCAAAGTTACTATTGTGATGGCACTGACACACTGTCAACAAAGTTACTATCCATACAAATTTACAGTCATGTCAAAGTTTATATCATGTCAATATCACTGTCATAAGTATATATGAAGATCATGTGTCCTACATTAAAGTCACTGGCGAGGCTACATACATGTAGATCATGGTCCTGCATTAAAGTCACTGTAAAGATAACAATGCCACTGTAGAGAAAAATGCCACCACAAAATATAGTGTTCATTGTAGAGATGTTGCCACTGTAGATACGTTGCAAACCAAAGAATCCACATAGAATTTGAGTATACGAAACCCCTGAAAAGATTGAGGCACAGAGTGTGTGTCCACTGTCATAACCACTATAATGCGTAACCTCTGTAATGACCACTGTAACAACCAACGCGATGCGATTGTTGCTTACAAATCCACTGATTATAATTATGATGTTAATTACGATGTCTCTGATGCCTATAATTGTGATGCAGGTTATCGTAATGTATGCGGTCCATTCAAATAATAATTATGATGCCTCTGATGTATAGAACGAGACAATGTCACGACAATGTTGCGTACCATAGAAAATTTGATTCAATCCAAGCCACTATGTCATAGAACCATCGAGCCATTATAATGTTGCGTATAGAGCGATGCCCCATAACCAAAAATCGAACCACAGCTACGAGCCACAGGGATAATGCATCACTGTAATTCGATTTACAATAAAGTATTGATGCCACCTCAGAGATATGTATGTGAGTCATTGATCTGAGCTACAAATATATGCGAGTCATTGATCAGAGTTGTAAATATATGCGAACTAGGGAGCAACAAATGTATGTCAGTCATTGATCCGGAGAGATATATAAGAACAAAAATGTGAGGCGTCATGTAATGCTCAAAGAAGGATAATTTGCGCCACTACTCTAAGATGTGATGCTCCAGACATGTGATGCGATATGAACCTGTGCAAGCCATGTAAACATTATAATGAACCATATCGAACCTCATAATCATGGATACGATCATTTGTATCAACAACGATAGGGTATTTATATTTGTCCTTGAATGTGAAAGGACACGTCCAATAAAGGAGGCCGACATAAGCATTGAAATCCAACTTGAATTTTGGAGGGAGAATACAAAATTTAAATTTCCTTTTAAATATATTTTACTTAATAAATGATTGCCCAAATTTGTGACACTTTAAATAATGTTTCTTTCTTTTCTTTGGGACGGATGGGCTTCATTTGGGCCTTAGGGTTTTCCTTCAAGGAAATTCATACCGAAGTTGCCCAAATTTCAACGATGTTGATGTTGTAACATCTATGGGCCTGGATTGTTCCCTTAGGTCATGGAGTTTGATCGGGAAACCATGGTTTATGGTTAGGGAGATTGACCCTACAAGAATCAAACCCTGCATTGCTCCGTTGGTCATGGGATTTGACCTGGAAGCCATGGAGTTTGGCTAGGGAGATTGGCTCAGTAAGCATCAAAGGTTGGATTTCTCCCTTGGTCATGGTGTTTGACCTGGAAGCCATGGAGTTTGGCTAGGGAGATTGGCTAAGTAAGCATCAATGCCTGGATTGCTCCCAAGGTCATTGATTTTTTACCATATTGCCATGGGGTTGGGCTAGTGGCTTGAGCTTGTGCTTTATAGCATCAGGCAGGTATTTACCATTCAATGACATGTGACGACATGTGGGAATGGTAAATGGGTCCCCAGATTCACCATGGGTCGGGTGGGGGTTCCTGACATGTCTCCAAGTGACGACTTGTTGAGTTGGTGACCCTAGGACTAGTGGCTGACTAGTTCTTCCTTTAACACTGATGTAGGGATGCTTCCCTCATGGTTATAGTGTTGAACATTAGGTGGATGGATTCATCAACATAGTTGATCTCATTCAACCTTTTCTTGGAATAGAGAAATTTTCAACAAGAGGACATCTGAGGATGTCATTATGAATACCTCTCTACCTAAGAGGGAGTGTTGAACTTTGTAGCTATGGTCAGTCTTCATAACTACAAAAATAAAGAAAATGAAAAATATAAATTGTATTTCAAGTCAGCCTTAAAAGAGGGAAAATCAGATTTTGAAACTTAAATTTTGCCTCCAAAATGTAAAGTCGGCTCCAATTTGGACCAACTCAAGAAACGTATCCATTCAGGCTCCTTTGATCACTATATAAAGGCCATTCGTCTTCCTCCATTAGGCAGAATTCGGATCACAAGAAGGACAAGTCTGAGGCATGATCTGAGGCAGAATAAGGATGAAAGTTGAAACTGAGGTAGATCAAGAGGACAAATCTAAGGCAGACTAGAGAGACAAATCTAAAATAGATCGAAATCTCCGGAGGCTGAATTTGTCTATGTTTGACCAGGTTTGACCTAGATTTGGTTACTGGTCAATTTATCTTTGTTTTTGCTAGAAAGTTCAAAATGTATCCATTATTGAATTGGACAAATTTCTCTAAGAAAAGGTTGTTGGGTTTTTCCCCTGGTTTGGAGTTTTACCAAGATAAACTGTGTCTTTTTTGTTTGGTTGTCTCTGATCCTACTGGTTTTATTGTTTATATTGTTGAGATTTCCTATTTATAATTGTTTAATGATGAAGTGACACAATATAAATAATGAAGAAATCAATGGAAGTAATTATCAGTCTAGGAAATCCTGAAAAATCAACAAAAGACCTCATATGCACTGGGTCCACTGTCGAATGTGCACTTCTGCAACCCAATGAAGATACTATCTCACGAAACTCATCAAACTGCAATCCATATGAAGATACCTCATCCATGCCAAAGCACCCCCTGCCAAGGCACCTGAGTTGTCGCAACTTACTTTGACAAGTCAACAGATTGTAAAATCTCTTTAGGTAATAATCACATATAATGGAACGTTGTCGACGCGTTTCGAACCAACCAGTGTGGTTCATCATGATGATGAACCACACTGGTTGGTTCGAAACGCGTCAACTAGTCCTGATGATGAACCACACTGGTTGGTTCGAAACGCGTCAACTAGTCCTGATGATGAACCACACTGGTTGGTTCGAAACGCGTCGACAACGTTCCATTATATGTGATTATTACCTAAAGAGATTTTACAATTTTATATGGATCACAGAAGCATAGATTCTAAAAATAAAGTCAACAGATGTCCATCAACAGTATCAGCAACATGCCACTCAACACACTGTTGTGCACCAGGTTCTCCAATCCACCAAAAATCCCATTCTGCCACCCCAAGCTACAATAATCCACAGCCCCTTGTCTCAACATTTTGCTCCATGTCTCACAAGGCATACCTAGCCAACTCTCCTGGCAACACTGTTGCTTCCCCCAATAGTCCCACATCTCCCTCTCAAAGCTGCCACTTGTGCACAAATCTAACCCAACTGCTCTTTAAAGTAGCTTTGATACCATGTTAGAATTCCATGCACCCCAGTTCTAGTCTATGTTTTGGCAATTTCACACAACATAAAACATAAACACATTGAAATTCCTAACTTAAAAAAACTTTTGCACAGTGGAGTATACGAGCAATTACGTCAATGGATAGTACACAATATTTATGCCCAAACTGATTTCTTACAATTCCATTAATAAGAAAATTCAGAGGGCTCTCGTACCAGGGAGAGTGGCCCTTTAACCTGCACAATGCCAAATACATTACAAAATACTTATACAAAGTACTTTCGCTGTTGTCGAGTCCTTTTAGCTCTCATCTTCCTTCAAACACATTGATCAGGGGCTATCCTTTGCCAGAAAAACCTACAGCCACCTGTTGTAGCACACAGGGCACTCCCTGCCCTCCTCAAACTGCCTAGCCAACTCTCTTTAGGCCAGAGCAACCTTGTCTTTTCCTTTCAGCTCATGTATCAGCCTTTATTCTCCTCTAAACAGCTCTCTGGTGAATTGGCAGCCCTCCTAGCATGCCCTGCTCACCTTCAACCCTCTACCAGCACTAATCAGACCTCCCTATAGCCCTCAACTAGCCTCCATAAGCCCTCAATCAGTTGTTTTTACCTTCAGTAGCCCTCGATCTCCTTTTCTAGGCTGCAACTAGCTACCTTTACCTTCCTCAAGCTCTCGGCCTACTCCCTTAGGCCCTTGTGACTAGAGTCTTCACCTACAAGTTTCCCTAACTCACTTGCAGCCTCCCTGTCTGACTCTCTAATTGTTGTTTTGGGTTTCGGCTTGCCTTTTCTAGGCCTTCAACAAGAACAGCCTACACCTATAGGAATGTGGCCGCCTCTTTTAGCCCTTGCAGGTTCCTGTTCTAGGTTTGCAGCTCCTTTTCTTAGCCCAGATCACACAGAGGTTTGTGACCTATCTATTACAACTAGCGATCTATCCACACAAGCCATAACAGACCAGCAGATGATGCCTTAACAAGCCTGCAGCCTCCTCCATAGCTAACTCCTTAGGCAATTCCCAAACCTCTTTAACCTTGCTCAATTGTCCTTCCTTTCTTCTCCTGTGGCCCCTTTTGTTGCCTGCGGCTATGTCACTTTTAGCCTCTCACAAGAAGATTAATCTTGCACCTCCTTGTCTCTAAGGCTCTCCATTGGCTTTGTATTTATACTTGTCCTTAGATCTCTTAGGAAGCCCCCTTGTCCTTCGAGAAACCTCCAACACAAGCTCAACATTAAATTAGAATATTAAATGCTCTTCCTTGGGTTCAAAGCCCACTCATTTTGGGTCCAAAACCCCAAACTTGGGTGCAAAGCCCATTAACCAATTCAGAAATCCCTTAGGGCTTTTCCAGGGGGAAGTACCTTTCGAGCTACCCAATTTCAACAGGGAGGGGCACGACCTTTATAAAAAAATCCATACAAATGCCATTAAATGACCATTGAGAAATTCAATTGCTATACGGGCTCTAGGAGAATCGGTTGTACAGGTTGATTTGATGTTGGGTACAAATTTTGAAAGCGCATATGTACGAGTCGTAGTATGACAAGAAGGTTGGTTGAGTGGCGGCTAGTGCAGTTGTAGATTTTGTACGAATGTGGATGGTATAGTGATAGTGATAGGTGATACGGTGAAGGTGGCGATGGATGGTATGATAATAGCTGTTGATGGCATGAATATGACTATGAAAAGATGGTACAGCCGACAGGTTGAACAATAGCGTGCATAGTGGACAGGGTGGATAAGTGAATGCACAGGTAAAAGTACAATAATGTATAGAATACAGTATGTATGGTGATACATAGCTTGTTTGTACACGTGTGGATGACAAATGTATGAATCACTTGTATTGTGCTAAGCAAATTTAAGGCATGAAATTGGTCGGTTGCCTAAGATATCTTATCCACGAAATTGACCAAGATTGACTATGATAACAATGTAACAAACATTTCATGTTTGTATTTGAAAACAACATATTTGTAATTGTATAGATGTGTATTGATAGATAAATAATTGATAGAATGATGAATATTACAATGAGGCCCCCTGCTATAAATACCTAGGCGGGGGTGTCTTTCACTAATGGACGTGTCTTTCTGATATCTTTCTGATAAGACATGTCTATCACCAACTAATTAACTATCATTTATTATGTATATAACAAGCACCTTTTATCCTCATCTTTGAGTAAGGGCCTGGAAACTTTGACCCTGAGAGGTTGATGCAACAGAAAGAAGGATAAAAGCATATGTAGCCACAAATGAAAGAAAATGTAAAATGCAAACATGGTTGGGATAATTAAAGTCAATGGACAAAATCACACCATGAGCTCTACCCCCCTCATTAGCCATCACCCAATTTCTTGCACATCATTCTCTATCTAAATAAAAGGAACTTATGAATGTTCCAACCCCAATGTGCAATAAATTGCTACATCTTTAAGGGGTATTGGAAAGCATCAATCAAGCTAGTTTCCCAACCTATGCAAGAAAGAAAGAAACAAAAATCATTCAATTAAAGAGCACACCAAATGGGTGGTAAAAATAGGCCGAGGAAAGGGGTAACGCAGACCCCCCTAATTGCTCCCTCTTCTCATCATTACACTACAAATGGTGGACCTCCTTCATCTAGTACCAAGGCAATGGCATCTTCCTTGAATTCTTTCCAATTCCAAGCCCACTTTTATCACATGAACCTGTGAATTGTTGTGCCTTCCTAGGAACTATCCTTCCCTTCGAGGCTGGAAGCACCTAATAGGGCTATTGAATAGCCATCCCAAACATAGGTGTGGTAACTTGCTTACAACTCTTAGCTAGAAGGACATTTGAAGGCAAGGCTTTTGTGAAGTATTTTGGTGCTCCTGACATTAAATATGGTCCACTATGATACTTTTATGGTTGCTTTACCTAATGATGTTGATCTCACTTGATCTTAAGGGTATGTCAAGTCTTTTTCCAAGATGCATTGGATATCCCTTGAGGGATGACTTGACACTTCTACAGCACCTTGAAGAGGACGTCCAACCCAACATGAGACCACTTATAACCTTGCAGCCACAACGTTGCCCACACAACCATGACAATGACCCTTATGGAGCCCTCACATGGATGCATGACATCTTCTTCACCTCCATATGTAGAAACATTGAGCACAAAGGCCAGGACATTGCCAAGAATGACGATGTACCCCAAAGGACCCAAGACGCCCCCAAGTTGGCCTTGCAGTTCTTGATGCTTGTTTCCTTGTTCCAAAGCCCAAATGATGATGATGATGACTTGAGATACTTTAGGAGGGCCAGTACACCCCTTCAAGATGATGGTCTCATCCGCTAGGCTTGCCATGTCACCCATGCAAGCCCTAGAGTGAGGACATATTGCCTTCTGATGATGACATATTAGTTGAGGATTTGTGGCTTGGAGATGCACCCTTTCACATTGATAAGAGATCTTGGAGTGACAAGCACTCTTGGACCTTTCTTGGCACCTTGCTTGATGGAGATGCTCACTTTATGAGGATGGTGTCATGTTGGAGAGCTACCTTTTGTGACACGTGGAGAAAAGAGTCATTTATTATGTTTTATCATTATGAAAAGAGATCTCTAGGTTAGTTTGTGACCCATTGGCCTTTTTGAACACTTGAAGTCGGTTTTTAGGTATTTTCCTTGTAAACTATGCCTAATTCGACTTGATTAACCTCATATAAGTAGAGGAGAGTCGAATTAGAGGAGTCAATGTCACAAACACTCAATTCTTTCTCTTGCAAAGAATGTTCACTAGTTCTCTCTTCCACTTAGACACAATGGCAAAGTAGGGGAGAGAATTGTCTTGGGGAGGATATGTTTTGCATGGAAAGACTTTCTTTAGATTGATGAAGTGATGCTTGTATGAATGGTGTAAGTTTAATGTTATGTTTCTTCCATTTTACATTAATTGTTGAAATTAGGGTTTATCTTGTGTCATATTAAAAATTGCAACATCATTTATGAACTCTTGTTTCTTATTATGCAAAATTTGTCATCAAGTATCCATCAAAGGAACTAGATTTGCATCCTTTGACCTTAACTCTCCTAAAATAGAAAGTCACTAAGATTTGGAGGTGAAGCAAACTCTCTATCCTCCCTCTATGTCCAAGGTACTTTGTTTTTTACCTTGTCTTATTGAGCCCATTTCGTAATTGATTGAAGGCACTAGTCATTGTATGTAGATCGACTCAATTTTTCCATTCTTCTTTAAAAAATTGGGGTTAGGGTTTGGTTAAATCTGCATATTATAGCTAAATTGCACTTATATGTTATTGTCCTAAAGTTTGGTATTGCATCCATTAATGTTAAAAAGGAAAAATATAACATTTCATGCATTTTTCAACCTCCCTTTTAGGGATGACATCTAGGTCTTATTCGTTGCTTTGTGCATTTTCGACCCATCAAAATAATATTTTTGGCATATGCTTTGTTTATTTCATTTAATGGCCTTACGTCCCTTGTTGATCATACCTTTAAAAGTCTATTTTTATATTGTTGTTTCGCATACTATAAGAAAAAGCAAATTCTCCTAAAGCCCTAATCTATAATAGCAATCTATTAATTGATGGTGGCTAGTGGGAAAACTAATATAATGCATAACTCAGCCTCCTAGGCTTTGTCAGTAGTTTCTTCCAATCCATCATCTCTCTTTCACCATGACCCTTTCTTTATTGAAGACCTTTCTTAGCCACATAAATTAGCAAGCTCCTTAGAGAGCCATTTGGCTCAGGATTCTTGGGTCATCTAACCACTAAGTCTTGTTGGGGAAACCTCCCTTGTGGGGATGGTATCTGAACACAAAACAATAGGGGAGAAGCCACTGAGGTGACAGTGGTGGTTGATCTCATTGTTGTCCTATATCTAGAGTGCCAAGGGAGGCTTTGCACTAGGCTGCAAGATATTATGGTGATAGGTGCTAAATATTATCACCTCATATGGCATGAGTTTCCACTCGTAAATTTTTCAAGAGAAATGGATCAGTAGGATGATGTTGTATGCTAATGATGAATACAAGTTTGCCTAAGCACGCAAATGGAGAGTTTAGGTGATGACAAAGTTTCCTGAAGCCATAAAAGGAAGCAAATTGATTTGTATGCTGAAGGGAATAAATCAGCATGGTTAAAGCTTTCTTACTTGGGAAAAAAAAATTAAAACCACTACAACTTATTAGGACTACTCAAACACCTTATTCTCAACTAAACATTTTAGTTTAATGGAAAAAGAACCACATTCTAAGGTTGCATCAATCCCACATAAGTATATTCACCATCGACACCAATGTTATAAGGACCGAACTGGACCGGTCGGTTCAGACCGGTCTGACCGTTTTGAGGCAAAAACCGGTTCGAACCTATTACTTGAACCGCTTTTGTCTGGTTCGTTATGGTAAAGCCACATAGAACACAACAAATGGGGTCTGTTTTGCTTTTTTTCTTTTAATGTTTGTCTTAGCTGGGCACTAGCCCATAATAGGTGCCTAATGTTCAAGTATATGGCCCTAATATTGCTATGCATTTTATGGTAATGTTAAATTCTTAAAGTAAAAGGATATTTTCATCCTTTTACTTAAATTTTTAACAATACCATGAAATGACTCGGGATGTTTGAGAGTGGTTTTGACTTCATTGGATTTCATATGGAGAAAGTCTCAATCAAAACCCAGCAGACTTAACACTTTTACTCGATTTCAAAATTGGGGGAATTGCAACACTAAATTGGATTTTCTCATGTACAAGGGTATGGAACTAGTATTTAATCAAGAGCACCAAGCCCTCTATGTACCTTGATGTTAGTGTCATTATTTGTTGAACTCCTTTATCATGAGCCTACTAAAAAAATACCCATCACTCAAATAAAATATTGATTTGACATGCTATGCTTTTTCTATCTTATTTTAATGCTTAGAGGGTGATATTGATGATAAAGATCCCAATATAGGCAATGATTTTGGTGACATGTAGGTATTTGTTGTAGCATAAAAAATTTTGGATGCTAGAGACCATGTGGAGCTTGTTTGTTGATGTATTTTCGGTTTAGAAATGGATTCCACTCAGTGTTATTCTGGTTATGTGCACCCTTACATGCTATATGAATGAGAACTTTTGTTTATTTGTTTATAAATGATTTGGATTCATATGGATGCACATGAATATATATGTTTATCTTTAAAATTTGAATATTTTTATGTGTTTTTGGTTTACCGAATTTTTGGTCTGGTTTTTTTACCGGTTTTTGTACAATTCCTACCGGTTCTCAATTTGGGAGGTCTATCGGTTCAATGGCCACTCTGGTTTTGATAACAATGATCGATAACTACCTTAGCTCTGCTTTTGCAAATTGTCACCAAAATCTCAAAGTTGGCACAGATTTGAATGGAGTGGAACCTTCGGAGGTTCAAGTTCCTTTATCAAAGATGAAAAGGTCTCTTGCAAATGGAGATAGCCAACAACACTTTGCAAACTGGAATAATGACGAAGAGGAGAACCAATGCAGTTCTTTTCCAGGATTGGGAAACCACATGTTACACATGCGGACTTAGAGAGAACTAAAACACAATCAATGAAGTCAATGTCTAAAACACTGAGGATCAAAGGCCAATTGAAATTGATAGATCTAAAGATGATGAATCCCTTATCTGGTTTGCTTCATATGCATTTGGTAGGCCACATTTTGATGAATAGCATGATCAATACATAAAGACTAAGATGCCAACGGAAAAGTGAAGATAGGAAGGGTAAACAAATCAAGTACCAAAAGCATAGTTAGCCTCAATAGACCTATAGCAACATATGTAATAGTTGCAAATGAATTGTTATATGGCATTCCAAATCGATAGTGCCAAAAGTAACTCTCTCTCTCTCTCTCTCTCTCTCTCTCTATATATATATATATATATATATATATATATAACAACAATGTCATGGATTGGCCAGAGTTCAAAATTTAAAGTCCCTTCAGGCCTTTTCTAGCAGCGGAACCTTTCCAAGGATATCATAAGCAATGAATCGCCATTTATGCTAGCTCCCAAGCCAGGCAAGTTTGAAGAATGATATTTTTCAAAGCAAAACTAGGGGTGCCCAGCATATGACTCATTGATATGAGCAAAGGTTGCTTGAATGAAACACATCATTTTGAGTGGTTACTACATTGTATATCAAACCACGAAGAGGTTGTACCATTACTTCATGGGGTTGATTTAGTTTGGTTACTTTATTCATAGAAATGTTGAAGCTTATGGTAGCTTTGGAAGGTCTTCTACATAGGCTTCTTGTCTTGGCATGTAGAAGATGATTTATTTTCTCTTTATATATTTATGTCTTCTTTCCTAAGTCTAACTTAGGAAAAGTACAATAATTAAAGTCAATTAATTATTGTGGACTACTAAGTCATTTTCTAAGGATAAATAATAAAATTATTTAAGTAACTTAGAAATAATGTCGACCATTGATCTCCTAGATCTTCTAAAAGGGAGATTAGGGTTAGGGATTTGGGCTCAGTGAAGATTATAAATGAAATCCTAAGGGAGAGATGATGACACAGACAAAAAAGAGAGGCAGCTACAACATTTATGGGAAAGTGATTTTCTCAAGGAGGAAAGAGTGAATTCTTTAGAGTGAGGCTCACTTAGACTGAGGAGAAAGAAGGAGAATAACGGGATAATTTTGAGAGCGTTTCAAAGAAAGTGCTTGGAAATTGGGGAGGTTGAATTGTTGAAGCCAGAAGGAGGTGCAATTGTTGGGGAGTTCGATTTGCCAGGGTTGATGTGTGAGTGCACAGAGGTTGAGCGAGGATAAGGCACAAGGGTCGATTTACTAATGAGATGTGGCTCGATTTTCTCCAGGCCGAATTTCTTCAATGTCTAGATTCTAGTTGGCTTGTCTAACTAGCCTGCTTTTTTGCCCTGAAAATCATGGAAATTCAGGCAAGATTTTAATAAAATCTGGCAGAGATTTTTGAAAATCCAGGTTGCAGCTGTCAAACTTCAAGATTTTGGTGCCCTAGAGGCTTTTGATGGTGTTGAATCCATTTCCGCCATCAAAAACATGATTCAAACGCTACTATTGCAAGATTCTTGAAAAATTTTTGCCCAGATTACAGCCACTTTTGACCGTCCGGGCAATTCCTCTGCCTCCGTAGACTTCTCCAATTTCCTTGGCCCGAATTATTCCATTGGGGTTGAGTTGCAGGTTCCAGTCACTGTATTTTTCTTTGTAAATTTTTTGTGGGTCGAAACCCTGATCTTCCAGATTAATTGATGAAGGAGTATTTTCGTGGGTATTTATCTGTTGTAATGTGTGATTGATCTCTCTCTGATTTTATTTCTACTGCATATAAATTTTTGGATGTTAAAATATCGGTGATTTTATTTTTTCAACAATTCATAATTTATTTGGTTAATAAAATAAATTGTTGGGAATAAACAATTGTTTCGAGAAAATAAATCCCGGTTGGTATTAGAAAATTTAACATGGTATCAGAGCTCAAAAAAATTCTGAAAGAGAGATCCAAGATCACTAGGGTTTGTAGCAGTGAATTTCTTCATTTTACGGCAACAGAATTATCTTTAACTTTGCAACTAGGGTTTTGTGGCCAAGGTCGATTTGTGAGATGGCATCACTGAGTAGTTTGTGATATGAAGACAGGTTGGATAGGGACATTAACTTTAGCCCCTGGAAGGAGCGGATAACCATAGTTTTAAAAATGAATGGTTTGTGGAATTTTTTGAACAAAGATATGCAAGTTCTTTCAAATCCAAACCTAGCAACTGCGCACAATCAGAAGGATGTGAAAGCAATAGGTATATTTTTGGATGGTGTGTGGGATCACATAATTTCTCACAATTCAAGGAAGGACCTGACACGTCAGATGTGGGTAGCACTAATTGGTCTTTATTAGAGCACAATCGAAAATAGGAAGATGGCGTTGCGGGAAAAAATGAACAGCATCAAGATAAAAAAGTCTGAGACTGAAGCATCTTACCTCACAAGGATCCAGCAGGATCCCAATGAGCTTTAAGTTGTTGAGGAGGTTGTTAATGATTCATAGATTGTGAAAGTAGCTTTGAAAGTATGTGCCAAGCATTGGACCACCTTTGTGGATGGGATCCTGGCTAGACAAAATCTTCCTGATTAGAGCCAGTTGTGGGATAATTTCATCCAAAAGGAGATCTAGGAGAAATCACTAACTATAGGACAGCAAAGGAGTGGTGAGGAGAAAGAGAAACTTGCTCTTGTTGCACAAGCAGAACTAGAGTGGAGGTGGACCTTCACGAGAAAAAAAGGAGAGGGACATGAACGAATTCAAGTGCTTTGCATTTCACAAATTTGGGCATTTTGCCAATCAATGTCCAAACAAGAAGAAAGGAAAGGGAAAGGCAGTCGCAGCACAGATGGACGAATCATTTGAAAAGTGTAATATTCCTATTTAGCAATTCTACTAACCGGAATATTAATTTTGGCCAATTTTGATAATATTACAGCTTTGACTTAGGAAATGTGCATTTGGGGACCCACAAATAAACTTAGGTGACTATAGGCCTCAAAACATTAGATTGAGGCAAAGTATTGCAGCAATAGTGGAGGATGGGGCCCAATGAGGATGAATTGTGGCCCACATGAAGGCAGCCAGTCATTGGTGTGTGTTAGAGGGTAGAGGCACGAGGTAGGGCCCAAGGGAACGTTGGGCAGCCTTGGATAAAAAGGAAGCATGAGGCTCATTTCTCTCATTCATCTACTTCGAAATTGTCATTGACAAGACCACGCTTGAGAAGTGAGCCTAGTCTATATGTGTTGTTTAGCACACGGGTGTCTTCGAGCGGAGATCCCAACCTTTGCTTCGGTGGACTTCGAGTGCCAGCCCAAGGAAGGTGGTTCACCACAAATTCGATCATTCTAGCAGCAGAGAGCCTCATCTGCAACGCAATTACTTCACCAGCAGCGCAGAGACATTCCCAGTTGCACAAAGGTTGAGCAGTCCCTTGGAGCCGAGTGAGTCGAGTTTTCGCAGAGGATTTGGAGGGAAAGCTTGAAGCCTTCTAACAGGGATTTTCCAGGCATTTCGGTGGCATCCAACAGCTGTTTTATCAAGAGGTCTGAATTGCCCAATGGTTTAGAGAGCCAAGCCCAAGAGGGCCAATTTTCAGGGTCAAGCTTTGAGCGAACCCTTTCTGGGTTTTTCTAGGTTTATTAAGGAGAAACCAAGACTAATTTAGCAGAATTTTCAGGGTGGAATTGAGGGGCCAAAAAGGGATCCCAACTCAACCAGCAGTTGGAGGAGCTAGGGGAAAATTGGGCTGAAATTCCGAGGTCAACGTTTGGCCAATTCCTTCGTGGGTTTTTGTGGGTTATGGTTGGAGAACCTGGGTTAATTTCTCGAAATTTTCTGAGCATCAGAGGAGGTCGTAGAAGCAGTTCTTTGCAACCAGCAGCATATTTCTGGGCAGTTTTAGTGCAATGTTCAGCAAAGAGCAGTAACAGATCACAAAGGGGCTTCATATCTTTCGCTTGGGCTTTGTTATCTTGCCTTGTGCAAGCCTAGGTGCAATCTTTCTAGTGCCATATTGTACTCACTGATGTATTATTAAAATGGCTCAAATCAGCACAGTTCGTGGAGATTTCTAGTTGTAAATGTGTTATTAAATTTTGCAAGTGTTTTTGCTATGTTTTGCTTGTTTATCATTGAAAATTTTCCATTAGGAATGTTACAATGGTATCAGAGCCATGATCTTGGCCAGCTGTGGGGTAGCCAATTATATCAAGGAAGATTTGTGCATGTATACACAGTGACGGGTTAAACCATAGACAACCCGTGGCACAAGGAGGATTTAATATGCGTGAATTCTTGACCCAATTGATGAAGATGTCAGACCAGATCTATCTTCTTCCTTACAGAAGAGACACTAGAGATACACAGGCCATGGGGGTGCATCCATCTACACAGGATTGTGGGGAGCAAGTAAATACACCTAGTGTGATGCAGGGGTCACCTGCGTTGGAGACTCCCTCGACCGCGTCAGTTGACATCTTAGTGTAGAGAGTGGAGCATACCCCAGTAGTGCCATTCATTGAGGTGGTGATCAGGGTTGTGTCTGAGTTTTTAAGTGATAGAAGCACACAGTAGATGGAAGAGGTGCCAAGAGACGTATCCACCCTTGATGAGGTGCTAGGAGATGTAGAGGTATTAGACGATGGTCGCACACAGCAGTGTCGTCAATTTCAGGGTGACCTTCTAACATCAAAAAGAATGGCCACGTCAGTACAAAAGGTTATTCTGATGCAAAACAAGGATTTGGAGAGGAGATCCATTCATTGGAGAGTATGATAATGAGACGGTGGAGGTGATGGTACCGGTCGGGTGCGGGCCGACGCATATGGACATTGCTTTCGGCCATCACATCCAGGGATGTGTAGGAGCATCTAGCGTAGAGCAGCGGTTTGCAAATGGGCATGGAGATGCATGGGGGTGTGTCGTAGTATGTCGAACTGCGTTGTGGAGTAGGAGTAACTCACATCGCATTGAGTACATGCAGGTAGTGACTAGTGTAGTGACACAAGCGAGACACGTGACGATACAAGATGGTATAGTTGTAGCCTAGGGTATCCAGTGGTATACATGGACAACTTGCAGCATACAGTGGCATGTCAAGGAGTGTGGTGATACTTGGTGGTATGCAGTGACACGTGATGCGACATAGCGGGCTCTTCTAGCATTTCCTCCAAGGAGACTTATGGACAAGGGCATTAGGTGTACCATGGGATGCAACTCACCTAGGATTGATGAGGACATTGTTGAGCATCTGGGACACCACGTTTAGCAGAGACGGGGCTACAAGGGGGTTATCAGTGGATCCGGGGTGGAGAGAGAGTCGTCAAGAGGATTACTCTTGAGATTATGGCAGACTCTTAATCATACCCTTTGGGACATACCCACCCATCATCCTCTGTAATATTCCTAATTTGCGACAACAAATTGGAATATTCTATTTTGTTTATTTTGCCACCTATAGTTTGTAAGTAAATAAAAAGTGAGTAAAGAGGGTCTAAACTCACTTAAATGAAATAAGACTGTAATATTCCCAATTAGCCTTGCTAATTGGAATATTTCATTTCTGTTTAATTTTGCCGCTTTAGTTAGAAATAATAAATAAAGTGAGAAATAAGAGGGGTCACCTCACTTTAGTCACCTCACTTTATAAAATAAAGTGTTTTCCTAGTTGATTAACGTTATAACTTAAAGAGGGGCCTTGGGGGTCCACACGTATATGATGGGAGGCCTCACGCTGACCCAAGGGTAACTGCAAGGTGAAGGACGCAGTTAAGTTTTGGAGGGAGTTTGGCATTATAAAAGGAGGGGTTCTCACTTCATTTGGTATGCATATTTTGATATTGATATTGAGAGCTAGACTTTTGTCTGCTTTAGCACGCCGGTTGTTTAGTCGGTCTGCAGCACTGTTTAGTGCACGAGTGTCTCCGGTCGGAGATCTCACCCTTAGCCTCAGGGGACTTCGAGTGCCTGCCCTGGTAAGGTTATTTCTGGTTTCACCCTTAGCTTCGGGGGACTTCGAGTGCCTGCCCTAGTAAGGTTATTTCCTGAGTAACACCCTTCAGTTTCAGTGGGAATTGGTAGCATTTTCAGGTGGAGATTTGGAGAGGAAGAAGCCCTCTTGTGGCTGCACAGATCTGAGCAGGGGAAAACGTTGTTCCAGGAGGAGAAGGACGCAGATCAGTCTGGAAGTGAGGACGCTGTTCCAGCAGGAAGAGGAGGACGCAGATCTGAAGGTACATTGATAGATCTAGCCTTGGAGAGTGTAGATCTGAGCAGATATTTGCAGATCTGGTTCTGTAGGTGGCAGATCTGGAGAGCTAGCATTAGATCCAGCTTGGGAGATTGCATATCTGAGGAGATATTGGCAGATCCAGCCTAGATCTGAAGAGATAACATCAGATCCAGCCTTGGAGGTTGCAGATCTGAAGAGATATTGCCAGATCTAGCATAGATCTGAGGAGAGAGCAGTAGATCTGATATAGGAGGACGCAGATCTGGAAGGACAGGACACAGATCTGGATTGCAGGCTTCAGATCCAGCAGATCTGAGCATATAGAACGCTGATCCTTCTGGGAGGACGATGATCTGATGAGTAGGGTCATATGAGCAGGGCTTGACAGCGTTTTTGGCCTTGAGGAGTGGAGCTTTTCATCTGGAGGGTTTGGTGACCAAGACTATTATTCTAGTCTTGAAGGTCGAAACCACAGAGACACATTGGTGAGGGTTTGAGTATTGATATCAACACTTTTGGTCTTCACTATAGTTCCAATAGTAAATTCAGCCTTCTTCAAGCCAGAGTGGGGCCAGTCAAATAGGACGCTGCCCTTAAGGGGGCCATTATTTGTCTCGAGAGGCTTCCACTTGCCTGTGGCAAGGATAGGCATGACTTACTTTCTTGTACTCCTCTCTGTGTACTTTCAGATTAATAAAATGGCTCAGTTTTCTGGTACTCTATGTGTATTTGTTCCATGATCTGGTTCAGTATTGTATTTTCTATATCTGTCTGGCATATTTCTGTGTATTACTGGTTATTTCCCTTTGGGGATATTACAGTGGTATCAGAGCATAATTCTGGCTCAGCCTGTGGTCTATGACATTGGGAGAGAGATCATACATAGGGTTGCTGGAATTTTGGAGAACAATAGCAGTGCAATACCAGAAACGCAGTTGGAAAAAGGGCCAAAATAAAAAGGGTCAAATTTTGAAGTTTGGAATTAGGAGAAACGTTTTCTGGGTTTTTCTGGGTTTTGGGCGAGGATCACTTTCCCAAATTCCTAGAATTTTCCGAGTAGTATTCAGTGGGAAAATCGGAGGTCAAAATTAAGCAACAGTATGGCTTTGTAGTAGTCGTGCAGGAGCCTGTAGACACATAGCAGAAAGAGCTGATGGCAGGTGATGTGGATAAGAGGGATAATCCAGCACCCACACGTCCTACCATGCCTACCTTCCTGGCAGAGAGCGAGGGATCGACAGCACCGAGAGGGTTGAGTCCAGCTCAATGGACAGCCGCTTATACGGAATGGCAGGGCTACGGCCAGAGATTCATGGATAATTTCCCCTTCGAGCGCTATCTCTGGTATCGATGCGGCATCAAACCCCCTGAGCAGCACCAGCACAAAGGGCACGGATACCACCGTGACGACCACCGTGCAGCTAGTAGATTTCATTTGCCCAGGTTTGATGGCTCATCAAACAGTTCGGCAAAGTCCTGGGTGGAGAAGCTGGACATCTATTTTCAGCTTAACCAGATGACGCAGTCAGAGGCCATTAAGGTGGCAACATTGCATCTGGATGGTGAGGCCCGGGATTGGTGGTTCCATGGGATGGTGACACGCGGGCATTCTACAATGACGACATATGCCGAGTTTACTCAGAGGGTGGTAGAGCGCTTTGACAGGAGGGATCCGGAGCAGCATTTTGTTGAGCTAACCAAGCTCAAACAGACTGGGAGTGCAGAGACATACATTTCAGACTTCTTGAGGATTTCGGTGATGGTACCTGATTTATCTGCAGCTTGGATGGGTTGCATGTTTGTGGAGGGGCTGTCAGAGCCACTTCGTGGCCTAGTCCGGTCGAACAGACCGGCTACCCTTCAGGATGCCATCAGCAGGACTCGGGACTTACAGGATGTCTTACCCAGGACTCGGACACCTTATCCCCAGAGACAGGCCTTCCGGCCTAAGGGTAAGGACACGAGGGCTCCGCCTCCCAAGGCGAATCCTGGACGAGGGCAGTTTGATGATGAGGCCAGGAGAGAGCTGAGGAGGAAGCGGTTGTGCTTCACTTGCCGGGAGCCATGGACACCAGGACACAGGTGTGCGACAGGGA
Source organism: Pinus albicaulis (assembly GCA_034641835.2). Taxonomy (NCBI): domain Eukaryota; kingdom Viridiplantae; phylum Streptophyta; class Pinopsida; order Pinales; family Pinaceae; genus Pinus; species Pinus albicaulis. The sequence goes on along the minus strand of CM076579.1, from coordinate 900,772,848 downwards.
AGGCACACTTCATTGAGGTCCTCTACGAGAGCAGTGGAGAAGAGGATGAGGGAACACAGGATTGCAGGGAGTTCGAGGATACACCTAGTGAGACACAGGACTCACCATCATTAGAGACCTCCTTGACCGTGCCGGTTGATATCGTAGTGGAGGAGGTAGAGCCTACCCCGGTAGAGCCATCCACTGAGGTGATGACTGGAGCCATGTCGAGTCTTCGGGTGGTAGCAGCACACGACAGATGGGTGAGGTATCAGGAGATATATCCACTATCGATGAGGCACTAGGAGATACAGAGGTATCGGATGATGGTCGCAGACAGCGGTATCATCGACTTCGGACGGACCTTCGAGTTTTGAGGGAGAAGGCCGCGTCAGTACGGGAGACCATTTTGTTGCAAGACCAGGAGCTGGAGGGTATGAGAGTGACTTGTGCCAAGTCGGCGGCCAAGTTGGTCCGCATTGGGGAACAACTGGATTCCCTGATGGTACAACCAGAGGGCACGAGGGAGCGTCAGATCATTCCCCTTCAGGCATGCATGGATGGGACTAGCAGTACTGTTGGGTCATCTCTTCCCATTAGAGAGAGAGAGGCAGAGCCACCTAGTCAGATCTCATATGTTGAGTTGGATAGCGGTATGAGACGATCAGAGTTGCACAGCATACAGCATCCACGTGTTGAGGTTGGATGGCGAGAGATTTTGAGTTGGTACTCAATGGAGCAGACTATGGAGGAAGAGGAGGTCTCAAGGAGAGATCTCACTGGAGATGCACTTCGACACACCATGGGGTGCGATGACTTTCTTCCCTTCTCACAAGAGCAGATAGAAGATGGTGGACATCTTAGGATGGATAACATCTCTCATGCTTGTGTTGGACATCCCTTGAGCCATACACATCATGATGGGAGGTTTTTGCCTACCACCTATTTGATTCTTGATAGGGTCTCATTGATCCTTGAGAAGTTTATACTTCAAAATCCCATGAAGTGCAAAATCAGAAATTTGATTTGGGAGGATGGTAGCCCTCATGGGAGGAGTACCAGGATGAGGAGGAGGAGGCATCCACAAGTGATTGAGTGGATGGGGATGATGAGCAAGGAGCTAGGAGGCTGCTTGCAGATCTGTGACACCAGGCAGCAGGAGGCTTGGCTGCGCTGGTTACTCTTGAAAGAGTTTGGCCATCATTTGGCAAACACTCTTCCTAAGAGGAGGATGGGGAAAAGATGGATGGATACTTGCATCAGTAAGCAGCACAGAGTATGGATGCACGGTGTTGATGAGTTACTCATATCATTCATTGTGTCGTCATCACATGAGTTGCATGATGGAGGTATGGGGAGGCAACACAATTTATTATTGCTTTGTTTGGGAGAGCGAGGGCAGATTTGCTCCCACACTTTGCATGATGTTGCAGGAAGAGGAGATGGCACTATCTCCTTGGTCTTTGATTGGGAAGCACTTCCATCTTGGGAGGTATTCCATATTTGTTGCAGCATGATTAGAGGAGTCTTTGACAAGGAGCATGTCAAAGAACAGAGTCTTGTATTGACAGGAGCTCCTTTGCATGAGCTCACAGCGTTGTCACCTTGGAGCAGAACATTATGGATGAAGTATGCGCAGCAGAGATATGGTGGATCTATAGCCCATAGGTCCCAGGATCACTTCATATTTGTCGCACAAAGGGGAGGTAATGATGATAGAGACATCTATGGCATATTCCTCTTGACTTGGGTTTCCAAGCATGAGGAGGATTATCTTTTTGCAGCACATGGTTCATTCTTCTTCATAGCATGCCAAAACACTATGGAGGACTCATTTATGGATCCATGTACCATCTTACTTCCAGCATATGGTGAGGGTTTTGTCTATACACTCATTGATTTGCACACTTTTGCCATTCCTATGCAGTGCATTGCTTCACAAGAGGGCAAGCTTGTCACATTGCTCCATGAGCTGTATTGGGCCAATCTACATGATGGAGGCAGCCATCTCTTTTATGGCCTTGGGCAAATGTTTTATCATCACATGTATGTTCATTTGCAGCACTTTATCATGTATCATATGAAGACATGCATGGGTAACATAAACATTTTGCCTTGTACTCTTATCAAGCAGCAACTTGTAAAACTGCGCTGTACTTGTTGGGGAAGCTGTTGGTACCTCTTTTCATCACATGTAACCTTCAGCGTTTCCTTCATTTTGCTGCTGATCATGTCTTCATTTGCTGATAAATGTCAGACTTGTATGGGAGGCTTGATTATGAGGGAGACACGTGAGCTGGATGTGTCCGTGAGTGGGAAAAATTCTCACAATTTCAGCACTACATGTTCTAATGGGAGCATGGGGGGAGGCATGGCCACCACTACTATGTATGCGTTCTCTTTTGATGTGGGCCATGAGATTGATATTCATCCATTGTACAGCCAGGGGCAAGTGTTTGGCCCTATGTTGTTGTCATATTCAGCCATTTACTATCCATTAGTAGATGTGATGGATCTTGTACATTGCTTGCCATGTGATCTTCTGAGGTTGCAGTGGATGAGACTGCGCTGTATCCTTGTGAGGGATTGTTTGCATTATGTATCCTCATGTAACACCTTCAGCAAACGTCTCATTAGGATGATCCATGAAGCACATGTCCTATTCTTCATGGATGAATTGTTTTGGGCCAGCTTGTTCTTCGTTGTTGGAGGGACCTTCCGTGGAGGATTGTTCTTCACTTTGCCATTGGAGGGCAATGATTTTGCAGCCCAAGATCAGACTTTCAGCCCGCCTTCATTACCGGAGCTTGAGGTGGAAGGAGATTTTCAGGAGTTGCCTTGTCGGGAGGTGGCTCATTTGGTTTGGATGATTGCTTGGGGATGGAAGATCCACATGAGAGAGATGTTCCTCACTTCATGCCTTGAGTGGAGAGAGATGATGAGCTGGTACACGGTCGATGGGACAACTTACACATTCATAGATGCAGAGCAGCAGCAGTCATGGTCTTTAGTCATAGCCAGAGGCAGTGAGCAGTCTGAGTCATGGGACTTGGGCGATTATTGGCCACAGTGGCGATGGGATCCGGGAGGACTATTGATTGGCTGGTACCATGAGAGGCCAGTTTGGGATCCTGGCATTGAGATATCCCTTCATATCGGGGTGATGCAGGAGACAGAGAGGTTTCAGTGGGACCCAGGCACATTTTGCAGTATCGGCGGGGAGCATCAGCTAGAGAGTAGGCTTGTTCAAGCATTGCTTGAGAACAAGCAATTTTTGCCGGATGAGGATGCCACTTGGGAGAGCGAGCAGACTTTACAGCATCCATCACTTCAGTTGCTTGAGGACAAGCAACGTTTTGCCGGGGGAGACTGTAATATTCCCAATTAGCTTTGCTAATTGGAATATTTCAATTTTGTTTAATTTTGCCGCTTTAGTTAGAAATAATAAATAAAGTGAGAAATAAGAGGGGTCACCTCACTTTAGTCACCTCACTTTATAAAATAAAGTGTTTTCCTAGTTGATTAACGTTATAACTTAAAGAGGGGGCCTTGGGGGTCCACACATATATGATGGGAGGCCTCACGCTGACCCAAGGGTAACTACAAGGTGAAGGACGCAGTTAAGGTTTTGGAGGGAGTTTAGCATTATAAAAGGAGGGGTTCCCACTTCATTTGGTATGGCATGATTTTATATTGATATTGAGAGCTAGGCTTCTGTCTGCTTCAGCACGCCGGTTGTTTAGTCGGTCTGCAGCACTGTTTAGTGCAACCGAGTGTCTCCGGTCGGAGATCTCACCCTTAGCCTCGGGGGACTTCGAGTGCCTGCCCTGGTAAGGTTATTTCTGGTTCCACCCTTAGCTTCGGGGGGACTTCGAGTGCCTGCCCTAGCAAGGTTATGTTCTGAAGTAACACTTGCCCAGTTTCGGTGGGAATTGGTAGCATTTCGACATGGAGATTTGGAGAGGAAGAAGCCCTCTTGTGGGCACACACGGATACGGCAGGGGGAAAACGTTGTTCCGGGGAGGAGAAGGACGCGAGAGATCGGTCTGAAGTGAGGACGGCCACATTCCCGGCGGGGAAGAGGAGGACGCGGATACGAAGGTACATTGATAGATCTATTCAGCCTTGGAAAGTGTAGATCTAGCGAGATGTTGCAGATGCGGATTCTGTGGGTGGCGGTCCCCAGGAGAGCTAACGTAGATCAGAAGCTTGGGAGATTGGGATACGAGAGATATTGGCGAGTCCGGCCTAGATGCGAAGAGATAACATCGAGATCCGGCCTTGGAGAAGTTGCGGTCTGAAGAGATATTGCCCGTCTAGCATAGATGCGAGGAGAGAAGCATTAGATGCGATATACAGGAGGACGCAGATCAGGAGGGATAGGACGCAGATCTGGATTGGAGGCTTCAGATCCAGCAGATCTGAGCATATAGGACGCTGATCCATCTGGGAGGACGCTGATCTGATGAGTAGGGTCATGTCAGCAGGGCTTGACGGCGTTTTTGGCCTTGAGGAGCTGAGCTTTTCATCTGGAGGGTTTTGGTGACCAGCACCACATCTGTTTCAGCGCTGTCACTAGCAGAGACAGTGTTTTCATTGGTGAGGGTTTGGAGTATTGATATCAGCTATCTTTTGGTCTTCAGCTCATAGTTCCAGTGCAGTCCAGCTTCAGTCTTCAGAGCAGTCTTCAGCCAGCTAGGACGCTGTCCTTGTTGCAGTCATTATTTGTCTGAGAGGGCCTCCACTTGCCTAGGGCAAGGATAGGTGCATTTATTCTGATACTCCTCTCTATGTACTTTCAGATTAATAAAATGGCTCAGTTTTCTGGCATTCTATGTGTATTTGTTCCATGATCTGGTTCAGCATTGTATTTTCTATATCTGTCTGGCATATTTCTGTTTATTACTGGTTATTTCCCTTTGGGGATATTACAAAGACATCCACCTAGTAGCACAACATTGTGACTTAAGTGGGAGTCAAGGGGGGACCCAACACCACGTGGAGGAGGGGGACTATGGACACTCTAGAAGTTTCTCCAAGCTTTTGCGCAGATAAGGATGAGAATGTGGATAAGGATGAGGATGTGGAGGAGAGAGAGAGGCTACATTTGGTTTTGGAGGGAAACCAACACTATAAAAGATAGAGGAGCCTCTTCATTTGGACATGCTTGGATATTTGGATTGTTGATTATTGAGTGAGACATATTGTCTTCTCTTTGGCACGCTGGCTGTTTAGCCCGTCTGCTGCACTGTTTAGTGCAACCGAGTGTCTCCGTGCGGAGATCTCACCCTTAGCCTCGAGGGACTTCGAGTGCCTACTCAGGCAAGGTTATTTCTTAGCACCATCCTCCAGGACAGCATTATTGCTGCAGCAGCGTAATACTGTGTTGTAGGGTGTTGCCGTGGTGACTTTACGACACCACTTCCTTCTCTTGTTTTTCAGAGGGAGAGTCTTTCTTCCTTTTGGAGGATCAGATTGGAGGACTTTGGAGCTCATTTTCAGATCTTGGCATCAAGCCAATATATTCTTCATGGTATACTGCGCAGTTCTTTCCCCAAATCTGCGTTATTGCTGAAGGAGCAGCGTTTCATGGTTTTTGGCATCATTTTGGAAGCTAGATCTCTGTTGGAGGGTGATCCTTGGATTGGCCAACCAATGCAAGTATATTTCTGATCAGATACTAAAGTTTGCTTCAGAAATTATGAATCATTCTTCAGATCTGCTGCAGTAAGACTCAGATCTGCTTCGGCATTTTCATGTATTGCCGAAATCCCCAAGGGGAAAGTAATAAAGAGCCCTTTGGGCATTTTGTCTCATTATAGACCTTTGTTTTCATGTATTTATCAGTTTCAGATATGTAATATAATAAATATAAGCTTCAGCCTCCTAGAGAAAACGCTGAAGTATTTCTGGATCAATCTTTGTCTTGCGGCACCTCTATTTTGAGGGGTTTTTCTATATAAACTGTTGTTTAACCTTGCTGAATGCCTATGCCGTGTTCCCAAACCAATTCTCTGATAATCCATACTGTTACACATCTTATTCCTTCAGAAAAAACGCAGCCCTTGCTTTAGTAAAATTCTGCATACTCAAAGTCTTGGGAAATCAGGGTTTTTCTTGACTAGTCGGGAAGGAGGACCTGTTTAACATAGCAAAACGCCTTTGTTTGAGCTGAAATTCGACATGGAAGTCCCTCTTGACCTATTATAACATATTCCAGAACCTTGAACCGTCATGTTACGCAGATTTCCTTATTCACTCATTTTAGGGCCAAAATCCTCACTTTTCCCCACCTTTTTGCCCTTAAAAGCTGAGTAAAGGTTGCTGCTGCTATTTATTTTGGTTGCTGAACATTTTCAGAGATATGATATGATATCTGAAGCCCTCATATCTGAAGAATGCGTTTTTCAGGCATGATCAGCTGAAAATTCCCTTTTGGGAATATTACATCCTCCAGTGTTGCTTACAGTCGCAGAGTGTTTGGTTGTTGCCCCTTGACACTCTCCATTCAGGTAGCAAGGCATGGGAGGCTCACCCTAGGCAGTTGGATGAGACACCGCATGCCATGAGCCAGGAGGAGACTCTCCAGTTGAGACACTTGGTAGGTGCACAACTTGACGGATACAGGCTTAGGGATGGTGTGGTTGATTGCCAAGGTAGCATATGTTCCACCCCTGAGCTCACACTTGAGGGATGGTGGATGGTAGACTTTGTTTACAGGAGGGTACCCAGACTCGAGCAGTGTCCAAATGTATCATCAAGAGTGGGGATAGCGGATTTCACTGTGTGGTCTGGAAGGAGCAGGGTCGTTTCGCATGCGGGGGACAAACTCTTGATACCAGGGTTCCACCCAGGGGATACATATAGGGGTCAGAGATGAGGGCCAGATGAGTTCTAGCAGGTCGCAGCGCTACGCAAAGACACCCCGTGAGGAGGGACAGTTGCGAGCTCCCAGTATGATTGAGGGATCCAGGGATCCGGTTGGCGAGTGAATCACTCCACTTTGTGATGAGTAGGGTCATGGCAGAGGGTGATCCAGTCCAGCTTGGGTTTGACACATGGGAGATCACTGAGACCTCCACTGCATGGCGAGGCAGACTTATCCTGTTGTTGCTCAGGGTCGAGATTGGTAGTGGAGGGGTAGACATTAGCATCATGGAGATGCCCGGGCAGGATGAGCTTGGCCTTCATAGATTTTTTGCCACAAAGCCCCGAGAGAGGGGGATACAGTCTACGCACGATGGGGAGTATGCCATAGTCAGAGTAGCACAGCATCAGCATGGTGGCACCTCTCCGATATTAGCAAGGGACCCAAGCATTACAACTATACACAGCTCGATAACCTTTAGGGATGAGGGTGGAATTGAGGGGCCAAACAGGGATCCCAACTCAACAAATAGCTGGAGGAGCTAGGGGAAAATTGGGCCGAAATTCCAAGGTCAAAATTTGGCCAATTCCTTTGTGGGTTTTTGTAGGTTATTATTGGAGAGCCTAGGGTTAATTTCCCGGAATTTTCTGAGCATCGGAGGAGGCTGTAGAAGAAGCTCTTTGCAACCAACAGCATATTTCTGCGCAGTTTTAGTGCAGTGTTCAGCAAAAAGCAATAGCAGATCAAAGAGGGGCTTCATATCTTTCACTTGGGCTTTGCTAGCTTGTCTTGTGCAAGCCCAGGTGCACTCTTTCCAGTGCCATACTGTACTCACTGATTTATTGATAAAATGGCTCAAATCAACACAGTTCATGGAGATTTCTTGTTGTAAATGTGCTATTAATTTTTGTATGTGTTTTTGCTATGTTTTGCGTGTTTATCATTGAAATTTTTCCATTAGGAATATTACAAAAAGTTAAATTAGAACTTTGCCTTGGTGTTATGACTTTCTGGAACCGTCACGAGAGGTCTCTAGTTTGTGGACAGTGGAGCATCTCGTCTATTGATGGGATCTCGAGACATTTTCACCAACATGACCAAGGATCCCACAGATACACATGTAGAGTTGGTGGTAATACCAAGTATGCAGTAGAGGGCAGTGGTAGCATTGAGTTCCAAATGGACTCAAGGGGTATCATGGAGGAGAACGAGGTGTTGTACGTATTGGGTTTGGAGAAGAATCTCCTTTCAGCTATGGCCATAGAAGATAATGGACTAGAATTCAACTTCATGGGAGGTGAAGTGGTTGTCGGGCCGAAAGGAGAAAATCCCAACAAGAGGCAAGTAATTGGGAGAACAAAAAAGAACATCTATCTATTAAGAGGATAGTCGATGAAGGCTCTTGTACATGAGAGTGACAACCAGAGCAAGGTTTGGCACATGAGGATGGTGTTAAATTTCTAATACCATCCAGATTTATTTTCTCACAACAATTTAATTTATCCCCAACAATTTATTATTTACCCACATAATTACTGAATCGTCGAAAAATAAAATCACTTGTATTTTAAACTTCTATAATTAAATATATGCAAAGAAAATAAACAAAGAGATCAATCACACATTGCATAATAAAAATCACCCACAATTCTTCATCATCTCATTATCTGGAAAATCTAGGTTTTTCGACCTATAGAGATACAAGGAAAAATACAAAACCCTGAAACCTGTAACATGGCTCCCTCAAAATGAATTCGGCCCAAGGTAACTCGGCCTCAAGGAAATCAACCTCCAGATGAAATCAACCTGGAGAACTCGACCCATATACTCTACTAGCAACTCGACCTACGCCCTCCTTGCATGCCACTAATGCACACAAGGGAAAATTCACCCTCCAGCAACTCAGCCTCCTTCGGATAATTTCAATCTCCCTCAGGCAACTCAACCCAACATCCTCTTACTCAGCCCTCATAGATTCGCACAAACCCACTCGTATTTCTCCTTATCTGCGCATTGGTCCACTGAGCCACTCACACTTAAGAGAAAATCGCTTTCTCTGAATGATGACTCGCTCACACAACTTTTGCTCTTTGTGTGTCTTCACCTCCTCTCTAGGCTTCCTTTATAATCTTCATTGAGTCCAAATCCCTAACCCCAATCTCTCTTCTATAACCATCTTGGAGATCAACGGTTGAGATTATTTCTAAGTCACTTAAATAATTAAATTATTTATCCTTAGAAAATAACTCAATAGTCCACAATAATTAATTTACTTTAATTATTGTACTTTTCCTAAGTTAAACTTCGGAAAGAAGAAATAAATCACTAGAAGGCAAATAATGTCTTATGCATGCTAAGACACCAAGCTTATGTAGAAGACGTTCCGAAGTTACCACTCACATCAACACTGCACATCAACACCCTCCTAGCAAGGAAGGGATCCTCCACCACCCCCATCTTATCTCGACACTACACAAACTTCTCTTTCACTAGAGACTTAGTGAGAACATTTGCCACTTGCTCCTCTATAGAAACGTATTGCAATCTCACAACACCCCTTTGGACCTTGTCTCTGATGAAGTGATATCTCATCTCAATATGCTTGGACCGATCATCAAAAATAGGATTTTCAAAGCTTAATGCACCTTTGATTATCACAGTGGATCATCGTTGGCCCCATCTGCAGATCAAATAATCCCACAAGTATCTTGCAAAGCCACATTGCCTTAACTCACCGTACTCACTGCCATGCACTTTGCCTTTACTAAACTAAGTGCCACTGACTGTTTCTTTTTGTTGAACAATAACATCATGATGGATCCCAAGTTAAAACAACATCCAGATGTGGCCTTTCTGTCCACCTCACTCCCTACCCAATCAAAATTTGTGTACCCTTGCTCCTCCACTCCTCCAGCTCTAACATACCTCAGTCCAAAGTCTATTGTTGTAAATTTTTGTAGATGTTCTATGCTTGATGCAACTTTACTTTTATAACAGCAATCACATAAACAGTTAAGTAAAAATGTTGATAGAACATACCAGTGGATCTATAGAAGAAAAACCAGAAACAAGTGAATGTGTTGGTGCGTTACGGCGGTCAGCAGGATGCTTCAACCAGCAAAGTCTTCTTGGTCGGCCACCCAAAATGTGTCACAACAGTCCTCATATCAATTATCCAGTCAACTCAAAGTCAACCCCAGAAAATTCAACGCAGGGCAGCAACAATAAAGTCAATGCAGCTCCAACTTCGGTCAACCTTTTGACCTCGATTTTTGTGCCAATGAGTACGGCCTTCAAAAATCGAACTCTCCACAAAATTTCAGCTCAAACGGACCATGCGTTGACCAAAGTCAATGTTGGTCAAACTTGCCCAGAAACCCTAACTACAGAAAATTTCGTCCAGAAACCCTAACTGCAGAAATTTCGTCCTTTTTCCAGCTGCAGCTACTTCGTCCTTTTCCCACGTGAGAACTGCTTCTTAGATGCTCATATCCAATGAGAAGTGTGTGGATGAGATGAGTGAAAAGCTCTCCAACGTTGATTGTATTTATATCCATCATCGAGGTGTGTGACACATCTATTGGGGGTGTAAAACCTTAAGGCCGACCTACACTTAAATTTATTATAAATAATAAATTCAAAATAAATGTTCTGCTCATCAGATTAAAATCAATTTTATATCGATTTTACACCTCTCCGAAAGAGCAATACAATACAAATATTGGAATGTTCATCTGAGCATCACAAAATGGAGTTTGGACCTAGTTGTTCAAATTTAACACTCCCTCTCAACTAGGGAGAACTCCATCCACCAGTGCAATCAAACATCGTGCGTCATCCCGCCGTAACTTGCTTTGTTGGCCTCTTTATTTCAGAACAGAAGTGGGTCAATCACAAAGACATCATCCCTCAGCTGACAAATTCAGCCCAGAGGTCTGAAACCTCTATCAGACTCACAAAGAGTCTCCAACCAACCCGAAGTTGGTTCATCTGACCCGAAGTCAGGCGGAGGTCCGAGACCTCACTAAACTCGATCCCAGATCAAGTGGTTGGACCGTGCCATCCTAGATAGAGAGTACGGCAATCTCTAATGTGTCCATCAGTCTTTGCTACTGGTCTCTAGCTTTTCCCATCTCATTGGCCAAATGAGAGGTACTTCCCATGAGCCCTGAACTCAATGGGTAGGATGCATACGGGGCACAGATAATGAAAGGTGAACCAACTCAATAATCACAACGGTGGGGTCCAAGCACACCAACAAGGTTTGGCAAGCCTAGCCTTGTGGTTGCTCATAGCTCCACGAAGCTGTCCCCAAAGCCCCCCAGAGCTCCTCGAGCTCATCGTCCAACAGGACCCACATCATAGGGTCGTTCCACGATACCAAGTCTCTCACGGAAGGTTAGGAACTTGACCTTCCCTAGGGGCTTAGTGAGAATATCCGCAACTTGCTCATCAGTTCCTATATGATCGAGCCTTACGGCGCCTCTCTGTACCATATCCCAGATGAAATGGTACCTGATATCAATATGCTTGGATCGGTCGTGGAACATAGGATTCTCGGTCAAGCGAATCCCACTCTGGTTATCACAGATTATCACAGTGGTATCTAGCACATGTCCAAACAGCTCACTAAAGAGCTTTCGCAACCAAACTGCTTCACAACATGCCATACTTGCTGCAATGTATTCGGCCTCTGCGGTGCTCAAAGCCACCGACTTCTGCTTCCTGCTCATCCATGAAATCGAAGCAGAACCAAGATTGAAGCAGCATCTCGATGTGCTCTTACGATCCACCACACTGCCAGCCCAGTCGGCATCAGTGTATCCACGGAGTGTCACACTCTCGTCAATGTATCTCAGCCCATGGTTTATCGTGCCCCAAAGGTATCTCAAAAGATTCCTGGCACCAACCCAGTGATGTTGGGTGTGGAGCCTGATTATCTTGTTTACTTTGTATCACAGCTTTGGACCCCCGTACCTTAAAAGGGGCGGCAACGCCGCCCGAAATTTAATCGCTGCCGTGGGGGGTCCAGGGGGGGGCGGCAGCGCTTTTCGGAGCCCCCCCCTGGCGGGGGTTCGGGGGCAGCTCCCCCGAAGCTAAAAATTGATGTAAAATTGCCTTGTAAAAGTATAGTAATTTCTAGTCAATCTGGGCCGTTCATTAGGCAAATGATCTGACGGTAGAAGTTATGTTTAGATTAGGGTTTTTTTCCCTAGAAGGCAACCCCCTTGTATATATGGGGGCATTGTATTATGGCTGTACATTATGTGTGTATTCTCGGAGCGAGAAACAGAGAGGGAGACTGTGAGAGAGAACAGAGGATATTACAGCGGATCTGCTGTAGGTTTTGTCTCTTCATGTTGTTGGATAATATAAAGGAAGGACTGGCTGTTCGGGGTGGACGTAGCCCAAACTGGGTGAACCACGTATATCTGTGTCTCTCTGGTTTTATGTGTTTTGTGTGCTTGTATTTTTCCGCATATTTTATGTGTTTCATTGCTCTGTAATATTTAATTTTCTAACAAGTGAAAGTGATGAGGCTCAACCATCTGTTGACTCAAAGTGTTCACTGCAAAACATATATCTGGACGAGTGTTCACTAAGAACATCAGAGCCCCTACGAGTTGACGATACTCAGTAGGATTTGCCAATACGGGCCCAGCAGCGCTACCACTCAACTTCTTGAAGTTGAGTTCCATTGGTGTTGACACGGACTTGCAATCCACCATACCAAATCTTTCCAGAAGTTTCACAATATATTTTCCTTGAGAAAGGAAAATCTCTCCAGGTCTCTACCAGACCTCCAGGCCTAGGAAGTAGTGCATCAGTCCTAGGTCCTTCATCTCGAACTCAGCAGCGAGCTCCCTCTTACATTGATGAATGAGAGGGTCAGCACCTGTCAGGAAGAGGTCACCCACATACAGCACTAGAATGAGAGGCTTCCCCTGCACAACCTTGAAGTAAAGGTTCGGATCAGCATTACTTCGAGTGAAGCCCGGCTTCATCAAGTAACTATCCATCCTCTCGTACCAAGCTCTGGGTGCTTGCTTTAACCCATAGAGGGCTTTCTTCAACCTGCAGACATGAGTGTCTCGATCCTGAACTTCAAATCCTAGAGGTTGTTCTACATACACCTCTTCTTTTATTATACCATGCAGAAAGGCGGTCTTGACATCCATCTGATGAAGACTCCATCCTTGCGTAGCAGCAAGGGCTATGATTGATCGAATGGTGGTATATCATGCCACAGGTGCAAATATGTCATCATAATCTATTCCTTCCTTTTGAGAGAAGCCACGGGCAACAAATCTTGCCTTGAACTTTTCAGCACTTCCATCAAATCCATGCTTGATCTTGTAGAGCCATTTCGCGGTGACAACTGATTTGTCCTTCTGTCTTGGAACCACATCCCAGACATCATTCTTCATTATGGACTCATATTCTTCGTGCATAACATCCTTCCAGACTTGATGCTTTACGACTTCCTCAAAAGATCAAAGTTCAGATTGTACATAGTACTCATGGCAACCAGATACCCTTGGTATCTACATGGCTTCTTGCTTTCTCGAAATGTCCCCCTCGAGGCAGCATGTCCCTCGGCATCTTCGAGAGTGTCCCTGAGCCATGATGGTCTCTTTCTCAGTGAAGGAGATGGATCTATTAGGTCCATTGGTCCTTCAACATCAGGCATTGTCTCATCCTGCGGTTCTTCTTGATTTCCAGGCCTTGCTTCATGATTTTCCTCAGATCTCGGAAGATCTACTACTTTCTTTAGGGAAGCATCTTCGTCAAAAGTGACATCATGGCATATTTCTACTTCCCTTTGACCAAGTACATAGACTCTATAGGCCTTAGAGGTTTCGCTGTAGCCCACAAACATTCCTTTCTTCCCAGAAGCATCCAGCTTACTTCTCTTTTCTTTTGGCACATGAAAATAAACGGGACATCCAAAAATTCTAAAATGTGAGACGTCAGCTTTCTTACCGGTGAAAACCTCTTCGGGAGTTTTGGAGTCCAAGGCGGAATGAGGGCATCGGTTTTGAATGTATACAGCAGTATTCGCAGCTTCTCCCCACAGAAACTTCGGTAGACCCTGGTCACATAGCATGGCACGAGCAGCTTCCACAATGGTCCTGTTCTTTCGTTCAGCAATGCCATTCTGCTCAGGAGTATAGGCAGTAGTAGTCTCCCTCTTAATGCCAGCTTCTCTGCAAAAGTCTTTGAACTCATTTGACTCATATTCAGTGCCATTGTCGATCCTCAAAATCTTGATCTTCTTTCCGGTCATATTTTCCACCAAGGCTTTGAAGGTACGGAACCACATGAAAGCCTCATCCTTCTTCTTCAAGAGGTATATCCAGGTTTTGCGAGAGAAGTCATCAGTAAATGTCATGTAGTAAGAACATCCCCCCAGGGATGTCACGGGAAACATACCAGATAGATCAGAATGGACCAGTTGCAAAATATCAGATGTCTTTGTGACACTTGTGGGGAAAGGTCCCCTTGTATGCTTTCCTTCGGCACAACCCTTACATACACCTTCATGATTATTTCCAAAATCGGGCATCCCTGTCACCACCTTCCTTGCTTCAAGAAGAGCCTTGTAATGAAGGTGTCCAAACCTCCGATGCCATAGTTCAGTTTGTCGGATAGTATCACATGTCATAGCTCCCAATGGACTTCCTTCAACCTGGTAGAGTGTTCCAACTCTAAAACCAATCACGATAGCTTCCTTGAGATTCTTCTTCCACATACGCACCTTTCCATCAGTGAATGCCACATTGAAACCTTTGTCTTCCATGGCTGATATAGACACAAGGTTCTTCTTCAATTTTGGTACATAGAGTACATCACGCAAGCGGAGGACTTGACCTTGAGACAAGTGGAGGGTCACAGTCCCTATCCCTTTCACGGGATATGTGGTATTATCTCCAAGGATAATTTCCAGATTAGTATCCTTCCCAACTATATCAGAGACTGCTTCCTTGAACCCAATGATGTGTCTTGAGGCACCACTATCTATCAACCAGACATCCATAGTGTCGGGGGGAGATGCAACAAATAGGGCAGATACAAGAATGAATTCATTTCTTTTATCAAAAACATTTGATTCCTCATACCTGGATTTTCTCGACCTTTTGAAAGGTTGACCATTTCCGCCGGAGGGAGCCTTCCTCTTTCCCTTGAACCTGTTGTTCCTTTGATTGCCATTCCTCCGGTTGTTGTTGTTGTCATCACCATCGGGGGAATCCTTCTTGAAAGGACATTCTCTAGCATAGTGACCTGGCCTGTGACAAGTGAAACCTTGCCCTTCTTTCCTTGGGCCTTACTCTTCCTTTCTTCTTAGGACCATAGATTTCTTCTTTCTAGAAGTGACAACGTAAATGACATTTAGGAGTCATTTTCATATTCCTTCATTCTTGTCTCTTCTTGCATGCATCTTGACAGTAGCTCGTCAAAGTTAGGAATTGTATTATTATTGAGAATGGTAGTGTTGAATACTTGCCATTCATATGGGAGCACTCCAAGTGTGGTGAGTACCATCTCACGATCGGCTATTGTCTCCCTAATAGGCAGCAAATTGTTCCTGATCTCGGTCAATTTCAGAAAGTATGTTTGGACAGACTCATCCTTGCCTTTCTTCAGATTCTTCAATTGATTCTTGAAGAATAGCACCTGGTTTGCATTGTTTACTTTGAACATTTGTATCGGAAACATCATGTCACATCTCCTTGGATGTGCCTAGCTCGGATATGTAGGCAACTCAAATATGTAGGCAAACGGACTTTTATGTATGGATTCCACGATCATTAGCTTGGCTGATCTCCCCCTTCTTATACTTGGTTTTAGCAGCAGCAGTAGCAGTGGATGGAGGTTCTTGTATCTTACCCAGTAAATAGTCCATGAGATCATGGTCTTCCAATTTGAGATCTAATATCATCTTCCAAGCATGGAAGTCGTCCCTTCCTCCATGAAGCCATAACTTGTGGAACTCATTTTTCTCAGTTGGTGATTGCTATAAGTTAGGGCTTGTCTTCACCTCACCTCTAATACCATGTAAATTTTTGTAGATGTTCTATGTTTGATGCAACTTTACTTTTATAACAACAATCACATAAACAGTTAAGTAAAAATGCTGATAGAACATACCAGTGCATCTATAGAAGACAAACCAGAAACAGGTGAATGTGTTGGTGCGTTACAGCAGTCAACAGGATGCTTCAACCAACAAAGTCTTCTTGGTCGGCCAACCCAAAATGTGTCACAACAGTCCTCATATCAATTATCCAGTCAACTAAAAGTCAACCCCAGAAAAAGTCAACGCAGGGCAGCAACAATAAAGTCAACACAGCTCCAACTTCGGTCAACCTTTTGACCTCGATTTTTGTGCCAATGAGTACGGCCTTCAAAAATCGAACTCTCCACAAAATTTCAACTCAAACGGACCATGCATTGACCAAAGTCAACGCTAGTCAAACTTTCCCAGAAACCCTAACTACAGAAAATTTCGTCCAGAAACCCTAACTGCAGAAATTTCGTCATTTTTCCAACTGTAGCTACTTCATCCTTTTCCCACGTGAGAACTGCTTCTTAGATGCTCGTATCCAATGAGAAGTGTGTGGATGAGATGAGTGAAAAGCTCTCCAACGTTGATTGTATTTATATCCATCATTGAGGTGTGTGACACATCTATTGGGGGTGTAAAACCTTAAGGCCGACCTGCACTAAAATTTATGATAAATAGTAAATTCAAAATAAATGTTCTACTCATCAGATTAAAATCAATTTTATATCGATTTTACACCTCTTCGAAAGAGGAATCCAATACAAATATTGGAATCTTCATCTGAGCATCACAAAATGGAGTTTGGACCTAGTTGTCCAAATTTAACAATTGTCCATGCAGGTATCTCAACAAATGCTTCGCTACCACCTAATGAACATGTCTCAGCTCCACCGTACACTTACTGAGTGTGTTCACGATGTTTTTGCTTAGATTGTACAGGCACAATGCGACAGCAACTCAGGGCGAGGGCTGTCACTCTGATCCCCACCCACTTTGTTCTAGTTTTCTCCCAACAGCAGGATATGGGGGGTAGTCCCTATGGAATGTGAAGATGAATGACAAGTTGGCAACCAACAAGTTCAAGGGACACAATTGAATTGGCCTAGCCACTTGGTTGATTTTAGCAAGTTTTAAAGATTTGATTAAATTTATATATGAGACCAGTGCCTTATGGAGTCAACTACCTGCTTTAGATCAATTATGAACCAGGTGACCGGATGAACAATCACTACTAAATGAATGTTCAACTATCGTAGATACTATGTGAGTCTTACAATCTAGGTGAAATGCAGGAATCTTGGTTTATTTTAAGTTATATACCTATTCTAGGTGTAACCTTCCTCTTACTATTTTGAAGCTAGTCTCTAGAGTAAGTTGTGAGAAACAAGCCAAGGGGAAGCAAGCAAATGCTTGGTTAACGATACCTCCCCTTAGGTTCTAGCCACTTGATGCCTCCAATGCTGCAGAGACTGTGGCTCTGACGACTGCAACGTCACTGTATTAACCACTAAAAAGGTGTTAGGCCCCTCAAGCTAGATGAGAAAGGTCTTCCTATCTTTCTAACAACCAAGCTTATGCTTGGACATAAATTATTAGTGCAAAACTAGCTCTAGGATGCCAATGCAAGATTATTGATCTTAAGCCATGGCAATAAGTACTTAACGATGGTAAATAAGAGACAACCTTAACCAAAAGAATATGTGCCAACTTCACAAGTGCCAACAAGATACAAGAGATATCCACATAGAATGCCAATGCGAGATTATTGAGTGATTCTTAAGGTAAGAATGTTTAATGTTCCTTTAAGTACTTTAGTTATTATTGATTTTAAGCTATGGCAATAAGTACTTAACAATGGTAAATAAGAGACAACCTTAACCAAAAAAATATGTGCCAATTTCACAAGTGCCAACAAGATACAAGAGATATCCACGATACAATTGCTTAAGTGTTTCAAATATAGATCACCAATATGCCCAAGATAATGATATCATCCACTAAAGATACTAACCATGAAACAATGAGGACAATAGAGCACTTATCCACTTGAGACAAATTAGAAAATCAGATGATTGATAAAGAGAGCTATAAAACTTGCCCACAATTTCTTTAGCGAAGAGACCACCTACAATCACAAAATATGACCTATATCTCTGCAAAACACCCAAATGTTAGCTTCAAAAATCAAATACTACCCAATAGAGAGGAGAAATGAGGCAAAGAGGGTCAAGATAGGGCAATGCTTGGCCTAGGGAGGCTAGCGTTTAGGCGGAGAAGGGCTAGAAGGGAGGATGCAAGGGCTCAAAGGCCTATTAGGCCCACAGTAAGGATGGATAAGCCTTCAAAGGGCTACGGCAAGGATAGGCAAGCCAAGGGCTAGGACGAGGACGGAGAGTTGGAGGAGGGGAGACAAGGGCAAGCAGATGAGGAAGGAGGACCGTGAGGGCGTGCAGCCAGCCCTAAAAGGCCTAAAAAGGCTTGTGGCAGGCCCTAAAGGGATGTTGTCTAGCCCTAAGGGAAGTTGAGGCCTCTCTTGGCTCACAGCGGGGCTAAACAAGGCAACGGATAGCGTTTAGGGCTTGATGTTGGGCCTAGAAGGGAAAACAATTATCAAACCCTTGCCAAAATATTGAATTTGCTTCAGATATTCAATATTTGCCCAAATTCACTGCAAAATTGTTGATGTTGACCCTGCAAAAAATTTGGAGACTACATCTTACCCTCAAGGACCTAAATCTAGCTCAAACCCCAGCAAATATTCTTGACGAAGCTTGAATCTCACCTGCACAAACGAAAATAAAAATACCCAAAATCCCAATATATACAAAATTCAAATAAAAACACCAAACCCCAGTTGTTGATTTACAAAATCTATTCTACAAAAATAATTTACAAGTTATATACAAATATACAATGCTTGGAAATAAATATTTTTTAAGAAACAATTTTCTAAATGATGAATAATGACAATAGATCAAATGTGTTTTGAAAGTTATGGTGTTTCCCACAGCCTTAGCGAAGTAAGAAAATCAAACAAAATTCTCAGAACCCAAACAAGGTCGGCTCTTCTCCAAATTCTATGAACTTGCAACCCAAGGATCGGGGAACCTATATATTTCTTTAGGAAAACTTGTTAAACATATGGCGAATCAGATCACCTAAGATAGACCCAAAATCTACCAATAGAATGCTCTTATCACCATCTAATGAATAAACAAGCTTATAAAATTTTAAGCACAATATAAGAAAGCACATACCTAGCACATACCACAGATCATTGAACAAAGAACACCATGAATTGAACCCCAAAGTCTTTTATTATGATATTTCAAACGTTCCCAGCAGATCAGTGGAACAACACCAGTGTTACAAAATTACATTGACCAGAGTCAAAGTTTTCATCAGCAATTGACAAGCAAAATGGCTTCTAATCTATAGATAAATCCTCCAAGTTGAAAATAATGGCTAGTTCATTTGATCCCCATCAAAGTAATCTCGACCGTCGATAAATACTTGATCATATTTTAATCTTTGTTGTGAATGTAAAATCTTTTAATATTTTAACATTTGTTGATAATATTTTAATCTTTGTTGATAAATACTCCAGAAGGTGCTGAATTTAAAATGGGAAGATGTTGGTGGGCTTGCAGATGTAAAGAAGTCAATTCTTGATACAGTACAGCTGCCTCTTTGTGCACAAAGAGCTCTTTACATCTGGGTTGTGTCAACATTCTGGTGTTCGTTACAGGCCTCCTGGCACAAGCAAGTGTGAAGAAACATTATCTGTGATGAGAACAAATAAAGAAACACTTTACAAATGGGCTCTTTCACCTCTTAAAGCATTACAACGACTGAAGGAAACCAGCAAGGATGACACTTCAGATATGAAGAGCCCTGAAGATGAAAATGAAGAGAACCAAGATGCAACACCTGCCTTGATGTGTGTAAAACAAAAGCTAGAGGGTTATGAAGAAAGGGTTAGAGGTATGGCAAAGTGTGACAGTCATGTTCGGTTCAGTTGTGTTGGGATGATACAACAGATTTATATTGGATCATTCTACAGGCGTATTTTGGATCCTGATATTGATATGTAGATTCTAGATTGCTTGAGGGCAAGCAATCTCGGGAACAGAGGATTGTGATGTCCCTTTCCAAGTAATCACTACAGGATTACGACTTAGTAGCCTAATTGATTCCAGTAGACTATAGTCGGAAAAAGGGGATCACTTAATTTAATTGTTTAAATGTCATTTGGGTGAAAAAACAACATATAAAAGTGACACTGAATAATTAAATTAAAAAGGGTTATAAAGGAGAAAACCCATGGTATTCTGAGTCCTGACCCGTGGTATTCTAAGATAAAGTTATAAAAGAGAATTGGAGCTCACTTTGGAGTATGCATTGGCTATTGATTTTGATAATTGTTTCAAGAGCTCTTGTAGTTTGGGAGTATGGGTGAGAACCCATGTGAGGAGGGTTAGTTTCGGAGGTGAGAGATCCACCCTAGCTGGTCCGGCCAGACTGGTTTCAGTAGTGAATCTATCTACCCTAGCAAGTCAAGGAGGAGGAGTCATCCAAATTCCTCGCAAGTGCAAAATTGGAAAAATTTAATTGTAGGTGATCGTGGGAGCTGAAGGAGACACGCTTCATCACTATAGCAGCACTCATTTTAGTTGGAAGCCAAATTCTATTGCTGGGATTGTTCTGGAGGAAGGCCAAATTTCATGGAGTAGACCCAGCTTACTGGAGGCAGCTGAAGTAATTTGTTACAACAGAATTGCATTCATCCTTGCAGCCAAATCATGTGAAATATTATAGCAGTTTCGAGGTTTGATTTATGCATTGTGTATGAATTCTCATAATTTAGTTGAATAGAAATTTGACTGGGTTAATTGGTGTTCAGTTGGAAAATTCTGTTTTATGTGGTGATCTCTTGATTTATTGGGCAAAGTTTCTCCTTAATTTTCATGCCAGATGGGAAACTATTGCTTGTAAGGTATTTGTAATAATTCATGAAAAAAAAATTTAAAGATCTTAGCAAATGTGTGCATTGATCCACCACTAGAATAGGCCCATTCAATAAAGGGGGCATTACAAAAGGCCTCGTAGCCATCTGCACAGTCAAGCAACAAGAATGACTAGACAATCAAAATTGCTGTGCAAGTTCTGCTAAGCTGATTTTTGTGATTTACAGCAATAACAATGATTCTAATGGACAATATAACCTAGGATTTTGTTATCAGAGGGATGTGATGCAAAAAGAATTCACACTGACAGTAAAGGGGAAGATCTTAATCTCATTACTGGTATGATACATCCAAAATTACTTTAAAGTTTATTGGCTTAACAAAGAAAACATTCCATATAACTATGGTTTAACAAGGTGAACGATTTACTGATTTTTACCAAAAACAGCCTGTTTCGTCAGCAAGAAATGCTTTCACTCACCTTCAAAATGACTTCAAGTGGACACTCCACCCATCATCAGGATTTTTGAGTGGAACTTCTGATTTAACTTGGTTAATAGCTCATCCAACCTGTTTTCGGTGATTTCAATTTTCCTCATCCACGGAAACAATTTCATATTTAGGGATCTACTTGGGAGTCTGGCAATAAACCCTAAAAATCTTTCTTTAAAAATTGCTAAGGGATTAAACTGCAAATGGCTCTCGTGGGGAAATTCATAAGTGTGGTCTTTATCTTCAAATACTACTTTTACAACATGGTGCTTAGCATATCATATAATACCTTAGCACACTTGAATCGGAAATATCCAATAATAAATGATTTATAATGCCAAATGAAGAGCAGTAGCACTCGGTATAATATAATAACCCTTTACTAGAATAAAACAACGGTGAAAGAGTGAACAGAAAATTTTAAATGACCAAATGATTTTTGCCTACAGAAATCTCCTAGATGGAGAGTTGAGCGTACGTGGCATTATGTATCCATGTCCCTGATTTTGCGGACAATGAGGCAACACTTGCATTGGCCTCAACAAACTAATTGTTATATGAAAGAAAGAAAGAAAGTCATGAATCCCTAGCTTATCGCAAACAATTAACCAAGCATTGGGATTTGAACTCCTACAAATAACAGCCATAGTGCAGGATAGCCATTGCATAGGTTAGTCATGGATGATAAAATAAAAACACAGGATATTTCATTTAGATTTATGATCCAAGTGAAAGCAGGATATTGAATCCTAGCTCTCAAGGAATGTAATGGAATGGAATGGCCATTGCCATCATGAACAGATGTAAATGTCACTGCGACATGGCTGTCAATGTAAATTTCGTTAGCTGAGGGATGGAGGATTCCGTTCCTCCAAAACCCTAAAAAAAATCAATTTGCAACAGTATCGATCGGAGCTGACAGTCCCACTGCATTTTATTCCCAGTGTCAACCTTCAATTCTGTTTTTCTTCTTGCATTATTGAATTGTATTAGGAATATATTGACCCATTCTCCACAGTCATTAAGAATAATAATAAGCAATGAGTAATTAAAGGGAAGGGTAAAGAAATAATGAATATTCACATGTGACCGACCTCCTTCACAGCCTCCTCCAAAGAGAACCAGCGCACCAGAGACGACATTTAACGAATGAGAAGCCCTGGGAGAAGGCGTGGCCTCCCCTTTTTGCGCCAATTGGCGGCAAAAGACAGAGTCTATAGCATGCATCTGCCGGTAGAGTTGCTTCCAGTTCCAAGCCACTTTATGTCCGGCGATGGCATCCACAGCCCAGCGTCCCCATTCCCGTCTGCAAATGCACGCCCACACAGCATCCGATTCCGTCAGCTCTCGGAATTTCCTACATGTCATGCCAAATGCCACCACAGATTTCACCGGCAAATACTGCAAAATCCCTATAACTTGATCTGCTCCCAGCATCCCAATATAGCATTTTTCCCTCATGTTTCGCTTGCCCAATTTCTCCACTCCCTCAACCGCCTCCATGCTTTGAGCTCATGGTTAGTTACTTTACTGCTGTCAGAAGCTACCTACTGGATTTAACAGGAATGGATCCACTGAAATTTCATGTCGAAGATGTCGAAGATGCCTGGTCTCTCATATCCAATGAAAATTTTCTGTTGAAGATGCCATGCTTCTCTTCTCGCGGCCTCTCTCCCTCTGCAAATTCTCTGTCTAACGCTTCACGCCAAACGTTTGGCAGATGTGGAAATTACTGCGGGGATTTAAATATTGATGGGTTTTGGGGGAAAATTAAACACACTGTAATTTGGTTCTCGATTTCTATCGTCGAAGGGAAAGCAAGTTGAGTTTTGGATAAGCTAAAAAAAAATTGGGTTTTTCAATTATTAATTATCTTTTTAGGTCAGTCTCGATCTTTCTCCCGACAAAGAATGTTGGACAAATAGTGTTGCGGCGTATGTATAGCTAAAATTTATGTTTATATTATATCCGTTTTTTTATTTTGTGTCTAGCTAAAATTTATGTTTAGAATATATATGCTTTTTATATATTTATTTATGGAAATATAAATTGAGTAGATTTAATGGTTAGGAATGTGTGTTTTATAGGTTATATATTTAGGTCGGTAGGCTTTCTATTTTGAATTAATACAAGTGTTTTTTCGTCAACCAATTCATTTTGATAATGACACATGTCACTAATAAGACGTGTGCAAAAAAATCATAAAATCATAAAATTAAAATTATAAAAAAATCATAAAATCATAAATTACTAAATAAATTTTGCTGAAATTTAGAAAAGAATTCGCTAAATAGTAATTTCTATTTTCATATATTCGACGAATCCCATCTACTCATTACACACAAAATCCGTTAGAAGATAAGCTCGCAAATATTCTTCTAAAATTTTCTTGACTGATCATCATCACCTCTTAATTGCCTCTGTGATACATCTCATCCAGAACTGTGATAACATGACAGGTTTTGACAAAGCCGAGTCTGAATCCAAAATGTTGAGGCTCAAACGCGGTATAAGAAGCCAGAGTGTTGAAAGATTCAAGGATATTTTAAATATGAAGTAGGGATGGCTTCTCGGTGGCATGTGAAGTGGTGTTGTTCGATCATTTGCTGTGGACGTTGGAGAACGCCGATCCATAGACCACTCTGAGCAATTCGAGCTTGTTTTATCTATGTTTACTTTCAAATCTAAAATTTGTACTTCATATATATGGTCTATTTGTTTGTTTCTTCTTAAAGAGAGCAGGTTGATCAAACTCCTCCATTATAGGGATGCAAATTGATAGCTAGTCATAAATACAAATAGATATGAGGATTTCAAAGTCTATTTTATAGCCATTATTTTTTTTTATTATAATATTTTTGAATACTATAAAACAAAATGTTCTTGGTCGAGGGTTTATTAGTTTAGTTTATCTCATGAATATGCTGTAGCTCATGAAATATAAAATTTGACTAATTTTAACTTTCAACCTTCTTAGGAAATGGAGATGGATGTAATCTCCATAATGTTTTTTTGGTGAATTCTCAATTTTACGACCTAATTATTCTTGGAACTATTCTTCTGCAATTAATGTTATTTGGTATGTTATATGTGGTTCTATGTATGTACAATAAATTTAAAGGCACTAAGACAATATGGATAAAAATTGATCGAAGAGAAACACATCATATGGTATGGTTGAAAGCACATAAAGAATTTCATTGCTTTTGAAAGAAGGGTCTATATAAATAAAATAATGATTGTACTGGACAAGGTTTTGTTTACTCGTTTTGTTTTTAATAAACTTACTCTGGAAATTAAGTGGAGGAAGCATATAAAAATGGTTTCAATCAACAAACAAATAAAATTAGTAGATATAAATTTAATATTTTAGTGATTTCTAATTTAATAGGCATGGTCTATTTGTTTGTTCCTTTTAAATAAAAATAAATCTATCATAGTCTTAGAAAGAAAATTTTTCAAACTCCTCCATTAAAGAGATGCAAATTGATGTGAATCATAAATACAAATAGACATTATTGGAGATTTTAAAGTTTATTTTGAAGCCATTAATTTTTCAGGTTATAATAGTTATTAATACTGTAAAAATATAATGTTCTTATCAATGGTTCAGATTATATTACTTATGAATACCATAAAAATATAATTTTCTTATCAATTGTTTATTATTTTAGTTTAGTTCATGAAAAATCTATGGCCAATGTCATAACTCAAAATGACATATAACATTTGGCAAACATGAATTGTAGAAGGGTATACCATAACATATATGACTGTTTGAATTATGATTCTTATATTTTAAACTTTCATTTTATCATCTTATGAAATGAAAACTTTCCTTCTGCCTTTTTATGAAATGTAGATGGATGTATTCTTCAAAAATTTGTGTGAATTTTCTCATCTAATTATTCTTTAAACTATTTTTCTTCTATTAATGTTTGATATATTATAGGTGGTTCTATGTATGTTTAATAAATATAAAGGCAATACAACATAGCTAAAAATGGGATAAAGAGAAAAACCTCATATTTTTTCTGGCACAAAAGGAACGATCTATATAAATGAATTAATGATGACAATGACCAAGGTTTTGTTTTTCTTTTAGCAACAAACAAACAAAAAAAATGGAGGATCCAAGCACTGACGAATCCTCCAAAGGGAGTTCCATTATGCATATCATAAATCATTGATTTGGGTAGAATTGCATTTATATGGTTATTTATATTTTTGTATTAGCTAATATTAGCAAAAAAATATTTGTATTATTTCATTTATTTGAAAAATATTTGTATTATTTGAACCTTTATTTGAGAAGTGACATATTCACACATGACCATCATATTGGGATTTGTTGTTATACACTTTGCATGCTAATTTTTTTATATAATAATTTTCTTAAAAATATTTGTGTGATTAAAATTATTTTACCATAATGGAATAAGAAATTTTACCATTTTCTTAAAATAGAGAAATAAAAATAACTTATGTGAACTAAAAATAATAGAAAGTTAGTTTAAAAATAGAAAGTTCACATATTTTCTTAAATTTTTAACTCACGTGTCACTAGTAAGACTTGTGTAAAAAAAAATAGTGAGTTCACATATTTAATTAATATTTAATATATAAAGTAATAATTAAACTATAAAGTAATGAATAGATATGTAATTCACATATTTATTTTAACCAGATTTACTTCACATTTTTCTATTATATTGTAATTGAATTTCCACAAATCTTTCTCCAAGTTGGGTTTTTTACCATTACACTCTAACTAAATTTCAATTGGTCTTTTGCAAGTTGGGATAATTATATTAGTTGAATCCCACATGTTGTTGCTATATAGCTATGATAAAGCTTATTTTTTATTGCAATGTATGATTTATGAAGGAAGCTATACTTAAATATGAATTTGATGTCTTTGCCTAGTGATTTGATTCCTAGATGTCTATTTTCTACCTTTTTGAATTTGAACTTTTAGCCTTTTACAAGAAGGCATGCATTCTTAACTATTAGAAGTTTAGAACCACTCTATGTATAAATGGATCCTTGAGACATTCAATTTTTGTAAATTAAAATATCATCTCATCTATTAGTTAGATTACTTTAAAATATAATGTAATCAAATTAGTATTTAATATTCCACCATGCCGCTCTAATGACATTGGAGAATGTTTTTGTTAAACAATTTTAATATAGTTACATATTATAAACTTAAGAAAAAAATACAAAAAAATTAACTTAAATTTAACGTATCAATTGTTATTTTCTTGTACAACTTTTTTGATTTTAAAATCCTATCGGCCTCTCTTTGCACCTTTTGGGGCAACTGCTAGTTATAATATAAGGGAGTAGAGTATATACATTTTTATAGATTTTAGTTGTCAAATTAATACATGGAGGTGGGTTTTACGAAGGTTGATACATGGAGGTGGGTTTCACTAAGGTTTTTTGTTAAAACAAACAAGAGAGTCTTATATGGCTATAACTTTAAAATTAGATTATTGCTATTATTAATATATTTTTAAAGTTATATTCTTTTTGGGTATATGATGATATATGGTTCAAAAGGTGAAGTGCTTGGGAATATAATTTTCTACTTTAACAATGGTTACAATTACTTCTTCACTTCATTTGTTTTTAGTATAGACTATTTACAAATTGTAATGTCTCGTAATGGAGAATCATGTAGCAATTGTATCAAGTTTCTTCATAAAAAAGATAAGTGTTCTACCTCTTCTTAAGGGTTTTCCTCTTGATTTGCCACATTGTTTCACATTATAAATTCATGCTATCTATATGAATTTTTAGATATTCACATATGGTTAATCATATATTATGAATAAAACGTATGTCAATAAGTAGATGGATAAATAGTCATTAAATAACCTTTATATATGTCGTGCAAAGCCTTAGGGTTTATACAGGTTAGATAGTTTCAAAGCCCAACATTTATGGGGATTGGTGATTGAAATGTTAAGAGCCTCTTGCATTTGGATAAATCATACCAATATAAATTTGTTTTATGAACTCCTAAAGAGTTATGGATGGCGAGGCTAATAAGAAAAATAAATTACAACCAATACGTCTAAATCAAATAGTCATATAGTGTCCCTTATTTCCTAATAAAAATGATTGAGATCACGTTTTTTTTTTGTTCAATTATTACATGTTATGGTTATTTATTATGTTATTGGTGGGAAGGAAGCAAAATGAAGGAGGCTCAAGTGGGCTAGGGTGAAGAGATCTATCCAAGGTCAACCTTTAGTTCCAAATAGGAGTTACTAGATATTTGAAGGGGAGCAAGGACTTGTAATGTGGAAATAAAGGAGGGACGGAAGATGGTTCACTTTCTAAACAAAATCTACATGCAATAAAAGGATGGTACAGTCAAGGTGAAAAGGACAAATGTTTAAGGGATTGGTCCTTTGATGATGCAAGGAAAGGATATTGCGTTTATGCACTAGATCTTGGAGAAGGAGCTATTTGAGAGAAAGTCATCATCAAGTTAATTAGAATGGAGATCCCATGGTAAATGTTGGAGGAAAATAAACTTTGTGCAACTCTTTGGAGTGGATGACTTCATTGACTATCTTTTATTCTAGTTGGGATCTAAGAAACCAAACATTTGAAAATAAGCAAGAAGAAGCTTTGGGGGTTAAGTAAGGAAGAGAGTTTGGAGCTTTAATTGAAGTTGAGTTGATATACAAAGGGTGGATGGATAATGTAATGAAAAATCAGGAAATAGGCCTTGGATTTGGAAGAAAAATTACAAAGAAAAACTACATTCGACCAAGGAAGGGGAGAGTGAAAATGACCTTGGGATAGGACATAGGAGTGGAAGAGGTAAAAACCTTAATGGAGAAAGCCCCAATAGGGTGACTCATGGTAAATATGTGAAATAAAATTCTTTACAAGACTAGTTGGAGGGAAATTGGCACAGATGTCCAACATATATTCCAAAATTTAATATCATGATGCGAGGATGGCTCTCATTCGAGTTTAAAAGTGAGAAGGATGTGGAACAATTTATGGGAATAAATGGCTATGGGGACCTTCTTCATTGTAATAAAATGTTGGACGTTGAGTTTCAACCCTAGAAAGAACTTTTTCTTTTCTTTTCTTTTGAAGGGTAGGCAATATGACTACCCACGAGGTTTTAAATCAATGGCCAACATGTAAGGAGTGCCTTAATAGTGCCCCATTCACTAACGATTGTATGCCCTATGGGAGGAAATAAATTTATCTTATCTAAATATTATGGGTTCTTATGCATAGTCTATGGAACTTTGGAGCAAAGACATTCCAAGAATTTTGGGGAATGGACTAGGGAAATTTATTGATTTCAAGGCAAATTTTCAAGTCAAGGTGGATAGGGAGGTAATTGAATTGTTAGTACAATTGGAGCTCTAATAGGGCTTGCTGGAGGAATATACATTAAATGGGGGGAATGGAAATATGTCAATGCTTGGACTATTTGAAATTACCTTTTAGGTGCCTAATATACCATGGCATTGGTCACGTCTACGGGGATTGTTAAAAAATTATATATCTGAGTGTATAAGGAGGAATAATGTTCCTTAAGATCCTTATAAGGGGCCTAAAAAGAAGTAAAATCGGGTGAGTCTAGAGACAAGGTATGAATTGTCAATAATTTTTTTAACATAAGATAAACTTTATATTAATTCAAGAAGGTTGCACAAAAGCTAGAGGTGGAGTACATTTTGTTGCAGCATCAAAATCTCACAAGATTGAACATAGATGAGAACATACATCTGAAATTTTGAGAATCTTAACAAAATAGGAGTTCGAGTTGCCTTGCAACTAGCCAATCTCAAATAGTTACCCAAAATACAAACAACTTGATAATGCATATTAAGGATGAAAATGGTAGGCACTTCCTTCTACTTCTTGCCCCTCATTAGATTGAGGGGGATCAGATCCTTTCATTTCCATCATGAAGCTGATGAAGTGATTCTTCTTCCTTCCAAACCACTTGGACAGATATCATTTTTAGGATTAACTATGTAGAGTAGGTCAATAAACTATGACCATATCCATGTGTATTAGTCTCAATTGACTAGATTTATCATGAATTTGAATAGTCCACATAGTACTCATTACATCAGGTAATGCTCGCTTGGGGTGGAGAAGTGGGATTGATATTAGTGCAATAAATCACATAGCATCAATCACAACCTTCTATCTTTTCACCCAGTAACAATGACTTCCTGGGAGGCCACCCACATCAAGACTCATTTGGCTCAAGCACACTTAATTGTGGATTTTTTCCTCACAATTAAGCACACTTAGCTTGTTACCCCAGTTGCAAAACCTTAGCGATTATTATGACATACGAACTATTCAATAGAGCTCTCTTCACTTGGACTGGATTTTTTCTTCTTTGATTTTTTGAAGCCATAGAAATATTTTCCACCCATTGAGAGAGAATCAAATTGCAAATTCTATTAATGTCTAATTCTAGGGAATTAATTCTCTACTTCAGAGTATATATTTAGAAAGGCAGAGGTCCCTACCATTTGAAATAAGTGGGTTCTTTGAATTATGAACCAATCACATAGTAATTCCACTACAATTATATGATTCGGAACATGCTCCCACGAGGTAGATTCCAATGGCACCACAAAGCCAACACCCCGTAGAACCCAAAGTCAAAGATCGCCTCTAAATCCACCTCCAAAATCTCCACCACAACTAAGGAGAAACATAGGACCTACACAAATCCCATTAAGAGAAAGTATTCCATTAATAGTCACAAGTTAAACAATCTAAGGGATTGGGAAATAACTTAAATCGCCATTTTTTAATAAAGTTCCTAGACTTAAATCAATAGTAAACTTGGGCCAATGATCAACCTTTGAGTTCAAATGTCATTTGATATGCAAATGGGAAAGTTTGTCAAATGAAGAGGGTTCATGTTTGATTCCAAATATCATAATTTTGAGTTTATATCCCATTAGATACAAATGAGTTATCATCGCTTTAATGACCAACATTTAACCTCAAAAAATCATTATGGATTTTATGCATTTCCCACCACGATGGGCAAACCACACCATAGGGAATGAGCCTTTACCAAATTATTTGATACTTTCCCTAGTCCTTAAGCATAATGGGCAATATTATTTCCTTCACGATAATGAAGACTCCCTCTTGTACTTCTCACCCTTGGATTGTTCTTTCAAGCTCTATAAAAGAAGAGAGAAAAGGAATGTTGTTACAGTCACCAATCATGCAATTTCGTAATGTCTTTCATTATTTGCTAATAAGGAAAAGAACCAGAATAAGGGATGGAGGAGAAGGGAGCACTAGAGCCCAAACTAAATTGAAGAAACCAATTATCTTCAAAGCTATCCAAAGCTTGGTCGATACTAATATTTTTGAATTGTAAATGTTTAGCAAGAAGGTCGTTGGCTTTAAAGGTTGTTTTCTCTAACATAGTCATTTCATAACTAAAAATATTTGTATTCCTCACTAACCAAATCTTTCTACAAAGATATATTAGAAGAGTAGTCCACATTATTTTAAAGCATTCATTTATTTGAACAACTCATAGTTATTGCTTGCTCTAATTCCTAAAGATCTCATCCCAATTTATAGGATAACAAATACATCGACTGACCCAAATAAAGGCACATATCCATACTTCCTTGGCATAACTACATTCAATAAACAAATGGAAGGTTCATTCTTCTATCTAAGCATACAAAACACATTTTGGGGGATCGAATATACCTCTTTTCTTCAATTACCTACAATAAGGATCTTCCCATGAGCCAAAATTCAAGAAAAAAAAAATTCTTTGGAAAATCATAATTTTTCCAATTATACTTCCATAGAGCTAAACATTAGGGTAATTGAGAGGATTATAGTTAGTAAAGGTACCCCTCTTTTAAAGAAGGTGTTGTTGACAGATATTTTCGCCCCTAGAGACAGCCTAGAGTTGCTATAGACCAGTGCCTAGGACATCTTAGCATAGCAGGGAGCTTATAATAAAACTTGGGTGTCAATCCAAAGGCTCTCCTGCTATCTCTTGTAAACAAGGAAATTAATTTAAATGGGACCAGAACTTACAGAAATTGCCACAGGGAAAGTAATGTTGCGGAGACAAGATGCACAACTCCAGTATAAAAGCATCAGACAGTTAAGAGACAATTTACTGTAAAGAGGGCCGATTCAAATAATATGCCACAGAAATCAAATATCAGAAGGTGCATGCGGTGAAAGAAATATAAGAAGATATTAGTTATCTTTGGTCTGATACCCAGATACACAACAGAACCATATATGGGCTTAACAATCTAAGAATCCATACATGACAATGGCGTTTTAAAAGCACCCTTCCAAAGCAACTAATATAGCAGAAAGATGGATGAAATGAACATGGAACAGCATATCATGCCTGAGCCATATTTAAAGCGCTTGACTGATCCAAGTATGGGTATCAACTAGGATAAATCCTTACCTAAAATTAGTGAGCCACTCGCATTCCAGTACATGATACAAGAAGAAAGATAAAATGAAATGTTGTATTAAACACAGTAGAGAAGTTTACATACTGCGGAATATCAAATACCAGAATCCTCTAAAACAGATAGAACTCCTCCTCACTGAGACCCTACGGGCACTGAGCTTTCATACAAGAGTTTTTACAAGATGTATACAAAATGCCTTTCACTGCACAATTCTCTGATAAAAATCTGGAACCCTTACAATGTCTTTCTTTCTGGCCTTTATAGAAGAGGAAGAAGAGATACTAATAAAAGAAGTAGGTGAAAACAATTAATTGTTTCATTAAAACAAAATGGTGGGAACATTCGCGCCCAAAACACTGAATGACTAGGTGATATTATATGTACTTGATAACCTGCTTGCGGAAATAAATGCACTGGGAAGTAAATCTCTTCAGGAACCCAGTATAGAGATTCATCCACTAGAACATTCTGTCCTTCCCTAAAGAAAGTCTGGCTGAAATAAAACCTTGAAAGCATTGCTTTTTGTGCTTTGTACTCTCTGTCTTCCGACTTTGAATTGGAATTTAAATTCTTCAATGCCGGACACTGCATTCCTGATTCATCATTGCTATTTCTTCGTTGTTCCATTAATTTCTTCATCTGCTCGATCTGTGTTTTGAATTACCCTGGAGGGTTTGATAGCTTTCAGCCTCTGCTCTTTAAATGACAATCATATCTCAGCAACTACCCCAGATCTTTCTTCATGAATATGGTACTTGAAAACCCAGCTCTGTGACGTGTCCTCAGCTTCAGCAATGGATGCCATAAATTATGATATTTTCCCCTCGCCATAAACCTGCAAGATAAACCTGCAAGACCCACAAACATAGTAAAGAAAATCGGGCACAAGGATGATGGACGTGGTGAGGTTGAATGGAAACAGTTGTGCAGACGGGTGGAATGATGGAATGACACAGGGTGGTGGTGGAAAAATAGCGCAACAATTGTGGGTTGACTGGTGAGAGTTTTTAAGTCGTGAACATTATAATCTGACTCAAAAGAAAACATATAAAGAACTGGGAAGAATACGACGACCACGTAGATTATTGACGGGTGCACGTACGACAAATTGTATGAAAAGGATGACGTGGAGGCGGACTTGGTCAGCTGTGTGTAAACGATTATGGGCCATACGATTTACCAATGAAATCGACGGTTAAGACTTCTCTGAAGGGCGATGGACTGCGGGCCCGGAGCACCATATACTTAAGTTAAAACTCGTGCAGCTTCAGAAAACAACCGCCGTTGGATGAAGTTCCCTGGATCTGGCGGTTCACGTTAATTTCGTTGGGCGTCCTGGGTCGAGCATTAACGCGCGGGAGAGGGCGGTATTCAAACAATGTCCTTGCCACGCGTCGAGTGATAAATGGAATCGATGGCCCTCCAAGGAATACCACCTTCCGCCGAGAGGCGGTGCGAAGAAAACAAGTCGGTTTTAACAATGAGAGCGGGCGCGGGGACCACAAGAGCAACAGGTTGTGGAACATTGATCTGTGTTTGATCTAACGGATGAGATTACGTCCGATGGCCATATACGGTAAGCGTTTTTTCATCTTAGTACACGGTCAAACGCCCAGGTTATATGAAAAACGGGACAGAGGGGTGAGGGCGGAAGGAGCTATGCCTCGAATGTTTCCAAATATGAATTTCCAGCCCTTTTAGAATGTGATTTTGAAGCTAGGGGAAAACAACGATAGACAGCTAAGGCACTTTGCAAGACAAGGCAAAGGAGTTAGAAGATTTAAACCAGATGGTCCATGGAAATTTTAATGGGGAGATGATCATGATCAACATTGGCTCCACCTGGGGATGACACATTCGTCCCTGGACGTGTCGAGAACTCGCAGACCCTTTGATCATTTTTTATGCATACCTTACTCTTCAACCCTCTTGCATTTTTTTTTCAAAACTCATCATGTCACCCGTATTATTTCAACAAAAGCAAAAAGAAAACTAATATACAATATAATACATCAGGCCGCTTTTGCCTATATCAGAATTGGAAGTAGGTCTTGAGAAATTGGCCATTTACAGGGGCGTCAAGCAAGTCTCCCTGTAAATCCTCCAACCTAAAAGTGTTATTACCTCCTTTGAAGACTTAAAACTCCTAAGCCTATAAAACTACCTGGAATTTGTTTTAGCCTAATGCCCCTGCATCAGACTCCCAAGGTCAAAATGAATCATGATCTCCTGATTATGTGCTCCTAAATTTTTGCCTCCTGGGTCCCATACTTTGCTTTGTTGTTGTCCATTAGTTGCATTATTCTTCCATTGCACATTTCCAGGTTTCCATATTTTGCTCTGCAACTTGCCTCCTGCTCTGCTTTCGCATTCTGCTCTTGTTTTTCTTTTGCCAAAATTTCTCGGCTTTCTTGCTGCCGTTTGCTGTTTCTGAGACACCTTCATCATCAATCTTATGATGCTTTCAATTTCTATGTCCAGCATTTCTTTTGTCTGGAACTTACTTTGCCCACTACTGCCTCCAATTTCTGTTGCTACTACTGTCAATGTTGCCTCTTTTGCCAAAAATGTGGTTGCTTCCCAAACTTCCTGAATATCTCTTAGGATATCTCCCTCTGCAACATTCTCTGGCTCATCACCTGCAAATTTACCTTTAAAGAGTAAATTACCTTTTAATTATTTAACTGCAGTAGCATAATTATTCATTTCTCCTTGTGTACTAGTAAGCATATTTAAATTCTGCAAACTAGTATCTATTCCTGTTTCTTTCACAACCTCGGGCATTTTCACTTCAGTGTCTGCAATTTCAATCTCTTCTCTAAATGTTTTCAGCAAACAAATCAGCCATTCATTCTCAAGCATTTCATCAATATGTTGTGTCTTTGTTTCAGCATATTCTTCATCTTCTCCCTTGACAATCTTCCGTAATGGTCCTTCACCCTCTTGATTACTTCTGGCAATCAAATCAGGTTCTTCAGATTTTGTACTCTCATCTTCTATCAGAATGGAATTCTGGTTTCCCGTCACTGTAGTAGTTCCAAAATTCTATCCTCCAGTCTCTTCTTTTTTCATCTGACACATCAGCTCATTCTTGTCATTATCAGTAATAACAAGTTCCTTCCCATGGGGCATGATTGCCTCACCTTCCTTTTTCTGTGACAGTTCATATGTATCCAAGACAACTCCAAAGGATGGATTGTCTTCTGCAATACCTGTCAACACAGCTGAATTGTCAGTTTTGAAATCATAAGACTCAATGGTCTTGCTTGATGATTCAGTCACCAATTCTTTCCTCATAAATCCTAAGTCTCTTCCAAGACCCAGGAAGTCTTCACTGTCTTCATTCCCTTGTATCTTTACATCCTGCAATCCACGATTTAGAAATTGAGGTTCTTCTTCCTGTATTGAATCATGTTTATTCAGCATAATCTCCAACAATCCAATTTCTTCATTACATGGATTAAAGTCTTCCACAGAATTTTCCTCATCCTTTCTTTGACTATCCAGTGGTGTCAAATTTTCTCCATCATCAATAAAACCTTTGTCTGTGACTTTTTGGATTGTTGATTCCTTCTGGGCAGGTGCTTCCTTCTGGGGCAGCTCTTCTTCTTGATCTGGAGTATGAGTCCTCTTCCTAGAAGACCTGAGGTCATATCTTATATTAAACTATGCTAGCATGAAGTCCGCAAATTGTTTACAACAGTGATCAATTTTTGCTTCTTCTGTGTCTCTGACCTTTTCTTCTTCTTGCCATGAGCACTCAGCTGCATCGTCTCCTTGCAATGGGCATTCTACCTCATCATCATTATTTGAGAATGCAAGATTTGCATCTTGCAGTTCATAGGCAGCATCTTCAGTGGAGTCATCTACTGGGCCTTCCAAGTACAATGGATGTGGTACTTGATCTTGTTGTTCTTTTATTTCCTTTTGCAATATTTGCAATGGTGGTCTTCTATACTGAGGATTGTAACCCTTGCTTGGAGCATTCTGGAAGCTCTTGGAAGCTGAGTTCTTGGTCTCCAATTCAAGCTTGACCAATTTATTAGAAAGATTCTTAATCATTTTGCTCATTTCTTCAATTTTATCTGAATCCTTATCTTGATTAGAAGTAGATACTTCCTCTTTGCCTCTTCTTCTGGTATCTTGTTCAGCTTTCCCTATTAATTTTCCAGTGGAAGTAAAATTTGCTTCCAACTCAAGAGCATCTGACTGAGCATCATCTAGGGTGGCAGGCTTTCTTTCCCTGAGAGAGAAACCAAATTCTGAGTCAAAGGCTGCTATGAAAACAACTTTGGCAGCATTCTGATGAGGCTTCATATCTGTAGGGAGGTTTAGATATAACTTATTGAATATTTTGATAAATTATGAAACCCCTTCATTATGTTTCTTCTTGAGTGTATTGAACTCAGTAAGACATTGTCCATGATCTTTCTTTTCTCCCCATTTCCTGAGAAAGGTATTTTCCATATCGTCCCAAGTGGTTACAGAACGATTTCCTAATGTTTTGAACCATTTTTCTGGCTTCACCGTCCAGGACTGCACAAATAGTCTTAAGACTACATCCAAATGTTCTACATTAAAGTTCTCTGCAAAAGAGCAGAAGGTCTCAAGATGTTTCTGAGCATCTATTTTATTTTCCCCAGTGAATCTGGGCAAGATCTTCAAATAATCCCGTGGCATATCATTCAACACTTGAGGCAATGCTAGGGGAGCATATTTGTTTAACAAAAAAGCTGGAACATTAGCCATTGGAGGAGGTGGGGGTTGTGCAACAATCTGGTGGACAAATGGAGGAAGAGGAGGAGGTGGAAGCAGAGTATGAATAACAATGGGAATATATTGTACAACAGCCTGAGGTGTAGATGGGAACAGTTCACGGTTAACAACAGTTACTTCAGTGACTTCTTTAACCTCTTCGGCCTCAGGAGTAGGGTGAGGTTGAGCTTTAATTCTAGCACCTCCCCTGGGTGGGCTATCTGAGTAATAATCTGTGTCTCCCACAGTGGAGTCGGGATTTTCTACTGGAACTTCTTGAGAAGAAGAGGAAGGATAATCTTCTTCAGAACACTCAAGGATTTCAGCACGAGCTGATCTCTTTTCTTTCCAACTTCTTCTATGTATAATCTTCTCAGGGTCAGACACTGAAGGTGTCTTTGACTGTGATGTATCTGACCTCAGGTGTGGCTTACGGGGAGCCAGGACTACCAATAGATTTATCAAATAAACAACAGTGGAGTCGCCAAGGTGAGAGATATGCAACTCTTCAACTCTTTGTGCTCATCTGATTAGAGAGTGAATATGATTTGTCGAGGCCCAGGGATAATGATTTTCTTAACTTCGATCCCCGGCAACGGCGCCAGAAAGATGTTGTCGACAGATATTGTCGCCCCTAGAGACAGCCTAGAGTTGCCATAGACCAGTGCCTAGGACATCTTAGCATAGCAGGGAGCTTATAATAAAACTTGGGTGTCAATCCAAAGGCTCTCCTGCTATCTCTTGTAAACAAGGAAATTAATTTAAATGGGACCAGAAATTGCCACAAGGAAAGTAATGTTGCGGAGACAAGATGCACAACTCCAGTATAAAAGCATCAGACAGTTAAGAGACAATGTATTGTAAAGAGGGCCGATTCAAATAATATGCCACAGAAATCAAATATCAGAAGGTGCATGCGGTGAAAGAAATATAAGAAGATATTAGTTATCTTTGGTCTGATACCCAGATACACAACAGAACCATATATGGGCTTAACGATCTAAGAATCCATACATGACAATGGCATTTTAAAAGCACCCTTCCAAAGCAACTAATATAGCAGAAAGATGGATGAAATGAACATGGAACAGTATATCATGCCTGAGCCATATTTAAAGCGCTTGACTGATCCAAGTATGGGTATCAACTAGGATAAATCCTTACCTAAAATCAGTAAGCCACTCGCATTCCAGTACATGATACAAGAAGAAAGATAAAATGAAATGTTGTATTAAACACAGTAGAGAAGTTTACATACTGCGGAATATCAAAGACCAAAATCCTCTAAAACAGATAAAACTCCTCCTCACTGAGACCCTACGGGCACTGAGCTTTCATACAAGAGTTTTTACAAGATGTCTACAAAATGCCTTTCACTGCACAATTCTCTGATAAAAATCTGGAACCCTTACAATGTCTTTCTTCCTGGCCTTAGAAGAGGAAGAAGAGAGACTAATAAAATAAGTAGGTGAAAACAATTAATTATTTCATTAAAACAAAATGGCGGGAACATTCGCGCCCAAACTACTGAATGACTAGGTGATATTATCTGTACTTGATAACCTGCTTGCAGAAATAAATGCACTTGGAAGTAAATCTCTTCAGGAACCCAGTATAGAGATACATCCACCTGAACATTCTGCCCTTCCCTGAAGAAAGTCTGGCTGAAATAAAACCTTGAAAGCATTTCTTTTTGTGCTTTGTACTCTCTGTCTTCTGACTTTGAATTGGAATTTAAATCCTTCAATGCCGGACACTGCATTCCTTGATTCTTCATTGCTATTTCTTCGCTGTTCCATTAATTTCTTCATCTGCTCGATCTATGTTTTGAATTACCC
Source organism: Pinus albicaulis (assembly GCA_034641835.2). Taxonomy (NCBI): domain Eukaryota; kingdom Viridiplantae; phylum Streptophyta; class Pinopsida; order Pinales; family Pinaceae; genus Pinus; species Pinus albicaulis. The sequence continues at coordinate 900,734,389 of CM076579.1, read as the reverse complement.
TAGAGGGTTTGATAGCTTTCAGCCTCTACTCTTTAAATGACGATCATATATTGGCAACTACCCCAGATATTTCTTCATGAATATGGTACTTGAAAACCTAGCTCTGTAACGTGTCCTCGATTTCAGCAATGGATGCCATAAATTATGATATTTTCCCCTCGCCATAAATCTGCAAGATAAACCTGCAAGACCCACAAACATATTAAAGAAAATCGGGCACAAGGATGATGGACGTGGCGGGGTTGAATGGAGACGGTTGTGCAGACGGGTGGAATGATGGAATGACACAGGGTGGCGGTGGAAAAACAGCGCAACAATGGTGGGTTGACTGGTGAGAGTTTTTAGGTTGTGAACATTATAATCTGACTCAAAAGAAAACATATAAAGAACTGGGAAGAATACGACGACCACGTAGATTATTGACGGGTGCACGTACGACATATTGTATGAAAAGGATGACGTGGAGGCGGACTTGGTCAGCTGTGTGTAAACGATTTTGGGCCATATGATTTACCAATGAAATCGATGGTTAAGACTTCTCTGAAGGGCGATGGACTGCGGGCCCAGAGCACCATATACTTAAGCTAAAACTCATGCAGCTTCAGAAAACAACCGCCGTTGGATGAAGTTCCCCGGATCTGGCGGTTCACGTTAATTTCGTTGCGCGTCCTGGGTCGAGCATTAACGCGCGGGAGAGGGCGGTATTCAAACAGTGTCCTTGCCACACGTCGGATGATAAATGGAATCGCTGGCCCTCCAAGGAATACCACCTTCCACCGAGAGGCGGTGCGAAGAAAACAAGCCGGTTTTAACAATGAGAGCGGGCGCGGGGACCACAAGAGCAACAGGTCGTGGAACGTTGATCTGTGTTTGATCTGACGGCTGAGATTACGTCCGATGGCCATATACGGTAAGCGTTTTTTCATCTTAGTACACGGTCAAACGCCCAAGTTATATGAAAAACGGGACGGAGGGGTGAGGGCGGAACGAGCTATGCCTCGAATGTCTCTAAATATGAATTTCCAGCCCTTTTAGAATGCAATTTTGAAGCTAGGGGAAAACAACAATAGATAGCTAAGGCACTTTGCAAGACAGGGCAAAGGAGTTAGAAGATTTAAACCAGATGGTCCATGGAAATTTTAATGGGGAGATGATCATGATCAACAGAAGGAATCACCCCAACCTCAAAAATTGTCGACAAATTTATTCTATGGAGCACATCCAATTAGCGCATGAGATAATGAAGTAACTAAAGGCATCAATTTGTATGAAAGAGAACTAAAATTTCGTCTAGTGCATCTCTCTAAATTTCCATCCCATCTGAAGATGTCATTAAAAGTGTGAAGATTTATATTTTTCATCCAATTTTTATGAGGGGCCAAATTCTGATGGACTGTACATAACCTCCGTTCCATAGATGTTGTCCTCCCAAATTTTTATTTCATTTCCATCTCTTAGTACCTAGATGAGTTTAGTTTTTATTGCTAAGATGGTATCCTTGTGAAACTTCAAGTTGGATGACCCTTTTTTTTTCTTCTAGCAATTTCTCTATACATCTAGCTATGGATCCTCCAAAATCATTTTTCCACAATATCTTTTCCTACCACTCTAGCTTCCCAATGCTCATTCTCCATGGAAATTTGGATCCCATAGCCAAGTTCATCCAAATTGAATCTTTGATCTCTAGTCCACCTCTGTCTTTTGGAATTATAACAGTCTTCCAATTAACCAAGTGATATTTTTTGGTGTTGGGTCACCTCCTTGCCATATAAACTTTCTTATGTTGATTGAGATTTGGTACATTATTCTAAATAGAGGCAAAATGGTTGAACAATGATATAATAACAAAGCTAATAACAATAATTTGATTAGGACTGCTCTCTATTGGATTGAGAACCCCATTGTTAATATATATACATATATACATATATATGTATATGTATATGTATATATATATACACACACACACACACACACACACACACACATATATATATATGTATGTATAGAATACTAAACCAAGAAAATATTCTAAGAGATATGGGAATCAAAAGATACTTGAAATAAAATCAATTTTCAACCAAATGGAATTAAAGTAGTTTAGACATGGAATGAAGTACTTGAGGATTGGCATTACAGCAAAAAAATGACATAAAATTCTCCTCCATATACATTCAGGAAAGACTATGAAATTTGGTTAAATCTTGAGGTTATTATCAAAGAAGCTCCCTTGAGAAGAACGATGTCACCTGCAAACTAAGAATGGTTTATGGTTTTGTTCCACATGCAATTTTTATTTTGTTTTTTTGTAATTAAAAACTTTTATTAGCTGGAAATAATTACATGTTATCTAACCTCTTATGTGCCTTGGTCTTCCATAGGGGAATTCAAACCATTGGTAAAACAAGGGTGATCTTGTTCAAAAAATATATGTAACATGAAGTCTTGGAAACTTAGCACGACCATGGCTTATCAACTTGAATGTCTACAATGAGTAACAACCTTCACAACCATAGAACATCTAAGAAACTAGATATACAAAATACTCCAATCATTCGGAGAATTGAGAGGAGGTGGAGACATCCACATGGGAACTGTATCCATGGGACCATCAGGAGGAGAAGGTCCTTTTCCATGCATGATAATTGTTTCTATTTTTGCGAATTGCTTATCCATTTCTTTGAAATACAAATGGAGCTTGTCCAACATCAATAAAATTTCAGCTTTTGTATCATTCATTTTGAGGGATACTTTACCCAAGACTGACTTATGCTTCCCATAGAGGTCGATCATATGCAAATATTGGTTTAGGTCTTCATGCAAAAGAGTCGAGTTAAGCACCAAGGTTTAGCCATTGTATACTCAACCCCATGTGAGCCCGTTCCACCTAAACCATGACGAGATCTAGTTTATTGCCTTGGCATTGTGCCTAATGATTGATGCTAAGTCAAAACTACCCATGTTTGCAGCCACCCACCAAAGTAGTGTTGATAAATCTAGAGGCAGCTAGAGTAGGTGATTTCTCTTGCTTTGTTAATGTCTTGTGATGTTATTTTACTTAACTTGATTATATTATTATTTCACTTGATTATTATTGTGTTCTTTATCATCAAACATCTACCAAATAATGAAGATCAAGGAGACACAAAATGTAGGTTGTAAGCCAGGACCAAAACCTCTCTTCTCAAGAGGAAAACCCACAAGAATAATTTTCTTATTATAGAATGTTCGGATGACATATTCCAAGACCTAAAGCCCTTGAAAAAGACCCCTCCAAGACCAAGTCAACCTTCATTCTTTCCTTACACAACTTACAACAACAAACTTCGACCTTCTAGCAACTTCGATCCTAGCAACTTCTCCAACAACTCCAACCCCAACAACTTTGACCCCAACAACTTCTCCAACAACTTCGATCCTAGTCACTTCTCCAACAACTTCGATCCTAGGAGCTTCAAAATTTTGTTGCATATGAGAGAGAGAGAGAGAGACCCAAAAACTTTGACTCAAACTTCCTTCTTGAACTTTTCTTACCTTAGGGCTTCTTCTTTTAAGATCAAAATTATTCTCTTAGTTCTTTGTATATATTATGTGTCATTCAAATGAGGTTGAATGCCTCTTATATATAGTATTTCCAAGGGTATGAATTGCCTCCATGAGGCCAACTTGTTGCAACTAGGTTGACTTTCCTTGGAGGGTCTTTTATGACTCAAATAAATTTATTTTACTTAATAAAAGATTTCCAAAGGGATCTTACATATTACAATGACTCAATTGACTCCTAGACTTTATGAAAAATCGCTAGAAGCACTCAATGAGTGCTTGACCTACAAATAAAATAATATTGAGCATGAATTCCACGCTACAAAATAATAATAAAACTTATTTTTCTCTTTTCAACAAGTACATAAAATCATGATTACATTAGATATTATGAAGAGCGAACCTAGTTACGGTTTTCAACACTCCCTCTTAACTAGGGAGGTATTAATAATCCATAAAAGCTACTTGGACATTCTGATACTGAAGAATTCTCATAAGAAGAGTCAGATTGGTAAGCCATCTCATAAGCTATTTATTCAACTTATATCAATGCATCTCATCATATCATCCAACATTATCAAATAGAAAGGCCTTGACTAACAAATCTATCTCTCCACAAGATTAGAGCACAATGTTGGGGGAGAACAACAATTTATATACACCTTCATCATTGTCTCTCAAGGAACATACTCCATCTAGATGTTCACAAGGTATGTCCTTCTAGGACCATTCTTGTCTTGGATTAATACATCCTCAAGGAATTTCCTCTTTGACTACTCTTGCCTATTAGATGCCCTACCACATCCTCAAAGAGTATCAAAATTCATATGCTTACCCAATCCTTCATTCTTTTTTCATAACATGAAGACAATAATGATGTGTCTATCTCTCCCTCTCAACTAGGTAATATATACTCTTTCCTATTAAAGGAATATACCCAAGCTCCCTCTTAACTAGGGACTTGTTACCAACAACAACTATTTTCTCTTTGGTGGAGATCATGGTACTATCAACTACTTGTAGAGCTCCTCCTTTCGGCATTATGTCATGAATTACAACTTCTTCATCATGGATCCTTCTTCTATCTATAACTTCTACGTAGGGCATCAATCATCTTCTCCGTCACATCCATTCAATGAAGCATAATGTTGAACCAATAGTCATGTCATCCTTCCCTTCTTCAGAAAGTGATATTATAGTTCACATATGGCTTTCATTCATACAACTACCTACACCAAGTCATGTTTTTTTCAGGACCTTTCATCCATTATCATGAGTACTAGTTGTAGGTGACATCTACAACTCTCTTTCGTTAGCCCTATTTCAGCCCAACGATATGATTTCTCAAAAATAAAAATGAACAATAAATCAAATTTACCTTTTTATGATGGCCTTTAGGTATGACATCAGCTTATCACATCAACATCCTACACATATATGAATCCATCTCCAAAATATGCATTACCAAGCTTCTCCTTTTCTAGCACACATATCAGGGTCTTCATACCTTCTTCATGGAGATGTCATAACTAATCTGTCTAGTCAATATCAGATGTTGATTCCCTATCTTATCTCATAGATGCATCTTCCCACGAACCCTTCTTTCATATTCTTCGCATATTTCTTTCCTCGGGATCTTCTTTACATGGTTCTTTCAACTTAGGAACCATGATTGTCAACCACCTTAAGATCTTCATGAGGTTATATAATGTTGATTTCACCTTGTCAATATGTAGAAGAGTTCAAGGAACATTGCCTACTTGCCTTCATGCATATTTCTAATGGGAGATATTTTTCCTCTTCAATCATGATCACGAGATGGAGCATTCAATCATTCTTTTTGCACTAATTTACATGCCTCTTCCTTCTTTTGGTCAGCTAGACTTCCTTTTAGCAATTCCTTTCTTCACTTGAAGATAAAAGTACTTCAACCATCTTCACATGTTGCACATATTTGACATCATACTTTACCAGTGGATCCCACACAAGGTGGAATGCATACTATCTGCAAGGCACTTGCTTTCTTCATAGTAGGGGTTAACCTTCTCATAAATATTCTAGTGGAGAATCCTTATGATCCTCATTCTGCAAATGTTCCTCTCTAATATTCATGATATATGATGATATCTCTTTATCTTCTATCTTGATATATGAATTTATCCAACCATGTCTATTGTTACTTTGGTTGTCCTTATATGCTTCCAATGAAGATGTCATGAGCTACTTCCTTTCTATGATGACTGGTTCAACCATATATACTTCTACTTTGACTGACCTATCATGCCAATATGATGATGTCATCTTTATCTCAACTATAATGCATCCTATCATTTTATTAATGCATTCCATCATGACTACTATATTCTTACAAACAAAGTGATGAGAGAGTGAGAGTGAGAGTGATTCCTCCTTAATATGATTTCTTAGATGAGTTGAAAATGTTGTATTAAAATTTCCTTATCTCAAGCTATAAAATATATACCCATATATGAAAAGACAAAAAGGAAATTATGCCTTAAGAAATTGGGATGGAAAAAAAAAGGTCCACCAACTATACAAGTCATAGGAAAGTCAACAAGTCTAGTGTCAACAAAAGCTATAACAGAAAAGTATGTTGATCCAAGTGTACCAATGGTAAAAATTTATATCAATGTAATGACCCATCTCGAATTATGCGCAAAATATGATTATTAGCATGCATATGATAGATATATATGCATGCATCATATGCATTGCACTAGTATACACGTTAGTTTATTATACAAAATGTCTAAGTACAACTTAAATGCATTAATAATTAAAGTATTAATTAATACCTAATTATCAAGGAATATAATAAGACATATTAATATTCATTAATATAATTTAATTAAATAATAAACTATTATAAGACGGGGTTATGAGTCATAAATGAAAAATATGAAGAGACAAGGACTCTCGAAAAGACTTGTAACCAACTCGAAATAAATTAATCATAAATAAGAGTCATCCCATAGATTCTTATTTTATTTGAAAGGGGCATTGAACCGACTCAAATAAGTTAGTGAGAAATAAAAGCACCTCTAATAAATATATATTTTATTCGAAGAGAACCATGACCGATTCAAGAGCTCATTCATATAGATTTAAAGAAAATAAAAGATGGCAAACTAGGGTGTTAAAATATACATTTTAAGGATAAGGTCAAGCGGGGTGGGGGGTTTCTTTAGTGAGAATAAACCTTCCCTTTATAAGGAATCGATTTAGAGAAGAATGGGGTATTTTTCATTAGAGGAGAAATGTGATAAGGGGGAAGGATTGAGAAGCTCTGGGAAAAACCTTGTTACTCGGATAATAATTAGGGGAAGAGCCTTGGGGCTCAGGATTCGACTATAGATCTATGAGACTTGGGCTCTGATCTTGGAGTTTTGGGCACGAGGTCTAGAAGATCAAAGTCTTTTGGGTCTAGGAGTTGGAGAGGTTGATCCCAAATAAGCTGAAAGGAATTGATCAGTTTGGAAGCATGAGCACCAAGATCGATGTTATTTGAGAATCAACATCAACCAAGAGAAAACCAGGTATGTTTTGATGTATAAATTAGTATGTTTGAATTTGATTTTGAAGAAATTATGCTTGATAGAAATTTAAACTTAATAATAGGTCTCACAATCAACGATATTTCCATTCCAAATACTTTAATTGACTTAGGTGCAACTATCAATGTAATGACTATGGAAATGATGGAATATCTAAAAATATATATTCTTTGACCAATACCTACAATCTTAGAATTAGCAAACATATCAAAAGTAAATCTTGAAGTTTTGATTGAAGATATTATTGTTTCTTTGGATTCATGGGAGTATAATGTATATTTTATAATTCTTCAACCTAAATCTAACTTAGGAGGACATCCCTTAATCCTTGGAAGACCTTGGATGAAATGATTGATGCATTCATTAGTTTTAGGTCAAGGATCATGACTATCACAAAAGGAACTAAAAGAAAGCAATTCACACTCTACCCCCTCGTAAATCTATACATGAATTGAAACATGGGTTATGGCTTGAAGAACTAACTTGAAGAAGGAATTTTTCAACATGTTTAACACTCATTCAAGCTATGAATCTTAAAGAAGGAAATGACGAAGATCCCCTTAATAATTTAGTTTCCAATCTAGATTTTGTAGATCAAAAAAATTCTCAAAAAAATTCCACTAATCATCTTTTGGAGCAAAGTTTTCAAGAAACTCGTACTATGAATTCCTTACAATATTTATTCCAAACTATATTTTGTGTAAACTCAATGTTATGTTCTCGTAGTAAAATCATTGAAATATATAATGTTAATAGTTTAACTGTCTATTCTATTTTACAAAATATCTTAGGAAAAATAATTAATTCAATTGTTACAAAAGTATTATAAAACATTCAACTAGAACTATACATATATGAAAGATATTTATCATGATACATGCGTCCATCATATTCATACAAAAGATAATGTTAGACTTGTTAGGAAACCTCAAAGAAGAATGAATCCAATGGTAACAGAGATAGCAAAAGAAGAACTTAAAAAATGATTAAAAATAGACCTTTTTTATTATCATATCTTAGATAGCTAGTGGGTTTCTCCCTTGGTGGCAATGCCTAAAAGAATGAAAAAGGGCGAATATGTATTGACCACCGAGAATTGAACAAAGAAACTCTAAAACATCACTTCCCTTTACCCTTTTTTGATCAAGTCTTGGACACATTAGCAAGAAAGAAATATTGTTTTCCCTCGATGGATTTAGTGGCTATGATAAAATTAAAACAACTCTAGAGGATCAAGATAAGACAACCTCTATATGTCATTGGGGGACATATGATTATAAAGTACTACCCTTTGGAATATGTAATTCACCTAACACATTTCAAAGGGAAAATTTAGCCATTTTTATTGATTTAATACATGAATGAGTAGAGGTTTACATGGATAACTTTTTAGTGTATGGATTTTTTTTTCAAAGAAGCTTTCAATAATCTAGGAAAAGTTTTGGTAAGATGTCTAGAAATAAATCTAGCACTTAGTAATGAAAAATGTTTTATTACTAACTGAAGGCATTATACTCAATCATCAAGTATTTCTTATAAGGATCAAAGTAGATCCAACCAAGATAGAAGTAATTGTTGAAATATGTAACTAGGTTCGATCTTCAGAATGACATATATAATCATGATTTTGTGTATTTTTTGTAAAGAGAAAAAAAAAATATTACTGTCATTCTTGAGGCATGGATTTCATGCTCAAGGGAAATTTATTTTTAGGTCAAGCGCCCATTGAGTGCTTATAGTGCTTGTCAATGAGACTGCATGTTAGGTCCCTATAATACTAGTGTAGACCCTTATTGATATTGTTAGTGTAGCCCCATTATTGTTATTATTGTGCCCATGTAGTTCACATATTGTTATTATTGTGCCCCATATAAGCCCACTATTTTTATTGTTGTGCCCTTAAATTATTATTGTTATGTAGGCTCTGATTATATTGTGACCCCTTAGACTCCTATATATAGAAAGGAGGTTTTGTCATTTGAATCATCTAAGAATTGTTCACTTATGTAATGTAAAGGAGGTTTCCCCCTCACAGAGACTAATTTATAAGTCTTTGATCTATACTTCCTTCTATTTTGTGAGCTATTTGCATAATATTTGGTATCAGAGCTTGGGATTCTAGGGTTTCGCTTCTTCAAACATGTCATCTTGGAATTTTCGCTTTAATTATTATTATTATTATTATTATTTTTATGAGGCTTCAAAAGCTAAAATTTTTACCACACGGAGCCAAAATCATGGTGAACTTTGTGTAAACAATTCAGATCTTTATTCACTGTATTTTCAGAGATATGATCTGGGGAAGTTAGGGTTTCTGCAGGCTTCAAATGTCAGTCTCAAATGGGTGACCTAGGGAAAATCATCATAACTTTCATTTCAGGAATTGAAATTTATTTATGTAAGATGTGGCTAAAAGTGCACAGATTGTAATTTTTCGTGTAGCAATTTTAGAGTCGAAGGTTGAAACAATGACATGTGGCACTTCGTACAAGTTCGATCTACTGAACTAGTCTATACTCAGTACATCGTGGGAGATTGGGCATAAATTTATCTTGAAGAATCCAAATTTGGTTTGAATTATAGAATTGGAAAGACAATTCAGAGGGATACCACAAGACCGAATTTTAGATCTTGGAGATCCAAAATCACATAGATATAATAGTTTCAATATCAAGCTCCTAAAAAGCTAGAAAAAGGTGTGTATTTTTTAAATTTGCATAATTTTTGTTTGAAGAATCAATTTGACGTGATTCAAAGTGTTTTTTGAAGCATATATATCAGTATTTGGTCCTAAAAGTCTGCTCAAACAAAATAATTCTACACCCATTAAGCCCTCAGAAAGCTCTACTATGATGCATCAAGAGGAAGAAGTGCAACATGATATATCAAAATTGCGAGACCAAGTGCAACAAATTTCGCTTTTGTAAAGAGTAAACAAAAATGAAATGGAAGCTAAGATGGATGGTTTGAAGAATGGTTTAAAGTCAGTCATGGATGGTTTGAAGAGAAACATGGATGGTTTGAAGAATGGCATGGAAGCTAAAATCGACGTTATAGAAGAAAAACTGAAAGACAACATGGAAGACATGAAGAATGGTCTAAAAGCAGACATGGAAGGTTTGAAGGAAGGTTTGATAAAGTTTCTACAAAAAATGATTCCCAATGGAGGAAAGGTAGTAGATGAAACTTATGATGAGAAAAAAATAAATGTTAATCATGATTTCATAGACTATAATGTTGGATTGAAGACCCACCATATTCCAAAGATCGATATGAGGAAGTTTGATGGCAAGGATCTAGTAACATGGATACTACAGATGGAGCAATACTTTGATCTCCATAATGTGCAAAACACACAAAAGGTACACATTGCAACTTTATATTTAGAACCCAATCAATTTGTATGGTATCGATGGCTTTGTTATCGTAAACCACTTGTCATTTGGTCAATTTTCACGAAGGAAATGACAACACATTACGAGGATACAAAAATCATCACCTTCTTTAGCCAATTGATAAATCTCAAACAAAAGGGTTCAATGGTGGAGCACATTCAGGACTTTAAAAAATTGAATATAAGGGTAAATGATATTCCATAGGAGCATAGGATTGATGTCTTCATAGGGAATTTAAAGGATACATCCAACATGAGGTTCGCCTTTGGGAACCTAATTCATTGGAGAAGATTCAGGTTGGCAAAAAAAATTGAAAGCAAAATTATGGCAACAAGGAAGCCTACCACTCACAACTGTAAATATGAAGTGTTGTTGCTCCTATCCTTCCATAACCTCCAAGGTTGACACCACAACAATTGGAAGAAAAAATATCAAAAGGGCTTTGTTACAGTTGTGATAGAAAATACACTAAAGGTCATAAGTGTGCCGAGAATATATTATTTTACATAGATTGTGAAGAGGAGGAAGAAAATGAACAATAAACTTCCAAAGAAGAGGATATACACCAGGAAACGACCTTAGAGAAAGAAGAAATGAATCCGATCATAGCTTGTAATGCACTGACATGAATTACCACTCCTCAAACTCTCAAGATAAAAGGACATATCAGGAAGAAAAAGGTAATATGATTTATTGATTCAGGTAGTACCAATAATTTTATTCATTGTAAGATAGCCAAGGAATTGAATTGCTTCCTATATCCAACACCAGAGTGTCAAGTGATGGTTGTAAACGGAGGAACTATAAATTTCTCTATAAAGTGCCATAATATCAAGCTAACCATGGGGGAAAATGTATTTAATAACCAAATGCTTTCCATTACAATGGGTGGTGATGATGTTCTACTAGGAGTTCAATGGTTACAATCTTTGGGTAATATAGGATTTTATTTATTTATTTATTTATTTATTTTTCAGGAAGGAAAGGAAGTTGAATTAAGGGGTATCGCAAGGAAACTAGGAAAGATAATCAACTCTAATGGCATGAAAAAGTTTCTAAATAAATAACAACGAGGCGTAATTACACAATTGTGCTCACTAGAATTTCAAACATCAAAATCATTTATTTCTCCAGATCTCGAAAAAGTCTTGGACAATCATTCCAAGGTATTTGAGACTCCCAAATTCCTCCCACCTATTCATGATCATGATCATTCTATTAATTTGATTCCAATATTTTTTCCTCCAAACATCAGGCCTTACGTATATCCCTATGCCCAAAAGAGAAAAATTGAACATATGATTGCAAAAATGTTAGAGGCAGGTATAATTCAACCTAGTCAAAGTTCTTTCTCTGCTCCAGTAGTATTGGTGCACAAGAAGGATGGATCTTGGTGCATGTGTCTGGATTATAGAGAGATAAACAAGTTCACTATTAAAGACAAATTTCCCATTCATGTCATTGATGAATTATTGGATGAATTACATGGAGAAATTTACTTCACCAAGTTGGATCTTCATTCAGGAGATCATCAAGTTAGAATGAAGACTAAAGACATTCTGAAAACAACATTTAGAACTCATGAGGGTCATTATGAATTTTTGGTGATGCCTTTTGGCCTTACCAATGCACCTTCTACATTTCAAGGGTTGACAAATTCCATTTTCAAACCCTTCCTTGGAAAAATTGTGTCAGTATTTTTTGATGATATACTAATCTATAACAAGTCTTGGAAGGGTCATGTTCAACATGTTGACAAGGTACTCAAACTATTGGAGGAGAAACAATTATATACAAAAACCTCCAAATTTTTCTTTAGAGTCCCGGAGGTGGAATATCTGGGTCACATTATATCTCGTGAGGGTGTTTAGGTATACCCTAACAAAATTAAAGCCATTAAGGAATGAAAATTACTGACAACCATAAAGCATTTGCAAGGATTTCTTGGGTTAACAGGGTATTATCACAAGTTTGTTAAGAATTATGGGAGAATAGTGTTAGTGTCAGTTTTTTAATACTGCCATCAGTGATCAAATTTACTCTTTTGCATTTGCATAGGAGGAGTCCCATACTATAAATTTTCAATCATTCCATTAGGTCATGGATTCATTGATGGTAGTGGTCTTTCATCAGTTTTCCCTCATGTGAAAACTTGTTGATTCTCCTCTCTATGGTCTTCAGTCATGATTCACTTTCACTCCGCAATTCATGTTATTAGGTCATAGGGTTGGTCTCATTAGGTGCTAGGGTCTCATCATGGTCAAATTAATGAGGAAAGCGTCAATAAAAGCAGCAAGGACACGAGGATGTCTAATAAACTAAAAAACATGGTATCTAGAAAAATCAAAGAGTTGTTCTTTCAGCTGAATGTAATCTTCACCTCAAAACATGTTTTGAGGTGAAAAACAGGGTACTTTGCTTTGATTATCATCTTTTATGTAATTTTATGTCTCCATATGTAATAAGTTGAACTGCAGAAGCTGTTATCTCCATAAAGCCAAAGGGGCTTTTTCTCTGCTTGGTTTCCAAAGGTGTTCTCCACAGTATTTTCAGTGTAAATCACGTTTTAAGTATGTTCATCAGAAAGAGCTCGGAAAGAGATTTCCAGTGATATACCATGCTCCCAAAACTGACTTCTGGATTGGAAGATGTGCCTAAATGAATAAAATCCCCCAAAAGCCTAACCTTACCCTTCTTTCTCATTTGGTCCCTTAAACTCTATAATTTCTATCTTTTCATATGGTTTTAAAATATTCATCGCAAAAGCCCCTTTGAACTTTCATTTCCGTCTCGTACAAACCTCCGATGCGATTGATCGCATCGCAAAATTACATAGGCCGCTGATCGCAACATTTCTGATGCGATTGACCCATCCCTGATGCCGCCGACCCAGTCGCGTCGCAAAGCATCGCAAAGTCCGATCGCATCATCACAATCCCCTTCCTCCGATCCGATCAGTCCAATCATATCGCAACTTTGCAGTGTTCCCGCAAACTCATGACCCCACTCTTCCGATTTCCCAATGCGATTAATCGCGTATCGCCCATCGTAATCGGAAATTCTCCAAACATTTAACTCCAAACCCCCTCCTCTTCTAACCTCCGATTGCGATGCACGGTCCCACCTGAAAATCCTTCCGCTCTTTTCAAAAGAAAATGGGCCTTTCTCTGTGTTATAGCGCAAATTTCATTTCATTTTTGTTTTAAAAGGACTTTTCCTGCATCGCAAGTTTCCATCGCATTTTGCATTTCCGCCGATGCAATTAACCCACCTCCGATGCCTCCGATCCGATCATCCCATTGCATCGCAAGTTTTCATTACGACATGCTCCCGCTCCCCTTCGGCTATGATTTGCGATTGCGATTGCGATTTTCCCTGGGTCCCACCATAAATCTTTTCCGCCCATTCAAGATAAAAAGGGTTTTTTCATTTGTAAAAGTGATAATTCGATTATCATAGTTTTAAAAAGATTTCTTAAGTCCCTCATCTCACCGGCCTTTTTCCAATGTTTCCAGCGCTCCATTTCCTCCATCGCACATCGCATATCGCGATTTCTCCCCACCATATGTTATGACCACCCCTTCCGCTGCGATTTGCGATTACGATTTCCCTGGTCCCACCAAATCTTTCCGCCCATCGCACCATCGGCTTCCCATCGCATCGCAAGTTTTTAATCGCTCCATTATGCAAGTGTGCCCTTCCCCTTTCCAATGCGATTTGCGATTGCAATTCGGGCCCACCATCCTTTCCTTTCACTCTTTTTCATTGAAAAAGAGACTTTTCTTCATTAAAACGAAAAATGTGATTTTCATTGGTTTCAAAGGCATTTTTCTTCGGCAGAGGGTTTTTCTTCAAAGAGTAAAGGCCAGGAGCTAAATACAAACGCAAAATCATTTTGGCCTCTTCAACAACGACTAAAAAAGGGATCGGTTCTTCGAATTTCTTCTTCTCATTCATTGGGTATGACAACAAATTTTTCCAGGCGGTGAAATGTATTGCTCCTTCTTTTTAGGGGCATATTGTTGGTTTATTTTCTATGTTCAGATTTTAGTTTCTGGGCGGGTGAAACAACTCCTCCTTCTGTGGATCTACCCCCTTTGAAACTGATCTATTTAATGTAGTTTTTCATCATTTTTAAGAGGAAAGCAAAAGGTGGGATAAGTGGGAATCATTGAGGATGCTCTGCACTCCATTTTGTAACAGTTTGGCAAAGAATTAATAAAGAAATGCAGCACTGATTTATGGGATCCCTGTGGTATGGATTTTAGCACTGTCCTTTCTTTGTTATCATATGTTAATTGTTATGTTTTCCATTCATTCATTCATATTTCTGTTTGGATGTTTTTCAAGATAGATAGGTAGAATCCATTGTATAATGCTCTGCCTTCGGAAAATCATTCAATACTCTATGTTTTTTGCTATTTGAAGAGGATCCATCTCCTATACCATTTTCAGCTTCTCACCAGTCTTAAACACTCCATCATCATTTAAATCGAGTTATTAAAATCCATGCCTACCTTGCCCCATAGAATACCCTGTATCTCTGATTTAATTCCCCATATTCAAACTGGCCAGCCCCATCTGATCCATACAACCCTGAAAATTGATAAAACATTTCGAGCTACTATACCTAGCCTAAAATCATTTGCAGTTATATTTCATTGAACATTTTTCACGAAGAGAGCCCTCTCCTGACCTTGTAGGGCTAGCTACAAGGTTGAGTGTGGTTTGAAGTTACCGTGATTTTCCTTCCTTCAGCCCGAGGTTCAAATGAGGTGCTAACAAATAGTAGCACCTATAACAACATTACTAAAGAAAGATGCATTTTCTTGGACTCTAGAAGCAACTAAGGCCTTTGAACATCTGAAAGAGGCAATGTGCCAAGCACTAGTCTTAGCTACTCTAGACTTCGCAAAAAACTTTACTGTGGAATGTGATGCCTCAGGAAATGGAATTGGTGTTGTTTTAATGCAATAAGGAAGACCCATTACTTTTAAAATTCATCCAATCAAAGGAAAGTATTTACAAAAACCTATTCATGAGAAGGAAATGTTGGAAATACTACATGCATTAAAGATATGGCAACCTTAGCTAATGGGAAGACACTTCAAAGTAAAAAGAGATCATGATAGTCTTAAATAATTTTTAGAACAAAGATTATCTTCAGAAGAGCAACAAAAATGGGTCACAAAGATGTTGGGTTATGACTTTGAAATCATCTACAAAAAAGGTAAGTTAGATGTTTTTGCGGATGCACTCTCAAGAAAGGATGAGGATGTAGAAGCATTACTTTGCTCCATTTCTATTATCCAACCAGATTGGATAACCAAAGCAAAGGAGGAATGAAAGAATGAAGAAGAAGTGTGGACACTCATTCAAAAGTTACAGCAAGATCCCAGTACATATGATACATTTAGCTAGAAAAATGATTCATTATGGTACAAAGATCGCTTATATATTTGTAAGAATTCCCAACTAAAACAAATAATTCTTTTGGAATTGCAGACCTCTCCCTTGGGAGGAAACTCAGGATTTTTAACAACTCATTAGAGTCTCAAGAAGGATTTTTTTTGGGATGGCCTCAAATATGATATTCAAAAGTTTATGGCGGAATATTTGGTTCGCCAACAAAATAAAGTTGAGACAATTAAGACCTCGGGTCTGCTACAACCTTTATCCCTTCCAAGTCAACATTGGGAGGAGGTTTCAATGGATTTTATCACAAGTTTACCCAATTCCGAAGGAAAGAGTGTCATCATGGTGGTAGTTGATAGACTTACCAAGTATGCACACTTTTGTACATTATCTCATCAATTTAAAGCCAGTACAGTTTCTACTGCATTTATGGAAACAATTCAAAAGCTACATGGAAACCCAAATATTATTGTAAGCGACAAAGATCCCATTTTCACTGGAAATTTTTGGACAGAATTTATTTCATGTATGGGTACTCAAATAGCTCATAACTCATCTTATCATCCTCAATCTGATGGGAAAAATGAGATAGTGGACAAATGTTTGGAAGGATATCTTCGTTTATTTGTATATGATAAACAAACACAATGTGTCAAGTGGTTACCTCTCGATGAATGGTGGTATAACACTTCCTTCCATACTGCAACAAAAATGACCCCATTTATGGCTCTTTATTGATTTCGTCCACCGCCCATCACATCATATTTAATAGAAAATTATAAGGTTCAAGCAGTGGAAGATCACATCGAGCATCAACAACAATTTCTTGAACTGTTAAAGGATAACCTCACTTTGGTGCATCCTCAAATGAAGCGACAGACAAATCAACATCACAATGAAATAAGTTTTGATGTAAGTGACTGGGTATTTTTACGACTACAACCATACAAACAAATGTCCCTCAAGTAAGCTAAGAAGGATAATAAATTATCACCAAAGTACTATGGTCCTTACAAGGAGTTGCAAAATATTGGTACTATGGCGTACAAACTGGAGCTTCCTGCATCTTCCAGAGTGCACCCAATTTTCCATGTTTTATGCTTAAAGAAGGTTATAGGTGACAAGCTCTAGTTCAAACAATATTGCTAGAACTTTATGAGGAAGGAAAAATGATATTTCAACCTGAAGCAGCCACATAAACAAGAACTTGACAACCAAGAAATCGATCAATTTTAGAGTATCTCATAAGGTGGAAGAACTTACCCACTGAAGATTACACATGGGAGGATGAGAATTTTATACAGAAGCATTGAGAGATAATTAGGCATTGAGGACAACACTTTTTTGAAGGAGAGGGGCATGATAGGTCCATATAATGCTTGTGTAGCCCGTTATTTTTATTATTAGTGTAGCCCCCTTATTGTTATTGTTGTGCCCATGTAGTCCCGATATTGTTATTATTGTACCCCATAGTAGCCCACTATTGTTATTGTTGTGCCCTTACATTATTATTGTTATGTAGGCTCTAATTATATTGTGACCCCTTGGACTCCTATATATAGAAAGGAGGTTTTGTCATTTGAATCATCCAAGAATTGTTCATTTATGTAATGTAAAGGAGGTTTCCCCCTCGAAGAGGTTGATTTCTAAGTCGTTGATCTATCTTTACTTCTATTTTGTGAGCCATTTGCATAACACTACCAGTTTATCGAGTCATTGTGATGTATGGAATACCCTTTTCGACATGTTGCATCTTGTAAAGAAAATTTATTAGAGTCAAAGACCCTCCAAGACTTTGTCAATGGGTAAGCAACAAGTTGGCCTACATGAAATATCAAGTAAACCTCATCGAAGTAATTCGTACCCCTAGAAAACCTATATATAAGAAGGAACTCGACCTCATTTGTACATACAACAAACAATTTCTATCTGCTTAAGAAAGAATCTGAAAAAGGACAAAAATCAAGGATAAGAAGAATAAAAGCAAGATCGAAGTTTTTTGGGGTTCTCTCTCTCTCTCTCTCTTGTGATTAGGGTTTCAAAAGTTTTTGGGCAAGTCGAAGTGCTTGAAATTTGCTAGGCAAGTTGAAGTGCTGGAAAGTTGTTGGGAAAGTCGAAATGTTAGAAAGTTGTTGGTAAAGTTGAAGTGCTAGAAATTTCTTGGGCAAGTTGAAGTGCTGGAAAGTTGTTGGGAAAATCGAAGTGCTAAAAAGTTGTTAGGCAAGTCGAAGTGCTGAAATTCTATCGGTCAAGTCAAAGTGTTGGAGAAACTGGCAGCACGCACAATTTTATAGATTCAACCATGGCCAAAAGACTCAACCTCTTTACTTTTCCCATGCCTAATATGAAGGTAATGGTGGCCGATGGTAAGAAGATTGAACAGGTAGGAAAATGCCATAAAGTCAAATTGCAGATTAAAGACTTTAATTTAGAATCTCCATTCTATGTCGTACCACTCGGAGGAGTAGATGTGGTTTTAGGAATTCAGTGGTTACAAACCTTGGGTACTTATTCGGCCAACCATCAGAAGCAGTTTATAAGCTTTAGGTGGGAAGGGCGGAAGCACAAGTTATTTGGATTCCAAGCCTCAGAAAATCAAATCGTATCATCATCCCAGATGATGAAGATGATCCGAAAGGGAGCGCCAACCTATATAGTCTAATGTCATCATTTAGAGATGTTATCTACAAAAGTCAACCACGAAGAATCACAGGAGGTACAAGCTCTAGTTCAGAAACATGAGAAGGTATTTCAAGATCTACCAATGAAGATGCCTCCTCATAGGGAAATCGAACATACCATAGAAGTCAAGGCAGGATCAGACCCTATTAACATCAAGCCTTATCGCTACCCACATCACCATAAAACGGAAATTGAGAAGATAATCCAAGACCTTTTAAAATGTGGGGTCATTTCAAAAAGTAAGAGTCCGTATGCTGCCCCAGTTATATTGGTAAGAAAAAAAGACGGATCGTTTCGGCTATGCATTGACTATAGAGGATTAAATAAGATAACAATTAAAAATAAGTTTCCAATTCCCTTTATCGATGAAATGCTGGATGAACTCCATGGCGCAAAATATTTCTCTAAATTGGATTTAAGGTCAGGTTATTACCAGATCCGAATTAGATTGGAAGATATACCAAAAACTGCATTTCAAACACATGAAGGTCATTGTGAATTTAAAGTAATGCCCTTTGGGTTAACCAATGCACCAGCTACGTTCCAAGCCACTATGAACGAGTTATTTCGTCCATATCTCAGGAAATTTGTACTAGTATTTTTTGATGATATTTTGATTTATAGTAAAACTTGGAGGGAGCATTTGCAACACTTGGATAAAGTTCTCACGTTACTAGAAGACCATCAATTTTATGCAAAAAAATCCAAATGCACCTTTGGAAAAGAAGAAGTTGAATATCTGGGACACCTAATATCCCATGAAGGAGTAAAAGTGGATCCTTCTAAGATTAAGGCTATAAGGGAATGGAATAAACCAGTGAATATATCCAAGCTCAGAGGATTTTTAGGATTAACGGGATATTATCGAAGATTTATTAAAAATTATGCGCATCAAACTGCACCTCTTACAAATCTTTTAAAGAAAAATTCGTTTAAATGGAATGAAGAAGCAGGGAAATGTTTTAAAGATTTGAAGGAAGTAATGGCTAATGCACCAGTATTGGCAACTCCTGACTTTTCTAAACCATTTGTCATTGAATGTGATGCCTCGGGATTCGGTATTGGTGCAGTATTAATGCAAGAAGGGCACCCTATTGCTTTTGAAAGCAGAAAACTAAATAAACGTGAGCGTCTCAAGTCCACATACAGTAAGGAAATTCTCGCAATTATGCATGCATTAGCCAAATGGAGTGTAAAAACTCTGGTAAACTTGATAAATATATATTATTAATGATGAAAAGATGAGATGATTACAATGAGGGATCGCCTAGGCTTTAAATACAGCCTCAAGGTGTCCCTTGGCGAAGAGGCATGATCTTTGATCATGCCCTTTCAGTTAATAACCTAAGATAACTAAATCTAATTAATAAATAATAAAATATACATAACACAAGGAGAGCAATAAGTTGGTTGGGTCATAAAATTTCCTTGCATGGAAGAAGATGAAAAATTTGATCCTCATAGAAAATGAAGTCATTGGACATATTAAGGGTTCAATTGTCGAACCACCAAAAGAATAAGTTGAAGCTCTAGAAAAATATTGAAAGGGGAAATAAGGTCTCAAATAATCCTTATAGAATCAATCAAGGACTTCCTCATCCCTTATGTGGAAAAATTGGGGAAGTCAAAAGACATCTATGACAAACTGGTAGAATTGTTCTTTGTAAGCACTGCAAGAGGAGTGATATCTTTGAGAACTGATCTATATAAAATGAAGGTATCAAAGGAAGAAGGGATAGCCTCATATATTATGAGTGTGTCACAAATACGAGACCAACTGTAAGAGTTAGGGGAAAAATGTATGACAAAGAGATGACCACTGTGGTGTTCAATGCACTACTTGATGAAAGGGGAAACTATGTATCAAGCATATATGGAAAGAAGGAATCAACCCCATTCAGTGAACTCTGGTCATTATGAAAGACTGAAGAAATCAAGTTGAAGGCAAAAATTGATGTGGGATCAAATGAAAAAGTTCAAGCATTTGCTGCCAAGGCTAGGAGAAAAGGAAAATTTGTGAAGTTTGGTCCTAAGAAAAAAGAAGAAGATCGATATGTCAAAGATACAATGTTATGGTTGTCAGGAATATGGGAATTTAAAGAGATATTGTATGAGACTCGAGAAGGACAATAAGAAAAGGAAAGAAAGGAATGAAGCCCATGTCACCGAAGAAGTGGAAGAACCCGAGAAGAAGAAATCAAAGAAGGAGGAAGTGAAAGATATCGAATGTGAATGAGATAATCTCAGTTATTATTAGTTTTGTAAAATATAGGTATCATGATAGCAAGCATTGTTAGCATGAATCATATTCGAAGCATATAATTGAAGAAAGAGCTCGTGACATCATTATAGAAACTTGAAAGCATAACTGAAGTAGAAGTCTACATGGATATAGTAGTCATCATAGAAAGGAAGTATCTCGTGGTAACCTCATTAAAAGCATAAATATTATACATGGTTGAAAGTCATATAGCATGATAGAAGATAACAAGAATTCATCATACAAAATCATCATTAGAAAGGATCATTTGCAAGACAAGGATAATCAAGATCCTCTATTGGAATCTTCAATAGAAGTTTCACCTCTATTTGAAAGAAGCAAGTGTCTCGTTGATCATTCCACCTTTTGTGGGATCCATGGTTTATAAAGAAGATGGTATGATGAAAAAGGAGTGCATCATGTCAAGATGGTTGAAAAACTTTCAAGAAAGGAAAGGAAGTTTCGGAAGGAAGTCTAGATGACCAAAAGGGAGAAAAGAGGTATGTATATATTTGATAGATTAAGTCATGTCTTCATATAGTTGTATATATCATGGGTGAATGCTCTAACTCAAGAGCATGATCAAAGAAAAAGGATCTCCTCGTTTGGAAAGATGCATATGTATTGAACTATTTCACATATTGATAAGATGAAATCAACATAATATGTCCTCATATGGAATATGAGGTGGTTGAAAAAGATAAAGGAACTATGTATAAAAGTTCATGGGAAGCAATATGTGAAGAAAGGAAGAAGAGTTTGTGAAAAATGTAACTATAGTCACATAAGATAAGTAATCAACATATGATGACTAATATAATTGGCTAGGAAATCTCCATGGAGAAGGTATGAAGAGTCCGATAAAGTCTATAAAGTAAGGATACCCTTGACATTAAATATATTTGATATGTGTTTATGAATGTGTAAGATGTTGATGTTGCAAGCAATCAGATGTCATAATGAAAGGCCATCATAAAAGGTAACTTTCATTGGATGTTCATTTTTATTTTTGAACAACATTTGGTTGGGTTGAAACAAGGTTATCGAAAGAGAGTTGTAGATGTTAGCTATAACTAGATCCCATGGGAATGGATGAAAGATCCTGAAAGAAATTGTAACAACCTTGGTCAAAACTTCATGTAAATAAAAGTTAATAAAGGAAAAAATAATAACCACGGTCATGGGACACGTATTCCAAGCCAAATGTTAGGGAAAACATCCTAATGTGGGTGTTCATTTGGTTTATTATGGCTAAGGAAATTGGCAAAGGCAGTGGCAAAGGATTTGGAAAGGGAAAGTAGCATTTTTGGCAATTTATTTATGAAAATAATGGAAATTAGGAGAAAAGGAAGGTGAAAGGTCACAAATTTAATGGGAGGAGGAAAATGAAGGAAAATAATGGAAAACTAAAGAAAATATAGGCCTCATTAATAAAAAGTCTTATGAGGATCAGTTGGTACCTTTTGTCAGTTCATTTTTGGAGCTCTCTCTTTATTCTCTCTCTCTCTCTCACACACTCTTGGACACTTAGAGTTTTCTTGGAGCACTCTATCATTGGATCAAGAAAGGCAAAGGAAGGACAAAGATGGCAAAGGTAGTCAAAGATCAATCAAGGAAGAGCGATATCAAGCAAATATAATGGGTTTACTTCCAAGTATCAATTTGCATGTGTTATTTCCTTTGTAGATTTGGCAAGCATGGTACATGCATGTGTGTATTTGGCTCTTTTGTTGTCATTGGCATGGGATTTTCCAAGTGTGACAATGTTATTCATCCTATCCTTGCCATTTTCGGATAGCCATGGTGTGATGGGTTCTCTTGTATTTAGTTGATATGGATTTATGGATGGTTTCAAAACTGATTGAGGTGGTATTTGAAAGAAAAAACACATATCCTAGGAATCCCTGGACTGGAGAAGGTGGGATTGCGGTAAAGACATATTTCATGTGCCTTGGTAGGCCTAGGAATCCTCCATCAATGAATGACATGATATATGTTAAATCCTAGAGGTGTCTGCCCTTGAACAAGCATAGGAATCCTTGACCAATGTATGATGGGATATACGATAAATCCTAGAGGGTGGAGTCTCGATTAGGCTTAGGATTCCTCAACCGGTGAATGGGGGAATATATGGTAAAGCCTAGAGACTAAGAGGAAGGAAAATTCCTCACGGTGTAGGTAGATAAATCTGGTGGCATCCATGCCTGTTTAGGGCCTAGTGATCCGGTGGCAATTGCAGTAAATCCCGAGGAAACATGGTTTGGTTTTGAGTCCCACATTCATGCTTGGAATATAGAACGAGGGTGATTGGATGAAAGAAAGATTTGGTTTAGCCGATACATGGTCGGGTGGTTCGTGGAAGTCCTAAACCTGGTTGGTTTTTTCATTCATTAATTAGAGCCTCTTCTCCTAGTATTTTATGTGTAAATGTATTGGTTTATATGTGGATTTTATGGATGTTATATCCTTGTTATTTATGTTGGTTATATCGTTGTTATGAGTGTGTTTTTATGACAAACTTGATGTATTGTTCTCATCGTGTTTTTATTAGCAAATAAATGTACAATGTATATATGTCCTAATAGATGATAATGCAAATATTGTGATAAGGCAACAATTCTTCTTTACGAATCTCAAATAAGTATGAGACCCTTATGCTCATATTTGTGACATTTTTGATGGAATTCCTTTCATGGATAGCAAGGGTCATATCAAGTATTTGTATAAAATTTTGCATTGGTATCTTTGTTCCCATGTTATTTATCATTTTTGAAGTTTTCATGAAGTTCTGGGAAGTGGCCTGAGTCCTGGCCCTAAAAAAGTGGCAAGAAATCCAAGGTCGTTGGCACAAAACTAACTGGAAAAGTCCATAGTCACTAGCATGCCTTGCTATGGGAGCGATTGGAAGGCCTCAGTCACTTGTAGGGCTTGTCATGGGAGCAGCGTAAGGTCCAGGTCAATTAAATGATGAGTTGTCTTAGGGGTTGACCACCTGGAAGGGTTGGTTGGCTTCTGAAGGTTCTATTGTATATGTGGAAGGAAAAATTGGTTGTGTTATGTCGGTTCCACTTCCTTAAGGTGACCAAGGAGGTTGAATCACATCAGAGTAGCCTCTCTTCACATTTTTACCCTTGTGGACCGGTTAGCTTGGGTGAATGTGGGAGGGGGGTGTTACAAAGTGGTATCAGAGCACGGTTCACCCCTTCGACTAGATGGGCGGTGTGTCGGTCATGCATACATGTCAATCACGTATGTGTTATTTATTCTTGTGGTATATGTGTTTGTTATGTATGCATGGTGGTGGTTATGGTTGCAGTCGTGTCACCATGTGAAATTTGGTGTGTTGATGTTGGATGTGTTTATCATGAGTATATGCGAGTTATGCATTGGTTATGCATGTCAGTGTTTATATGTTGTTATGCATACAATGACATGGTGATAGATTTCGTGTATGAGGTCATTGTATGTGGTTGGTATGGTTATACATTGGTAACTAGATATTGGTTCAAATGATATTCATATATTGTTATGATTATGATTATACATGTATCATGCTAATTTGGTTAATCTTGCAGATAAGATATCCTCCCCTTAACTATACTGAGGTATGTTGATTATGTTATGTTTTTGTTTAGCTGACATGATATACTTGCAGGAAAGAGATCATAGATGACTAGAAATAAGGTAGAATACAATTCACGATATTCTACCCATGGATCAGATGAGCAGCGTGGTGGTGGGAATTCTTCTGAATTAGCAGACACATTGAGAATTTTGAAGGCATAAATAAGAAGTTGCAAGGCATATAATTACAGGATCATGCATGCAAAGGAGAAACAAGTAGAATTCAATGGAGTAATCCTTTAGATTTTTTCAGAATTGCAAAGACAGGGACCACTTCGGATCAGCCATGTGCAGGAGGACAGGACTAATGGGGCATATGGTAGTAGATCTCATGGTGGGCACATGTCAGATAGAAATGACACGATCAAAGATGACATGCTCTTGGATACTTTGGATAGAGATGATGGACACAAGTTTTATTCTAGTTCTGGTTCTGACAGGCATTATGATCGTCATCATTATCATCCTTACAGGAGGAGTGACAAGGGATATTTTCCAGATGAGTTCAAGAAAGCAAAGCCACCTACCTTTGATGGGGATTTGAAGAAGAGGAAAGATGTTGAGGCATGGTTACTTGGGATGAAGCAATGATTTGAGGTGCATGAGTACATAGAGAACATGAAAGGCAAAATATTTATCTTCAGCCTCAAAGGGAAAGCATACATCTTGTGGGAAGATGTGAAGTGGGTTGAGACATCAGGACAAAAGAGTTGAGTTGGCATGAATTCGAGAGACTTTTCAGGAAGAAATACTTGTCAAGAAGATACTACGACAACAAAGCCAAGGAATTATATGAGCTTAATATGGGATCGATGATAGGTGAGGAGTATAGGGCAAGTTCCTGGAGCTGTTTAGGTATGTACCATATCTTAAGGATGAAAAATAAAAGGTTCAAAAATTTGTTAGTGGATTTCCATTATAATTTAGAGATCGGATTGAGTATGATGAGCCTTGGTCACTTGAGGAAGTTATTGGGAAATTGATGCACTGTTATGAGCAGTCAAAGCGTAAGACATAATCACAGCAGGGCTGGAAAGGGAATGATAAAGCTAAAGGTAAATGGAAGCTGAAAAGAACAAGACCTCAAGATGCAAAAGAGAGAGAAAATGTTGCACCTAACAAGAGTTTCAACGTAGTTAGATAAGTACATGGGTCACAATAGCAGAATATATGTGATGGTAGAGGACAGTTGCAATGTTGGACATGTGGTAAGGGGCATATAAAAATGGATTTTCCACATAATTAGGCTGGTAGTCCTCGTATTTATAATGCACAGGAAGCGGAGGTTGTTGGGATGTTGGAAAGAGAATTATTGTATCTATGCAACATTGGATAATAGGCAAGCAGATCACTAGACATCTATCATTGAGATGACGGTAAGATTTGTGATCATGTTGTTTCTATTTTGATTGAACCTGGATTTAATTATAGTTATGTTAACCCTTGTAACACCTCCTCCCACATTTACCCACTTTGACCGGCTTTCCCGAGGTAAACATGAGCTGAGGGTCACTATGATAAAACTCAAACTCCTATGTGACCTTAAGGAATTGGAGTCGACAACTTAAAACTTTTATGATTTCCCTTAGGTGCCACAGGACCTCCAAGAGTAACCCAAACCCTCCAGGTGTCCAACCCCTGAGACAACTCACTTTTTCCTTGACTTAGAGCCCCAATCACTCCCTTTCTGAGGCCTCCATGTAGCTATGGTTTCCTAGTTGCACTCATAAGCCTTCCTCCATGCGACTATGTAATTTTCTACTAAGTTTTATTCCAGCGACTCTGAATTATGTGCCACTTTTTCAGGGCCAGGACTCAAGTCTCTACCGAGAACTCAATGAAACTTCCAGAGAAGAAAAATGACATAGAAACAATGCTTTTAAACCAAAAGCTAAAACCAAGACTTGAACTGACCATTCCCAGCTAGGATTGACATTCTTTCAAGCACTTGGTAGATAGGTAGCCTTTAGGTCATGAATGCAAGTCTGATCATAGGGGGCTGAAAACTTATTTGAGGTTTAACAATAAGGGTCACTAACTTATCACATTAGCTTTCATAACACCAATTAGGTCTTGCAATCATTAGTCATTCAGTTATAAATAAAAACATGAAAAGAGACATGAGTAAGATCTGTCATAAAACCATGATTATAACCAACACATAACTAGATAAGTAAAAATAAGAGAATAACCATTAAATCCACATAATAACCAATACATTTCCCTGTCAAAAGAAACAAAAACTTAGAATTTATTAAACATAGGAAAATATCGACCGGGTTCGAGACTTCCACGTTCCGCTCGACCATAGATTGGCTGAATCAAATTCTTTCTTTCATCCTATCACCCCGATGCATTATTCCGAGCATGAATATGGGATCTCATGGGATAAACCAATTCAAAAACAACCAAGGGAATCTAGAGGTTAAACCACCTCCACCCTCTCCATACCATGATCTCACCTAAATTGGTGTCGAGATCACAAAACCGAACTGAGGTTGGATGCCTCATAATTTCTTCACCAATACCTTGAGAAATTTTCCCATCTCCACCCTCAATATTACCGTGTATTCCACCATTACCGGTTAAAGGATTCTTAGGCCTTTGAGAATTTTTCTGAGACCACCTCACTTGGATCCAAAATATTTCGACAATCCAAATCTCAAACCGAGAAGAATCCCATCACATAATGGCTATCCAAAAATGGCAAGGATAGGCTAAAATCCATTTTCAAAACCCGATAAAATCCATGCCAATGAAAGCAAAAACAAAAAATATGCATACCATGCATGTCAAAACCATCTAGGAAATCATACATGCAACCTATTATTTGCAAGTATTCTTGCTGAAGATGCTTGATCCTTTCCTTCCTTTTCTTTCCTTGTCCCTCTTTTTCTTTTATTTTTATTTCCTTTCCTTGTCCTTCCTTTCCTTGCTTGCTTTCCTTCTCCTCTCGGTACTCTTCCCCTCTCTGAGACTAATTCGAAAAATAAACTGGAAAAAAGGCTGTGAACTGATCATCATAATCCTTTTTATCATTGATGCCTCTATTTTCCCTTCAATTTCTTCCTCAAATGCAATCAATTACCTTTCACCTCCCTTTTCTCCTTATTTTTATTATTTTCATAAATAATGTGTCAAAATACCTTTTTGGATTTCCAAAGCCTTAGCCATTATCGTTGCCAATTTCCTTAGCCATAAAAAACAACAAGTGATGCCCACTAGGACATTTTTCCCAACATTCAACTTGGAATAAGTGTCCCTTGCCCATGGTCTTATTTTACCTTTATTAACTTTTATTACATGAAATTTTAACCCGAGGTTGTTACAGATCCTTCCCCCTTAGGGGAGCACCATCATAGGTGCTAAACCACACCTATACCCAACAAAACCACTGAAAATAAAAAACATACTGCCTATGGAGCTGTATAACCTAGCTTGTTGCAATATTTACAATGACCATTGATGAAAACATGACAACATACCACTTACTGAAGCTTTATATCACAACTCATTAAGATATTTACAATAACAACCAAATATACTTATGCACATTTTCTTCAAACAACAAATAGCCATACTTTTCATGGAGCTTTATAAATCCAGCTTGATACAATATTTACAATGATATACACATATACACATATGCACATTTGCTCAACCAACAAATAAAAGCATATGATGCTTGCATCCGCAATAAGGGATTCTAGAGGCTCACACCTCCACCCTCAAAAGTAGTACCAAGATTCACCTCCTTCCTAGGAAGTCCAAAATCCACTACTAAAATCAAAGTTGCATCCATTATCTAGCACTAAAATCCTACGCCACTTGTCCTCTCAGTGAATAGTTACCGACTGATTGTTCCAGAGCACTCCCAATGTGCATCTGATTCCATCTAGAAATTCCAATGACCAAAACAAATCCATCCCTGACCTTCCCTTCTCTTCTACATAGTCTCTTGGGTAATCTGACCACCCCCTTCCGTGGAATCACTCACCTTCCAAGTTCCCTGACATCCCTTATCTCAGGAAATCCATCCCTTGGCAAGGTTTCTTCACATTGGAAGGTAAAACAACCAAGGAATATACCTGCCTCAAAACCATCATATCTGTCATAACATGCTCATGGAAATCAATGGACACTATTGGGTACTAGTTTCCCACAATGGCCCTACTCCTAAAGTGCTTTATCAACATACTTTTGCGTTTTCCAATTCCTTTTTTCATTGCTAATTCTTGCAGCCAATTTCAACCACCCCAAATCGAGAATTTTCCATGATTTTCTATGCCAAGCACATAATTTCCATTAGATTAGAAAGGAATTGGAATAAATTTAAATCATACCTATCGGTGGCTTGTCAATAAGGTACACTTGAAATTATGTTTACTTCTTGTCACAACAAGTCAAACTATCTCTTTGACCAAATCATCATGTATAAACATATAAACATATCACATGCGATTAGTTCAAATGCAACCATCATAATCAAAATCATATATCACATGTAACCATCATAAATAAGAGTCATAGATCACATGCATTATTAAAACTGAAATAAAATACAATACCTATGTTTCAATGATTCTTTGCTTCTGCCTTTGGTCTTTATCCTTTCCGTACACACACTGAATCGGTTTCCAAAGCCGACAAGCACCTAATGTCTTCTCTTTAAGAAATAAGGGAGTCCAGAGACTAAACCAGCTCCTCCCTCAATATCAACAACAAGGGTATCCCGAGACTAAACCGCCACAACCCTCAATATCAACAACAAGGGCATACAGAGACTAAACCACCTCAAGCCTTAATAGAAAAAAGGATATCTTGAGATTAAATAGCCTCGACCCTCAATAGAAACAACAAGGGCATCTAGACAATCCCATACCCGTTTGTCCCATCATAATGTACAATACATAAACATACACAATGTACAATGCAACACATACACCTACACATGCTGTACAACACAACACAACACATACACCTACACCCGGTGTACAAAACCACACATAAATATGCACTTGGTGTACAACAGACACATACACCTACACCCAATATACAAAGCCTCACATACACCTACACCCAGTGTACAACAAAATACATATACGTACACATTGTACAATACCATGAATACACATCGTGATACAACAACTGCACAATATGTAACACCATACCAAATATACACAACACAACATATACAATGTGTACACAATACCACATGTACAACAATACCACCTATACACAATGCCACCTGCACAATGTATATACAACACCACATGTACACAACACCACCTGCACAACGTGCAAACAACACCACATGTACGCAACACTAAATGTACTACGTGTACATAACACCACATGTACACAACACCATCTGCACAACATGTACACAACACCACATGCACACAATACCACACAATACATAGCATCACATGCACCCAACACCATATGTACAATCATGCAGACCACATCATATGTACAAAGCATTGATGTACAACATGTACACTGCACCATATGTACATAGCGCCGCATATACAACATGTACACTGGACCAAATGTACATATCACCGCATTCACAACATGTACTTAGCACCATATATACATAGTACTACATATACGACATGTACTTAGCACCATCGGTACCTAGCACTGCATATGAAATCATGCACACGACACTATATATGCAACACACACACAACATCATATATGAAACATGCACACAACATCATATATGCAACATGCACATAACATCATATGTACATAATACTACTTATGCTATATGTACACAACATCGATACTACACATCCTAAGACCACACTATCCTTACTAAGCAACCTTGATTTTAGTGTCTTATCCATGTTTGTCCCAACATGCCACAGATCACATTGCTTCCATTCCACTGATGTATCCCTCAACATTACCTGTCCATAACATAAACATATGCATGATATAATCACATAATATCAATTCACGTCCACATGACACTGACCTCATAGATCTGTCAGGGCTACTCTTCCCACTTGATTCCTCATAAACCAGGAACCTCTTCATGCCATTCACCTACACAAGCAATCTTTCCTCCACAATAATGATCCTTGAGCACCCTATCAGACAACGACATACATACATATATATACGCATAAAACAATCATGATCTTTTATGACCTTGTCAAAAAAATGACATACATACATACACATATATAATCATTAACATAAAGAAATAATGATCCCCGATGACCATGTCAAACAACAACATACATACATACATATATATACATATATACACATTAGCATAATCGTGATCACCACATAATTACCAGATATCATAAGGTCTAGGTTAAGTGAACTCCCTTTATTCGTGCAACACATGCACAACATTGAGAACAATAGTTCCCAACATAGACAAGGCATCTGACACCTCAATTCCATTTAGTTTACCTTTCCTATTACATTTCTCTTGATTGTACTGCCACTGTCCATTTATCCCAATATACCCAACCAACTCAACTGACTATCATACTCTTGCCTTCATCTTCCTTTTACTCATGCACCGAGTTTCATCCGGGTTTTACATTACCTGCTGGATTCCACACATCTCTCCCTGAGCTCCATTAAATTTCTCCTTCCCCAACCAATTCCTAAAACCCTTAAAACATAAAAGGCAAGAACTAAAAGCAACCAAGAAGAAACCCATGAAAACCAATAGCAATATGACACCACAAATGAAGTGGTATGGCCATAGACTAGACATAAACAAATTTGCAATCAAGGACAACAAATCATAAAAGATCAAAAGCACAAGACAAACAAAAAACACCATGAATAAATCCCCATGGCTTCCAAATAATTCAAAGGAAAGCTCAACCTAATCCTTCTCCAAGATTTCATGGAAGTTTATTTTCCATGCAACTTTGTGTTCCATAAACACATAACTGTCAATGTATAAATAAATATAACAATATACAATTATCTTACCTTGGGGTGCCAAGCACATTGCCTTGTAACTAAACACACATGTCAGCCACATGTTCCAAAGATCAAGACATCATATATGTTAATTTGAAATCAACCTTTACCAAGTCTAACAACCATGTCATAATCAACAATCAATTCATATTCATCAGTCATAATACATAATGCTACAACTATCACCTACTTACACTCAATTACATATTAGTTGTTCTCAGCACATATGTGTTAGTGCAACCATCTCAAATAATGTCATTCCTTCATGCAATATTATAGATACAAACTCATATCATGCAACTAGTCAAACATTCAAACAATAGATAGACGACATAATAGATGCCAAACACTCAAACACCAAATATACTACATAATCAAACATTCAAGCACCAAGTAGATGACATAAGAAAAATCATACCTCAATGTATCTTAGGGGAAGCTATCTTGTATGCACAATCAATCTACATTAGCAAAATATAACTCCATAACGTATCAACTCAAACATAAATAAGGCCATGATTTCCATTAACAGTAACTAGCTAACACATTCACATCATAAACTCATAAACAATTTTCATTCATGCATAATAATCACATATGCATAGTCAGTCTAGATTAGTACAACACACTATCACAAATAAGTTGACTCATACCTGAATGTAATAAATCTAACCATCTTCATAGGTAAATCCAGATTATCATGCCACATATAACATCAAGATCCTAAGTACAATTAACATGACGATCATGCATACGACCACAATGCATATAACAACAAGTTACTATCCTCAATGACTAACCGACAAAGGTACATATGATCACACTGATTAACTAACATCTATCATACATGTAACCCAAAAAACCACAAACTATTAGACATGTACACAACCCTAATGCTTATAAAAATTATTAACCAACATACTTGCATTCCAAACATACAATACATGTATGACGATTTTCTCTTAATCCAAAGTTTAGTGTTGCAACCTTGCTGTGATGATCTGCATCTCCTGCTCTATCTCGGCCAACACATCAACCTCATACATACCAATAGCATCATAATGAACTATCCTTCATACCATAACCTCATGCATGACAACCTTAACCATGTGAATTCATGCATAACAACATGCATTCAACCCATCCAATCCAAGTATTTGAACTATGCACTGATACCACCCTGTAACACCTACTCCCACATTTACCCCCTTTCATCGGTTTTCCTGGGGTAAACATGAGTTGAGGGTCACTATGATAGGCTCAACCTCCTATGTGACCTTAAAAAAATGGGGTCGAAAATTTAAGACCTTATCGACTTCCCTTAGGTGCCACAGGACCTCCAGGAGTAACCCAACCCCTCCAGGTGTCCAACCTCTAAGACAAATTACTTTTTCCCTGACCTAGAGCCGCAATCTCTTCCTTTCCAAGGCCTCCATGCGACTATGGTTTCTCCGACACACTCATAATCTTGCCTCTATGTGACTATGGATTTTTTTGCTCAGTTCTATGGCAGCGACTTCGAATTATGTGCCACTTTTTTAGGGCCAAGACTTGGGTCTCTGCCCATAACCCAGTGAAACTTCCAGAGAAGACAAATTACATAGAAACAATGCTCATAAACCAAAAAATGAAACCAAGACTTGACTTGAACATACCCAAACAGGTCTGACATTCTATCAAACACTTTGTAGATATGCAACCTACAGGTCATGAATGAAATTCTGATCATAGGGGACTGAAAACTTATCTGAGGTTTAACAAGAAGGGTTAGTTCCTTCTCACATTAGTTGTCATAACACCAATTAGGTCTTGCATTCATTATTCATTTAGTTATAAATAAAAACATGAAAAGAGCCATGACTAAGATCTGACATAAAAGCATTCTTATAACCAACATATAACCAGATAAATAACAATAAGAGAACAACCATTAAAGTCACATAATAACTGGTACATTTATTTTTCAAAAGCAAGAGAAACTTAACTTTTATTAAACATAGGCAAATACTGACCGAGTTCGAGACTTCCACGTTCCACCCGACCATAGATTGGATGAACCAAATTATTTCTTTCATCCAATCACCCTCATTCCATATTCCAAGCATGAATGTGGGATCTCATGGGATAAACCAATCCAAAGACACCCAAGGGAATCCAGGGGTTAAACCACCTCCACCCTCTCCATACCGTGATCTCACCTAAACCGATGTCGAGATCACAAAATCTATTCGAGCTTGGATGCCTCAAAATTTATTCACCAATACCTTGAGGAATTTTCCTGTCACCACCCTCGGGCTTTATCGTGTATCTCACCATTATAGGTCAAGGGATTCTTAGGCCTTTGGAAATTTTCCTGAGACCACCTCACCTAGATCTAAAATATTATGGCAATCCAAAGCTGAAACCGAGAACAATCCCATCACACCATGGTTATCCGGAAATGGAAAGGCTAGGCTAAAATCCATTGTCGAAACCAGATAATATCCATGCAAATTACAACAAAATAACCAAATACTAACATGCACATACCATTCATGACAAAACCAACTAAGAAATCATACATGCAACCTGTTATTTGCAAGTATTCTCGTTGAAGTTGCATGATCCTTCCCTTCCTTCACTTTCCTTGTCCATCCTTTCCTTGCTTGATTTCCTTATCCTCTTAGTGCTCTTCTCCTCTATGAGAGTAATTCCAAAACTAGACTGACAAAGGGCTGTGAATTGATCCTCATAATCCTTTTTATCATTGATTCCTCTATTTTATTCAATTTCCTCTATTTTCCCTGTTAAACACACACATGATGTATGAGAAGATAAAACACATAAATAGAAAGATAAACATTCGTTGCATTTCTATTACTCATAGATGTACATTTATATTACATTAATGTGACTCTTGGATTCTGCATTCCAAGGTCACTTGGACTCCTTTATGACTGTTTGGCTTCCACACTGACCCATGGAGGATTAAGTGTCCAACTTCCCCCCCCTTAATCCGAAGGGGTATGTGTGAGTCCAAGAAGAGAGTTGTAATACAAAACTGCAAAGTATGCATGGCAGCACTTAGGCTGAATCAACTCTTTGAAATGTTGGCATAAAGAGGTGGTTTAAGGATGACCACCAACATTAGAATGCAACGCTTATTGCACTTCCTGGAACTCTTCCAAAACTGGCAAGAAGCTGAGGGCTTCTGCTAGAGGAAGTGTCCCTCACATTTGAAGAGGGAGACGTTCAACCTAAAATAAGGGAAGTCTACAACTTGTGATGGTTTAAGGATGACCACCAACACTGGAATGCTTGATGCATTTCCTGGAACTCAACCGAAACTGGCAAGAAGCTGAAGTCTTCTGCTAGAGGAAGTGTTCTGAAAGAGGAAGAATATCAACCTCACATAGATGGTTTAAGGTTGTCCACCAACCAAAGGCATGCTCATGGGCATCCGTGTCTCTGGCTTCAACTCTGAATCTGGAATGACGAATTGTGGCTCAGGCTTGCTTGAACTGCTGTGTCTCTGGCTACAACTATGAATTTGGAATGACAGGTTGTGGCTCAGGCTCACTTGATGTGGCTTCGAAGCTTGTAGATGACTACCATTTCCCCCCCTGTCAGGTACAAGGTGAGATGATGGTGAAAACTCAACTACAAGATTTTTCAATATTCTAGAACAAGTTCTGACATGCAACTTAAACATCTTCTTGGCTGTTTATGCCCATTGCCAAGAAGTGATTCATCCAAGATGCATCTTTTTTCTTGCAGGAGGCTTGTTTCTGAAGCATTTGTGTGAAGAATGGGTGTCCCGACCACAATTCTTGCATGGGCGAAGATCGAAACAATGATCTTTCACATGGCCAACGCGATCACAGTGTTGGCATTTTACAATTTGTTGTTGTTGTTACTGTGGAAGAGGAGCAAGATTTGGAATAGTTGAAGGTGAACTGTCATAAATAAATCCGACACTCTGAAATTGAATGGGCTTGGAGTAGTCCAGAATATGAAAGGACAACTCCTTGTCATATCCAAGACCTGTTTGGTGCTTGTTATGGACAAGCTCCTCCCAAGGTCTAATGATGGGCTTGGGAAGTGCAGACTGAGCTGCCACATCTGCATGTAAATCTGCTCCTGTACAAGGAACTAAATGTGAGTTGACTACACCTTTATATTCTTGTTGCTGATGGGAGTCCCTCTCAATTTTAT
This sequence comes from Pinus albicaulis, assembly GCA_034641835.2. Classification (NCBI taxonomy): domain Eukaryota; kingdom Viridiplantae; phylum Streptophyta; class Pinopsida; order Pinales; family Pinaceae; genus Pinus; species Pinus albicaulis. Next base: position 900,698,738 of record CM076579.1, on the reverse strand, counting down.
AAATAGAAATAGGTTCAGAATGGTGACTCGTTTGCTATAATTCATCTTGCTGGAGCTAAGACTCCAACTGCAAAAAATCAATCTTGTCTTGTGCCTCTTGCAAGCAAGTTTGAATATTAAAAAGAGAGTTCTTGCTCATTTTTACCATATCATGAATAGTGGAATGAATGAGGTTATGCAACAACTCTAATGCATCATTGATTTTAGCCAATTTTCTCAACAACACAAATTCAACAAAAATATATTCACAAGCTTGGATGCTTCACTATCAATGAGCAAATGGTCTTGAGCTTGCTATATTACCTCACAATAAAGACGAAGGAAAATTCCAAAAAATTCTTTGTGGCAAAACTATGAGTGAATTTATGATGCCACTACTATTTTGAAAATGATGACAAATTTTCAACATTTGCCTTCACATTATCAATATCTTTCATAGAATCACCCTTCTATACATGCCACAAATCTTGATCATGTTTTCATAATAGAAAAACATATAGCAAAAACTTCACTCTTCACCATATAGAAGATCCATATATCCTGTTATTCATATACCATCTCCCCTCTCTCTTATTCTTCTCTCTCTCTCTCTCTCTCTCTTTTTAATGAATCCTTATATACCACTCCTGCCATACATTCACTTAATCTGATCATTTTCCATATATCCCATAGGCACTTTATATGCATGTTATGCAATGAATTTTATATGCCAATCCGGAAAAAACAACAAAATATGATCTATGTAGAGTAGTGAATACCATTCAATGCTCGATCATGTATCTTTTCAACTTCTCGCTTTGGTTGTCCAACATACGGGTCGAACGATCAACACATCAGAAGCCCAAGGCAGAGTAGATCAAGAAAGGAAAGAAATAAGCTAACAACAATGGCGCAGGAAATGTCCTCCATGGCAGCTCTACGTGGAGTCTCGCAGCAGGCGGTTCTGGAGAGCGATCACACGATGACCGTGGGCGCCGTGGATCAGAAAGCCCTCATTGAATTAATAACAATTTGTCCATTTAAATAATGCTGATGGTCACACTGACATGTAAATGTCTGTACCAAACTATGCTAAAGGCTAGTTATGTCGTCACATTCATCGACGTAGAACAATGAGGCAATTCGTAGCTTGGCAGATTGGCTTATCTCTCTGCCAATTATTACAATGAAACAGTTGCCAAATTTAGGCAATTTGATGCCAATGCTTTCAAAGTTGGCTCTCTTACAAGAAGCCCTTTAGTCTAGTAGAACCAAGTTTGAATCCCACAAATATGTTGAAGTTGCAAACCAACGATGATGGTGGGGCTTTCTCTTGGTGAGAAAAACTTTATATGGGGTGGAATTGCTCAAGATATCCACTCATAAGGCCATGTCCCACAGAATTTTGATCATTTTCAATCAAGACTGGTGTTATTTCTCAGACAAATTGCTTCACAAGAGTGAGAATTAATTCGACTATGTCGCCTGTACCAGTAGTAAGTGTGAAGAAATATATTTGTTTCTGAGTTGGGCACAGTGAAGAATAAATCAAAGTGAAATGCAGCTAGGGCTCACCACAGAGGAGAGCACTCAAGCACACTGAGAAATAATCTACTAATGGGCACGAGGAGACGATGCAAAGAATAACACATGAAATTTTCCAGTGACCATTGGGATTTGATTGTGGCTAGGGTTTCTGGCGTAGGTATGAGGAGCTGTGTGAAAACACAAGGCTGAGGACAACGAACAATCATAAACACAGAAAACAATGAATAGAAAGCGCTCAGGAGGCAGAGAATATGTCTAACGAAAAGCTAAAATTGAGACTGGCAGAATCTGAAAATGCCAGGGCCTCACTTGGGCTCCAATACCATGTTAAAACACACACATGGTGTATGAGAAGATAAAACACACAAATATAAAGATAAGAATTCGTTGCATTTCTATTCCTCATAGATGTACATTTACATTACATTAATGTGACTCTTGGATTTCGCATTCCAAGGTCATTTGGACTCCTTTATGACTGTTCGGCTTCCAGACCTACCCATACAGGATTAGTTGTCCAACATTCCCTTCAATTTCCTCCTCACATTCAAACCATGACCTTTGACCTTCATTTTCTCCCAATTTCCATTATTTTCATAGATAATGTGCCAAACTACCTTTTTACCTTTCCAAATCCTTAACCATTTCCTTTGCCAATTTCCTTAGCCATAAAACACAACAAGTGATGCCCACTAGGATATTTTTCCCAACATTTATCTTGGAAGAAATGTCCCTTTCCCGCGGTCTTATTGTACCTTTATTAACTTTTATTACATGAAATTTTAACCGAGGGTTGTTACAACCCTGACTTGGTGGATAAGTGTGGTTTGAATAAAGAAGTGCATGCATAATATTGGTTAGTGCAGTTGGATATAGGTACAAAGAGGAGAGTTCATCATTGGGTAAGGACTTATGCATTTGAATTGAATAGTATGCCTACATCAACACATTTGAATGTATTGTTGTTGGGATCATATAATATGCTTTTTGGTACAGACTGGCTATATCTTAATAGGACTAAGGTAGATTTATATGATAAGGCTATTGAGTATTTGGATGACAATGGAGAATAAAGAATCTTACATGGTAAGAAGAAAGCAACATCAGTTACAATGGTGACAACTATGCAGGAAAAGCGGAGTTGTAGAAAAGGGTGTGTGTTATTTGTAGTGCATATTTCTATTGATAGAGGTAAAGAGGATGAGGATGTAAAGATATTAATCAGGTACCCGATCTTGCAACATTTTTAGGATGTGTTTCCAACATAGATTTTAGATTTGTCGCCCCACAGGGTAGTATACTTTTCTATTGAGTTGGTACCAGGGGAAACACCAGCATTGAAGGCACCATATAGGATGAGAACTCCAGAGTTAGTAGATTCAATGTCCCAGTTAAAGGAAATTCTTGATAGGTATACATTATGCCAAGTGTATCACCGTGGGGTGTACCAATGTTGTCGTGAAGAAGATGGATGGTACTCTCAAGCTATGTATGGATTATAAGCAGTTGAATAAGGTAACAATAAAGAACATGTATCCATTCCTGAGGATTGATGACTTGTTTTATTAGTTGACGGGAGAAGCAATGTTCTTGAATATTGATCTGCGATCGGGATACCATCAAGTACACATCAAAGAGGACATTTACAAGACATCTTTCCAGACTAGGTATGGGCATTATGAGTTTGTTGTAGTTCCATTTGGTTTGACTAATTATCCATCTACCTTTATGATACAGGAGGATAAAAAAATAAAAGTGGCCTTGAAAATAGATCAAAAATTAAAGTCATCGGATGGACGTGAAAATAGGACCAGATCATAGTGCGTGTCTCCCTGAATCCAACAGTACGAACGACACTCAAATCAAAGTTCGTATGCTCAATTTATAACTAGTAAATGTTCCAAACTTATGCAGGAATGCAATAAAATACATTAATAAAAATAAACACAAATATGTAGCAAAAATAAGACTTCATTTCATTAATATCACATAATTGAAATATGCTTACAGACATAATGGAAATAAACTAGCTAGGGTGCTGGTAGCTTATTTCTGAGAAGAGATGTGGTGGCTACAAGCCTCTGAAATATGTTACAATAAGGCTCAAATGCCTAGTTATTATTGAGAAACAATAGAAGACCCTAAACATAAAAAAAATAACCCTAGGAGATCAAACGCCAAACTGTGGGTCTCGTTGGGGTAAATTGGTACATCAATTTCTCGAGGTCGTAACTTTGGCATACGATATTCTTTTAACGCACATGATACCTCGTTAGAAAGATTTTATTCAAGGAATACAACTACAAACAATGGTGGGGGTCCAAGTGGAATAGGCGAGTGGCCACCAATATCCACTTGGATCATTCCTCCCCATTAGGAAGCAATGGTCCCCATTGCGTTGAGTTCTTCCATTAGATGTGGAAAATTTTGCTAAACTCGGTCCCTGGTGAGCCACTTGCCATGATGAAGGAGTTGGCGTGCTTTAACAACTCGATATGGATGGATCCTCTATTGGCGGGTGTTCTTGATCTATGTGTCCATGATCCAATCAGTTGTGGCTTGTTCCATGTAGTCTGGGTTTAACTCTGTTGGTGTGAGTTATTCTGCCATGTCGGATGTGTCCAATAGAGGTGGAAAGTAAGGCCGAAAGCAGTCCACATTAAAAAGTGGGTGCAGACTAAGGAGCGGTGGAATAATGAGCTCAAAGGAATTTTCCCCTACAACCATGGTGATGGTGTATGGCCTATATCGGAGCGGGTGAAGCTTACGGTGGGGTCCAATGAAGAGCTCCTTCTGCAAATGTAACCACACTTTGTCACCCACCTGGAAGTTGTGTGGCACCCGATGCTGATGAATTCGCTGCTTGTACTTACCATTGGCTCTGTCCAATATGTCATGAACCTATTGGCGGATGTGCTGAATGCGCTCAATGAAGCTGTTCACCTTGTCAGCTTCAGACTAGACATGAGAAAAATCGACTTGAGTAGCCGCAAATGGCATGGCTACGTCAATGGGGCATAGTAGTTGGAATCCCAAGTCCACTTGAAAGGGGCTGTGGCCAGTTGAGCTGTGGAGAGCCTAGTTATAACTATGATGTACATAGGGGAGGCTCTCATCCCATGTGCATTGTGGTAGTGTATTTGGTGCAAGGGTGTACAAAATACACTTCTTTAGCAAGCTGGCTACTACATGCACAAGGTCACAGAGAAAAATGATTATCTATTGTTAATGGAACATATTTTACATAATGTAAACTAAGTTTGAGGGAAAAATAAGCATACAATAGTAAGAACAAAACAAAACACAAAATGCAAAATACAAACGCTTGTTGCAGCAAACAACCTAATAACACAAGTGGAGAATTCTCCCTTTATTAGGTGTTGGTGGTAAAAAAGATACAATGCTAAACACTCGAAGAGGGTCCTTTGAGATATGGAGCTAAAATACCCAAAACAAGGAGGTCTCCTTCCCTCGAGTTCCTGCAAGCATCTCTTCCCTCTCTCAAAGGATGGTAGATCAAGATCAAATGGTGGAACTCTCTCTCTTGGTCTGAGATGTTGGTTGGAAAACATACGAGTCCTTCCAATCCCTCTGTTGTTGGACTATGCAAGCTAGTTTTCTAGGAAGCAATTTGGCCAGCATAACAATGTGTCTCCAATTCTTCTTCCAAAGGGTGGTTTATATAGACATTCTTTAAATCCCCCCCCCCTCTCTTGGCCCAAGATGGATAGTGACACAAGAGTGGAGGAGGGATTCCTTTATGTGCTACATTTAAGCCTCGAGGTGTCTCCATGTCGACTGTTCTTGTTAGCACTAAGTGGAGAATCTTCCTAACCAAGTGTGCCAAGTGGTCCCGGATGGTGACATTTCTTCATCCTCAGGACTGCGCGACTCTCGAAGGAATAGCCACACTACCGCGCAAAAGCCCTTTGTTGCCAGTGTGTTTTCCATTAAATTGTCCCTTAACCTTAGGAAAAATTAAATTTTGGTCTACTGTAATATATTCCTTCTCTGAAAATATTCATCTGTACCTACTGCTAAACATTTTTAATGTATTTTTCCTGTACGATTTTTTGGTGTTAACAATTCCCCCCTAATGTATGAGGTCTAGGAAGAACTATATAGTGGAAATACATTATGTCTGTTTGTTTGTTTGTTTGATTTTTTTTTATCCTTTTCAGAGAGAGAGAGAGAGATAGTAACTTGCTTTGGAAATGAGTTGGGAGACCCCTTGCCTTAAGTAGAAAAACACCATGCTCTGTAGGAAACCTGTAAAAGATAAAATAAGAAATATTTCTATGAGGCAAACATGTCCCATGCTCGTGATGTTTGACTAGTTAAGCTAATATGATAGATACTAGTTCCATTGTGTCATGTTTTGTAGCTGGTGACCTACTGCTAGTTGATGATGATGGTTGCTGATGCCCTAAGGGGTGTTTTTCTTTGAACAAAAAGACGTAATGTGGTACCCAAATGCATGTGATATTTAGATAAAGTGCTCAAAGGATGCATGGTTATTTGACTATTAGGGACCTTCCCATGTAAGCATGGTTAAAAGAGATGCTTATTGATATATGGGTCTTCAGCGAATTTTGACACATTGCAACGGTTATGAATTACGATACCATCCTTGACATGAAAACTTGTGTTGATGTCGAATGCTAAGAGGATCATTGACATCAATGGGCAATGTTAATTCCCATTGTTCCATCCGAGGATGCCCCTGTTGTGGTGAGGACTCATCCAAGGTACTACCTCCTTCTCGGAAAGTAGTTTTTGAAGTCAACAAGAAGAAAGCATCAACCGATCGAAACAAGTACTAATGCAAGGGACCAGGGTTTCCGATGTAGTAGGGTTCAATGTGAAAGGTTAGCAAGACATGACGACGAGGGATGGCTATAACTAACGATGGTGGTTAAGTGGCCCGAGATCGAAGCTGTAAATGCGAGTGGTGACAATCATAACAATTTCTGATGGGGAAACCCCTAGGGTCGGTAGGACACCCAAGGTGGGTGTATGCTTGCTGTGATTTTCATGGATGGGTGTGGTAAAGAATGCGCAACTTCAACCAAGGGTGATTAGGGACTGCTTCCAAGTAATAAATGTAAATGGATGGGTGGGAGTCTTCTCCTAAAAAAATCTTTGTACACTTTCCAAAATAATATGAAAGTGGTTTTGATGTACAAGCATGGAGATGGGTGCCCCATTAACATGAATAATCTTGCACGATGATGTGAGGAGTGTGTTTTTTTGAGGGTGGGGGCCCCATTGATTGATCTCGGTGCAAGGGTGATGAGGTAGATGAAATGTCACAGATGGGCTATGCTTATGAGGGTGTGATAAGCCAAACGTGACACACAATGATGCGTTTTTGTCAATCCATTTTGTAGAGAATAGTAGGTCGAGAAGGGTTTAACATGCAATGGGTAAAACTTGACTTGATGTTTGAAAATGTGTGTATGAACATTAAGTGGTTATGGGGCCAAATTTTATGGTGTGGTGTGTGGTCTACATGAGTGATGGATGCCATGGATGGTGAGGCTCTACCAACCTGCAAGGGTGCTTGTCATGTGCAAGATGGGGTGATGATAAACATGGTCGGGTGAATGGAACCTATGGTTTTATTCTTCTGAAGAAATGATGTCAAGATATGCAAAGCTTTTTTGGGAAGCCTATCATGCTAGGGGTAGAATGATACCTTCTCTTGTACTTTTGTTGTCTTGGACATGTGGGGATCTGGCGTGTTTATAATACCTGCAACCAATACCCCAAGTAAAAGAATCTTTTCTCATACAAATATTTTGGAAATAACTTGAATTTTGAAGTGATAAGAGAGGACGTACATGAAATGAAGTATGGTGGGCATTGTGCCCGAAAGTGACCCCTTTTTTTTTTCCCTGAAACTTGGATCTATGGGGCCTAGTTTGAACATGATGAAGTAATGATCATCGTGTTTCTCATGGTTTTGTGATTGGGTTCTCTGAGCTCCAGTTATAGGCTGTTGAAAATGAAAAAAGGGTGATATATAGGCCAATATGGCCCATTTTCAAATCATTTATGTTTTTTGAGGGTCTAAGGTCAGAGCAGAGCTATCTTCTCGAGCTTTTCTTGTCGTTACGGTCAGCCTGAGCACCTACGATTTGCATTTTCAGTGTCAGGCAGGAGCTAAAACATCCTGATTTTTATTTTTGTCATTTTCATGTGTGGGTGGTCCATACAAATGTGAATTTGTATGGATTTTATGCCCATTTATGGGTGGGACCGCGCATGCGATTAAGGATGGTGCGCGTGGACCCCGTGCAAAGGGTTATTTTTGCATGAGACCCTCATGGCTGGTGAATATTCTACGTGCTATGCCGTGTGCATATTTCTGGTACAAATGCGCAGTTAGCGTGTAGAGGTTTTTGACAGGTGTGAGGGAGCCCCTTTTTTAAAGAATTTTAATTATTTTTTTGATCAAAAATTGATTTTTGGGTGTTTTCCTTGGTGGTAGGATTTTGTGGTGAGAGCAGGATGAGCCTGATCTCCGTGAGGCAGTGGATGGAGACCCCCATGCTCAAGAGACACTAGCTCTATATGGTTTGTTGAAGTTCCTAGAGAACAACATACTGAGGTGCCAAGATGGGTTCTTGCATTAATTGGTTTGATTATGGAACAAGCAACGACGTGTAGAGATGTAGGGATCCAGCCTGAGACCGATGTTTATTTTGTGATGAGTCTATTGCCTCAAGGGAGTGCGCTTCCTTATCCACTCCCTCCTGGGTGAGTAAACATCCATCGTTGGGTTGAGGAGAAGAGGCACTTCAGTCCTAACCCATCACACGAGGCTGCATCCACGTGAGTTATATCACAGGTTTGGATAAAAGAGCTGCTTTGGCGATGATAGTTCACCTCTCTGGGTCGACGGCGACCCATCGAGTGTCTGGTCCACAAATTACAGTGCTGTGCCGGCTCCAGGCTGGTCACTTTTTTTATTGGGCCCATTATGTCTACCAGTGTATGGTCACTCAACTGGCCAAGGCACAGAGGGGTTCTATCAATACCTTTGCGTATGCGAGTATCCTCTGTAGTATTGTGTATGAGTGGGTTGTGATGTTACGATCCTTTGCGGTGGTGCCCCTAGGTCCTCTGAGGTATCCTTTGATGTGTCGATGGGCACCTATGATGCCCCGTGGTGGTGGGGGAGAGGCGGGCTGCTACTGGGATATGACGTTCGAGGCGTGATTCGAGTCGAACCTATAAGTGTTCCTTGAGTTTCCATATTCAGGGATGGATTTTTGGGGGGATCCGAACATGGGTCTTCCTCTTGGCTACGTATTGGGTCTGACAGGTATGAAATTTTATGTTTCTACATTTTGAGGGTTCTATTTTTTATATATATCTATGTCTTTAATGTTGACACCGATATTGTTTTTTGTATTCTTTTGCATATGTGGGTTTAGCAGGGCATCTTACTGCTCATTTGGTAGGCCACCAACAGAGGAGGAGGGACCTTCTTAGGGTGGGTCAAGCCCAGCTTGGGGGTCAGGTTGGTGCCGAGGGTCCCTCAGGTGAGGGTAGTAGCGCTGTAGCTACTAGTGGGGATGATGCCCTCCTGACGCATGTTGATGTGGCTGAGGCACGGGTGGCTGCGGTCGAGGAGTTGTTGGTTACTGCTGATATTCGAGAACTGGCATCAGAGGCTTGAGCATTTGATGTTGAGGGTCGTCTGGGGGCTACTGAGGTCTAGGCCGAGGTGGCCAATGTTCGTGCTATGGACCTAGCAGATTCATGGAGTCGATTAGAGAGGCTAACTCAAGGTTTTCCGACCAGGGGTATTGATGACCTGGGCGACATATGGCTGGAGACAGTGATGGCTCGGGAGAGGGCACATTGCCATACTTTGCACATAGCCACACTTTCTATCACGACTGCTGCTCCTATATTAGCACTGGGTGCTCCCGTGGGTCTGGAGGACCCACCAAGCGAGGCTCAACCCTATAGATTTTGTATGATTGGGGAAAGCACCCATTATGAGGATGCTTCCTTGCGTTGATGATATGTATATTTTTTGAATGACGTGATAGTCACTGACTTGTTTGGTAAAGTGGGACACATATTTTTTGATGTATAATTGCGAAATGTATTTTTGGCGGCTCTTATGATGTGTCTATGGTTATTTTTATATGTTTATATATGTTTATGATGGATGTTATGTACTTATGATGGATGTTATGATTATGATTTTGTTTTTTTATGGATAATGGTTTGTATGAGACACATTCCAGTCTAGGATATGGTTAGCTATGTGATCGAATACCTCATTTTTATCTCTTGGTATATGTGTAAATGTAATGTGATCAAAGTGGCAGGCTAACCGTTGTGCATGCAAATATTTCATAAATAGGTGCAAATCCTGTATTTGAAAGTCTTGGTTTAACTGCGATACCACTAATTGGGAGTCAAGAAAGACATGTAGATAGCTAATGCCTTGGTTGGAGGCATCACTCAAAATCTCGATGACTGCATCATATTCTTCTTGATTATTTGTAGCTCACCTGATACATACTTCGTTGGTGAGGAATGGTGTCCGGTTAGGAGAGTATATGGCCTAGGCGACTTCTGCTAAATTTTATGACCATCGAGAGGCTCCATCAGAAAATCCAAAATAGTAGATAGGCGGAAGATCCATCTGTGACACAAGAGCATTGTTTTTAGAACAAGTCCATGTCCATGATGATTGTGATGATCATAAAAAATTATGTTACATTCATTTTATCTCTAGGGAATTGAGGCTTCCCATCTTATGGGTGGAATTTCTTGAGGTAGACCCCATTAAAGGGATTGGTTAGGCATGTACCGTCGGGCTCAGAAAAAATGTATGCTCCTTTTAGGATACAACGTTTGATGATGTAAGGAACCTTCCATAATGTTTCAAACTTCCCGTGTCCTAAGCCTTCTTTTGCAACATCGTAGCAGAGGACTAGCTCCCTGTCGGAAAATGAGCGAGGGGTAATGTTGCGGTCGAATGATGCTTTTACTATTTCCTTGTGAGCCTCATTATTTTGGACCATTCGTTGTTCTAAAGGATGAGTATCAATGAGGAGTTCAATGGTTGTGTGTAAGTTGGGGATTTCATGTTCAATAGGAAGCATAGAATCCACTCCGTATACCAACTGGAAAAGTGTGAACCCTGTTGAGGATTTGACCACTGTGAAATATTCCCATAAGGATGAAAACACCATATGGTTCCAGTTAGTTTTATGGTTGTTTACCATACACTATAACATTGTTTTTAGTACTTTGTTAACAACTTCTACCTGGCCGTTGGACTGGGGGTGGTATGGTGATGCAAACTTGTGCATGAACCCGAGGTGATGGGATAGCTCCTGGAATATTTCATTCTCGAAATGATTTCCATGGTTGGAGACTAACTCCTTAGGCACATCGAACCGTGCGATGACATGGTTGAAGAGAAACCGAGCTGTGGTTTTTGCGATGTTGTTGTATGTGGGCCTGGCTTCTGCCCATTTGGTGAAATATTTGATGGCTACTATGATGTATTTGTGGTTACCAGATGACGTAGGGTTTCAATTCATAAAGTCTATGCCCCCCATTTGTAAAAGGGGACTACTATAATGACCGGGTGCAGGGGATCAGGAGGCGCTCTTGCCGTGTGGGCGAAGTGTTGGCATCGTTCGCACCTTTTGACTGCTTGTATGCAATCATGGAATATGGTGGGCCAAATATAACCAGTACACAAGATTTTTTCGGTGGTGGCCATCCTTGAGAGATGTCTGCCGTAAACCTCACTATGGTAGTCGTTTAGGGCCTGATAAGCTTGGTCGTGCGTGAGACATTGACGTAAAATGGTGTTAACGCCTCTTTGATAAAGGATGTCCCCCATGAGAAGGTATCAGGGAGCCTGATGGAGTATGTGCCTTCATTCGTTACAGGTGAGTTGTGGTTTGAACTTTTGGGTTCGCATTAAAAAAATGATGTCCCCGTACCAAGGGTCCTTGGTCGTCACTAAGAACAAATGTTCATCAGGCAATGAATCATTAACTGGGGATCCTTGGGTCATACTTGGGAGATCCGTGATGAATTTGGCTAGGATTAGTGCTTTCTTGCTTTTGGGGGAGTTGAACTGTTGGTCGAATTCCTACAGTATAACTATCCACCGGGCGTACTTATGGTTCATCATATGGCGGGTTATAAAATATCGCATGGGTTTGATAGTTGCTATGACTGTTGTGTTCCTTAGGATGATGTAATGCTGAAGCTTTTGTACTGCATGTACTAGGGCTAGGGTAATTTTTTCTTCTAGATCATACCTTAAAGTAGGGCAAACTAGGTTCTTGCTGATGTAATAAATTACGTGCTCTTTATTTTCGGGTACGTCTTTGACTAACACCCCAGCTATGGTTGTATCTGACGCAGATAGATATAAGGCATAGTATTTGTCGTAATTGGGTGGGATGATCAAGGGGGTTGAAGAAAAGGTGTATTTCAGTGCCTCAAATGACTTTTGAGCTTGATCATCCCATTTGAATGGAATGTCCTGACGAAGTAGGCACAAGAAGCCATGTGCGCAAGTGGCATAGTCGGGGATGAAGCATCGTAAGAAGTTGGCTTTTACCTGTAGGCTTTGAAGTTGTTTTAACATTTTGGGTGGTGTTACTTCTTTGATTGCTTGGACCTTGAGGGGGTCAACTCTGATTCATTATTGGGATACTATGAATCCTAACAGTCTTCCTACATTAACACAAAAGACACACTTGAGGGGGTTCAAGCGTAGGTTGTAGTGTCGACATCGTTGAAATACCAATCATAAATCCTCTAGATGGTCACCTCATTTCTCGGATCATACTGTGAGGTCGTCTAGGTAGGCTAAGATAAGAAGAGCCAAGTCGTGGAAGATATAGTTCATGGCCTGCTAAAAGGTGGCTTCAACATTTTTAATACCAAATGGCATAACTTGATATGCGAATGTGCCCAAAAGGGTGGTGAATGCGGTCTTATACCAGTCCATATGTCGAATTTGAATTTGATTGTACCCCGAAAATCCATCCATGAAGGACAAGGCCTCATGACCAGTGCAAGCATCAATGGCTTGGTTGATGAAAGGAGTAGGGTAGTTGTATTTGGGACAAGCTTTGCTTAAATATTGAAAATAGGTACAACTCTAATGGTGCCCTATTTTTTCTTGACGGGTACAGGTTTGGAAACCTAAGATGTGTAAGTGATTGGGTAGATGAATCCATATTTATGAAGCTTGTCTATTTCTTATTTGATCACTTCTGCTTTGGATGAGTGTAATTGATGCTGCTTTTGGCGGACAGGTGATACGTCATGCCAAGTGTCAATGTGGTGCTCTACGATGGTGGGGCTTAACCCAGGAATTTCTGAATAATCCCAAGCGAAGATATCCCTATACTCTTGTAATAGGTTTGTATACACAAATACCTCATCTAGGGAGCATGCTGCCCCCAACAAGATTTCTTCGGTTTTGCTTTGTTTTTTTGAGATATTCACCTTAATGGTTGGCGAAATATTCGACATATTTCCTTCCTCAAATGCATCGGGTGTTGGGATAGGGTTTTTGAACTAATATATCTTTCTTAACAGAAGGAAGTATTTGGCTTCAATGGCGTAAATATCTTGGGTTTTTGTGCTGCGAGGCATGAACATTTTTTATGGAATAAAAACGAGCAGTGATGAATTACATCCCAAAAACAATATAGTTTCATCATGGCCTCTAATATATCCTCATCAGAGTGAAACAAGATGTTTAATGGGGAATTTTTTTGTGCGAGGTCGTGAGGAATTGGTTCGGGCCTAACAGTGTTGGTCTACATACATGAATCTGATTATGTGGTTGATGCCATGGAACCAGATGAGGTTGACAGGGTGCATATGGGTTGGGTTTGCACTTTCAAAGGTACTACTACTGTTGTGGTAGTTGCAGCAGTCTCGACACCAAGGTAAGATGAGCAGACAAAACGAGTCATGGTTCCCATGCATGATGAAATGAATCATATATGGTGTTGTTTGTCATCAACATTAGATGGTGGAAGAATTTCCTTGATGGTTGTTTGTTTTTTAGCGAGAGAAGATTCATGCTCTCTTGGTGGTGTACGAAGGGTGCATGTGTCTTCTTTTATGTGAATGTTTTGATGGATGCAGAGGTGCCAAAATAGTGGCATCATCGGGAACTTCTCTGTATCATGATCATGGCTTGTGCAAATGTTGCATAGAGTAAATGTACTCATTGAGTATATTTTATGGGATCCAATACTACTCATCATATTAGAGGATGATGATGGGATATGGTTACGAGAATGTGTGTTTCTTCGTTTCTATCATCTCCTATTCTTAGACCTTGTGTGATTTGGCTCCTGTGGGAGTTTTTCTTCTAACACTGTTCTAACCGCTCTTAAGCTTGGAAGGAAATGGAAATTGATTGCGTGGTGAAATTGAGAGAAAATTCGGCAATAACAACGTGTGATTTTCTCTTGATTAGAGAGATGAATGTAAGGTATGGGTGTGACTATGCAAAGACTGTCAGTGAACTTGTTAAGCTCCTGAAATTGATTAATCATGTGGTCATTTTTAGCACATAAGGCACATGATATGTTTGACATGATTCTTACGTCATTGGGGCGAGGGGCTATCTCTGTGGGTTTAGGTGGTTGGTGACAATGCGAGGTAGGCCTCGTTATTTCCGATTGCCTAGTTTGTGGTAACTCGAAACTGACTATGTTCGGATTATTGGTGAAAAATGAGTGCATGATGTCTAGCCTAAGTCTAAAGAGGGGGACATAGGGGCAATTCCAGGCATGGTGGTTATCTTGGAATATTAGACAAGACTGCCACTCTTTTGTTTTCCAATAATTTTGGACCACGAGGGTGATTGGGCACCGTTTTTGGAATGACACTAAATCTGGGAACTGAGTGATTAAATGGTCACGTTCGTCACATAATACAAAGGTTGGGGTTGGGAATTTGGGGGATTTGGGGGTGGTAAGCCATCCTTTTGGTGGATTCCTCTCTTCAGATACACATAGAATGGACCTAGTCACTTCATTCTCCTGGGTTGTGGAACTTTCTACGGAGTTAGAATCCGATTTGTCTAAGTTAGCAAGGTTGGTAATGGCCAAGTGTAGCGACTCTAATCCTAAAAGAAATCAGGGAATGTAGGGAAAATGGTGAATATGATGGTTATCCTAACATATCTCGAAAGAATATTGATTGGGTCGTAGCCCTATGAAGTACTCCAGGTTAACTGGGTACCATTTTTAAAAAAAATCTAGAGCTGCGCATTGTGTGATTAAATGATCACGTTCGTCGCATAATGCGCAAAGCTCATCTTGAGGATGAGGATGATTATGGGGGAGAGGTGGTTGCTTTGGTGAAAATCTCTCCTCTGATATATATAATATGGTCCTTGTCAATTCAGTTCGTTGAGTTTTAGGGTTGTCCGTGGATTCCGTGTTCGAGTTTGTTAAATCGAGATTTTCAACGATGAAATGTCACATGAAATCGAACATTGATCGGAGACGATGGAGGTTGGGACAATGGCACACGTGATGGTTGCTCCGACAGATGTGACAAGTGTGTCTTCTATCTCACGATAAGTTGCTTTGGGCAACGTGCGGTATTGGGTACTAACGATTGAAAGCCCTTAATTCGAGGCACAGTATGATCAAGTGATCGGGTTCATTGCACAATGCGCAAACTAGGACATGTAGTGTGGTCTCTTTTTTCCTTCTTTGAGACGTTGGGTTGTATGAGTATGAGAATAATGCAGGTTCTTCTCGTACATATAGCATAATTTTGGACTCATACGATTTCATTTGTATGGATTCGACAGAGGGGTCCTCAAGATTAGATTGTTCTAGGGCTTGCAATGCATCCCTATTTTGAGGCATGTCTGGGAAATGATGGGTGTAATGCCCATAATTGTCGTATATGGTGCACACACGATTAGAGTGTAATGATTTTCCTTGGTTTTTTGTGACTCCTTTTTTCGGGTATCTGAGGTCGCGGTATTTCTTTCGGTATGTAGAAGAGGTTTTTATTCTTCTAATTCCGGGAAATTCACAAGGTTGTAATTCCCTAGGTAACTTGGGGGTTTCTATTTTTTTTTTTGCTTTTTGTTATTCCTCTTAGTAGTGCCAGCTGGCACCACTACAGGTGTTTCTTTAACTGCAATGATCTCTTAGGGGGAAATAAGGGTCATACCTGTAGAGGTAATGATTGGGCTTCATAACATGGATAGAGGGACCAAATACCACACGGGTATTGCGAAATCCATATTTGGAAATGTCATAGTTTCCATGACCTATTTCGATACAAAACTAGGTGGGGGATATAAAAATGGGGTCTGTGAAATGACGTATGGTAAGAATTTCGTACTCGTAGCTTCAACATTCATACTACTGGTTTCTGCTTCTAGGCTGGTTTCGGTGTTTGATGAGCTCATCATGCACACCAGTGCCTTCGTGCTCTCAGGGGTTTCCCCTGGTACGATAGGAGGATCTTCTAGGAATGAGCCTAGGATAGATGATGGTTTGAATTGGCCTAGGCCAAACTCTGTATAATTTGTGAGTGGTTCCGTGGTTGTATCTACGTATGGTAGTACGATATCTAGAGCGGTCATGGGTTTCTTGTCGCAGTATGTGAGCTGGTTGAAGATGATGATCCAATAATCGTGAGGGAACATCATCACCCTAAAGGCAGAGGATGCGATCGCGATCATGGGATACATGTAACTCCACTCGAGGAGTATATTGTAGTCTAGTTGTGCGTCTAAGACCTCAATGTCTATAAGAACTGTATTGTTAGCCCGGTTCACTGGGACATTTTGATAAAGACAAACTGGGGCTAATGGGTGCCTGTCGTATGCTCTAAGGATGATGTCATATGGTTTCAATTCCGGTGATCCTGACTTTTTCCAAATACATTTGGACATGATAAACATGGATTCTCCTTCTTCCACAATGCATCAGTGTATGGTGATATTTTAACAGAAATTGGTATCTGGAAAGCAACTAGAGAAGGAAGCCTATGGATTTCCTTGTCTAGGTAAAAAACCATTAAGCGGGAATCAAAGGGGTCGATCATGCGTTAGGTGGAAATTAAGGCTTTCAACTATGTTGGGTATGATTGCATGACTTCCAACGCTGACATGGTTGTTGGAGATTGAGCCAAGTCATCCACTATACTATAGTTATGAGCAACTTTGGAATGATTTCATGCGCACCTGGTTGGTCCTTTGACCGTTCTTAGAAGAGGCTCAATAGGTACTTTTTAAATAGTTAGCGATGCAGTAGGTGCACTCGTACTTGTACCTGATGGGTTGGTATCCGAGGGAGTTTCATAGTTCCTATTCCATGTTTAGAAGAACAATTCTTCTCTAGCCATGTAAATTTCATGATTGTTCCCTTTGGTTTAGTTTTGGGGTGGTTGTTGTTGCTGGGTATTAACCACTCCTTAGTGGGGAAAATATTCCTGCATTACCGTAGACTGCTCGGTAGGTCCCCCTTGTCCTGGATTACCCTGAAATTTTTTCAATTCGGGAAGTTCGTGACAATGATGAGTGTAATGCCCATACTCACTACATATGGCGCAATAGTGACTGGGTCTCTTGTTTTTCCCTTGGTAGTTATTATTTGGTTCATGGTTTTGATTTTGGTTTGGGTTTCCCCCAGCCTGAGACTGCGGGGGGCATTGTTGATTACTGCCCCCTTGTCCAGGATCTCCCTTTTGCTTGTTCCTTTGATTTTTCTTTGTAGCGTTTGGAGGATTATTTCTATTCTCATGATCATAAGATTTTCGTTGCTGAGCCTGGGATGGTTGCACAAGATTCACCGGTGCATTGTTTTGTGTCGGTGGTGGATTTTTTTTTTTTTTTTTTTTGGGTGGGGGGGGAGGAGTACTGGTTCCCTTATCCTTGGTTGGTGTATGGTTGTTGGGGTGGCTCTCTTGTATCAACATTCATAGCGGAGTTCTGGTTCCCCGACAGGGGGGATATGAACCTCCTTGATGTTGATGATATGGCATCGCCTTATTCGTCATGTTTTGCAGAGGTGCAGGGTGACTTTGGTGGTACCCGGGTTGTGATACGTTTTGAGTAGAATCATAAGAGTATCTTGGGTAATGATAATTTTAGATTGGTTGGCCTTGGGCTAAGTAACCTATCAAATCGTCAGCAATATTGGATGCACCTAGTAATTCTCTATAAGTTTGTAGGCACGGGGCGTTTGGCAGGACATTATAAATATATCATGATTGGATGTAAATGAGTTCAAGTTGTCGAGATTTCCTAATGGTGTCTTCCTCTGAGGTAGGTTTTTGCATGACCATGTCTTTTGAAATATCTACAGTGAGATTTTTAAAAAATAAGTCGAACAGAACTTTGTCATTGAATTTGGGTTTGCACAAACTACGACATCTCCACCATTCATGGAGATGGTCTGATATATGAGCGACTGTTGTTTGTCTGAAATGTATGAGAAGTTCCATTTCCGAGTCATGATGATTGGGGAGTTGGAAATATATGAGGAATGTAATAGCGAGGGTGCTAAATGTTCCATGCGATGCAGGTGGCTTCTCGACATACCATTTTTCCGCAGGCAATGCGAGGGTGCATTGAAATAGTCTCAGTCGAATGGTATCTTCAATGACACTATTCGACAAACACCACAAGTGGAATTTCATTATATGATTTATGGGGTCTTCCGCTTGCTTCCCTTAAAATTTTGGTATATCATAAGGGAGCTTTGTGGGCATGGTGGCCAATTAAGGCCATGTGCAATGGGGCCATTTGTTAATATCGTTAGATCTGGAAGATTTAGTGATGCTAAGAAGGTTAACTACGAATTAACCACCATTGTAATATGTTGATAAACAAATATTTGAATATGTTGGTTTAGGGGAGGTGCCTAGGGAATGTTTTCCTATGGTGTACCCTGATGGATATTCTACTGACGCCATGGAGGGGTAGCTACCTTTTGACCTCGAGGGGTCGTTGGAGGAGTTAAGTGTGGTGACCTTATTGGGGTTTTCACTAGTGTTGTGGTTGGTGGCCCTTGGGGGTTTCCAATCAAAGATGCCCCGATAAAGGAAGTTTCGATAATGGAGGTAGCGCGACGTCTTCTGCACCTGAATGGTAGGAGGGCTAACACTCCTCCCTTTAATAGGGTGAGGCTTAAGAAACACCTAGATCGATGGGGTTCCGTTGGGTCCCCTATGATGTCTATTAGTGTGACCTTTTTGTGATTTGGGAGGTAGGATGGTTCCTATCAAAGAAAAAATATAATCACATGCATAAAAGAAAGCAAAAAATGAAAAGGTGATCTTTCACTTTAACTTTACACTATGTGATTAATCAAGAAAAAAATGAGTTTTTTTTGTTTTTTTGTTTTTTGTTTTTGTTTTTTTTGGCGTATGATACCAAAAGCCTATATAGACCTAATCTTCCTTACACTCTCAATGTAACTGGGCCTTGTGAAGATATATTCTGATGGGTACTGGGGCCAACGTCCCGAAAGAATTAGCGACGCCTTCCAATAACTGAAGAATCAACCAAGGTAATGGTATGAGGATCGAGTGCTGCCTACACTGCCACTTATAGGGAAGGATGCCCTAGTTTTGGATATTAAAGTACCTTCATCGCACATGAGAATTCAAGTCTTGAGCTTCTTGGTAATCGGTTACCAGTATCAAGCACTAGATGGGTCAGGTAGCCCCAAAGAGTACCGCACTCACTGGGCCTAATCTTAACCCCTCTGAAACAGGTATTTGTAATGCTCAGGTATTCGTTCTGTGGGCGAATAAATGGGTTTGAAGCTCCCTAAAATTTCAACATATATGTTTCAAAATGTATTATGGCCATGATGGATTATTGGATACCTACCCCGATGGTCCTAAACTGAACTATACTTTCTTCTGTGGTCCCTGTGGGGAGAATTTAGTGAGTTCAGTTAATGATTATTTTTAGAGAGTCTCAATTTTTTTTAAGGTGTGATTTGGTGAAGTAACTGAGAAGAGAACAAAGGTCCCAAAACATTGGGTGCCTTATGGTCCAATTATTATCGATGCTTCATGTGTGCTTTGGAGTGAACAATAAGAAGTGTTATGAGATGTGGATATGCGATGATACTTTACAATCCTTTTCTAATTACCCTATGTGTGATTGTTCCTTGAAAAAATTGAAATGATGGGAGGATGATGGGCTACTTACACCTTTCCTAATTAGACTATTTTTTCCCTATATGGAGATGGAAAATTGTCTTAGGAAAGGGTTCATATGCGTACCCACGCTCATCGAGAGGTGCAAGGGTGGCATAGATTACTTACTTTCTTTGTTGACAGTTTAATCCTAGTCCCAAATGTTAATGCATAATTGAACTAATCTGATGCAAAAATTTGACCAACTTGGACTAGAAAAAATACATGTGGATATATGGGCCACTTACTCTTTACTAATTAGGCTACATGTTTTGTATATTTTATCAACAAATAATTTGTTCAAAAAACATATGTAGATTTAAGGCCACTCACTTGTTCCCTATTTAAACTATGTGTAATTTGTGAAATAGAATACTAAAATTAAAACTACCTGGTTGCTAAGCTAATTCCAGGTTAAACATAGCACCTAAATGTCCTAATAGTAGTGAAATACAGAGACAAAGTGATGGAAAATTATTAGGGGTTGCCAATCACCTTTAAAATGGGAAAAAAGTAGCCAAGTTTTTGCTTGCTGGCCTGCCACACGGGTTATCTTCCCTAGAGCACAAAGCGCGCTGTCGGGTAGAATGAAGAAAAATTGCCCTCTCTACTATGCAAACTTTTCACTGAGTGTGATTGGAGATGCAGAGAGAATGTAGGGGTGGTTTGCAGCAAATTGAGTAGAAGAAGGACCTGCAACAAAAACCATTAACTCAAAAAGAAATAATCCAGTGGAGTCGTCATTCTTGTGGTAATGTATTTGGCGCAAGGGTGTACAAAATACACTTATTCAACAAGCTGGCTGCTACCTGCACAAGGTCACAGAGAAAAATGATTGTATAATGTTATTGGAACATATTTGACATAATTTAAACTAATTTTGAGGGACAACTAAGCATACAACACTAAGAACAAAGAAAACACAAGATGCGAAATACAAAAGCTCAATGGAGAAAGCAACCTAATAACACAAGTGGAGAATTATCCCTTTATTAGTTTCTAGTGGTAAAAAAGACACAATGCTAAACACTTGAAGAGGGTCCTTTGAGTTATGGATCTCAAATAAAGAAAACAAGGAGGTCTCCTTCCCTAAAGTTCCTGCAAGCGTCTCTTCCCTCTCTCAAAGGATGGTAGATCAAGATTAAATGGTGGACCTCCCTCTCTTGGACTGAGATGTTGGTTGGCCAACATATGAGTCCTTCCAATCCTTCTGCTGTTGGACTATGCAAGTTGGTTTTCTATGAAGCAATTTGGCTAGCATAATAATGTGTCTCCAATTCTTCTTCCAAAGGCTGGTTTATATAGACATTCTTTGAATTCCTCCCCTTTCTCTTGGCCCAAGATGGATAGTGACACAAGAGTGGAGGAGGGATTCCTGTATGTGCTGCATTTAAGCCTCAAGGTGGCTCCATGTTGACTTTCCTTGGCAGTATTAAGTGGATAATATTCCTAACCAAGTGTGCCAAGTGGTTCCGGATGGTGACATTTCGCCATCCTTAGGACTGTGTGACTATCGAAGGAATAGCCGTGTTGCCATGAAAAAGCCCTTTGTTTCTAGTGCGTTGTCCATTAAATTATCCCTTAACCTTAGGAAAAAATAAATTTTGGTCTGCTCTAATGTATTCCTTCTCTGAAAATCTTCATCTGTACCTTCTTCTTTACATTTTTAATGTCTTTTTCCTGTACGATTTTCTGGTGTTAACATGCGTGAATGCTTTGAGTGGTACATGCACAAAATGTGTACGATCATCCTGTTGATGACCTCTGTCTGGCCATTAGTTTGGGGATGGAAATCTATGGACTTGGTGAGCTTGGTGTCCAACATTAAACAAAGGCTGGACCAAAATGTAGTGAGAAACCTGCTGTCCCAATATTAGATGATAGACTCTAGGATCCCAAAGTGTAACCACACTTGTTCAAAGAAGAGTTTAGAAGTGGCTTATGCTATGATATTCTTATTTCCAGTCGCCATAATGGCAATCTTCGAGAATTGGTCGAAGACCATGAAAAAAAAGTCATTACCATGAATAGTAGAAGGAAGGCCCAACATTTAATCCATGGAGATGGATTCCCAAGGTAGAATAGGGGTAGGCAATGAAGTATAGAGGCCTTGCTTCTTGATGGTATATTTGGAAATGACGCAAACAATGCAAGATATGATGTACTTCCCTACATCTTGTCGAAGGTTCTAAAAATAGAATAATTATGGAGTACTACCATTGTTTTCTCGACCCTGAAATTCCCAACGACCTGACTGTAGTGCACTTCGCAAATCATCTTGGCATGCTCGCTTGAAGGAACATAAAGGTGTCCTTGGCAATATAAAAAATATACCTGGAGGTGAAAATTTGGAACTTGGTTACCCTCCAAGAGCGTCTTGTATGTGTGGTCGAATTCTGGATCGCTTTTATAGGGAAGTGGCCAATCAGAAGTCTCATGCCCACAAGAGTTGATCCTGGTGGTTAGTGCCACGATCGGTGGTCGGTTGAGGCAGTATGCAACATTATTGGTGTTGCCCTTATTGTACTTGATGTTCAAATGAAACTATTGCAGATATGTGGACCAATTCTAATGGAAATTGTTCTGCAACTGGTCAGAGGCTTAGTATTTAGCTAAAAAATGAAAGTGCTCAGGAATGCTCCAAACCAGAACAACCGCGTAGAGCTCATCGCGAGGATTCCACCACAATTAGTTTCGTCAAAATTCTACTCTAGATGAAGACGTTATGACCTGCTGTCCATTTTCCCAAATAGGTAAAAAAAATATGTAGAACAGTGATAGACTAATGACTTGGAAGTCTAGTCAGCATTTCAGGAATATCCAGGGAATATTCTACAATTTTAGCCAATGACACTGTGACAAGTGTTGTAGTCAGATTTGCCAATGATACTTTGGAATTGAAATTTTTTCCTCCTATTCTAAGTTTGAATGAGATTTTGTTTTAGGTTGGTGTAGTCCAACTAGAGTTGGACATGTGGTGCAACTAGAGGCTGTCACATGTCCCCTATTGTGTGGACCCATCCAACCTTGGAATAATTTTTGAATTCTCATATTCTAAGTTTCGGATATACATATATCTATGGTGCATATATTATTATCGGACCTAAGGTTTAGACCTTAGCCTACATGGCGGAGTTAGTTGAAATCTATGGACATACATACATACGGAGGCTAAATATTATGGTGGAGGCTTTATACATATGGCGGATAGACAGTTCAACTGGCGGAGGCTTCTATGTTATTTTGCTGCGAGGCTACATATGGGGCTGAATAACTAAACTGTCGGACATGTCTATTTGGCGGAGGCGTGTATGGATTATTAGCTAAGGTTTTAAATTTTGGCTATTTTTTTATTAGATGGCGGAACAAAATATGGTGCGGGGGTCGGGGTCGAACCCACAACCACCCCCGTGCCACTTCGGCGCCCTACCTCTCTACTGCTCAGTGGGTCTTAACCCATATACAGTTCCGCTACTACTTGAAGTTTGAACGCGCCATTGACGGGGGTCCAGAGGGGGCCAACCCTGCGGGGAAACCCCCTCCCATATGATCTAATGCAGAGAACCAAGGGCAAGTGGCTTATGAACCGACATGAATATTCCAAATCTTAAACATGTTTATCATTTCTAATCTGAAGATTAACACCATATAACTGTGATTATATATTAATCTAATCTACTCTTAAGTTTTGGATAATGCACAGTTTAATGATGCGCATATCCATTAAGTCGTGATTAACTGCGTGTTAATCCATAGTTAAAATAGCGGAAATTCTGGCAGAAGCATGTTTTTAGGGCGGAACTCCAAATTTACCCATGTTAACAAGACATTTTCTAGATTTAGTGGAGAAAATGAAGGAAAATTGGTTTTTGCAATAATTGAGCCAATGTTCGACCAATTTTGGTTCAGAAAGTGTCATTCTTGGTATATTTTGATGTTTTGGAGCCATTGGAGAAGGTTTCAAAGACAACAAGAGACTATAAACATCATTTTTGCACAATTGAAGCTAATACAAATGCCCATGCCATGGAAGCTGGACCAAGGATATGTATCCCAGGAGGGTGAACTCCTTCATCAAAACAATGTGTTATTGATTTAGTTGTCATGGTTTGCTGTGTGTTTATATTATATTGTTCAACATTTAGCTTCCATGATTTTATGTTCATGAAATCAACTTAATCTCCACAAGTTTTTTTGTTTATCAATCATAAGCACATATATAAACCCTTGTACAAAAAGCAAACATAAACACTTTCATTATAAATCTAAAAATGATATTAGCGCAACAAAAACTAACAATTAATTTCAGATCAAGATGGTATCAGAGGCAAAGGTTATTTGCTTTCTTTGCTTGAGATTATGCAAGAAGGGTTTTAATAGTTGCAATTTGATGATGCTTACAAGGTTGAAGTTGTAGAGAGGAGAAGGAAGCTATTGGTTGCTAGCGCCGAGGTTAGGACTAGAATAAGGAGAGATGAGAGAGCATAATCTTCACCCAAATTTCCTCTCATAGATGCACTTGAAGCACCTCAAGTTCTATCTCCAGAATTTGAGATTGAAGAGGTAAAAATTGCACAAGAAGCTGAGTTGATTGAAAAGGTACAAGCATTAGAAGTTGAGCTTGAATCCTTAGGCCATTATGTCAAGTGTTGGAGAGACTCAAGGACATTTAGAAGAGGAATATGTCAAGGGAGACTTAAATGAAATTAAGAGAATGGTTAAAATCATGTTTGATGCATTCACTACAGAAAGGGCAGGAGAAGGTTCTAAGCCTCCACATGGAGAAGGAACTTCAAATGATAAGAAGGATGAAGAGAAGAGTTCAAATGGAAGTGGAGGAAAGCCACCTCCATCTCCACCATCCTCATCCTCATCATCTTCATCAACATCGTCTTCCACTTCCACCACAAAAACCACCCACACTCATTCAAAAACCCCAAAAGGAAAAACTCCATTACTCAAGTTGGACATCAAGTTTCAACTTCCCGTGTACAATGGTGAGGTAAATGCAGAGAATTTGGATAATTGGATCCATCAATTGAAGGTATACTATAGAATTCATAATCTACAATAGGACGACATAAAGATCCAGTTGGATTCATTTAGGCTAGACGGAGTAACACTAGTTTGGTGGGAGGGAAAGACTCGAGAGGAAATGCGAATCCATGGTAAGATATCCATTTCTTGGGTTGAATTTGTTTCTTCCATTAAAATACAGTTTTATCCATTAGAGTATATGCAAAAAGAAATTATGAGTTGGAAAAATTTTAGGCAACTCATGGGCCAAACAGTTCAAGAGTATACCCAGGAGTTTAGAAAGAGGGTTTTGTTGTTAGGAGTAAACTTGAATTCCCAAGACACACTCTTGAAATACATTAGGGGTTTACATTCCTATTTGAAACATACTATCCTTATGTTTAACCCAATCAATTTAGATGAAGTGTGTGTGCAAGCCACACATCTTGAAGCAAGGGGAAAGAACATTCAGGAAGAGGGTAGTAAGAAGAAGCCATTCAAGGGTAATGAGAAAGAGAAGGGAGGAAAATGGAAGGGAAAGAAGAATGCAAGAATTAATAAAGAAGGGGAGAACACTACATGCAAACATTGTTCAAGAAAAGGGCATGATGAAGCCCACTATTGGAAACTACATCCCGAACTAAGGCCTAAGAAACCAAATAACAAGGGGAAACAAAAGATGACTACCACCACACAACATGATCTTGGAAACGATTCCGGTGATGGAACCAAGATCGTAGCCATGGTAAAAAATGGAAAAGAATCCATAAAAGTTACTAGTTCCTCAAATAGTCATAACAACACTCCAAATGAAGACACGAGGATAAAATTGTTCCATGTAAGATCAATTTCAAATCATACAAAGATTGATGCATTGTTTGATAGTGGGTCACAAGAAAACCTGATTTTAGAAGACTTGGTCAAAAATCTTAACCTTGAAACCGCACCACATCATAAACCATACCCTTTGGGTTGGATAGTTAAGATTGACTATTTACAGGTTACAAGGAAATGCATATTTTGATTTGCGATTACTGCAAACTTTTTTGATGAAGTCGAGTTAGATGTGGTTCCACTTGAAATTTCCAAGATTATATTGGGAAGTCCATATTTGTATGATAGGAAATCAGTGTTTTATTGACATGAGAACAAATATCATTTGCTTAAGTATGGGGTGGAGTATATTGTGAGAGATCATCGCAAAAAAGCTGAATATTTGTTTAGTTAATGTAGGGAAAATGAAGAGGCTAGTTAATGCAAGTAAAAAATTTGTGCTTCCAATGATCAAGAAAAAGGATGATGTTGACTACGAATATTTTGAAGGATGTGATGACAAATTAAAATCTGATTTGTTTGATGTGGTAAGTCAACATGGTGAGATGTTTAAAGAACCAAGTGGGTTACCTCCCAAGAGGGGAATTAAGCATGAGATTCAGCTGCAGCAGGATGTCCCACTTCCAAACATTGGTATGTATCACATGCCAATTATGGAGAGTTTTGAAATCAAGAAGCAAATCCAAGAATTTTTGAACAAAGGTATCATATGCCCATCTACTTTACCATGTGGTTCATGTTGGATGGATAAGTCATTCTTGCGGACAAGAGAGACGTCCCAAGTGTCCTACGGAAAGCTAGCAACATACGGACAAATAAAAACAATTTTCTCTGGATACTGTTTGATTTGGAATTAACTATAATAGGGTTTTAGAAACCTACTTGTAGTCCAACGCCGATCTTCTTTCCAATGGCTTGAAGAAAGTTGTCTACAAGGATCTGCAATCACAAACACAAGAAAATATCAAAATCACGTGCATAATAAAAATTAATTCATGAATCAAACATCTATCAAGATGATCAAGGAATTCAAGAAATGAGATAATTAAATAAATAAGCCGTTAATAAAACATGATAAATAAGCTATTTAACTAAAGAACTCATTGAGAAAACGGTATTCATTCGTATTATCTTTAATAAAGAAGAGCCTTACAACCGTGTCTGCCTTGATGTCGTACATGCCTTCTTGAGGTCTAGAACAGGCGTTTCCTTTACTCTGACAATCTTTGCACTCTCTCTGCTAAAATGCACATGGGTGTGTAATCATTCCCACATAATGATCAGTTAAGAGAGTATGAGTCTCTACAACATTTCTCCTCAAAAATTCTCAAAGTCTAACTCACTAAATCTTCCACTATCCCACACACACTCTATCTTCAACTAACTTTTGAAGCTGCATTATGGCTTCAATTTATAGGAAAAGAGAGGAGGTTATAGTTCCACATAAGAACATATAGAATGCTCTTTTGAAGGGATTGGGCTCCATAAATCAAGGGGTAGGCTCCCATAATGGAGGAATGAACATACATGATAGGAGCGAACCTTCGACCAGATAATTGCTTCTAGAAGCTTCCAGATTTGACTGCTGGCCTTCTAAGTGTTACTTTCCACCTTTGTTTTACCTTTTACAGGGGTCCACACCCTTATTGAAGAGAACGTGCATTTATATCCGCATGATTTAGAGAAAAAAGGTGCGTGTTGAGATTCAACAAGATGATGAGCTTAGTGAAAAGAGTCGCTTTCACTAAGTGGGCCCGCAGGCTATTTTTGGCACAAATCTATTTTTAGACATGATAATCATATTTCAGAAGTTGTAGGATGCTATTTGTGGATGGTTGGTCAAGTTAGAAAAATATATGAAATTCTATTTTTAGAATATTGGGCGAAGTCTATTTATAGATCGCTGATCTAAAAATAGATGCATGTCAATTATTATTAGCTCTTAATAATAATTAGATTCTAAACTGCAACTTATTCTCTTGGAGCACTTCAGTTCAGTGCACAGATGTGGCACATCAGTGGACTGAGGGAATTACGCAATTCCCAAGGGTTTACTGGAGCTAATGCATGGAGGACTTAGTTAGAACTCAAGTGGTAGAGTTATGACATAGTTGGAAGAAGTAGTTATGGAGTTGTATTTAGTTAAACTCAGTTAAACTCAGTTGAGCTAGTTGTATCTAGTCTCACTGATTGATACACTAGTGAGAGTGGAATGAATTAATGATTGATACACTAGTGAATTAATGATTTAATTAATTCACAAATAATAACTCATTAATCAACCGAACGATACATCATTTAACTACAGTGCATGGCAGTGGAGACCCAGTGGAGAGATAGGTGAAAGGGAAAGATAGACTATCTGTTGTGACTATAGTGATGCATTGATTTCATCACACACACATTGGAGTTTCCAATGAAGATTGCACAGTCAAGGCAGGGGTAATTCAAATTCATTCAGAGCTATTCTTCAACAGGGATTACGCAGTGGAGGCAGGCTAGTAGGAGGCAAAGATCGGTGCATGGATTTGAAAGATTGGTCTTGATTAGTGTATGACGATTGTACTATACTGAGAGCTTGATAAGCTTTGTATGAGGATTGTCATATGATCTCCATGTTACATAATATATAGTTGTGGTTTTCAGCTTCAAGCTTTCCCAGTTAAAAACTGTGTTATGTGAGATTGATTATTTTTGTTTATGCTTCACATGTGTTTGCAATTAATTTTTCCGTAAAAGATTAACAAGTGGAATAGATTCAGTATCTTGCATAAATTTAAATATTATCAGATCAGGTGGATCTAAGACATATGCATACTTATTGCATATAATTTCTACAGTGCGGCACTGCAGGCAATGTTAAGAGAAAGTGCAGTACAAGTGTTTTTAAGACTTTTATGAGCTTTTCTCTCAATTTCAAAGCTTGATTTTAGGAACTTTGATGTTGTAGACTTCTAAGGGAGTACTAAAATGTCATGGTGACAAATTTTAGTGTAACAAGTTCCCCCCTAAAGTGCGAAGTCTGAGGGCATTCGAAGAGTGATATGATTTATCATTTCAAGGATTAGCCTGTGTACATCCCAGTCGGAACCCTGTAAAAAAATTCAATGCAAATCATTCATATATATATATATATATATATCATCACTGAGGTAGGCATTCCCATACTCAAATAAAAACTAACTAAAGTTGTTCTGATACAGAAATGATGTGAATATTACATCAATAGTGTAGACACGACATGGATGCAACCTTCTGTGTTGGATAGTCTACTGCATAATGAATAATAAAATTCCTCACAGCCTTGATTTTGGAAACTAGATCCAGGGTCTTGATTTTCGCTACCCGAACTAGTACGATTCTATCCATGCGATTAAATGTGTTGAAGTCGAACATGGTAGAATCCACTTGATTACCAGTCAATGATGTGAATAATTAACAAGTGTGAGAGAAACCACCAATAATGACAATGGCTCTCAAAGTACTCAGTACAATCCATAAAATGTGAATAAGTGATCTGGAGTCGAACATTTCACGGAATCATTCGATCAAAGGTTGATGATGCAACCTGTCGTCGAAGGCGAGAAACCTGCCATTAAGGCATGTAGATTCCAAGGTACTGACGGATTCTAGATCAAATTCCTAGATGATGAGATGTCGTCGATAGAAAGTGATCCGTCATAAGCAAGCTCACAACAGGAAACCATAGATGAAGTTTTGAAGAATTTTTTTGCAAGGACTGACTCAAGGATGGTCAACGCGAATGGAGACAAATGTTTGCAGATGAATGGTTTGTTTGAATGTCCTCTTGAACACATAACGACACTGCAGATGGTTTAGTGAAAATTGCCCTAAGCTAATACCCAGAAACCGACTGAAGACCTTCAATTGGTTTGATTAACTGATAGGCAAGGGATTTTCCCAACCCAGGTAGAAGTGTGACAAAAAGTGTCATGTTCAAGAGTGGCTTACTGCTTTTAAATCAAAGTGTAACAAATGAATTCATTTTCTCTCTTTTCCCCCACCATTTCTGGCAAGTACCTCTTTATTTTTGACAAGCTTGAGGAGGATAACATTTGCTTGTTTATAAGCTCATCCTTTGGATGAGTCCAACTTAGTTTAAAATCGAACCCTAAGGAGTGGTATGTTCCTATTTGTAATCGACAGGTCCTTTACTGTTAAATTTTAACGAGTCCAGTATAGGAGAAACTCAGTGTTTTTCATTTTTAGGGAGTCAGAAGAAAAAACTTAAGAAAACTCCATGGGTGTACTTTTTCGTAAATTTAGTCTCTCAAGCCTGAAAAAGGATAAAACAATACAGGAGAGAACTCTATTGACCATGATTAGTCAACGTATACCTTTTTCGTAAATAGTCCATTTTACTCCAGAAAAGGGGTAAACTTATACTGAAAGGACGACTGTTCATTTCCTTTAACGAGTTCGAATAGTCAAGTACTCGACAATCTTTTCATCTTTAGAGAGTTTGAAAAGGGCTTAAAAAAAGACTCTATGATTTCGCTTTTTCGTAAATTTTAAAGAGCCCGAAAAAGTGATAAAAGTATACTCTTCATCAAAAATGACCATTTCACCTGAAAAATCAGGTATTTTGCACCAAAAAAAAAAAAATTAAACGTACCTGCTTCAATAATAATAAAAATATTTTGAAAAACCATCTTTTTAAAGTGAAAAATAAACAAATTTCAATTTCATTTATTAGAAAAAACTTATAAAAAGGAGTTTTCCAAATTCATTTTTACCATTTGAGTTTGGAGTGAAAATTTTAGAGCTTTTGGCAAAAAACGCTCCAGAGAAGATTCCAGACAAACCGAACGTTGAAATCGAAAACCGTCTGCTCCATGTAATCCACATCCTCTTTTCCTTGCTTTTCATCCGTTCATTTTCTTAATTTAGGGCTTAAAATTGATTTTTTGGGGAGAAAATATGTTCGAAATTCTGCCCTCGGGGGTCTGCAGGTAAGACACACGGTACCTGCGGACCCCGACATTTTCTTACAAAGAAAAATGTCGTGGCCCCGCACTTTTAGCACAGAGCCCGTGTGGAGCTACGCACTATCTCTAAACGTAAAGTGTGGGGGTGCCATGAAGAATTTAAAAACATAATTTCTTCCAAAATTACCCAAAATTTTTGTTTTAAAATGATTCTAATCTTTCATTTTTCTCATTGTAAGATATTTACAATGCTCATCTGGCGGGAACGTGAACATGAGGAGGTGGATGAAGCTGCAATGATTCATTCGCCTACATTACAAGTTTTAAGAGCATGCGGGCTACTTAAATTCTGGGCTATTAGCGGCATGAGAGCTCAAGTAGACCTTCTCACTTGGTTGGTAAACAAGTGGGATGTTCAGGACCAGTGTTTCGTGATTGGAGGCAACCGGCTCGAAATTGAGCTGGAGGACATATATTTTTTGACTGTTTTGTCTAAGAGAGGCGAACCAATTTCTCTATTTGGGGCTAGACCGGGTGGCCAGTCTATTGCTAGCCTGCAATTAGAGTTCTGCAATGATGAGGCTAATCCAAAAGACAAACGGATTGATATTAAAACTATCATCTATCCTGAATTAAAAGTGATTGAATTTACCATTACCAAGTAATGTGGAAGTGCGGATTTGCATGTGGCTACTAGATCTAAAATGAAGATTGCAGTGGACTGCTTCCGAGGCACTATATTCAATTGGTGTGAGGCAGTGTTGGCTAATGTCAAAGGCCAACTAACTAGAGCAAAAAACGGGAAGTTAAATAACTTCGGATATGGATCGATCGTAGTTACTTTTGCTCTAGAGAGGATTCCTCTACTAGCCCCGCAACATATTCCAGTTGATGCTGGTAGAGCTCAAGAGCCTCAGATGGTTCGATGGGTTGCTTTGATGGCTCGTCTTGGATTTCCCCCGACATATTTCCGTTGGTTAGAGCACCAACTCTTTGTGATAGACGATTTTCCTTATGCGGGCATAGATTTTCGCGGGGACCGAGATATGCCACTTTCTCCGGGAGTTCAGTGGGATGAGTCAGGTAAAAAATCTCTTTGACACGCTCTAATTTCTAATTTTTATTTTGTTTTTTAAATCATCCAAAATTGATAACAAAAATATCAAATGCAGATGTGGGTCCACGTCGACCAACCACTCTCCGCCCCTTTGATAGGAGGCAAAGGGATGCAGCTGCAACAACACCACTACCACATGATCAGACAACAAAAATCCTGACTGATTTGGAACACCATTTGGAGCGACTGACTTTGGACATTCCAGAGACTACTATAGACGGCATACCGCATCGTTTATAGAGATATGTCATTGGTGTTTCTGAACCGTTCAGGATATTTTTGTGCAAGTTGGCGCGAGCTGTAGTATACTATCATGATCGTTACCACGGATAGTGCATGATTGATTCTATAGACTCTTATAATTTTTTGTATCACTTTTTTCCCAATCATAAGGCGTTTTGAACCTATGATTGAGGACGATGTACTATTTTTTGAAACACTACTCTATGCTATGATATACTACTATTTTCAGTTACCTGTCCAACATGTTATTGAATGTTGATTTACTGCTTTTATTATCGCAAATGCTTGTTAATCACACTAGAAGCTATTGCATCTGCTAAGGTTTTTAAATTTCTTGGAATGTGATGATACTCAATATAATCAAATTCTCGCTCCAAGAGACGAACTCTTAAAAATAATCTTAACAACACTGAGTTTCTAATTGCATATACTTGACTTAATTGTAATACAACGAGTTCAGAATATAACCTAACGATCAAACTCCGAATTCCAAATGAAATGGATTCAAACAATAACTCAATAACTGTGCTATATTATGCAATATTGTTTATCTTTTGATCGAGGCTTACCCCATGCATAGATATTAACTCGTTAGTGGGTGAATAAATAACCCAAGCTGCAGAAGAGATATTCCGTGTACTATGACAAGCGCCATCAACAAAAACAATGTATGTTTGAAAAGACGTCGACATCTGCAATATCAAGAGTAATCCAGATAAGAAGGAACAGTAGTAAAAGCACACTTAAACTAGGCACACGTTTTTAATCTACAGCACACCAGCTAAAAATAAATAATATACATGAAAGATCTCCACACAAGAATCAAGCGTAATATCTCTTCAGATAAAGCCCATTTTTGGGTTTTCCTAAAGAGACCCCGTCAAAATCAATCGATTCATAGGCCCCTTTTGCAAGCTGCCGCTTGACAATATAAGGACCATGCCACATGGGTTTGAATTTCGCAGTCCCTAGCTTATCGTTAGCTTGATCGTAAGCCAAGACTAGGTCTCCTTCTGAAAAAATCCGAGGTGTAACCTTTCTATTATACTGAGCTTTCATTCGTTTCGCATGAGTCTCGGTGGCTAGTGCAGTGGTGCGCCAATTATCATCTAATTGAGCTAAGTATAAAAAACGTTTCTCCCCTTCGAAAGTGGCTGGTAGTAACTCTATGGCTAGTTGGAGTGACAATATCTCGCATTCAATGGGTAATACCGCTTCTAAACCGTAGAACAGTTGAAAAGGGGTAAAACCTGTTGATGTTTTTGCTAAGGTTCAATATGCCCAAAGTGCTGAAAATAGCATGGTATGCCAATTCGACTAATGAATTCCAATGATTCGTTTGATCATGGTGACTAAAAATTTATTGATAGCTTCAACCAGACCATTGGCCTGCAGGTAATATGGTGTAGAACTATCATGGCGCAGGCCAAGTTGATCATTCAGTTCAGTCATCATGATGTTTCGAAAATAGCTCCCATGATCAGTAATTATAGCTTGGGGTACACCGAAACGAGCAATCACATGATTGAACACAAAAGTAGTTGCAGTTTTTCCATCGACCGCAAATGTAGGCATCGCCTCAGCCCATTTGGTAAAATAATCTACTGCTAGAATAATATACCCATTCCCCCCGGCTGAGTGAGGGTTACATGTAATGAAGTCAATGCCCCATTTTGCAAAAGGACCAACATCAATTATCGGGTGAAGAGGAGCAGGTGGTGCACACATTTTTCTATCGAATATTTTACAATTATGACATTTTCGGACTGCAGAAATACAATCTTTAAATAAGGACGGCCAGAAATAACCTATGCGCAATATCTTTTGGGCTATGGCGTACCCAGATATATGACCGCCACATGCTCCAGAGTGACAGTCATTTGAAACCTTTTCAACTTCTTCATGGGTGAGATAACGTCGAAAAATAGTGTCCGCACCATGACAGTATAGTGTGTTGCCAACAATATGATATTGTTGAGACTGGAAACGGATTTTACGTCGTTGTGACCGTGAAAGTTTGAGCTGAAAAGATTGGGTCTGAAGATAAACAATGATATCTCCATACCAAGGATCAATGGTACTAATAAGAAACAAGGATTCGTTTGCGATTGGTTTTTCCGCCACAGTTTCTATATCAGTACGTGGGAAATCACACATAAGTTCAGCAAAGATCAATGATTTCTTTGATTTGGACTTTTCAAATTCCAAATCAAACTCTTGTAGGATAACAATCCATTTGGAGTATTTCCCCCCTATCAATTATTTGGTCAAGATATACATCATAGGGTTACAATAAAAAATCACTGTTGTTTTGCGTAAAAGTATGTAATGACGAAAACGTTGGACAGCTTGAACGGCTGCCAAGGCCAATTTCTCCACATGTGAATACTTGATTTCAATCGGATGCAAGTTGCGACTAAGATAGTAAATCACATGTTCACCATGGAATTCATCTTCTTGAACTAGAACCATTCCTATCATGGAATCGGAAGCGGCGAGGTACAAAAAGTAATCCTGGTTGTAATTGGGAGGATGCAGTAACGATGCATGGGTCAACACGTGTTTGAGAGCATCAAAAGGTCGATCAATGATCTCATCCCAAAAGAAAGCAATCCTCTATTTCAACAACCTAGTGAAACCTTTTGTTAACTCAACGTAGTTAGGAATGAATCGACGTAAAATTTTTGCTTTCCCTTGCAAACTTTGGAGTTGGCAAAGAGTAGAAGGAGGAGGTAAATTGATGATTGCCTCAACCTTCTATGGATCAACATGAATGCCTGCCTTTGAGACAATAAATCCCAAAAATCGTCCAGATTGGACGCAAAAAACACATTTGTGAGGATTTAGTCGAATCTTATAATGCCTACATCGTATAAAAATGGCTCATAAATGAGTGATATGATCTGCTCTGCGTGAAGAATGGGCAGGAAAATCATCGAGGCAGGGTTGTACAATGTGTTTAATGTCATGAAATGCATAAGACATGGCTCTTTGAAAAGTGGCGCCAGCATTCTTAAGGCCAAAGGGTAGTTTGCGATAAGAAAAAGTTCCCCACGAACAAATGAAAGTTGTTTTGGGTTGATCTGCAGGGAGTATGTTGATCTGATTGGAGCCAGAAAATTCATCCATGAATGAA
Source organism: Pinus albicaulis (assembly GCA_034641835.2). Taxonomy (NCBI): domain Eukaryota; kingdom Viridiplantae; phylum Streptophyta; class Pinopsida; order Pinales; family Pinaceae; genus Pinus; species Pinus albicaulis. The sequence goes on along the minus strand of CM076579.1, from coordinate 900,663,703 downwards.
AACATTTCACTTCCAGCACGATCGTCAATAATTTGATCGACGTAAGGGTTGGATAATTGTCTTTTGGACAAGCTTGATTTATATCCTTATAATCGATACACACTCGTATTGTTCCTTATTTTTTATTGACCGGAAAAATATTAGATACCCAATCCGTTAATGGGATCGGATAAATAAAACTTGCACGAAGTAATTTTTCAACTTCGGCTTTAATAGCGGTAGATTTTCTCGGATGTATCTGACATAATCTATGTCTAACGGGTTTAGCGTCCGGGTATGTCTTAATTTCATGAACAACAATCGATGGATTGATTCTTGGCATTTATTCATATGACCAGGCGAAAATGTCATAAAATTCCTGAAATAGGGCTTTATAAGCTTGGATTTCATCAATTGTATAAGAAGCACCTATATGAATGTTTTCAACAATTCCAGGTTTTACTGAAATGTCAAGGGGAACCGTTGTAGAATTATTTTCTAAATTCAATTCAGAATGGAAATGTGAGAGAGGATTCTGAGGTTCTTTGACATAAGCAGTAGTAAAAATGGAGGAAAAATTATTCTCAAAATGATCGAGATCACGTAAAAACAAAGACTTATGATGAAGATCTTCCCATGGTAACTCATCGATTGACAAGAATTCACGAATATGTTCATCAGTATTGAATACCTGTTGACCAAGATCTGGAATTGAAGTCGAAGCGGAGCTCGATATTGAAAATGACTCCTCATTGATCACATTCACTAGATCAGATTCAGTTGAAGAAATTTTAGAAAATGACTGTACAGTCTGATATGCTAACTCAAAAGGACTCAAAGGCATCGCGCCATAGAAAGAATCCAATTCTGATTCTGAAGGTACTATCCAAGGATCATCAAAGGAAAAATTACTTGATGTAATCATATTGATATTAGCAATAGGAGGCTGTACGTTGGGAGCAAGCACAGAAAAAGTTCCTAGTAAAGCCGAATCTTTAAGCAAACCTACTCCGACATCCTTATAAGGGATAGTCGATTTTCCGATATGCTGGATGCTATTAGTAGAGGTTGGGTCGGATGAATAATATGAGAGATGATCTATTTTAACGATCTTTCCTTTATGAGGAAACATGATAAGACGAAAGATAGATGATACAATAGCAGTCATGGCATAAGACCAACTGCGACTCAGGAGAAGGTTGTAATCCAGAGGGGCATCAACCACTTCCACATCTAGATTTACCATTTTCCCTTCGACCTCTATTGGTAGATCTTGTAAAATACCATACGGTTGAAAACCTCTTCCATCAAAAACTTTGAGAATAGTCAGTGATTGGTTAATTGTTGGAGAACAAAGTGATTTCCAAAGTTTTAACGACATAATACACGTAGAATTTCCTTCATCAACAACAGTATGAAGATACATTTTTTTTTTACTATTACCGGAATTTGAAAAGCCATTTTATGGGGTGGGCGGGGTGTAAAATTCTCTAAATCGAAGATCATAAGGTTCGAATCCTGGAGATCTATGGCTCCTAAGGCTGACAAAATTAATTTTCTTTAGACTGGGCATGATTGCAACACTTCCAAAGCTGACATTGATGAAGGGGAAATTGCCAAATCTTCAACAATATTGTAATTATGAGCAGCTCTCGCATGTGGATTGAGAGCTGATTTACGAAGTACACCTTTAGTAGGCGGTTTGATTACTAAGTCAGGATTTTGTTTCAATATCTGTAACGGATCAAAAACTGAGGGAGATGTAGTTGATGCCGAGTTATATGTTTCTGCTTCTTTACTAGGATTTTTACTACCGTAATCTTGCAATCGCGTCTCAACTATCAAGATATTCTCTAGCACATTTGAGGAAGATCCAACCATGTTACTATATTGAGCAGGAAAGGGATCATTGAAGACAATAGGTATGGGTGAACCCTTAACGAATTTTGATACCTCGGCTCTATGCGGGCACTCTTTTGTAAAATTATCCTCGTCACATATCAGATAAGGATATCGAGGTTTGCGTTTTTCGTCAGTTGGTTCAATTGTATAATTTTTATCTTTTGAATTTTTATCTTTTTATTCTTACCTTTATTCTTACCACTAGTTTTAGGTTTGGTTGTAAATGATTCTACAACATGAATATCGGCGGAAGTTTCAATAGAAGAATCTCCTTTTGGTGAATCGAGTAAAGTGATAATAGGAGAAGTCGTCTTGGAAGATTTCTTCTTACTTTTACCAGTGCTAACAAAACCAATTACATCATCAGCGGCATGAGAGCTAGAAGGAGTTGTAGTTAATTGACCAGGTCTTGGTAAATCGAGGATTTTATCATATAGAGTACCTGACTGAGTATATACAAGGTCAAGGTACTGAGCCTGAGCAATGACTTGCTCTTTTTAGGGTCCTGTGATTTGGCTGAATGGCAAGCCAAATGACGGTGTAACATCAAACCAAGCTTTGGAGCCCAAGGACCTAGCCTTCCTGGACTCAGAGAGGGTTCTCTCTATATGTGTAAGGGATATCTGTGTGTTTGCTTATTTTGTTCTGATTTTAGGCTAGTTATGAAGTAAGTTTTTTGGTTTTGTTTTTTTTTTTTAAGTTGTGAGGGATGAAACTGATCAAAGATATAAGATAGGTAAAAAAAATGTCAGATCAACTGGGCTATGGGGTCAAAAAGGTCAAGAAAGCTATCAGACGGTGATACAAGGCTATTGAAGGGCCGATTTGATTCAAGGTAGAAAGGATCTTTGGACAAAATGGAGTAAATGGACATCAAGTTTGTGAACAACAAAGAGTTTCAAGCATAACTAGTTCAATAATTAACATAAACATGGTAGGGCAAACCTTTAATCATGCAAAATGTAACTATAAGCTAATCAATACATAGAAATAAACATTCAAGCCATGCATAGAAGTATATGACCCTCTAACTTTGGGAAATGGCCATCAGACTTTGGGGAAAACACTTAAGGAAGACAAACAACTCAAATTACTATGTCGGAATGTCTAAACACAGTACTTCAAGTTATTGGGCACTTTGAACAACAAGATTTGCATAGTTTTAGGCAAAGGGCTAGATCAAAACTAGGCCTCCTTGGTTCAAACAAAATGGTAATCTAATCAGTCAAAGAGAAATTTCATGGATGGAACTATAACTAACCATAGGTAAGCAGGGCGTACCGTAAATCATACTTAGCATGCATAGAACTATGAATGAAACAAGCAACAATATCCTCAAGTTATTAAAGAGCAGTTAAGAATTCTTTAATGTAACTAAGGAAGAGGAAAACATGAAAGCTATGAAGAAACAGGAAATTTGAGGTGCCTCCAAGGGCATATCTCAAATTTGTTCTCTATTGATCTATAGCAAGCAAGAAACATGTATTCATGAATGAAAACTAGAAGACAACAACAAAGCAAGAGACACTATACCATTCTACCAAGTCATGGAATCCAACAACAATCCTTCTTCATCATCCAAGAGCATCCAAGAGGCAATCCAAAAGCATAAGACAAGTATTTCTTCCAAAGCTTATATGACCATATATTGCTTCTCTTCTCAAGTTCAGCCCTTTTTTACAATGAAAGCCTTTGGAATATATAGGCTTAAGTGAGGAAAACCTCATGGTTCAACTTGCCATCCTATTGGCCTAATCAAAATATCTAAACTTGTCCTTGAGGCTTTGCAAAGCCCAAGGCACAAAATATCTCATAAAATATCTAGAAAATGCTAAAAAAAGAAAAATAATTGACTTTGCATTATTTTCCATGTGCAAAAATAGCTAAACGCACATTTGGAAAAAGCAAATTTTGAAGGTTAAAAAATTACAAAAATACTCAAAATTTATATCAGCAAAAGGTCCCCTGACTTGCCGGCAACATTAGGCAGCCTTCCTGATGTCGAAACGAGGCTCATGATAGCTCGTTGAAAAGCTCTGAGTGTCTACTTTCCAGAATAACTAAAATTTTCCCAATCCGATGCCTATAAGTCCTCCAAAACTGCACCTGTGTGTAAAAAACAAAAAAATTACAGTCTGCTGATGGACCGGGCAGAGTGTGCAAAAAGCGAGCATTTTTTGCCATTTTGAGGCGGAAAATGATCTCCAAATGTCCTGAAAATCGCTGAGGGTATGCTCCTGAAATTATTGCATCCAATGATACCATTATCCTCCTTTGACGAATCCCCAAAATGAAATGGTGAATTTCACGAGTTTTGACCAAAAACTCAAAAATGCCAAAAAACCAAAATATGTCAAAATGTGCCCAAAATCGGTGAGTATGACCCTCAAGGGTCCCTATAACCATGCTCTAAAACAGAACCCAAAATGTCAAGTCCTGATGTGTCTTTCTTCCCTTTCCGTTCCGGGCTCTTCCCTTTAGCCTCCTTTAGTTTCTCACTGTCATGCTACTCCTTTTGATATCACTGTTTGATCTTTGATTCATTTGCCTCAATGCTGTGTGACATGTGATTTTCCCCTTGGTATGCAACTCGATAAGTAAACTTCAAGGAAAAAAACACAATCAATCAAGATACACAGTCAAAGTTATTTTTTCTGTATTTTGTGGTAAGGTCACCTTGCCTTTGGGTGTCTTGAGGACAACAGTATAACCTTGTTTTTTTAGGCAAAGGCAAAACCACAATCTTCTTATTTCAAAACACTATTGTCTTCTTTGTATGCCTTTTAACAAGTATATTTCGACACTATTACACAGTCAAACAAGGCATGTACATAGTCAAAGATCACTGGTTTTAAAGGATAAGGTGAAAGAGCCTGTTTGTGTTTTTGATATGGTCACAAAAAGTCTTATAGCATTCAAACAACAATAACATCATCATCAAACAAAAGACTGCCCTTCTTATACTTTACTGTTCATCATACCCAGTTTTTCTCTACACACCTGTAAACTGCAAAGTTAGCTTTACTCATTGACTGTGCTCTATGGAATGGAAAATCAAAACCCTATTTTTTCTTTTCACCCTACAGAGGGAAATTTCGAGCAATGACCAAGTAACCTATGTATGGTTACTGTAGTTTAAATTCGGACCACTGCTTCTTTTTAAACTGCTGAGTTTCTGCTTTTAAATCAATGCTTCCATCTTTCAATATTCCTTAGAAGGCAGTTTCATGGGCTTATCACAGTAATAAGAACTCACATTCTTACTGTTTCACCTTTAGTAAGCATAAAACACAGCAAATATTGATCTTTTAAACAAAACTGTCAACCCTTCCAAGCAATGCTTTCTTTATTGCATAAGGCTGACAGAAGTCATGTTTTTCATCTCAGTTTTGAGGGCAACTTAAGTTTTTTGGGACAAGAATGGCCACCCCCTTTCAGCAAACTGTAACAACCACCCTCAAATCTTTTCACACTGATACACTTTGACTTGCACCAAGGGTTTCATTATTTCCACCATTACTTAGTCCTTTGATAAATGAGGCATATGATTACCCTTTAGAATTTTAAACATAACAAGAAGGCAAATGAAAACCTTGAAAATTTGGTGGTAGTTGTTGTTGAGGACTTGGAGCAGCGTTTCTGAGCTTTTGGAGGCATTTTGAATCATAAATATGTGCGCGGCACGTTTGTCAATGAAAGCGTCGCGTTGCTGGGTTACTGTCGGGTGGACATGACCCAAACCTACAGGCGCGCCGCGCGCCTGTGTATTCCTTTGTAACAAGTCAACCTGAGCGTGCCGTGAGCATTTCCAGGCGCGGCACGCAGCCTTGGACCTTCAAAACTTCTGCAAATCGCTTGAAATATTTCTTTTCTGGTCTTGTGGATAGTAATAAGAGTGTTGTTTGTGTATGAAGATATTCAAATTGGAACGACAACAGTTCTTAACCCCTTTGAAAGCGAAAGATCCGAGCTCTTCTCACGTTCACTGGGTGGATGTTTTGAAGACTTTTTGAAAAAGCCTTTCACTACCTTTTGCACCAAATTTTTTAATAAGAAGGTGAAGCTTGACTTTTGAAACAGTAGCATAGTGAGAACTCTGCTTCAGGTAAAAAAATTATGCAGGAGTTTCAAATTTATTACACTATATTTTCACTGTTCTTTATTTAAATGATAGAATTTGCCACTGTTGACCCCTTTTAGTGTTATTTTCAACATATAACATTTGCTCAACAAAACACCAATGAGTTATGAAACACTTCTGCCATTATGCAAGGAAGTGGATTTACTCTTTTTAAAACCCAATCTGACATTATTTTCTCTTGATGCTTTGAAGGCAATGATGCCCACTGTAAACTGATTTAACTGTTAGGTGTCCTTTGAACTCATTTTCTGACTGTAGATGCAAAAGGCAGCTGCATTTAATCAGACCTTTCCACCTCTGCCCATTTTTTTTTTTTTTTAAAGGGAATTTCTTCAACACTTCTTCCTTTACCCAAAAGGCATTGATAAGGTACCTTTGACCTTTTTAGAAGGAACATGCCTATATTTTTTTGAAGTTTTTCTCCAGAATCTGAAAGTATACCAAAATCCTTCTTGCATATTTTGAACAACTGTGTTTAGTTATGTTGCCTCTTGGGGGGAAATGAGCTCAGATTTCCTTTGTCAACTCATCAAATACTCTTCAAATTCTGTTTTGTTGGAGCTGCAGACTGTCTTTTGACAGAAACCTTGTTGAGAGATAAGTTTGACCCATTGGATTGCAGTGGTACCCCTGCTTTCCTTTTGGTCTCTTTTCAGTACTTCTCTGTTTCAACTATCCCTTATTATGTCTATACTTTGTCTATCAGTCAGTGAGAAAACCTATAAATAATCACTGCCCTGGTCCACTACTAATGATTGAAGGAGGGCCCTTCACTTGGCAAAATATCTGAAGTTTTGTCAACCTTCTGTCCCAGCCATATGAAGGCTGCCTGATGAACATATTGACAAGGGTTTCTTTCACACATGATGGCAGGCACACCAATTGTGAAGAACACTATTGCTCTTACCTCTGCTTTCAATCATTACTTTTATTTTAGAAAAACCCTAGTCACTGTCTTATTGTTCAAAAAAAAATCTGTCCTACAGTCAGTTGCAAATCTTAAAACCAACCTTTGGCCATCACCCTCTGCTTATAGATGAAGGAGGCGCTTTAACCCTCTGCTTATAGATGAAGGAGGTTCTTAGCCATGTGATGTTAACATCCCTTGACAGTGTTGTTTTTCTTCTACTGTCCTTTCAGGCTTTGAATGAGGTTGAAAGAGCTTGATGAGAAAATCTTTGCCCTGTAGATGCATCTCAGGTTCAGGATCATACTGAGAAGCAACTGTCGTCTCATGTGGTGCCAAAATTGTCTTCTGAGATGCTGGTATGTTTCCTGTCCTTGAAAGATCCACCAAACACTGTAAAACACCTAAAATCAGCTTGAGATTATGGTCTATGTATTGCTGAGACTTAAGGGTGTATAAGTGGCGCGACTTAGGGCTGTGACTAACTTCATTAGCAGAGTGGGAGGTCTGTTATGACTGGTCTATATTAGATGGAGGTTTTTTTGGCTCTTTGATGGTTGCCAAGGGTGAAATGCCTTAAAGCGCCACATCCTAACTTAGGGGAGGTTTTTTGAACAGATTCAGATTGTTTTTTTAGAGCTGGTGGGTAGACTAGTATGGCTGAGGCTAGGTAGGATTTGATAATGAGGTTTCATCTCGTCATGGGCGGACTGGAAGGTAGGAGGGAAAATTTTTTTATGGGTGTTTTCCCAGCTGGAAAATTTGACACATTTTAGATCTGTTGTTGGAAAACTAGGTTGTTACAACTAGTCATCACTAACAAGTAAAAAATACTGATGACTAACAGCTCTTTTGTAACAAAGCCTCCTTTGGCCACATTTTCAATAATTTTGGGCAATAACGATTTAATAAACCATTCAGCAAAAATTTGATCCAGAATAAAGACTTTCACTAAACGCCTTCTACGTCTCCATTCATGAATGTGATCAGATATGTATGTAGACGTAGACTGTTTTAATGAAGTCAGCAATTCTGTGCCGTTGTCGTATCTGACAGGCAACTGGAAATGGGTTAAGAAAGCAGTAGCTAGTTCATTAAAATTATTAAAAGAGCCACGTGGTAACTGAATGTACCATAACGTGATTAGATGGGTCTTCTCCTGACTTACCCTCAAACTTTGGAATATCACTGGGCAACTTGTTAGGCATCGGCGACCAATATGGAAGATAAAAAATAGGAATGTTCGTAAGGCGCGATATATTTGGTAAATCTAAAGTTGCTATAAATGGTAACCAATGGCTAGGGTCTTGATAACCTTGTGTGATCAAACCAGTTCCAGGAGGAGGATATCCAGGATACCCTGGAATTGGATGCGCATTTGGAATTGTGAAACCTCCTGGGTAACCAGGATTAACCGGACCATACTAGGGTTGTTGAGGTACTTGATAAGTATATCCAGGGTACGACTGATACTGATATACTGGATTTTATGTAGTCTGTCCAAATTGATACTGTCCCTGGTACGGTTGATAAGTAAATTTTGGTTGACTAACAACAACTGTACCAGTACCAGCTTTTCCTGTAGGCATCTGGACCGTAGTCTGAATTGTAGGTCCTGACTGTGGTATAGATACTTAAGGAATTTGCACTGATGCAGGGATAGAAGAAACCGGAGTTGCAGATACTCCAGAAACAGGTGTGGCAGGTTGAAAAAAAGTTGCAATAGTAGCAGAAGTCTGAGGCAGAGTCTTAGGTGTACTATGCCCAGGCTACTGAATAGAACCAGGTGCAGGGACTTGAACGATAGGCTGGACAGGTTGCTGGGTTGGACCAAAACCTATGGATTGTCTAGGTTGATTAGGTATCTGCACATTGGGTTGCATAGTCTGTTGAATTTGAGATGGATCCCACACCATATTCATTCTAGGGTATTGACCCATAGAAGTTTGTGCATATTAAGGACCATAACCTGGTTGAAGGTAGGGTTGATAAGTAATTGGAAAATTTCCAGGTCCTTGTAATAATGGTTGACCGGAAGGAGGTTGGAAACCTTGAGTTGGGTACTAACCTTGATGTTGATAACCTTGAGGCATGTACTGAATTTGGGGTTGATATTGACCTTGAGGAATATACTGATTCTGGAGTTGACCTTGGGGTATATACTGTCCCTGAGGTTGATAACCTTGAGGTCTGTACTATCATTGACGTTGTTCTCCAGGTAAATAATATTGTCCTACAGTTTGCCCTGGTAAAAAATTACCTTGAGGTTGCCCCCCAGTTGGTAACTGACTTCCTTGAGGTTGCCCCCCAGGTGGTAACTGACTACCTTGAGGTTGCCCCCCAGGGCAGTAACTGACTTCCTTGAGGTTGAGGATTCAGAATATTACCAGACATCATAAAAATTCGTTTTGCGTTCAACGTTTCAGTTTTAGTTCCATTTGTATCAGATGATAACACTTGTTCAATTAGTTGAGGATTTTCTCCTAAGAAGGTACCAGAGAGTGACTGATACCTCGAAGGAACAAAAGGACCACCGTATAAAAATGTTTCCAGAGATTGGGAAAACATAGATGACTTACCCGACATAGTTGATGAAGGATAATAACCTCTCGGTGTAAGATGAAAAGGAATTCGGGGTGGTGAATAAGTAAGACCTGGGTTTTGTAAAAAATGTTTCAATGATAAATACCAAGCGTCAGTTCTAAAAGGACTGTAGAATATTGATTCACACTCCCTAAGATTCAAAGTTTATTGGGTTTCGGGAAGAGTTTCGTCTTCGTCTGGACCAAAAAGTTATTCAATACATATGAGGTCAGAAGGAAGATTTTTAGTAATGCGATGTCTTACCCTAGGTGAACCAGGATCACTAGAAGTTGGAGTAAAAAATCCTGAAGATGGTTCCAATACAACAGGTTCAGTGTCAGGCTCAGAAATTTCAGGTTCTTTAGCTAATTCACTGGAAGGAGAAATACTACCAGTAACTTCGGAAATTGAAATTGGCTCTTGAATATGTTCGGATGTTTGTGATTGATAATCAGGATGAATAACTATAGATGATTCTCCTGTTTCTGTTGATCTAATTCTACTGACACTAGGCGATACTAGAGCTCGCAACCCTTCAAGTTGGCTTGGTGTATACTCAGGGGGTTTCCCCTGGAGTCTACGCGATTGTCTTGGTAATTCAGCCACGATTAAAAATTATTAATCACATGCAATCAAAGAAAATTTCAATGAAAATTCCTAAAGTTGCTAAGGAAACAAACAAATGAATCACACGCCTAAAAATCTAGGAGATCAAACCACACACAAACAGTAACTTCCCACACTAAAAACACTATTTGGTGATGAAATCCAACATCGTAGTATTTTAATGTAGAAAAGGGCGGTTGGAACAATTACCCTGACAACCTGCTTAATGAAATAGACCGGTGCAAGTTTCTCCACTTAAACCATCTCGAGTGAAGATAACCCTCCGAAGAGTCCAAGTGAGTCTAGTCAATGTCTGCTCCAGGTACAGTGGGATCTTTCCTCCACCGTCACCTTAGGAAAAAATCGTAAATATTATGGGCACTATGGTTACCAACATGAACTAATACACCTGTGGGAACATTCTACGATTCGACATATGCACAAGGGAAGAGTAACAAAGCTCAATCCCCTTGAAGGATACTTGAGATAATCCAAGTTATACTGAAAAGTGACCCCAGGCTCCTCAACAATGGTCTATCCGAGGTTTACTGTTGTTAGTACACGCAAATCTACTATCGTTCCCAATGAAAATATAATTTATTATCCCACTGGTTCAGATATGACCTTGTGCTTGACTCCTTTAAGAGGAGCTTCCCAGAGCATACAAGTGACTATCGGATTTTTCCTACCGCAAGATCAACTACTTATTTGTTTTAATTGTCTTGGAGAGTTAATTACTCCCTACTCCAAGACACTAGCCTAAGCTATATTGGTGAAAAGAGTCCTATAAATATAAAAAGTTACTAGATTGATTTTAATTTAAGCGTTGATTTTAATAGGCTGTTTCTTAGGAAAATAGGTGCGAAAGTGAAACTGATGATATGTAGTGACCCAACTCAAAACACACTAAAAATGAATCTATTATGAGACAATTCTTTTTCTTTCAATGAATTCTATCTAAAGGAAGAGTTGAGAAATGCAATATTTTAAAACAATTCTTTCCTTTAAACAAGAATAAATGAAAAGAAATATAATTTCATGAGAACTCACAATGATCTATTGCTCAATAAGAAATCCCTTTATAATTCAAGATCGAAACTACAAACAAAGTTTTTCTTCAAAAGAACACTATAATTTCTAGAAATAATACTCAATACTAAAAACACTAATTTTGAGATCTAAAAAATTCTAAAGACTAAATCTGAATTAAAATTTTAAATATTTTGAGGATGTCTTGCTTAGCTTGTTATCTAACTAAGAAATTATTTGCTTAGATGCGCAAGAACTCAAAAAACATCCAATTATGGTTTTTTAAGTGAAATTCTAAAGTTATCGACAAAAGTTTTTTAAAGATTTGCAAATGAGAAAATGGGATCTAAATCTCATAAAATAATTTCTGCTATGAAGTCAAACTCAGCAAGAAAGCAAGAAAATACCAGTGATCTAAAGGTATACCAAGGCTTCTAATCTTTGAGCGGAATAAAGACAAAGAAAATATCACTATAACATGTAAATCTTTCAGAAAATCATTCAAAACTAAAAATGCTGAAATAAACTCTTAATCAAAGTTTTTTGACAGAAGATACAAGTCTGGGTATAGACTAAGAATCTAAAAAACTAATCCAGGAAAGAGGATTTTAAGATTTTTCAAAAATTTTCACAAGGTCCGCAGGATTCAGTGTAAACTAGTGCGGTCCCGCACTGTGTATACACGAAAAGAGGGGAGATGCCCGCACTGTTTCTAAAAGAAAAGTGCGGATACCATAAAACTAAAAGAAAAAATAAAAAAACTCTAAATCATTTCTCAGGGATTCTACAGGGATAAACTACCAAAGCCAGTATAAATCAATCAAAATCAGAAAAAATAAATTCACAAGTCAAAAATAAAAGAAATCAAAGTTCAAGATCCATTCCCCAGTGGAGTCGCCATTTTGTTGGACGGATAAGTCGTTTTTGCGAATAAGAGAAACCTCCCAAGTGTCCTACGGATAGCTAGCAACAAACGGACAAATAAAAACTATTTTCTCTAGATACTGTTTGATTTGAATTAAATATAACAGGGTTTTAGAAACCTACTTGTAGTCCAGCGCTGATCTTCTTTCTAGTGGCTTGAAGAAAGTCGGCATCAAGGATCCGCAATCACAAACACAAGAAAAGACCAAAAGCACCTGCATAGTAAAAATTAATTCATGAATCAAACATCTATCAAGATGATCAAGGAATTCAAGAAATGAGATAATTAATTAAATAACCCATTAATAAAACATGATAAATAAGCTATTTAACTAAAGAACTCATTGAGAAAACAATATTCATTCGTATTATCTTTAATAAGGAAGATCCTTACAACCGTGTTCGCCTTGATGTCGTACAGGCCTTCCTGGGGTCCGGAACAGGCGTTTCCTTTACTCTGACAAGCTTTGCACTCTCTCAGCTAAAATGCACATGGGTGTGTAATCATTCCCACATAATGATCAGTTAAGAGAGTATGAGTATCTACAAAATTTCTCCTCAAAAATTCTCAAAGTCTAACTCACTAACTCTTCCACTATCCCACACACACTCTAACTTCAACTAACTTTTGAAACTGCACTATGGCTTCAATTTATAGGAAAAGAGAGGAGGTTATGGTTCCACATAAGAAGGGATAGAATGCTCTTTTGAAGGGATTGGGCTCCATAAATCAAGGGGTAGGCTCCCACAATGGAGGAATGAACATACATGATAGGAGCGAACCTTCGACCGGATAATTGCATCTAGAAGCTTCCAAATTTGATTGCTGGGCTTCTAAATGTTACTTTCCGCCTTTGTTTTACCTTTTACAGGGGTCCGCATCCTTATTGAAGAGAACTTGCGTTTAGATCTGCATGATTTAGAGCAAAAAGGTGCGGCACCGTAGGCAATGTTAGGAGAAAGTGCGGTACAAGTGTTTTTAAGACTTTTATGAGCTTTTCTCTCAATTTCAAAGCTTGATTTTAGGAACTTTGATGTTGTAGACTTCCAAGGGAGTACTAAAACGTCATGGTGACAAATTTCAATGTAACAGTTCACCGATTGTTTTGGTACCAAAGAAGGACGAGACTTGGCGCATCTGCATAGATTTTCGTGCACTGAATAAAATCACAGTAAAGAATCACCATCCACTCCCATGCATTGATGATTATCTTGATCATTTAAAGTATGCAAATTATTTCACTAAGCTAGACTTACGAGTTGGAAAATTGCATTTAAAACTAGAAAAGGATTGTTTGAGTGGTTAGTTATGCCATTCGGTCTACAAATGCTCCAGCTACTTTCATGAGAGTTATGAATGATGTACTAAGACCATTTCTAGATGACTTCATCATTTTTTACTTAGATGGTATTTTGATATTCAACAAATCAAGATATGAACATGTCATGCATGTGAACAAGGTACTTGATGTCTTGAAAAAATAGCAGTTATTATTAAAGATGTTGAAGTGTGAGTTTGGCAAGACTTTAGTGTATTTGGGACACATTGTTGGAGGTGGTGAGTTGAAGATAGACCCTTCCAAGGTAGAGGTCATTCTGAATTGGCCCAAGCCAAATATAGCTACGGAGGTAAGAAGCTTTCTTAGGGAAACACAGTATCGGAACAAATTCATTGCTAATTTTTTATCCATTGCAGCTCCATTACATGAATTGACAAGTGTCAAGCAAGTCTTCCATTGGGGAGATATGCAACAAAAATCATTTGATGCTTTAAATCAAAAGATTAGTTCAGCACCGGTATTGGCTCTTCCAGATCTTAGAAAACCATTTGAGATCCAAACAGATGCAAGTGATTATGCCATGGAAGCAGTTCTCATGCATCATGGTAAGCCTATTTCGTTTCATTCTGAAATTTTTAATGGCGCTGTGACTAACTATCCCACCCATGACAAAGAGTTATATGAATTGGTACAAAGTATAAAGAAATGGAAGCACTATTTGATGGGGAAAGAGACCATTATCCATACCGATCATCAGCCATTGTAGTACTTACAATCACAGTCAAAGTTGTAACAATCAAGACATTTCAGATGGATGTGATTTATACAACAATTTCATTTGGTTATCAGGTATAAAAATGGAATATACAATAAGGTAGTTGATATTCTTTCTAGGCCTATTGTAAATTCATCTATTATACTCAAGCACAATTTAGTTATGCATAAAAGCTACATTGAACAATCTGCATATGATAGTGATTTTCAACATGTGTATGAAAGCTTGAGTCAAGGAAACCAAATTGAAGAGTTAGATTATCATGTGCATAATAGTTTGTTGTATCACTTGGGCAAGTTATGTATACCATAGGGAGAAAGAAACAATATCATAAGGGAGGTGCACACTTTATCGATTGCTGGACATTTCACTGTAGGCAAGACTGTAGCGAATCTCCAAAGGTATTTTTATTGGCCACACATGATTGATAGTGTATCTAGTTTTATTAAAGGTTGTTATTTATGTGCAATAAGTAAGCCTAGTAATAGGAAACTTGGATTGTACGCTCCACTTACAGTTCCTTCAGATCCTTGGGAGATTATCTCAATGGATTTTGTAGGTGGTCTTCCAATGTCAAGGAAAGGTCACGATTACTTGTATGTTGTTGTAGACAGGTTCAGAAAAATGCGTCTTTTGATGCCATGTTAAAAAAAAATTGCAGTTGAACAAACAACTCATCTTTTCTTTCAAAATTTATGGGTTCATTTTGGTCTTCCTACTTCTATTGTAAGTGATCAAGATTCTTGATTTTTTGGGAATTTTTGGTCAAAATTGTGGGACATGATGGACACAAAGTTGAAGAAGAGTACAACATTTCATCCACAAACAAATGGCTAGACCGAGGTGGTTGACATGACAGTCATTCATCTTCTTAGAGGTTATTGCAACAAACATACCAAGTTGTGGAATGAACAGTTGCATTACATTCAACATGCATACAACAGGGCAAATCATTCTTCCACAAACACGTCGCCATTTGAAGCATGTCTTGGGTACTTGCCAAGATCACCTTTGGACTTCATCTTTGAGAAATATGTCACTATAGATGGTCATAGTGACATAGATAAGGGAAGGAAGTTCATTGAGAAAATTCAGTTGGTACATCACACAGTGCAAGGATAACTTGAAAAGAGTCAAAGAAGCTACAAGGCAAGGCATGATAAACATCGCGTTGATCACAAATTCTAGGTTGGAGATGGATTCTGGTTATATATCAACAAAGAAAGATTGTAAGAGGAAGGTAAAAAGCTTAAGCCAATCCATTATGGTCCATTTAAAATTCTGGAAAAGATTCGTAACAATGCATTTAAGCTATATTTTTCTCCTTATATGCATATATATTCTATCGTTAATGTTGAGAATTTGAGATTGTTTGAGACTCATTTGATTTATGATCAAGGAGAGCATGTTAAGATGCCATCAATAGATGATTTATTGCCAAAATATCTTGATGAACTTTAGAAAGATCTCATACCTGACAGAAGAACCAGAACTTCAAGAAGAGGGAATGTCGAATACCTTAGAGTGGGACTCAAGGGACAAAATCCTTCCAAGGAAAAATGGATGGAGATTGAAAGGGTGAGGGAGTTGTACCCTCACCTATTGAACAATTGATAGTATCTTTTGGGGTAAAAAACGCTTCTAGTAGGGAGGAATGATCAGAGGATCAATTTTTATCTCAAAAATGATCCAAACTAGAACAACCACATAGAGCTCGCTGCTAGGATTCTGACACAATTCATTTCGTCAAAATCTGACTATGGATGAAGAAGTTATGACCTGTTGTCTATTTTCCCAAACAAGAAAAAAAATGTGTAGAACAATGGCAGACTGATGACTTGGCAGTCCAGTCAACATTTCAGGAATATCCAAGGAATATTATCCTATTTCAACCAATGACACTGTGACAACTGTTTCACTCAGATTCACCAATGATACTTTGGAATTGAAATTTTTTTCCTCCTATTCTAAGGTTGAATGAGATTTTTTTTTTAGGTTGGTGTAGTCAAACTAGAGCTGGACACGTGGTGCAGCCAGAGGCCGCCACATGTCCCCTCTGGTGTGGACCCATCCAACCTTGGACTAATTTTTGAATTCTCATATTCTAAGTTTTAGATATACGTATATCTATGGTGCATATATTATTATTGGGCCTAAGGTTTAGACGTTAGTCTATATGGCAGAGTTGGTTGAAATCTATGGAAAAACATACATAAAGAGGCTAACTATTACGGTGGAGGCTCTATACATATGGTGGACAGACAGTTCAATTGGTGGAGGCTTCTATGTTATTTGGTGGAGAGGCTACATATGGGGATAGATAACTAAACTAGCGGACACGTACCATATCTGGCGGACAGGTCTATTTGGCGGAGGTGTGTATGAAATATGAGCTAAGGTTTTAAACTTTGGCTATATTTTATTATATGGTGGAACAAAATATTGTGCGAGGGTCGGGGTCAAACCCACGACCACCCCCGTGCCACGTCGATGCGCTACTGCTCTACTGCTCAGTGGGTCTTAACCCATATACAGTTCCACTACTACTTGAAGTTTGAACGCGCCATTGACGGGGGTCTGGAGGGGGCCAAACCCCTCCCATATGATCTAACGCAAAGAACCAAGGGCGAGCGGCTTATGAAATGACGGGAATATTTAAAATCTTAAACATTTTTATCATTGCTAATTCAAAGATCAATGCCACATAAATGCGATTATATATTAATCTAATCCTCTCTTAAGTTTTGGATAACACACAGTTTAATGACGCGCTTATCCACTAAGCTGTCATTAAATGCATGTTAATCCGTAGTTAAAATAGCGGCGATTCTGGCAGAAGCACGTTTTTAGGGCGAAACTCTAAATCTAGCTAGGTTAACTGAACATTTTCCAGATTTAGTGGAGAAAATGTAGGAAAATTGGTTTTTGCAATAATTGGGCCAATTTTCGACCAATTTTGGCTCAAAAAGAGCCATTCTTGGTAGATTTTGATGTTTTGGAGCCATTGGAGTAGGTTGCAGAGGAAATAGGAGACTATAAACAACATTTTTGCATAATTGAAGTTAATAGAAAGGCCCATGCCATGGAAACTAAACCAAGGAGATGTAGCCCAGGAGGGGTGAAATCCTTCATCAAAACAATGTGTTATTGATTCAGTTGTCATAGTTTGCTGTGTGTTTATATGTTTTTGTTCAAAATTTATTTTCCCTGATTTTATGTTCACGAAATCAACTTAATCTCCACAAGTTTGTTTTTTTATCAATCATAAGCACATCTATAAACCCTTGTACAAAAAGCAAACATAAGCACTTTCGTTATAAATCTGAAACTGATATTAGCACAACAACAACTAATAATCAATTTTGGATCAAAAACTTCCCTTGTGTCTATATGAACTGTAGGGGTCAGTGGGCTGTGTGGATGACCATTTCCTTCCCCAAAACATAATACTTCCATTGTCGGCAAGCCTACACAATGTAATACATCTCTTTGTCATAAGTGGGATAATTTCAGATTGTGTCAGATAGTGTCTCACTGTGATATGCCACTGGATTCCCCTGTTGAGTAAGAACTACCCCAATAACATAGTTAGATGCATCTATCTCGATCTCAAATGGTTATTGTATGTTTGGTAATGTGAGCACTGGGGTAGAGCAGAGGAACCCATGTGAGTGAGGTGATGATGTCCCCGTACTCCTTTACGACCTTGTCCATTTGTTGTTGTCGTGCGGAGGAGCCCTCTCTAGAGGTAATGGCTACAATATTCTTCTTTCTTTGAGGGAGGATCATCAGGAAAACAAATTTCCTGGTTTTGGAAATGAGCTTATTGCATTTTTTTGCAGTAACCAAAGAGATGGTGGTAGGCGGTGCTACGTCCGGTATCTTGTACAACTTATTTCCCAAAGTAACAATAAGAACACGAGGTCGAGACTCATACACAACACACCACTTCCATAAGTATGGTTGGCCTAATAATACATCACAAACATCAAGAGGAGCAATGTCACATAATACCTCATCTGCGAAGGGCTTGATGCTGTAGGGAAGGCGACACTGCTGGCTGATTCAGAGATCCCATCCTTGGTGAAACCACCCGATGGTGTACAAATGTGGGTGTGTTGTGGGCGACAAGCCCAACCGCTTCACAAACTCATGTGAAATGAAGTTCTTTTGGCTCCTACTGTCGACAATGAACTATAGCGGGGAACCACTTAACCACATCTAGGAATGGAAGAGGGGCTCCCACTACTCTAGATCTTCTGGTTCCTCCTTCTGGACCATCGTGGTGGCAACGGTGGCGTTGGAATCGGCATCAATAATCTGATTCCCTTTTTCATTCACCTTGCTGGGTTCTAATTCAGATTTGGAGCATGCATTCGATTTAGACACCTTAAGCTCGACCACCAGTATCTGCTTAGCATGGCACTCACTTGTTTTGTGAGTGGAGCTCTTATGTAACTCATGCCACTTTAATGTATCCTTTTTTGGTTTCGAGGTGTTATTCTTTGCTTGTGGCTTTGGCAGGTTATCCTGGGCTGCCTCGCCTTGGCTTTTTCCTTTGTTCTGTAGTTTGGGGGCACCTTTCCCTTGCTTCTAATTCATAGAACCAAAGTATTGTTTCTTATGTTTTAACTTTTTCTCAATCTTGGTAGCATACCGGTATGCTGTACCAAGCAGGGATATGTCGAGGAACTTCATTTCCTCCTGAATGTATTTGTGCATACAACTGCGGTACTTCAAGAACAAATGTTTCTCTAAATCTTTGATACCCAATTTTTTGCACAGGGTATGGAACAGATTCATCAACTCATGTACATATTGATCCCTTTGCTGCCACAATGTAGTCCATTGCATGTACTTTTCCTAATAGATCCCCACGAGATAATATTATTCCTTGATGGCATTTCGAAAATAATCCCAAGTGGGTGTGCCTGAAAATAGAGAGGGTTCCCTCTCATCCGTTTTCTCACAGTAGGTTTCCCACCAATCCTTGAGATGGGGGGTCACTTTGAGGAGTGCAAAAGTAATATTTTCCTGATTAGAAAAGTCATGAATAAAAAATACCCTTCTAATAGATTCAACCATCTATCTACGATATCTACATATATTTGGCCCTCAAATATGGGAATTCCAAAGTTTACTTGTACCTTAAAAGGAGTTGCGCTTCCATAGTGGCTGCTGAATGCAGATGCACCGCCGGTGGGTAGTCGTTGAAGGATTTGGGCAAAGTTATCCATCATCACATTCCTTTGTTTCTCGAGGGTCTCCTTGAGCAATATTTTGATAGGATCACCTACTCCCTCATCATTATTTTTGTCCCCCATGGGTGGTCGTTAGGGTTTTTGAGGCTAATCTTACAAAGGTTCAACCACATCGAGCCCTAACTCCTTATACCCCAACCTCGTTGGGGACATGCAAAGAAGGATCGAGAAAGGGCATACCACTATGATACCACTGATCTAGACTCATGAAGGAACAAAATAAAATACAAAAATACACATAAAAACACATATGTAGTAGGAATAAGACTTCATTTCATTAATATCACATAACTGAAATATGGTTATAGACAAAATGGAAATAAATTAGCTAAGGCACTAATAACTTATATATGAGAAGAGATGTGGCGGCTATAGTCCTTTAAACTGTGTTACAATGAGACTCAAAGTCCTATTTATTATGTAGAAATAATAAAAAACCCTAATCATCCAAAAACCTAACCCTAGGAGATGAAACACCAAACTATGGGTCTCATTGGGGTAAATTAGTACATCAATTTCCCGGGGTCGTAACTTTGGCATACGATCTCCGTTTGACGCACATGATACCTTGTTAGAAAGATATTTCCGAGGAATACAATTGATGATAACGAATTTCCAATTAAATACTTACATTTTTTAAAGGTCATTTTTGAAAAAAAAAACATCATTTAGGGCCTCAAAATGGCTCGGGAAGTTCAGGACCCAAAAAACTGCCAAAAATAGTAAAGTGTGCTACAATTAAAAAAACTGAAAAACTGAGAGAAAAAATGGTGGGGGGGGGGTCCAAGTGGAATAGGTGGGTGGCCACTAATATCCAGCTGGATTAGTCAAATTTCTGGTCAAACTTGGCCAGGTGGCAGTCTTAATAAGGCAACAAATTGGCATAATTTCAATGACAAAATCCTACCATGGGAACGTGAAAATTTTTCGGTAATAGGGCCGGTTGGACGGTGGTCAAACTTGACCAACCAAACCCCAACAGATATATCATATTATATATAATATATAACATGGCAGGTGGTCCACCCACCGGAAGAACTTCCCCCACCCACCATCTATCACCACATTATTTGTAACTGTCGCGAACTATGTGTTACATACTAGATAGCAGAAGCAGAGGGTCTTGAACCTGCCTAGCCAGATGGGCCGACCCGCCACTCGAGTGGTTCTAAAAACCTTATACCAAAAAAAAATGTGCCATGATTAAATCAACCCCACCTAAAAACAACAGTTAAGCCCGCACTATAATAGGTCGGGCGAGGATTTGAACCCCCGACCCAAAGTAACCACTTGTCATAGTTTCACGAATGGGTCAACGACCAACGTTGGTGACTATACCCAAAAACGTATGTATTAACCCATTAATTCCATTTGATGGGGAGACCGATGGTGGAGGATCGGTTGAACCAGGAGAAGCCTGGTCTATGGAACCATGAGAGAGGGTATCTTGGAGTTGCCAAAAAGATTCCCCTAGAGGGCCAGAGGTGCTAGTGTCAGAATTTGACGAATTTATAGTCATTTTTATATGATTTCATGACAAGAATCTAACTGTGCAGTCTGTTTCTCCAGCTGAGGTCTCCATTTTCAGGCCATCATCCAAATTGGAGGTATAAGGTTAATTTTTGTAAAGTTTCTTGTAACTGAATTCTTTGATGCCACTTAATGATAGAAAGCCTCCCCAATTTTGAGCAGGGCCCCAAGACGTAGCCCACATTGGGTGAACTTCATAATCAAATAGTTGTGTCTTTTATGTCATGTTTGCTTATGATTTCCACTTATTTTCATGTGGTTTAAGTTGCTTGGTTAACATGCTATTTTATATGCAATTATGAATGCATCTTGAAGTTAAAAGATGCAGATCTCTTTATGTGATTGATGAATAGTGTATTGTGTCCTTATATAGACAATTTTGTTAATGTATTCATTGATGAAATCTTGATATATTCTAAGAATAATGAAGAACATGTTGAACACTTAGTAGCAATATTGAGATTGTTGACAGAGCATCAATTGTATGCTAAGCTTAGTAAATGCAATTTCTTTTAGACATAGGTACATTACTTGGGACTTGTGGTTTCCAAGGAAGGCATAATAGTGGATCCATAAATGATAAGGGTTATCATGGAATAAGAAAATCCTAGAAACATGGATGAGGTAAGATCATTCATGGGACTATCAAGTTACTATATGAGGTTCATTAGGAAATTCTCCTAGATTGCATATCCTATTACGTCACTTCAGAGGAAAGGTAAGAAATTTGAATGGACATAGAAATGTGCAACAAGTTTCGAGCAACTTAAGTAGCTATTGACAAATGCTCTAGTGTTAAATATTTTAGATCCAAATAAAAAGTTTACGATGTGTACATATGCTTGCAAGATAAGACTTGGTGGAGTCCTTGTATAGGAAGGATAGGTAGTATGCTATAAGTCACGACAACTAAATGAGCATTAGAAAAATTATCCGACACATGATCTGGAGTTGACATCAATCATACATGCATTGGAGATGTGGATGCATTATCTTCTTATCAGGAGGTTTGTATGGGTGAGTGATCACAGTGGGTTGAGGTATCTATTTGACCATCCAAATCTGAATGCTAGGAAAGCTAGATGGTTGGCCACGATAAGTGAGTTCGAATTTGAGATCAGATACATCAAGGGTAAGGAGAATAGGGTTGTGGATGCTCTTAGCAGGAGGATATAGGTGAATTACATAGCAGCTATGAGTTCTTACAGGAAAAACTTACATGATCAGATCTTTCAGGCAAGACAACAGGATGGAAAGGACATCAAGCTTAGGCACAAGTGACAGTAGGGTACAGATGAGCAGGATGTGGACTATCATCTTACAGAAAATGGTTTGATTAGATTTAGGGAAATGATATATGTGTCGTATAATAGTGAGATCAAGAAGACTATATCGCTAGAGTTCCATGCAAAACCATATTCATGTCACCCAAGATACAATAAGACATTGAAATCAATGAAGAAGTTTTATCGTTGGCCGAATATGAAGAATGAAATGGAAAAGTTTGTGTCTAGATGTTTAGACTGTCAAAAAGTAAAATAAAAATGTAAGCATCCAGGTGGACTACTACAACCGATTCTGATTCCAGAGTGGAAATGGGAGGTCATTTCCATGGATTTCATTACAGGTTTTTCGATGACATCTAGACAACATGATTCCATCATGGTTGTGGTGGACATGTTGAAAAAGGTAGCGCACTTCATTCCAGTGAAGTCTACGTATTTAGATAGTGATGTGGCATGGGTATTCATCAGAGATATAGTGAGGCTGCATGGTGTTCCGAAGAATATTGTGTTAGACAAGGATACTAAGTTTAATTCCAAGATTTGGAAGGAGTTGTTTGTAGATTTAGGGACAGATTTGGTCTTCAACACATATTATTATCCGCAAACATATGGACAGACAGAGAGGGTCAACAATATATTGGAGGACATGTTGAGGATCTATGTGATGTATCAACAAAGGAGATGGGAGGAGTAATTTCCATTGTTTGATTTTTCTTACAACAATGGTTATCGAGATTCACTAAGGATGAGTCCATTTGAGGCACTCTATGGGCAGAGTTGTAATAATCCAATTAGTTGGAGTGATCCAGCGAACATGGTGTTGATAGGACCAGACATGTTGGGAGAGATGGAACGTGAAATGCAGGTAATCAAGAAGAATATAAAGGCAACACTGTACATGAAGAAAAGTTATGCATATCAGAACAAGATGTCTAAGGAGTTTTAGGTTGGGGAACATGTGTACTTGTGCATCAAGCCCAGGAATAATTCCCTGACGATTTGATCATGTGCCAAGATGGCACCTCAGTTTTGTGGACCTTTCAATATCTTGAAAGGATTGGACCAGTATCCTATCAACTTGCACTGCCTTCGACAATGAAATTCCATGATGTTTTCCATGTGTCATTACTTAAGAAGTATGCTAAAGATGTTGATGATGTGATTGATTGGTTTGTATTGTAGGTGGATCCAGAAGGGGAATTCTATCCGGAACCACAATGTGTTTTGCAGATAAAGGTGCTCATGCACCAAAACTGAGCAATCAAGTAGGTTAAGGTGCAATGGAAGTACTTTGGGCCTGATGAAGGTACATGGGAGATGGTAGACCAAATGCGGGCTATGTATCCTTCTCTATTCGCTAGTTGAGAGAATGCTTTGGTATATGTTTTGGTGTGACGTTTTTTTATGTATATATGTATATAGATTTAAATACAGACATAAGTTGTGTTATAAATCTCCAATAAGTGGTATGGGTGTCATGTTAGTATGGTTGTCATGTTGGTTTACTTCTCAGTAGGTTGATTATTGTAAATACTACAACGAGCTAAGTTATAAAGCTCCATGGGAAATATGTTTTTCTTTCAATAATGTTGTTGGTTGTAGGCATCAGTGAACATCGAGGATTGTGTTCCCCCAAGGGGGAGGGTTCTATAACAACCTTGGTCAAAACTTCATGTAAATAAAAGTTAATAAAGGAAAAAATAATAACCATGGTTATGGGCACATATTCCAAGCTGAATGTTTGGAAAAACATCATAGTGTGGGTGTTCTTTTGGTTTATTATGGCTAAGGAATTTTATAAAGGAAATGACAAAGGCTTTGGAAAGGCAAAGTGGAATTTTTGGCAATTTATTTATGAAAATAATGGAAATTCAGATAAAAGGAAGGTGAAAGGTCACAGGTTTCATGTGAGGAGGAAAATGAAGGAAAATAATGGAAAATTGAAGAAAATAGAGGCCTCATTAATAAAAATTCTTATGAGGATCAGTTGGTACCTTTTGTTAGTTCAATTTTTGAGCTCTCTCTTTATTCTCTCCCTCTCACACACTCTTGGACACTTAGATTTTTCTTGGAGCATTCTAGCATTAGTTCAAGAAAGTAAAAGGAAGGACAAAGAAGGAAAAGGGAGGAAAATATCAAGTAAGGAAGAGCAAGATTAAGCAGATACAACAGGATTAATTGCATGTATCAATTTGCATGTGAGATTTCCTTGCTATATTTGGCATGCATGGTACATACATATGTGTATTTGGTTATGTTGTTGTAATTGGCATGGGATTTTCCAAATGTGACAGTGTTCTTTAGCCTAGCCTTTCCATTTCTGAATAACCATGGTGTGATGGGTTATCTTTTATTTGGTTGAGATGGATTTTTGGATGGTTTCGAAACTGAGTGAGGTGGTCTCTGAAAGAAAAAAAACACATGGCCTCGGAATCCCTAGACTAGAGAAGGTTGGATTGCGATAAAGCCAAATTTTGTGTGCCTCGTTAGGCCTAGGAATCCTCGACCGGTGAATGGTGGGATATACGGTAAATCCTAGAGGTGTGTGCCCTCGATCATGCCTAGCAATACTCAACCGGTGTATGGTGGGATATACAATAAATATTGGAGGGTGAAGTCTTGGTTAGGCCTAGGAATCCTCGATCGGTGAATGGCGGGATATACGATAAAGCTTAGAGACTAGGAGGTAGGAAAATTCCTCATGGTGTAGGTGGAGAAATCTGGTGGCATCCGTGCTTGTTTAGGGCCTAATGATTCGGTGGGGATTACGGTAAAGACTGAGGAAACTTTTTTTGGTTTGGTTTTGAGTCTAACATTCGTGTTTGGAATATGGCACAAGGGTGATTGGCTGAAAGAAATATTTGATTCAACCAATTGGTCGGGTGGTTCGTGGAAGCCCCAAACCTGGTTGGTTTTTGAATTCATTAATAAGAGCTTCTTCTCCTTGGTATTTTATGTGTAAATGTATTTTTTTATATGTGTATTTTGTGGTTTTTATATCCTTGTTATTTCTATTGGTTATATGCTAGTGATTAATATGTTTTATGACAAACTTGATGTTTGGTTCTCATCATGTTTTGATTAGAAAATGGATGTACAACGTATATATGTTCTAATATATGATAATGCAACTATTGTGATAAGGAAACAATGTTTCTTTACGAATCTCAGATAAGTATGAGACCCCTATGCTCAGATCTATTGTTGAGACTTGTAAATTGCATATTTGTGACATGTTTGATGAAATTTTTGTCATGGATAACATGGTTCAGATCAAGTATTTGTATAAAATTTTGCATTAGTATTTTTTTCCTATGTTCTTTACCATTTCTGAAGTTTTCATGAAGTTATAGGAAGTGGCTTGAGTCCTGCCCTTAAAAAGTGGCACAGAATTTGGGGTCGATGGCACAGAAATAGTTGAAAAAGCCTAGAGTCACTGGAATGCCTTGCCGTGGGAGCTATTGGAAGGCCTTAATAGCTTACAGGGCTTGTCATGGGAGTGACTGAAGGTACAAGTTAGTCAAAAGATGAGTTATCTTAGGGGTTGACTACCTAGAAGGCCTGGTTGGATCCTGAAGGTTCTATAATATGTTTGGAAGGTCAGATTGGTTGTGTTATGTTGGTTCCAATTCCTTATGGTGATCTATGAGGTTGAATCACACCATAGTAGCCTCTCGTAACATGTTTACGCTATTGGTCTAGTCAGCTTGGGTAAATGTGGGAGGATGGTTTTAGAGAGTGGTACCAGAGCATGGTTCACCTCTTGGACTGGATGGGCGGTGTGTCGGTCATGCATACATGTTGATTGCATATTTGTTATTTATGCTTGTGGTATATTTTCTTGTTGTGTGTGCATGGTGGTGGTCATGGATGCAGTCATGTCACCATGTGAAATTTTGTGGTGTTGATGTTGGATTTGTTTATCATGAGTATATGTCAGTTATGCATTGGTTATGCATGCCTGTGTTTATATGTTATTATGCATTCATTGACATAGTTATAGTTGTTGTGCATGAGGTCATGGTATGTGGTCAATATGGTCATGCATTTGTAACTGGATAATTGTTGAAATGATGTTCATATATTGTTATGATTATGATTATACATGTATCGTGCTAATCTGGTTGATCTTGCAAATGAGATATCCTCCCTTGAACTATACCTAGGTGTTATGAAACCAACTCAAAAAATAGAAGAAAAGAGAGATCAACGACTTATAAATCAGCCTCTTTGAGGGGGAAACCTCTTTTACATTACATAAATGAAAAATTCTTGGACGATTCAAATGAAAAAACATCCTTTCTATATATAGGAGTCCATGGGGTCACAATTTAATCCTAGCCGATCTAACAAAAATAATGTAAGGGCACAAAATAACAATAGTGGTATTTTATGGGGCACAATAATAATAATATGGGGACTACAGGGGTACAACAATAACAATAAGGGGGATACACTAACAATAATAATGGACTACACTAGTAATATAAGGACCTAACATGCCCCTCTCCTTCAAAAAAGTGTTGTTCTCAATGCTTGAGTAGTTTTGGATGCTTCTGTATAAAATTCTCATCCTCCCATGTGGAATATTCAGTGGGTAAGTTCTTCCACTTGATGAGATACTCTGAAATTGATCGATTTCATAACTGTCGAGTTCTTTTTTCTGTGACTGCTTCAAGTTCCAATATGATTTTTCCTTCCTCATCAAGTTCTGGAAATATTATTTGAACTCAAATTTTTTCACCTATAACCTTCTTTAAGCATGAAATATGGAAAACTGGGTGCACTCGGGAATATGCAGGAAGCTCTAATTTGTATGCCAAAGTAACAATCTTTTGCAACACCTTGTAAGGACCATAGTACTTTGGCAATAATTTACTATCCTTCTTAGCTTGCTTGAGGGACATTTTTTTGTATGGTTGTAGCGGTAAAAATACCTAGTTACCTATATCAAAACTTCTCTTGTTGAGATGTTGATATGCCCGTTGTTTCATTCGATTGTGTGCCAAATTTATGTTATCATTTAAGAGTTGGAGAACTTGTTGCTAATGCTTGATGTGATCTTCCATTGCTTGAACCTTAGAATTTTCTCTTAAATATGATGTGATGGACTATGGATAATATCCATAAAGTTCCATAAATGGGGTCATTTTTGTTGTAGTGTGAAAGGAAGTGTTATACCACCATTCAGCTAGAGGTAACCAGTTGACCCATTGTGTTTGTTTTTTAGATACAAAGAAACGAATATATCCTTCCAAAAATTTGTTCACTATCTCAGTTTTCCCATCGGATTAAGGATGATAAGATGAGCTATGAGCTAGTTGAGTACCCAAACAAGAAATAATTTCGTCCAAAAATTTCCAGTGAAAATGGGATCTCCGTAGCTTACAATAATATTTGGGTTTCCATGTAGCTTTTCAATTGTTTCCATAAATGCAGTAGCAAATGTACTCGCTTTAAATGGATGAGATAATGCACATAAGTGTGCATAATTGGTAATTTTATCAATTACCACCATGAAGACACTCTTTCCTTCAGACTTAGGTAAACCTATGATAAAATCCATTGAAACCTCCTCCCAACGTTGAATTGGAATGGATAAAGGTTGTAGCAGACCCGAGGTATTAATTGCCTCAACTTTATTTTGTTGGAAAACCAAAAATTCCACCACAAACTTTTGAATATCAGATTTAAGGCTATCCCAAAAAAATTCTTTCTTCACCTCGTGGTAAGTTTTTAAAAATCCCAAGTGTCCTCCTAAGGGAGAGGTGTGCAATTCGAAAAGAATATTTTGTTTTAGTTGGGAATTCTTACAAAGATATAAGCAATATTTGTACCATAAGGAATCATTTTTCCAACTAAAAGTATCAGATGTAATGGTATCTTGTTGAAACTTTTGAATGAGTTTCCACAATTCTTTGTCATTATTCCATTCCTCCCTTTCTTCGGTTATCCAATCTGGTTGGATAATAGAAATGGCACAAAGTAGTGCATCTACAAAAAATTTTAGCTTCCCTTTTTTTGTAGATGATTTTAAAGTCATAACCTAGCATCTTTGTGACCCATTTTTGCTACTCTTCTGAAGATAGTCTTCGTTCCTGTTAGCACAGTTCTATGCTTATTCATGGGTGTGTTTTAAATTTTTATTTTTAGGATAAAAATTTGTAAATTTAAAAAAAAAAATTAACACTGTTGGAAGTTCCAGTAGCGTCTATTTTAGCTCTGTCAAATAGTCTCTTTTAACTATGTTTTATGTCTGTTTTTCCTTTACCCGATGATACCGAAAGTTTCGGTAACCTCCCCTGTTTTAAAATAAAAAATAAAAAAAGTGCATCCACTTTTGAGTTAGCCACGTGTTCCCGTTATCAACTAAGGTTTAAATATTTTAATCATGAGCCATGTCACGTGACAGGAAATGTTATATGTTTGAGTGATTTCAAGTTAATTTGTGGTTATACGTGGAAGAGTTAGGTGTCAATCTGCTGTTACGAAGAACCAATTGTTTTTTTTCCTATCTGTCAGCCTAAGTCGTTATGTCCACATGTCAAGGTACATATTTAGTGTCAAGATTAATCACGGATCTATGATTTACTGTGGTGATAGGTTGGTTAATCATGCATGAGTGCTGCTAGAATTTTAGGCCTGCCATGAAGAATAGGATGGAGGTGACTACCAACTCCAACATCGTTTAACTCCAACCACCTGTTGCGGAGAATCTAAAACAAAGCAGGAAACCAAAAGGTATCACGAGGTGTTTTATATGGTCCAATGTATTTCCAATTATGAAAATATCTTATGCATGGAAAAGTGAACCAACATATCACTTAAAGTCACCGAAAGAAAATGAAAGGTATCAATTTTCAATTTCGATTGTTGGTGAATGAGCAGTTCCAGTGAGTAGCTTGAAGAAGGAGACTAAGTTTTCAAATAATTTGCATTAAGGATTTAGAAACACCTATTAAGTAAGATTTTCTAATCTTGAAACCTTTCTAATCTAGCAAACAACTTTCATTTATTGCTCAAATGACTAAAAAAGGAGGAAAAATTAAGCGTATTAAACCTGAAGGAGCTGATTTAATAGATTCCAATGCGAATGTGAGGAGGTTTTTTGTACAGGCTAGGTGGTATCCATTTTGCTCAAGGTTAGGCAATTCCCATCTAGGAGTAGCCATGGAATTTTCTCTCTCATTCGATGGACAAGAAGCAAATGTTTATGGCCTCAAACTGTAGGTATCAACAAAATCCATTGCTGAAGCTTTCCACCTCCGATAAGGAGAGAAATGGTTCAAAAGCCAAGTTATTACTGGAGGAGACCTCAACATCTTCATCACGTATTAATACAGAGACCCTAAATGGGCTTAATTGATTCCTAGCATTTATCTCAAGGATGAATGGGCTGAAACTGTCAAGCTCATTAAGATCTGCCTCACTTGTGAGAGGAGGTATACTATTATTTTCTGTATCACATGAGGTTTTTGTTTCACATTGCAGGTATGAAGAATCTCAACCTACCTTTCTTCCCGCTGAAAATCTTAACTAAGATGTTAGCTAGAATACAAACCCATGCAGCAACTTCAGATTATAGCATCTACCATCAAGCTCTTATCAAGGTGATAGTTGTTGAAGAAATAAGAAGAAGAAACCAAACTTGGGAGAATTTCCTATTTTACAAGGCATGCCAACCTGCACCTACACAAAATATTCCTGGTCAATAATCTCCAGCCTCACAACAACATTCTCAACTTGCCAAGTAGAAGGGAACTTTCCATATTAATTTATAGTTCCTCCATTTTCAAATATCACTTGACACTCTGGTGCTGGGTATAGGAAGCAATTCAATTCCTTGGCTACCTTACAATGAATAAAATTATGGGTACTTCTTGAATCAATCAACACTATTACATTTCTCTTCTTGATATGTCCTTCTATCTTGAGAGTTTGAGGAGTGGTAATTCCTACCAATGCATTACATGATATGGTTGGATTGATTTCTTCTTTTTCTATGGTTGGTTCATGGTGTATATCCTCTTCTTTTGAAGTTTCTTGTTCATTTTCTTCCTCCTCTTCACAATCTATGTAAAATAGTTTATTCTCTGCACACTTATGACCTTTAGTGTATTTTCTATCAAAACTGTAGCAAAGCCCTTTTTCTCTTTTTTCTTCAACCTGTTGTGGTTTCAACCTTGTAGGTTATGGAAGTCTAGGAGTAGCAACACTTCCATCTTTATAGTTGTGAGTGGTAGGCTTCCTTGTCACCATAATTTTGCTTTCAATTTTTCTTGCCAACATGAATGCCTTCTCCAATGAATCAGGTTCCCAAAGGCGAACCTCATGTTGGATGCTCTCCTTTAAAGTCCCTATGAAGACATTAATCATGTGTTCCTCTGGAATATTAGTTTGCCTTATATTCAATTTTTGGAAGTCCTCAATGTGCTCCACATTTGAACCCTTTTGTTTGAGATTTACCAATTGGCTAAAGAAGATGTTGCTCTTTGTATCCTCCTAATGTGCTATCATTTCCTCTGTAAAAATTGACCACGTGAAAATCTGTTTACGAGAGTAAAGCCATCGATACCATACAAATGCATTGTGTTATAAATATAAAGTTGCAATACGTACCTTTTGTGTGTTTTGCACATTATGGAGATCAAAATATTGCTCGATCTATAGTATCCATGTTATGGGATCCTTGCCATCAAACTTCCTCATATCGATCTTTGGAATATGGTGGGTCTTCAATCCAACGTTAGAGTTTATGAAATCATGATTAATGTTTATTTTGTTCTCATCATGAGTTTCCTCTACTATCTTTTCTCCATTAGGAATCATTTCTTGTAGCAACTTTGTCAAACCTTCCTTCAAACCTTCCATGTCTGCTTTTAGTTTTTCTTCTGTACCATCGATCTTAGCTTCAATTTCATTCTTCAAACCATCCATATTAGCTTCCATGCCATTCATATTCATGCTTCCATGCCATTATTCAAACCACCCATCTTAGCTTCCACACCATTCATCTTAGTTTCCATGCCTTTCTTCAAACCATCCATTTTAGCTTCCATTTCATTTTTGGTTACTTTTTGTGAGAATGATATTTGTTGCATTGGGTCTCGTAATTTTGATATATCATGTTTCACTTCTTCAACTTCATGCACCATAGTAGAAGTTTCAGAGGAATTAATGGATGTGGAATTATTATTGGGAGGCATTTTAGAACCCAATACTGATATCTATGCTTAAATATTCCCTTGGAATCACTTCAAACTGATTTTTCAAACAGACATTACGCAATTTAAAAAACGAAACACACCTTTTTCTTGCTTTTGAAAAGATCGCTATTGATCCTGTTGTATATATATGATTTTGGATCCCCAGGATTTGAAATTAGGATCTATAGTAGCCCTCTGAGTCTTCTTTCCAATGCCACAGATAAGACATGATTTGGATTCTTCAAGGCAAAGTTATGCCCAATCTCCCACAATGACCTAATTATGAATTGGTTCAATAGAGTGAACTTGTATGACATGCCACATGTCATTGTTTCGTCTTTTGGTTATGGAATCGTTATAAAAGAAATTACAATCCGTGCAATTTCAACCACTTTTTACAGAATTCGAATCCGATGCTTAGAGAAAATTTATGATGAATTTCCCACGGCCACCTCTTTGAGATGAAATTATGGAGCCTGCAAAAGCCCTAAATTCCTCATATAATATCTCCAAAACTATAGCGAGCCAAGATCTGATTTTTTTACAGGAATTTGCTTCGGATTTCAACTCTAATGGGTTTTTTTTTTCAGCACCTGAAACTTCGTAGAAAAACAGTTATAATGCAAATTCCATGATAGTATGTTTGCAACAACGAAACCCTAGAATCCAAAGCTCTGATACCAAATGTTATGAAACCAGATCACAAAATAGAAGAAAAGAGAGATAAACGACTTAGAATTAAGCCTCTTCGAGGGGGAAACCTCCTTTACATTACATAAATGAACAATTCTTGGATGATTCAAATGACAAAACCTCCTTTACATTACACAAATGAACAATTCTTGGATGATTCAAATGACAAAACCTCCTTTCTATATATAGGAGTCCATGGGGTGACAATATAATCTTAGCTGACCTAACAATAATAATGTAAGGGCACAACAATAACAATAGTGGTCTTTTATGGGGCATAATAATAACAATATGGGGACTATAGGGGTACAAGAATAACAATAAGGGGGATATACTAACAATAATAAAGGACTACACTATTTATATAGGGACCTAACAGTAGGTATGTTGATTATTTTATGTTTTGGTTTAGCTGACATGGTATAATTGCAGGAAATAGATAAAATATGACTAGCAAGATGGTATACGGTAGTTCACAAGATTATCTCTATGGATCAGATAGAAGCATGGTGGTGGGAAATATTCTGACTTTAAAAACACGTTGAGAAGTTTGAAGGCATAAATAAGAAGTTGCAAGGAAGCTAATGACACGATCATGCAGGGATAGGAGAAACAAGCACAAGTCAACATAGTAATCCTTCAACATTTGTCAAAGTTGTGGAGAAAAGCACCACTTTGGATCATCCATGGGAAGGAGGACAAGAATAATGGGGCATGTGGCAGTAGATCTCATGGTGGGTACTTTTCAAATAAAGATAACAATATTAGATATGACAAGATCTTGGATAGTCGGGATAAGAGAGGTGATGGACATACATTTTACTCTCGTTCTGATTCTGACAGACACTATGATAATCATCGTTATCATCCTTATAGGAGGAATGCCATGGGATATTTTCCAGATGAGTTAAAGAAAGAAAATACACCTACCTTTGATGGGGATTTGAAGAATCCAAAATATGTCGAGGCATGGTTACTTGGGATGAAAAAATTATTTGAGTTGCATGAGAACACATAGAACATGAAGTCCAAAATAGATATCTTCAACCTCAAAGGGAAAGCAGAAATTTGGTGGGAAGATGTCAAGTAGGTTAGAGACATCAAAACAAAATATTTGATTTGGCATGAATTCAAGAGACTTTCCAAGAAGAAATACTTATCAGAAAGGTACTATGACAACAAATCCAATGAATTCTATGAGCTTAAGATGCGATCAATGAAAAATGAGGAGTATATGACCAATTTCCTAGATATATTGAGGTATGTACGTTATCTTAATGATGAAAAAGCAAAGCTTTAGAGATTTGTTAGTGGATTTCCATTAGCATTTAAAGATCAAATTGAGTATGATGAGCCTCAGTAACTTGAGGAAGTTATGGGAAATTGAAGCACTGTTATGAGAAGTCAAAGCGTAAGAAAAAATCGAAACAAGGCTCCGAAGGGAAAGATAAAGCTAAAGGTAAATGGAAGCTGAAAAGAACAAGACCTCAAGATGCAGAAGAGAAAGATAATTTTGCACCTAACAATAAGTTCATTGTAGTTAGACAGGGACAAGGGTCACAACTTCAAAATAAAGGTGATGGTACAAGACAGTTGCAGTGTCACACATGTGGTAAGGAGCATCTAAAAAGGGATTGTACGCAGAATCAGGGTTGTAGGCCTCATATTTAAAGTGCACAGGGAGAATAGACTGTTGGGTATGTTTGGAAGAGAATTCCTCGTATCTATGTAGTGCTGGATAATAGGTAGGAATTTCACCAGGAATCTATCATTAAGATGGACGGTAAGCTTTGTGATCAAGTTGTTTCTATTTTGATTGATCCTAGATCTAATTATAGTTATTTTAAGCTTAGCTAGGTGGATAAATCTTCTTTGAATAAGTAAGTGCATGTATAATCTTTGTTAGTGCACTTGGCTACAGGTAGAAAGAAGAGAGTTCATCATTTGGAAAGATCCTGCGCATTTGAATTGAATGGTATGCCTACATCGACACATTTGAATGTATTTCCATTCATATCATGTTATGCAACCAACTCACAAATAGAATAAATATAGATCAATGACTTAAAAATTATCCTCTTTGAGGGGGGAACCTCCTTTACATTACATAAATGAACAATTCTTGGTAGATTCAAATGACAAAACCTCCTTTATATATATAGGAGTCTAAGGGGTCACAATATAATCAGAGTCTACATAAAAATAATAATTTAAGGGCACAACAATAATAATAGTGGGCTTCTATTGGGCACAACAATAACAACATGGGGACTACATGGGCACAACAATAACAATAAGGGGGCTATACTAGAATTATAGGGACCTGACACGCCCCTCTCCTTCAAAAAAGTGTTGTCCTCAATGCTTGAGTAGTTCTGGATGCTTATGTATAAAATTATCAGCCTCCCATGTGGAATCTTTAGCGATAAGTTCTTCGACTTGATGAGATACTTTGAAATTGATCAATTTTGCAATAGTCGAATTCTTATTTCCGTGACTGCTTCAAGTTCCAAAATGATTTTTCCTTCCTTGTCAAGTTCTGGAAATATTGTTTGATCTGGGAGTTTGTCACTTATAACCTTCTTTAATCATGAAACATGGAAAATTGGGTGCGCTCGAGAAGATGCAGGAAGCTCCAATTTGTATGCCACAGGAACAATTTTTGCAAAACCTTGTAAGGACCTTAGTAATTTGGTGATAATTTATCATCCTTATTAGCTTTCTTGAGGGACATTTGTTTGTATGGTTGTAGCCGTAAAAATACCTAGTCATCTACATCAAAACTTGTTTCATTGCAATTTTGATCTGCATGTTATTTCATTTGATTTTGCGCCAAATTGAGGTTATCCTTTAAGAGTTGGAGAGCTTGTTGTTGATGCTTGATGTGATCTTCCACTGCTTGAATCTTAGAATTTTTTCTTAAATATGATTTGATGGATGGTGGATGATATCCATAAAGTTCCATAAATGGGGTCATTTTTGCTATAGTATGGAAGGAAGTGTTATACCACCATTCAACCAAAGGTAACCACTTTACCCATTATGTTTTCTTATCAGATACAAAGCAATGAACGTATCCTTCCAAACATTTGTTCACTATCTCAGTTTTCCCATTAGATTAAGGATGATAATATGAGCTATGAGATAATTTGGTACCGAGACAAGAAAATAATTCCATCCAAAAATTTCTAGTGAAAATGGGATCTCTATCGCTTAGAATAATCTTGTGGTTTGCATGTAGATTTTGAATTGTTTCCATAAATGCAGTAACAAATGCATTGGCTTTAAATGGATGAGATAATGCACAAAAGTGTGCATACTTGGTAAGTCTATCAACTACCACCACGATGATACTCTTTCCTTCAGACTTGGGTAAACCTATAATAAAATCCATTGAAACCTCCTCCCAATGTTGACTTGGAATGGATAAATATTGTAACAGACCTGAGGTCTTAATCACCTCAACTTTATTTTATTGGAAAACCAAACATTCCACCACAAAATTTTGAATATTATATTTAAGGCCATCCCAAATAAATTCCTTCTTGACCCTGTGGTAAGTTTTTAAAAATTTTGAGTGCCCTCATAAGGGAGAGGTGTGGAATTGAAAAAGAATATTTTGTTTGATTTGGGAATTATTACAAAGATATAAGCGATATTTGTATCATAATGAATCGTCTTTCCAACTAAATGTATCAGATGTACTGGGATCTTACTCCAAATTTTGAATGAGTGTCCACACTTCTTCATCATTCTTCCATTCATCCCTTGATTCGGCTTTCCAATTTAGTCAGATAATAGAGATGGAACAAAGCAATGCTTCCACATCCTCATCCTTTCTTGAGAGTGCATCTGCAAAAACATTTTATTTCCATTTTTTGTAGATGATTTAAAAGTCATAACCTAAAATTTTTGTGACCCATTTTTGCTGCTCTTCTGAAGATAATATTTGTTTGTTGTGAAACTAGCTCCAAAAATAGAATAAAAGAGATATCAACGCCTTTGAAATAAGCTACTTCGAGGGGACAACCTCCAATACATTACATGAATGAAATATTCTTGGATGATTCAAATGACAAAACCTCCTTTCTGTATATAGGAGTCCATGGGGCCACAATGTAATCCTAGTGGGGCCACAATGGGGCTACACTAACATAATAAGGGACTACACTATTAATATAGGGACTTAACATTGTTCGAAAAAATATTTATGACTACCATGATCTGTTTTTACCTTGAAGTGTCTTCCCATTAGGTAAGTTCGCCATTTCTTTAGTGCATGTAGTATTTCCAACATTTCATTCTCATAAATAAGTTTGTGCAAATACTTTCCTTTGGTTGAAGGACTTTTAAAAGAAACGGGTCTTCCTTATTGCATTAAAATAACACCAATTCCATTTCTTGAGGCATCATATTCAACAATAAATGTTTTTGTGAAGTCTGGTGTAGCTAAGATCGGTGTTTAGCACATAACCTCTTTAAGATGTTCAAAGGCCTTAGTTGCTTCTTGAGTCCAAGAAAATGCACCTTTATTTAGTAATGTTGTTAGAGGTGCTGTTATTCACCCATAATTATTAACAAAATTGTGACAATACCCTGTCAACAGAGAAATCCTCACAAATTCTTTATGGTTGTGGGGATTTTCCATTCCTTAATGTCTTTAATTTTTTTAGGGTATACCTTAACACCCTAATGAGATACAATATGAGCTAGATATTCCACATCTTTTACTCCAAAGAAACATTTGGAGGTTGTAGAAATTTTAATACAAATACATATTGCCTGGATTCTCCTGATCTAATAATTATATGCCACTGTTAAATACATAATCGCTTCTACAAAAATCTTTGCAGAGATTTAATCGCCAATTGCAAACACATGAAGAAATATCAATTACACATAACACAAATGTTTTTACTGGGAAAGCATAAAGCTAAAAACCGCACTATCATATATTATGTATATATCATGGATCATGAAACAATCTCATACAAAACTCTAATTCAAGAGCTCTCAGTACAATATACAATAATCTCACACTGTCATACAAAAATTGGCATAAATATGCACCAATTTACTGCCTCATGACAACCTGCCTCCACTGCACAATCCCTGCTGATCACAATCCCTGAATGAATTCAATATTGCCTTGCCTTGACTGCACAATCCTCATTAGCATCTCCAATGTGTGTTTGTTTGCACTTGTGCACCCACTATAGTCACAACTGATAGTCAAATTGTCCCTTTGACCTATCTCTGAACTAGGTCTCCACTGGAACTGACATGCATGTAGTTAACAATAGTAAATCTTCAGTTGCATGTGAGATCACTCCATGTGAATTAATTTAATATTTAATTCACTGATCTCTCACTAGTGTATCTTTAGTTACAACTAGTTACAACTAGCACAACTGAGTTTATCTCACTTAACTGAGTTAAACTACTTTACAACTCACATAACTACACATCCAACTCTATTACAACTTTGTATCACTCAATTACAACGAAGTCCACTAGCATGTGCCACCAACCAACCTTTGAACTTGAAATTCCTCCAGTTAACTGGTTTTCCACATCAGTTAACTGAAATCAAGTGCTTCAAGAGAATAGATTATTATTTATTGTCTAATTATTGTTAAGGGCTAAGAATAATCGACATGCATTCTATTTTTAGACATGAATTCCACAAAACAACTTCGCACATGCATTCCAAAAATAGATGCCCATCCATCGACGTAATTTTATCAACCATCTATAAATAGATTACTACTAAAAATAGACTTTGATCCAAATTCTAAAAATAGAAATATCACCTAAAAATAGCCTGCAGGCCCCACCTAGTGTAGGTGCTTAATTTTTACTAGGATCATCATCTCGTTGAATCTCAACACTCCCTCTCAACAAGAAAGGGATTATCCTTCACCCCGATCCTGTCTCTATGGTATTCGAATTTGCTCCTGGTGAGCACCTTCGTCAAAATATCTGCATCCTGATCTTCCATAGGAATGTACTGAAGCAACATGATCTTTCGCTGCACACAATCTCTGATACGATGATACCAGATATCTATATGCTTAGATCTATCATGAAACAAAAGATTAATCGAGAGTTTAATGCAACTCTGATTATGAAAATGAATCACTGTAGGATCTAAATGAGAACCGAACAAACCAACTAGGATATTCCTCATCCAGATAGCCTCACATGCAGCTTGAATTGCTGCCATGTATTCCGCTTCCACTAAACTGAGTGCCACGGATCTCTATTTCTTGCTGTACCAAGAAACAACTGTAGATCTGATACTAAAGATCCCTCCTGATGTGCTCTTTTTTTCCATTGGGCTGCCCGCCTAATCTGCATCCGTGAAGCCATGCAACTTCACCTCATCTGTTTTTCTGTACCATAAGCCATACTCAGATGTGCCCCTGAGATATCTCAGGACATGCTTTCCCTCCTTCCAAAAGAGCTTGGTGTAGAAATTATATAACTAATGCGTTATATATCCAATATTCTCCTGATCACACATTATTTTAACTTCATGCACAATACAGAATCTATTCCACCATTGATCATCACATGTGGAAATTAAATCAATTGCATGCACACATTGAAACCATAAAAATTCACACACATTAACATAGTGTTTTTATAGGAAAGCCTAAAGCTAAAAACCCCAAATATTTGTATATAATATATGTCATAGAGATCATGTAACAATCCTCATACAAAGCTGATCATATCAAGCTCTCAGTACAATACAATCGCTACACACTAATCAGGTCCGATCTAGCAAATCCATGCCTTGATCTACACCCACTTGCCTGCTTTGCCTCTATTACGAAATCCTTGCTGAACTGCTGAAGAATGGCTGCGAATGAACTCGAATTACCACGGCTTGCAGCATGCAATCCTCATTGGCATCTCTGCGGGTGTTGGATGCAATCAATGCATCACTATAGTCACAAGCGATAGTCATACGGCCCTTTCAACTATCTCTCCACTAGTCTCACTGGCTTGTCCATGCCTTTGTAGTTAGCTGATGTATTCTTCGGTTGATTAATGAGTTAATATTTAGTGAATTAATTAATAATTAATTCACACACCACTCTCACTAGTGTATCGATACGGTTAGACTAGATACAACTAACTCAACTGTGTCTATCGGAGTTAAACTAAACACAACTCCACCAACTACTTCTACAACTCCACCAAACTCTGTCACATGAGTTCTAACTGAAGTCCTCCATGCAATAGCTCCACTTAACCCTCAGGAATAGTGTAATTCCTTCTGTCAGCTCCTGTGCCACATCTGTGCACTTAACTGAAGTGCTCCAAGAGAATAAGATAATGTTTAGAGTCCACATATTATTAAGAGCTAATAATATTCGACATATCTATTTTTAGATTGGCAATCTAAAAATAGATTCCACCCAATATGTCTAAAAATAGAAGTCCATCGATTTTTCCAACTTGACCAACCATCCACAAATAGCATCCTGCAACTCATAGAATATTATCAACATGTTTAAAAATAGACATAGTCTAAAAATAGACTTGCGCCAAAAATAGCCTGCAGTCCCACTTAGTGAAGGCGACTCTTTTCACTAAGCTCATCATCTTGTTGAAATCTCAACGGCTTAACCATCGCTTAACTAAGCTGGTTCACCGCATAGCATATATCTAGTCTTGTATTAACTAAATACATGAGCGAACCCACTAACTGTCGACAGACAATAGCATCTACCACATCTCCAGATGTAGCATCCTCTTTCCTCCAGTTTCCTAGAAGAGGAGTATCCATGGGTTTGTAGCCCTCCATGTGAAACTTACCGAGTATCTCCCTTGCATACTTGCCTTGAGACACAAACAATTCACCTTCTCGCTGCCATATTTCCAATCCAAGGAAATAGTGAAGGAGGCCCATATCCTTCATCTCGAACTCCTTTGAAAGGTCCTCCTTGCATGAGTGCATCATCTGCTCAACACCAGTCAATATTAAATCATCAACATAAAGAACAATTATTAAAAGCTTACCCTTCACCACAATTTGGTATATGTTTGCATCCACCTCACTCTTGGTGAAGCCAAGTCCAGTGAAATAGCTATCAATCCGAGTGTACGAAGCACGAGGTGCTTGCTTCAGCCCATACAATGCTCTTTTGAGTCTGCACACATGCGACTTGCTGCTGAAGAACTCAAATCCTTCAAGCTATTCAATGTACACTTCTTCCTCAATGATCCCATTAAGGAACACAATTTTCACATCCATATAATGAATGTTCCAACCCATCTGCACTGAGAGAGCAAGGATGGTCCTTATGGAAGAATACCATGTGACAGGTGCAAAGGTTTCTTCATAATCAATCCCCTCGATATGTGAGAATCCTTGGGCCACAAATATTTCCATATACTTCTCAAAACTCCCTTCAACAACTTGCTTTTCCTTGTAGATCCATCTTGAACCTACCACTGATTTATCAACCAGCCTTGGAACATTTTCCCAAGCACTGTTTCTGATAATGGAGTCATACTCCTCCACCATTGCATCTACCCATGTGGGCTCCTACACTGCTTCCTGAAAGGAAGATGGCTCAGTCACAATACATTTTCACATGAGAGTCATGTATCCAGTGAATCTATCAGGAGACTGTCTCTGTCTGCGCTGTGAAGTAGGGACTCCTACATTCTGTGTTGCATCAATCTTCAACCTCTCAGCTTCTGTGGTATGCCTTCTGCCAGTTCTGATGTTTGGCTCTGCATGAGTGGAATCCTCTACTCCATGAACCTCCTCGTGTGGCTGATCCACATCTATAGACTCATCTTTGGGAACAAGCAGTTCCTCCTCTACATGCAAGTCTAACTCCCTCTTAAGCGACAACTTCATGGCTTCCTCCTCATTGAATTTTATATCCCATCCCACCACAGTCATTCAAATGTTTGGAAAATACACACGATAATAATGGCATGTTTCTGTGTATCCCACAAATATACCAACTTCGGCAGTCGGCTCCAGCTTCTTCCTGGTGTTCTTGGTCACATGCACATAAACAGATGAGCCAAAAATCTTAAAGTGAGAAACTTCCAGTTTCTTACCAGTAAAAGCTTCTTCAGGTGTACTCATGCAAAGTACTCTATGAGGACAACAATTTTTCACATAAACCGCATTGTTTCATGCTTCTGCCCACAAGTGCATTGGTAGGCCTTGATCATGCAACATAGCTCATGCAGCACCCAATATCATTATGTTCTTCCTCTTTGTGACCCCATTCTGTTGTGGGTTATGAGGCGCTATGAGTTCTCTTCGAATTCCTTCTTTGCTACAAAAATCTTTGAATTCATTTGAGATATATTCACCACCATTATCGCTCCATAGAGTCTTCACTTGCTTCCCCGACTCTTTCTCCACCAGTGCTTTAAACTCACAGAACTATGAGAATGTTTGATCCTTCTTCTGCATGAAGAAGATATAACATCTACGATAATAGTCATCAACAAAAATAACATAATACCTATGTTTTGCTGTTGAAGAAACCGAGAATGGCCCACACACGTCTATGTGAGCTCTCGCTAGGATCAACTAAGCACAATTCTCCTTTTTTTGAAAGGTGGTCTTCAGAAACTTACCCATAGTACATCCCTTGAACTGATCTAACTGCACAAGTGTACCTATGGGAAGTCCAGTAGAAATCTGCTACAAAATATTTAGGGTGCCATGGTGAAGGTGCCCAATCTCCTGTGCCATAATTCGCCCTCATCCTGGCTCACCACTTCGTTTGCTTTCCCACCATTGCAACGCAACCATCTACCTCCAGCTTGTAGAGATTCTTGAATTGAATCCTTATCTGCTTGGTTTGACCCATTGTTTTATGTCACATGAAATCTTTTCCATCACTGAAAACAATGTCATAACCTCTGTCCTCCAACATCGTGACTGAGACCAAGTTTTTCTTTAGACCTGGAACATGCATAACATATTTCAATAGAAATGGTTTACTTGACTCCCTCTCAAAGGTAATGGTACCAATGTTGGTCGCAATGTATCGTCCATCGTTTCCCATCTCTATATGCATCTAGAGATCTTTCTCCTGCAAGTCACTGAAAAGTTCCTTATCTCCCGTCATGTGGAAGGAAGCACCACTATCAAGATACTACACTGATCCCATTGTGCTTGAAACCAAGCATGCGATCAAAGAGAAATCAAGTTCAAATTGCAAGGCAAGGGCCTCACCAGCTGAAGCTCTAGCAACATTCTTGTTCTTCTTTTTCTGTGGGAAGTTAGTGGTGAGATTCCCATATTCGTGATAATGAAAACACTTCACCTTGGAAAAAGCCATCTTCTTGCCTTTAGCCTCGGATTTTGAGTGGAATTTCTTCCCCTTCCCTTTCCTTGCTTTGGTAGCCAAAGAAAAATCCTCTTCATCATCATGCTTTGATGAAGAGCCATCTCTAGTGTTCCGCCTGAACTCCTCCTGCACTAGATCCGACCACATTCGTTCCCAATCCGACAGTTTTTCCTGTCCGTTGACAGAGCCTTGATAACTGTGCCAACTCTTAGGAAGTCCCAAGAGAGCCAAACTCACCAAATCATCATCAACAACCGTGATTCCCACACTCCCCAATTCATCCTGACATTGGACAAAATTTGTGAGATACTTAGGAATATTGTCGCCCTTTCCCATTTTGATCTTTCTGATTTTATCCTTCAGCGCCAATTTCCTATGGTCGCTGCTACTTTGGAAAATATTCGTCAAAGCCTTCCACATGTTGGGTGTGGAGCCTGATTTTATTCCTGATTTAGAGATCCTTGTTTTTTAGTTGGATGTATAACCCAAGAAAATTGTACACCCTTGCACGCAGGGGGGTGCGGGGGGGACTCGTCCCCCCCGTGGGGTCCGGGGGCCAGTGGTCCCCCGGCGGGGGTTTCGGTGGCAGCGCCCCCGAAGCCAAAAATAGATGTAAAATTTCCTTGTAAAAGTATAGTAATTTCTAGTCAATTTGGGCCGTTCATTAGGCGGATGATCTGACAGTAGAAGTTATGTTTAGTTTAGGGTTTTTTGCCCTAGAAGGCAACCCCTCACTTTTATGAGGGTATTGTATTGCGGCCGGGTATTGGATGTGTATTCTCTGAGCGGGAAACAGATAGGGAGACTGTGAGAAAGAAAAAAGGATATTACAGCGGATCTGCTGTAGGTTTTGTATCTTCATTTTGCTGGATAATAGAAAGGAAGGACTGGCTGTTCGGGGTGGACATAGCCCAAACTGGGTGAACCACGTATATCTATGTCTCTCTGGTTTTATGTGTTTTGTGTGCTTGTATTTTCCACATATTTTATGTGTTGCATTGCTTTGTAATATTTAATTTTCTAACAACTGGTATTGGAGTCGAAGGTATATTTGGCTGATAAACTCGCAAGAAAGAAGGGTTCTTGGTTCGAGTGGGAGCAATGGCGGAAGATGCTAAGTTTAGGGTCGAGAAATTTAATGGCCAAAAATTCCCGTTGTGGAAGATGCAGATGGAAGATTATCTGTATCAGAAAGATCTGTACCTACCATTGAGCGGAAAAGCAAAGAAGCCGGCGGCCATGACAGACACGGAATGGAACATTCTCGATAGAAAGGCACTCGGAACAATACGGTTGTGCCTTGCGGCGTCAGTTGCCTTCGATATTTCGAAGGAAACAACAACAGAGGGTTTGATGCAGACGTTGGCGAAACTATATGAAAAACCCTTGGCCTCAAACAAGGTATTTCTTATG
Source organism: Pinus albicaulis (assembly GCA_034641835.2). NCBI lineage: Eukaryota > Viridiplantae > Streptophyta > Pinopsida > Pinales > Pinaceae > Pinus > Pinus albicaulis. Next base: position 900,619,845 of record CM076579.1, on the reverse strand, counting down.
AAACGACTATTTAATATGAAGATGTCGGAAGGTGGATCTGTTTCAGACCATTTAAATGATTTTAATACAGTTACCAGTCAGTTAAGTTCTGTAGGGGTAAAATTTGATGATGAAGTTAGAGCTCTGTTATTTCTGTGCTCATTTCCAGAAAGCTGGAATGGTTTAGTTATGGCCATTAGTAACTCGGTCTATGGATCTAGTACTTTAAAGTTTGATGATTTTGTCGGTGCTATCCTTAGTGAGGAAATACGACGGAAAAGCTCTGGTGAGACATCGGGTAATGCTTTGAGTGCAGAGTCTAGGGGAAGAAGAATGGAAAGAGGAAAGAGCTCAGGATATCGCAATAAATCAAGGAAAGGCATATCCAAGTCCAGATTGGGGATAGTGTGCTGGAAATGCGGAAAGAGAGGACACCTACAGAAAGATTGTAGATCTTGGAAGGGAAAATAAGGAGACACACAGCAAGAAAACAATCATGAAGTAAATGTGACAGGTGATGTCTTACAAGATTCTTTGATTCTTTCTTTCGAAAATGTTACTGATTCTTGGGTTGTAGATTCAGGGGCTTCATTCCATGCCACACCTGATAATAAATATTTTCATGAATATGTTCAAGGAGATTTTGGACAAGTTCGTTTGGGTGATGATAAACCCTGTAAATTTTTTTGAATGGGTAAGGTTCTTATAAAACAACAGAATGGAAACCAATTGCTATTAAAGGAGGTGAGGCTTGTTCCAGATCTGAAGAAAAATATGATTTCAACAGGGATATTAGGCGGTGAAGGTTGTGTGACAACTTTCACTGATAAAACTTGGAAGGTCACCCAAGGAGCCCTGGTAATAGCAAAAGGCAAAAAGGTTGGTACATTGTATTTATGCAATGGTATTTATAACTGTATTAATGCTTTAACTTCCAAAGGAGTAGATGCAACATTATGGCATCATAGGCTCAGACACATGAGTGAGAAGGGGAAGGAAGATTCTTCACTCAAGAAATTGTTAAAATAAAGAATGTTGATTTCGGATTTCCGTGAAATTCGTATTTATGGAAAACAAAAGAGAGTCATATTTCTAGAGTCGAAAGAACAAGAAGAGCGAAAAATCGAGCCAGCACAGCTGCATGGTGTGTAACTACCCATCATCTCTTGGTGGCTCTCGTTTTATTATGTTATGTTTATCGATGATGCAACTAGAAAAACTTGGATTTATTGTATTCAAAATAAATCTAATGTATTTGATACTTTCAAGAAATGGAAATCTTTGGTTGAGATTGAGACAGGAAAGAAGTTGAAGTGTCTTAGATCAGACAATGGAGGTGAATATTGCGGTAAAGAGTTTGATAGGTACTATTCAGAGCATGGAATTCGTAGAGAGAAGATAGTTCCAAGAACACCACAAGAAAATGGTGTGTTAGAAAGGATGAACATAACAATCATGGAGCGTGCAAGGTGCATGAGATTGCATGCAGGATTGCCTTTACCATTTTGGGCAGATGCTGTAGATACTACTGTTTATCTAATAAACAGAGGGCCTTCAATTTTCTTGGATGGTGGTATTCCAGAGGAAGCATGGACAAGTAAAAAGGTAAACTAATTTTTTTTAAAGCCTTTTGGTTGTGAGGCCTTTGTCCATATTAACAGCACAAAACAAAGCCAGGCAAAAACTAAAAAAGAAACAAATTTTTATTGACATGTTTCATTGCCCGAAGTTATCGCTATAAGCATTTAATCCAAACTAAAAATCATTAGAAGCAAGAGATGTAATATTCAATGAAAAGGTTCTCAGAGTGAAGAACTGGGCCACAGTGGAAAAGAAACAAGGAAAAGAAAGCAAGTGAACATGCATTTTCGATGAGATAACTCGAAAAAGTAAAGGTGCCCGAAAAAAATGATAATAATTTCAACAACCACAAAGGAAGAAACTACTCGACAATGTGTTAACATGCACCTCTCAAACACTCCTAGGTGTGGTGTTAGAAGATCTACCAGGATAATTAGACCCCCTGAACGATACTCTCCTTCATTATATTATTTATTGTTGACTGATTCTGGTGAACTTGAATGTTATGAAGAAGCAATGCAGGTTGAAAGTAGGAAGAAGTGGGAGCTAGCCATGGAAGAAGAGATGGACTCCTTAATGCATAACCAGACTTGGGACTTAGTCAGGTTGCCTGCAGGTAAAACTACATTGTAGAATAAATGGGTTTATAGGCTGAAGGAAGAAGATGGAGGAAAATAGAGGTACAAAGCTAGACTTGTGGTGAAGGGGTTTGCACAGAAGAAAGGTATTGATTTTGATGAAATATTTTCTCCTGTTGTTAAGATGACTTCAATCGGAACTATTTTAAGTCTTGTAGCAGCGGAAGATTTACATCTTGAATAGTTAGATGTAAAGACAACATTTCTCCATGGAGATTTGGAGGAAGAGATATACATGCAGCAACCAGAAGGATATGAGGTCAAAGGGAAATAAAAATTGGTGTGCAGGTTAAAGAAGAGCTTGTATGGCTTAAAACAGGCTCCAAGGTAGTGGTATCTAAAATTTGACAAGTTTATGTCTGAACAAGGTTATACTAGATGTCACTCCGATCATTGTGTTTATCTAAAAAGGCAAAATGATGGCAGCTATATTATATTGTTATTGTATGTAGATGACATGCTTGTTGCAGGATCTAACATGCAGGAAATAAATGTGCTCAAAAGAAAATTGGCAAATTCATTTGCAATGAAGGATTTGGGAGCTGCAAAACAAATCCTTAGTATGAGGATAACTAGAGATAGGAAAAATCGCAAATTAACACTGTCTCAGAATGAGTACATAGAAAAGGTGTTGAAAAGATTTAATATGCACAATGCAAAACCTGTTAGTACACCTTTTGCTAGCCATTTCAAACTTAGTAAGGAGATGTGCCTAAAGACCCAAGAAGACATGGATTATATGTCTAAATTTCCATATGCATCAGCAGTTGGAAGCTTAATGTATGCAATGGTCTGCACAAGGCCTGATATTGCACATGCAGTGGGAGTTGTAAGCAGGTACATGAATAATCCAGGAAAAGAACATTGGATGGCAGTAAAATGGATTCTCAGATATTTGAGAGGTACCACAAATCAAGTATTATGCTTTGGTGGTTCAAACATTGCTCTACAGGGATATGTTGATGCAGATATGGCAGGTGACAGAGATAACAGGAGGAGCACTACAAGATATGTATTTACTGTAGGTGGAACAACTGTCAGTTGGGTTTCAAAAATCCAAAGTGTTGTTGCACTTTCAACAATAGAAGCAGAGTATGTTGTTGCTACAGAGGCTAGTAAAGAAATGATTTGGTTACAAAGGCTTATGGGTGAATTGGGTAAGAAGCATGATATGGGCACGTTCTACAGTGATAGCCAAAGTGCCATTCATCTTGCAAAGAACTCAGCATTTCATTCCAAGACTAAACACATACATCTCAAGTACCACTTCATACGGTCAGTATTGGAAGATGGAGAGTTGAAGCTTGAAAAGATACACACCAGCCAGAATCCTGCAGATATGCTAACAAAAGTTGTAACCAGGGAGAAACTGAAAATGTGCTCAGTTTCAATTGGTCTTCAACGATGATGATGAAGATGAGGAACAGCCAGGTCCAAAGAGGAGTCATTGTCCAGCAAATGAAGTAGTGGTGGAGTTGCGACAATCAGTCTCCAAGTGGGAGATTGTTGGGTGTGGAGCCTGATTTTCTTCCTGATTCAGAGATCCTTGCTTTTTAGCTGGATGTATACCCCAGGAAAATTGTACACCCTTGCATGCGAGGGGGTGCGGGGGGGACTTGTCCCCCTAGTGGGGTCCGGGGAGGCCGACCCCCTCGGCTAGGGGGTCTGGGGGCCAGCGCCCCCGAAGCCAAAAATAGATGTAAAATTTCCTTGTAAAAGTATAGTAATTTCTAGTCAATCTGGGTTGTTCATTAGGCGGATGATTTGACAGTAGAAGTTGTGTTTAGTTTAGGGTTTTTTGCCCTAGAAGGAAACCCCTCACTTTTATGAGGGTATTGTATTGTGGCTGCATATTGGATGTGTATTCTCTGAGCGAGAAACAAATAGGGAGACTGTGAGAGAGAACATAGGATATTACAGCGGATCTGCTGTAGGTTTTGTATCTTAATTTTGCTGGATAATAGAAAGGAATGACTAGCTGTTCGGGGTGGACGTAGCCCAAACTGGGTGAACCACGTATATCTGTGTCTCTCTGGTTTTATGTGTTTTGTGTGCTTGTATTTTTTGCATATTTTATGTGTTGCATTGCTCTGTAATATTTAATTTTTTGACACCACATTGAAAATGGAGTGGCTTTCCCATGAAGTCTTGAGAAAATATGGTCTCGCACACCTTCCAATAGAATCCTTCTCGTCTTCGCTACTTAATTTTTCCAGGCATCAAGTAATGCAGCATCCGTTGAAGTGGGCTTAGGAACATCACTGTCGATGAATTCCTTCAAGCCATTATCTTCAAGCACCGCCTCCATCCTATCCTTCCATGAAATGTAGTTCGAGCTACCCTCGAGTGCATACTCTAACTGTAAACCATTGAAAGCCATTTTGATGTTTACTCAACTGTTGCATTAAGAAATTCTTGCAGCAAATTTGAATCATTTCCACCAACAAACTCAACTACTGCTTCAATATTGCAATCTTCTTTACTCCAATACCATGTAGAAATTTTAATACAAATATGTATTGCATGGATTCTCCTGATTTAAAAATTATATGCCACTGTTAAATACATAATCACTTCTACAAAAATATTTGTGGAAATTTAATCGCCAATTGCAAACACATGAAGAAAGATCAATCACACATAACAGAGATGTTTTTACCGGGAAAGCATAAAGCTAAAAACCCCACTATAATATATTATTTATATATCATGGATCATGAAACAATCTCATACAAAACACTAATCCAAGAGCTCTCAGTACAATATACAATCGTTTCACACTGTCATACAAAAATTGGCATAAACATGCACCAATTTACTGCCTTGTGACAACCTGCCTCCACTGCGCAATCCTTGCTGATCACAATCCTTGAATGAATTCAATCTTTCCTTGCCTTGACTGCGCAATACTCATTGGCATCTCCAATGTGTGTTTGGTTGCACTTGTGCACCCACTACTGATAGTCAAATTGTCCCTTTGACCTATCTCTCAACTAGGTCTCCACTAGATCTGACACGCATGTAGTTAACAATAGTAAATCTTTAGTTGCATGTGAGATCACTCCATGTGAATTAATTTAATATTTAATTCACTGATCTCTCACTAGTGCATCTTTAGCTACAACTAGTTACAACTAGCACAACTGAGTTTAACTCACTTAACCGACTTAAACTACTTTACAACTCACATAACTACACATCCAACTCTGTTACAACCTTGTATCACTTAGTTACAACAAATTCCACTAGCATGTGCCACCAACCAACCTTTGAACTCAAAATTCCTTCAGTTAACTGGTTTGCCACATCAGTTAACTGAAATCAAGTGCTTCAAGAGAATAGATTATTATTTATTTCCTAATTATTGTTAAGGGCTAATAATAATCTACATGCATTCTATTTTTAGACATGCATTCCACGAAACAACTTCGCACACGCATTCCAAAAATAGACGCCCATCGATCCATATAATTTTCTCAACCATATATAAATATATTACTGCTAAAAATAGACTTTGATCTAAATTATAAAAATAGACATATCACCTAAAAATATCCCGCGGGCCCAGGTGCTTAATTTTCACTAGGATCATCATCTTGTTGAATCTCAACAGTTTGCATATAATTTTTTCTCCTCCAATAGTTTGAGCACCCTGTCAACATGTTGAACATGATCGTTCCAAGAATTCCTATAGATTAGTCTATCATCAAAAAATACTATAACAAATTTTCTAATGAAGAGTTTGAAAATCGAATTCATCAAACCTTGAAATGTAGAATGTGCATTGGTAAGGCCAAAAGGCATGACCAAAAATTCATAAAGACCCTCATAAGTTCTAAATGTTTTTTTTGAAATGTCTTCAATTTTCATTAAAATTTGATGATATCCTTAACGAAGATCCAACTTGGTGAAGTAAATTAATCCATGTAATTTATCCAATAATTCATCAATAACAAGAATGAGAAATTTATCTTTAATAGTGAGCTTGTTGAGCTCCCTATAATCCGAACACATGCACCATGATCCATCCTTCGTGTGCACCAATACTGCTGGAGCCAAAAAATAACTTTGACTAGGTCGGATTATACCGGCCTCTAACATTTCTGCAACCATACGTTCAATTTCACTCTTTTGGGCATAGGGATATCTGTAAGGCCTGATGTTTGGAGGAGCACTTCCTAGAATTAAATGAATATCATGATCATGATCACGAGTAGGTGGGAGGCCTTTAAGAGTCTCAAATACCTTGGTATGATTGTCCAAGATTTTTTTGGGATCTGGAGAAGTAGACGATTTCGATTTTTGAACCTCTAGTGAACATAATTTTGAAATTACGCCCCGTTATTCTTTCTTTAAAAGCTTTGTCATGCCATTATAGATGATTATCTTTCCTGGTTTTCTTGTGATACCCCTCAATTCAATTTCATTTCCTTTCCAAAAAAATTCAACAAAATTTCTTGAAAATTAAACGTTATCGTACTCAAGTATTGTAACCATTGGAATCCTAGTACAACATAAACACCACCCATTGGAATGGAGTGTTGGACAATGGATATACCAATGATCCCCATGTGTTCCGAGACATGGAATAACCACCTCTCGTGGATCCTTATCTCTGGCGATGTGATCATTGACTAAAACCTGCTGGTTTTGGTCTAATGGAAATCTTGATTCCCAACAAGTGGTATCAGAGCGTAGGTCACGAGTTTGATACAAACCTGGCTTGTGTTGGGGGGAGGGGAGATGGTTGGACATTGGATATACCAACACTCCCCGTGCGTTTCGCGACATGGAATAACCGCCTCTCATGGATCCTTACCTCTCGCGATGTGATAGTTTACTAACACCCGCGGGTTTTGGTCTAATGTAAATCGTGATTCCCAACATGGAGATCAATGGATTATTCAATACATATTCCCCCATGGTTAGCTTGATATTATGGAACTTTGAAGAGAAATTTATAGTTCCTCCATTTTCAACCATTACTTGACACTCTAGTGTTTGGTATACGAAGCAATTCAATTCCTTAACTATCTTACAATAAATAAAATTGTGGGTACTACCCGAATCAATGAGAACTATTAACTTTTTCTTCTTGACATGTCCTTCTATCTTGAGAGTTTGAGGAGTGGTAATTCCTGCCAGTGCATTACAAGATATGGTCGAATTCATTTCTTCTTTCTCTAGGGTTGGTTACTGGTGTATATCCTCTTCTTTTGAAGTTTCTTGTTCCTTTTCTTCCTCCTCTTCACAATCTATGTAAAATAATTTCTTCTCAGCACACTTATGACCTTTAGTGTATTTTCTATCACAAATATAACAAATCCCTTTTGCTATTTTTTCTTCCAATTTTTGTGCTGTCAACCTTGTAGGTTGTGGAAGGCTAGGAGAAGAAACACTTCCATATTTATAGTTGTGAGTGGTAGGCTTCCTTGTTGCCATAATTTTTCTTTCCAACTCGAATGCCTTCCCCAATGAATCATGTTCCCAAAGGCGAACCTCATGTTGGATGTTATCATTTAAATTACCTATGACGACATCAATCCTATGCTCCTTTGGAATATCATTTACCCTTATATTCAGTTTTTGGAAGTCCTTAATGTCCTCTGCCATTGAACCCTTTTGTTTGCGATTTATAAATTGGCTAAGTAAGGTGTTTCTCTTTGTATCCTCATAATATGCTTTCATTTCCTCTGTAAAAATTGACCAAGTGAGAAGTGGTTTACGAGAAAAAATCCATCGATACCATAAAAATTGATTTGGTTCTAAATCTAAAGTTGCAATGTGTACCTTTTGTGTGTGTTGCACATTATGGAGATCAAAATATTGCTCCATCTGTAGTATCCATGTTACTGGATCCTTGCTGTCAAACTTCCTCATATTGATATTTCGAATATGGCGGGTCTTCAATCTAACGTTAGAGTCTATAAAATCATGATTAACATTTCTTTCGTTCTCATCATGAGTTTCATCTAATACCTTTTTGCCATTAGGAATCCTTTCTTGTAGCAACTTTGTCAAACCTTCCTTCAAACCTTCCATGTGTTCTTTTAAACCAATAATATTGCCTTTTAAACCATATATGTCACCTTTTAAACCATCCATTTTTCCTTTTATACCATCCATGTCAAATTTTAATTCATATTTGGTTGCTATTTGTGAGAGCGAAATTTGTTGCACTTGGTCCCTTAATTTTGATATATCATGTTGCAATTCTTCCTCTTCATGCATCATAGTAGAGCTTTTTGAGGGCTTAATGGGCATGGAATTTTTTTTTTGGGATGAATTTTAGAACCCAATAATAATATATATGCTTCAATATTCGTTTGGATTCAATTCAAACTGATTTTTCAAAGAAAAGTTATTCAATTTAAAAAAAATACACATATTTTTCTTTCTTTTAGGAGCACGATATTGCAATAGTTGTAACTCTGTAATTTCATATCTCCAAGGTATGAAGTTTGGTCCTGTTGTATCCCTATGAATCTTCTTTCCAATTCCACTAGTCATACCAATATTGGATTCTTGAATATAGAGTTATTCCAAATATTCCATGATGTCCTGATTATAGATTGGTTTAGTAGAGCTAAGTTCTACAGGATTCCACGTGTCACTTTTTCCATATTTGGGCATGAAATTACTATAGGATAAAATAAAATCCGTAAAATTTCTTCCAATTTTTACAAAATTCAAATATGATACTTGAAACAAATGTTATGACGATTTTCCCTAGGTCACCTGCTTGATATGAAATTATGGAGCCTTCAAAAACCCTAACCTCCTTTGATCATATCTCAAAAAATATAGTGAACCAAGATCTGAAATTCGTACATGAGGTTAACCAATATTTCAGCTCCACGTGGTTGCAATTTCATCTTTTGAAGCTTCGTACAAAAAAATTTATAGCGAAAATTCCAAGATGTCCTGTTTGAAGAAGCGAAACCCTAAAATCCAAAGCTCTGATACCAAATTTTATGAAACTAGCTCACAAATAGAAGACAAGATAGATCAATGACTTAAATATTATCCTCTTCGAGGGGGAAACCTCATTTACATTACATAAATGAACAATTATTGGATGATTCAAATGATAAAACCTCCTTTCTATATATAGGAGTCTAAGTGGTCACAATATAATCATACCCTACATAAAAATAATAATGTAAGGGCACAAAAATAAAAATAATGGGATTATATGGGCACAATAATAACAATATGAGGACTATATGGGCATAACAATAACAATAATGGGGATACACTAGCATTATATGGACCTAACGGATCATACAATATGCTTTTGGGTATGGACTCGCTGTATATTCACAGGACTAAGGTAGATTGGTATGAGATGGCTATTGAGTGTTTGGATGGAAACAGAGAATAGAGAATCTTACAAGGTAAGAATAAAGTAACATCAGTTAGAATGGTGACATATATGCAGGAAAAACAAAGTCACAAAAAAGAGTGTATGTTATTTGTAGTGCATATTTCTAGTTATAAAGGCACCCGATCTAATGAGGATGCAAAGATATTAAGTAGGTACCCGATCTTGCCATAGTTTCAGGATGTGTTTCTAGCAGAGATACCTGAGTTTCCACCTCACAGGGAAGTGAAATTTTCTATTGAGTTGGTACCAGTGGAAACACCAACATTGAAGGCACTATATAGGATGAGCACTCCAGAGTTAGTAGAGTTAAAGTTGTAGTTGAAGGAAATGCTTGACAAGGGATACATTAGGCCAAGTTTACCACCCCAGGGTGCACCATTATTGTTTGTGAAGAAGAATGATGGTACTCTTAGGATATGTATTGATTACATGACGTTGAACAAGGTAACAATCAATAACAAGTATCTGTCGTTGAGGATTGATGATTTGTTTGATCATTTGAAGAGAGCATCAATGTTCTCAAAGATTGATTTGCAATCAAGATACCATCAGGTACACATCAAAGAGGAGGACATTGAAAATATATTTTTATAGACGAGGAATGGGCATTATGAGTTTTTTGTAGTTCCATTTGGTTTGGCTACTGCTCCAACTACCTTTATGAGCTTGATGAATAACATATTGCGTCCTTATCTAGACAAGTTTGTTATTGTATTCATTGATGACATCTTGATATATTCTAAGAACAAGGAAGAACATGCTGAACACTTAGCAACAATATTGATATTGTTGAGAGAGCATTATTTGTGCTAAGCTCAATAAATGCAGTTTCTTTGAAACAAATTTACATTACATGGGACATGTGGTTTCCAAGGAAGGCATAACAGTGAATCCATAAAAGATAAGGGCTATCATGGAGTGGGAAGCTCCTAGAAATGTGAATGAGGTAAGATCATTCATGGGACTAGCAGGTTACTAAAAGAGGTTCATCAGGAACTTCTCCCAGATTACATATTCTATTACGTCACTGCAGAGGAAATGTAAGAAATTCAAATGGATAGAGGAAAGTGCAACAAGTTTCGAGTAGTTGAAGCAGCTATTGAAAAATGCTTAAGTGTTAAACATTGCAGATCCACACAAAGAGTTTGCGGTGTGTACAAATTCTTGCAAGAGAGGGTTTGGTGGAGTCCTTATGCCAAAAGGACAGGTAGTATGCTATGAGTCACATAAATTGAATGAGCACAAGAAGAATTATCCAATACATGACCTTGAGTTAGCAACGATAATTCATGCATTGAAGGTGTGGAGGCACTATCTTCTTGGCATAAGGTTTTTATTGATGAGTGATTATAGTGGGTTGAGGTATCTATCTGACCAACCGAATCTGAATGCCAAGCATGCTATATGGTTGGCCACAGTAAGTGAGTTTGACTTTGAGATCATGTACATCAAGGGTAAGGAGAGAAATGTTTCATATACTCTTAGCAGGAGGATACATGTGAATCACATAGAAACTATGAGTTCTTACATGACATACTTACATGATTAGATCTTATAGGAAGGAAAATAGGATGTAAGGTGCATGGAGCTTAGGAACATGTTACAACAGGGTACAAGTGAGCACGATGTGTATTATCTTCTTACAAAACATGGTTTGATCATATTTAGGGAGAAGATACACGTGTCAAACAATAGTGAGCTCAAGAATATTATTTTGTGAAATTTCCATGCAAAACCATATTCAGGTCACCTAGGATACCAGAAGACATTGACAAAAATGAAGAATTTTTATCATTGGCCGAATATGAAGAAGGACATGGCAGCACTTGTGGCTAGATGTTTGGACTGTCAGCAGGTAAAAGAAGAATGTAAGCATCCAGGTGGACTGCTACAACCGATTCTAATTCTAGAGTGGAAATGGGAGGTCATTTACATGGATTTCATATAGGTTTGTCGAGGACATCTATATAGCATGATTCCATCATGGTTGTGGTGGAAAATTTGACAAAGATAGCGCACTACATTATAGTGAAGTCTACATATTCAGATAGTGATGTGGCACAAGTATTCATCAGAGATGTAGTGAGGTTGCATGGCGTTCCAAAGAAGATTGTGTCAGGCAGGGATGAAAAGTTCAATTCCAAGTTTTGGAAGGAGATGTTTGTAGGTTTAGGGACAGATTTGGCCTTCAACACAACTTATCATCCACAGAAAGTTGGAAAAACAAAGAGGGTCAATAGGATATTGGAGGACATGTTGAGGATGTATGTGATGCATAGAAAAAGGAGATGGGAGGATTACCTTCCATTGGGTGAGTTTTCTTACAAAGATGGTTACCAGGAGTCACTGAGGATGAGTCCATTTGAGGCACTCTATGAGCGTAGTTGTAATAATCCAATCAGTTGGAGTGATCCAGTGAACAATGTGTTGATAGGACCAGACATGTTGGCAGAGATGGAATAGGAAATGTAGGTAATCAATAAAAATATAAAGGCAGCACAAGACATGCAGAAAATTTATGCAGATCAGAACATGATGTCTAAGGAGTTTCAGGTTGGGGAATAAGTGTACTTGTGCATTAAGCCCAAGAAGAGATCACAGAGGATTGGATCATGTGCCAAGCTGGCACCTCTGTTTTTTGGACCTTTCAAGATTATTGAAAGGATATGAACATTAGCCTATCAACTTGCACTACCTCTGATAGTGAAAGTCCATGATGTTTTCCATGTTTCATTACTTAAGAAGTATGTTAAAGATATTGATCATGTGATTGACTGGTCTGTATTGTAGGTGGAGATAGAAGGAGAATTCTAGCCGGAACCGCAATGTATTTTGCAGAGAAAGATGGTCATGCTATGGAACCAAGCAATCGAGTAAGTTAAAGTGCAGTTGAACCACTTTGGTCCCGATGAAGCTACATGGGAGATGGCGTATTAGATGTCGGCTATGTATCCTTCTCTATTCGCTGGTTGAGCGAATGTTTTTGGTATATGTTTTGTTATGTATATATTTATATGTATGTAAATACTACCATGAGATGTGTTATAAAGCTCCAATAAGTGGTATGGGTGTCATGTTAGTATGGTTGTCATGTTGGTTTTCTTCTCAGTGGGTTGATCATTGTAAATACAAGAATGAGATAAGTTATAAAGCACCATGGGTAGTATGTTTTTCTTTCAACAATCTTGTTTGTTGTAGGTGTCATTGAACATCGAGGACGGTGTCCCCCCAACGAGGAGGGTTCTTTAACACCCTGGTCAAAACTTCTTGTAAATAAAAGTTAAAAAAGGAAAAAATAATTACCATGGTCATGGGACACGTATTCCAAGTTGAATGTTGGGAAAAAAATCCTAATGTGGGTTTTTATTTGGTTTATTATGGCTAAGGAAATTGGCAAAGGCAATGGCAAAGTCTTTGGAAAGGAAAAGTGGAATTTTTGGCAATTTATTTACGAAAATAATGGAAATTATGATAAAAGGAAGGTGAAAGGTCACATGTTACATGCGAGGAGTAAAATGAAGGAAAATAATGGAAAACTGAAGAAAATAGATGCCTCATTAATAAAAAGGTGTCTTAGTATTAGTTGGTACCTTTTGTCAGTTCAATTTTGGAGCTCTCTCTTTATTTTATCTCTCTTACACACTCTTGGACACTTAGAGTTTTCTTGGAGAAATCTAGCATTAGATAAAGAAAGGCAAAGGAAGGCCAAAGAAGGCAAAGAGGGGCAAACATCAAGCAAGGAAGAAGAGGATCAAGCGGTTACAATGAGATTACTTTCAGGTATCGATTTTCATGTGTGATTTCCTTGCTATATTTGGCATGCATGATACATTCATGTCTGTAGTTAGTTCTCTTGCTGTCATTGGTATGGGATTTTATAGGAGTGACAGTGTTCTTCAGCCTAGCCTTGCCATTTCCAGATAGCCATGGTGTGATGGGTTGTCTTTTATTTGGTTGAGCCAGAGTTCCAGATGGTTTTGAAACTGACTGAGGTGGTATTTGAAAGAAAAAAACACATGGCATAGGAATCCTTATACCGAAGAAGGTGGTATTACGGTAAAGCCAGATTTTGTGTGGCTGGGTAGGCCTAGGAATCCTCGACTGGTGAATGGCGGGATATACGGTAAATTTGAGGTGTGTGCCCTTGATCAGGCCTAGGAATCCTTGACCGGTGTATGGTGGGATATACGATAAAGCATGGAGAGTGGAGACTTGATTAGGCCTAGGAATCCTCAATTGGTGAATGGTGGGATATATGGTAAATAATTGAGACTAGGAGGTAGGAAAATTCCTCACGGTGTAGGTGGAGAAATACAGTGTCATCCATGCTTTTTTAGGGCCTAGTGATCCAGTGGGGATGGCAGTAAAGCTTGAGGAAACTTGGTTTGGTTTGGTTTTGAGTCCCACATTCATGCTTGGAATATGGCACGAGGATGAATGACTGAAAGAAAAATTGGGTTTAGCCAATATATGGTTGGGTGGTTCGTGGAAGTCCCAAACCTGGTTGGTTTTTGAATTAATTAATAAGAGATTCTTCTCCTTGGTATTTTATGTGTAAATATACTGGTTTATATGTGGATTTTATGGTTGTCATATCCTTTTTATTTTTGTTGGTTATATGTTCGTTATGAGTATGTTTTATGACAGGCTTGATATATGGTTTTCATCATGTTTTGATTAGAAAATGAATGTACATTATATGTCCTAATATATGATAATGCAAATATTGTGATAAGGCAACATTGTTTCTTTACGAATCTCAGATAAGTATGAGACCCCTATGCTTAGATCTGTTGTTAAAACCTGTAGATTGCATATTTGTGAAATTTTTGACGAAATTCCTGTCATGTATAACATGGGTCAAATAAAATATTTGTATTAAAGTTTGCATTAGTATCTCTGTTCCCATGTTATTTATCATTCTTGAAATTTTCATGAAGTTTTGGGCAGTGGCTTGAGTCCTGGCCCTGAAAAAGAGGCACATAATCTGGGGACGCTAACACAGAACTAGATGGAAAAGTTCACAATCAATGGCATGCCTTGCTGTGGGAGCGACTAGAAGGCCTCATTCACTTGTAGGGATTCTCATGGGAGTGACTGAGGGTCCAGGCCAGTCAAATGATGATTTGTCTTAGAGGTTGACCACCTGGAAGGGTTGGTTGGCTCCTGAAAGTTCCTTAGTATGTGTGGAAGGTCAGATTGGTTGTGTTATGTTGGTTCTACTTCCTTATGGTGACTTAGGAGGTTGAATCACATCATAGTATCCTCTTGTCACATGTTTACCCCGGTGGACCAGTTAGCTTGGGTAAATGTGGGAGGAGGGTATTACAGAAACATGAAGAGGTAGATATATGAAGGAAAGATAGATGTGAACTAGAATATTTCTTTCTGATGAAGAGAAGAATGACATGAATGATATGGTTTGTGAAGGAAAGTGATGGATGGACGATTCCCTACAAATAAAACCTAGAAGATGAAGGCTCCATAATGATGAAGATGAAATTCATGACATCGAAAGAAGGATCTCTACAAGCAGATGAAGGTACCATGATCTCCACCAAGATCAGAGAGTTGTTGTTGGAAAAATTCCCTAGTTAAGAGGGAGCTTGGACAAGTCCTTGGATAAGAGGGAACTTGGGAATATTCCTTTTATAGGAAGGAGTATATCTTTTCCCTAATTGAGAGCGAGAGATAGACACTTCATTCGTGTCTTCATATTGTGAATAAAGAATGGAGGATTGGGTAAGCATATGCGATTGATTCTGATACTCTTTGAGGATGTGGAAGGGAATCCGAGATGTAAGAATAGTCGAAGAGGAAATTCCTTGAGAATGTGTTATTCCAAGATAGAAATTGTCCTAAAAGGACATACCCTATGAACACCCGGGTGGGGTATGTGCCTTGAGAGACATTGATGATGGTGTCTGTCAATCATCGATGTCGCCAACATTGTGCTCTGATCTTTTGGAGAGATAGAGTTGTTAGTTAAGGCCTTGCTATGTAACAATGTTTATTTTTATGATAAGATGATCTAGTATAAGCTGATAAGATATCTTATGAGATTGCTTATCAATATGAATCTTCTTATGAGAATTATTCAGTTCGAGAATGTCCAAGTAATTGGTATGGATTATGAATACCTCTCTAGTTAAGAGGGAATGTTGAAATATGTAATAGGTTCAGTGTTCATAATGACATATGAAACCATGATTTTATGTAATTGTTGTGAAGAGAAAAATAAATTTATTATTGTCATTCTTAAGGCATGGGTTTCATGCTCAAGGGAAATTTATTTTTAGTTCAAGCACCCATTGAGTTCTTCTAGGGATTTTAAATGAGTCTACAAGTCTATTTAGTCATTGTCATGTATGGAAGACCTTTTTGGGTATGTTTAGAGTGAAAGAACCTCTAATACCTTTTTAATGGGCAAGCAACAAGTCAACAACCATGAAATATCAAGTCGGCCTCTTGGAGGCAATTAATACCCCTAGAAAACTTATATATAAGAAGGAAATCGACCACATTTTGACATAAACCAAGCAAGTTCGATCTCCTCAAGAAAGAAGTTTGAAAAGGATGAAAATCGAGGATAAGACGAAGAAAAGAAAGATCCAAGTTTTTGGTTGTTAGGTCCCTATAATACTAGTATATTCCCCTTATTGTTATTGTTAGTGTAACACCTATTTTTATTGTTGTGCTGATGTATCCCCCATGTTTTTATTATTGTGCCCTTACATTGTTATTGATATGTAGGCTCCGATTATATGGTGACCCCTTAGATCTCTATATATACAAAGAAGGTCTTATCATTGTATCATCCAAGAATTGTTCATTTATGTAATGTAAAGGAGGTTTCCCTCTCAAAGAAGATATTTTTAAAGTTTTTTATCTATATTTTCTTCTATTTTGTGATTTGGTTGCATAACATTTGGTATCAGAGCTTTGGATTCTATGGTTTGGCTGCTTCAATCAGGTCATCATGGGATATTGGGCATAAATTTGTCTGGAAGAATCAAATTTTGGTCTGACTTGTGGAATTGGAAATAAGACTTAGCAGGCTACCAAAGGATGAAATTTCAGACCTTGGAGAGCCGAAATTACAAAGTTATAACCGTTTGAATATTGAGCTCCTAAAATCAAGAAAAAATTGTGTATTTAAAAAAAATAAAATTGCATAACTTTTGTTTGAAAAATCAGTTTGAATTAATTCTAAGGGCATACTAAAGAATAGATATCATTATTTGGTTCTAAAATTCCTCCAAAACAAAATAATTCTACACCCATTAAGCCCTTAGAAAGCTCTACTATGACGCATGAAGAGGAAGAATTGCAACATGATATATCAAAATTAAGGGACCAATTGCAACAAATTTTTCTCTCAAAAAGAGCAACCAAAGATGAAATTAAAGGGGAAATGGATGGTTTAAAGGCAGAATTAAAATGCGACATGGATTGTTTAAAAGTAGAAATAAAAGGTGATATGAATGGTTTAAAAGAAGACATGGAAGGGTTAACAAAGTTGTTGCAAGAAAGGCTTCTCTGTTGTGACAAGGTAATCCATGAAAATCATGATGAGGATAGAAGGAATATGAATTATGATTTTAGAGACTCCAATGTGTGGTTTAATAATTACCAGATTCCAAATATATATATGATTAATTTTGATGGCAAGGATGCGGTAACATGGATACTACAAATGGAGCAATATTTTGATCTACAAGATGTGAAATCCTCACAAAAGGTACGTATTGCATCTTTATATTTAGAACCAAATCAATATGTATGGTATATATGGATTTATTCTCGTAAAACACTTTTCACCTGGTCAATTTTACAAAGGAAATGATAGCACATTATGAAGATACATAGAACATCACCTTCTTTAGCGAGTTGATAAATTTCAAACAAAAGGGTTCAATGGGAGAGCACATTGAAGACTTCCAAAAATTGAATGTTAGGGTAACCAATATTCCAGAGGAGGATATGATTGATGTCTTCGTATGGAATTTAAAAAATAACATCCAACATGAGGTTCACCTTTGAGAACCTGATTCATTGGAGAAGGCATTCAGGGTGGCAAGAAAAGTTGGAAGAAAAATTATGGAAACCAGAATGTCTAGCACTGATCACAACTATAAAGATGGAAGTGTTGTTGCTCCTAGTATTCCACAACCTACAAGTTTGACACCACAAAAATTGGAGGAAAAAATAGCAAAAGAGCCTTGTTACAGTTGTGATAAAAAATACACTGAAGGTCATAAATGTGTTGAGAAGAAATTATTCTACATAAATTGTGAAGAGGAGGAAGAAAAGGAACAAGAAACATCAAAAGAGAAGGATATACACCAATAACCAACCCTAGAGAAAGAAGAAATGAATCCAACCATACATTGTAATGAATTGGCAGGAATTAACACTCTTCAAACTCTCAATATATAAGGATATATAAAGAAGAAAAAGGTAATAGTTCTGATTGATTCGGGTAGTACCCATGATTTTATTCATTGTAAGATAGCCAAGGAATTGAATTTCTTCCTATATCCAGCACCAGAGTGTCAAGTGATGGTTGCAAATGGAGGAACTATAAATTAATCTGGAAAGTTCCATAATATCAAGCTAACCATGGGGAATATATATTGAATAGTACAATGCTTTCCATTCCAATGGATGGTGTTGATGTTGTACTAGGAATCCAATGGTTACAATCTTTGGGGACAATAACATTTGATTTTCAAGAACTTTTCTTGAATTTTTTTTGGGAAGCAAAGGAACTTTAGTTAAGGGGTATCACAGGTAAACCTAGAAATATCATTAGCTCTAATGGCATGCCAAATCTTCTGAATAAAGAACAATGGGGTGTCATTGCATGCTATGCTCACTAGAGGTTCAAACATTGAAATCATATATTTCTCCAGATCTCCAAAATGTCTTGGACAATCATTACAAGGTTTTGGAGACTCCCAAAGACTTCCCACCTATTGGTGATCATGATAATTCTATTCATTTGAATATAGGAAGTTTTACTCCAAACATCAGACCTTACATATATTTATATGCCCAAAAGAGTGAAATTGAATGCATGGTTGCAGAAATGCTAGAGGTGGGTATAACTCAACCTAGTCAAATTTATTTATGTGCTCCAATAGTATTGGTTCACAATAAGGATGGATCATGGCGCATGTGTCCGGATTTTAGGGAGCTCAAAAAGCTCACTATTAAAGATAAATTTCCCATTCTTGTCATTGATGAATTGTTGGATGAATTACATGGAGAAATTTACTTCACCAAGATGGATCTCCGTTCAGGATATCATCAAATTAGAATGAAGACTGAAGACAGTTTGAAAACAACATTTAGAACTCATGAGGGTCATTATGAATTTTTGGTCATGCCTTTTGGCCTTACTAATTCACCTTCCACACAAGGTTTGATGGATTCCATTTTCAAACCCTTTGTTAGAAAATTTGTGTTAGTATTTTTTGATGATATACTAATATATAGCAAGTCTTGGAAGGATGATCTTCAACATGTTGACAGGGTTCTCAAACAATTAGAGGAGAAAAAAATATATACAAAACCCTTCAAAATTTTCTTTGGAGTATAGGAGGTGGAATATTTGGGTCATATTGTATCTCACAAGGGTGTTAAGGTAGACCCTAACAAAATTAAATTCATTAAGGAATGGAAAATCCCCACAACCATGAAGCATATTCGAGGATTTCCGGGGTTGACAGGGTATTATCGCAAGTTTTTAAAGAATAATGGGAGAATACCAACACCTCTAACAACATTACTGAAGAAAGATGATTTTTCTTGGACTCTAGAAGTGACTAAGGCATTTGAACATCTTAAAAAGGCAATGTGCCAAGAATCGGTATTAGCTATGCCAGAATTCACAAAAAAAATTGTTGTGGAATGTGATGCCTCATGAAATGGAATTGGTGTTGTTTTAGTGCAAGAAGGAAGACCTATTTCTTTTGAAATTCATCCAATCAAAGGAAATTATTTTCACAAACCTATTTATGAGAAGGAATATTGAGAAAAATACATGCACTAAAGTAATGGGGACCTTACATAATGGGACGATACTTCAAGGTAAAAACAATTCATGATAGTCTTAAATACTTTTTGAAACAAATAATATCTTTAGAGGCACAACAAAAATGGGTCACAAATATGTTGGGTTATGACTTTGAAATCATCTACAAAAAAGGGAAGTAAAATTTTGTTGCAGATGCACTCGCAAGAAAGGACAAGGATGTGGAAGCATTGCTTTGTGCCATTTATATTATCCAACCTAATTGGATAAAAAAATCAAGGGATGAATGGAAGAATGAAGAAGAGGTGTGGATACTCATTCAAAAGTTGCAACAATATCCCAGTACATCTAATACATTTAGCTGGAAAACATGATTCATTATGGTACAAATATCGCTTATATCTTTGTAAGAATTCCCAACTATAGAAAAAGATTCTTTTGGAATTTCACACCTCGCCCTTGGGAGGGCACTCAAGATTTTTAAAAACTTACCACAGGGTAAAGAAGGAATTTTTTTGGGATGGCCTTAAATCTGATATTCAAAAGTTTGTGGAAAAATGTTTTGTTTGCCAACAAAATAAAGTTGAGACAATTAAGACCCTGGGTCTGTTACAACCTTAATCCATTCCAAGTTAGCGTTGGGAGGAGGTCTCAATGGATTTTATCATAGCTTTATCCAATTCCGAAGGAAAGAGTGTCATCATGGTGGTAATTAAACTTACCAAGTATGCATAGTTTTGTGCATTATCTCATCCTTTTAAAGCTATTACAGTTTCTACTGCATTTATGGAAACAATTCAAAATCTACATGGAAACCCAAAGATTATTGTAAGTGATAGAGATCCCATTTTCACTGGAATTTTTTGGACGATATTATTTTCTTGTCTTGGTACTCAGTTAGATCATAGCTCGTCTTATCATTCTCAATATGATGGACAAACTGAGATAGTGAAAAAATGTTTGGACATATATCTTCGTTGCTTTGTATATGATAAACAAACACAATAGGTCAAGTGGTTACCCCTATATGAATGGTTGTATAACACTTCTATACTGCAACAAAAATTACCCCATTTATAGCACTTTATGGATATCATCCACCATCCATCGCATCATGTTTAAGAGAAAATTTTAAGGTTAAAGCAGTGGAAGATCACATTGAGCACGAACAACAAGTTCTACAAATCTTAAAGGATAACCTAACTCTGGCACATAATTGAATGAAAAAACAGGAATATCAACATCACAGTGAAAGAAGCTTTGATGTAGGCGACTGGGTATTTTTACGGCTACAACGATACAAACAAATGTCCCTCAAACAAGCTAATAAGAATAATAAATTGTCACCCAGGTACTATGGTCCTTAGAAGGTGTTGCAAAATATTGGTACTATTGCATACAAATTGGAGCTACCTACATCTTCCCGAGTACACAGTTTTCCATGTTTCATGCTTAAAGAAGGTTATTTGTGAAAAGCTCCTAGTGCAAACAGTGTTTCCAAAACTTTTTGAAGAAGGATAAATCATATTTGAGCTTGAAGTAGTCACTAAAACAAGAACTTGATGGCTATGAAATCAATTAATTTCAGAGTATCTCATTAAGTGGAAGAACTTACCCGCTGAAGATTCCACATGGGAGGATGATAATTTTATACAGAAGCATCCGAAACTACTCAATTGTTGAGGACAACACTTTTTTGAAGGAGAGGGGCATGTTAGGTACCTATAATACTAGTATATTCCCCTTATTGTTATTATTAACGTAGCCCCTATTGTTATTGTTGCGCCCATGTATCCCCCATGTTATTATTGTCATGCCCCATAGAAGCCCACTATTGTTATTGTTGCACCCTTACATTATTATTGATATGTAGGATCTGATTATATTGTGACCCCTTAGACCCCTATATATAAAAAGGAGGTATTATAATTTGTATCGTCCAAGAATTGTTCATTTATGTAATGTAAAGGAGGGTTTCCCCTCAAAGTGGATAATTTTTATGTCATTGATCTATATTTTCTTATGTTTTGTGAGCTGGTTGCATAACATTGGTCCTCTCTCTCTCTCTTGTGATTATGGTTTCAAAATTTTGTGAGATAGTTGCATAACATTGGTTCTCTCTCTCTCTCTCTCTCTCTCTCTCTCTCTCTCTCTCGTGATTATGGTTTCAAAATTTGTTGTGCAAGTCGAAGCGCTGGAAAGTTGTTGGGAAAGTCGAAGTACTAGAAAGTTTTTGGGCGATTTGAAATGATGGAAAGTTTTTGGGGAAGTCAAAGTGTTGGAAAGTTGTTAGGAAAGTCGAAGTGTTGGAAATTTGTTGGGAAAGTTGAAGTTCTGCAAAGTTTTTGGGCAAGTCGAAGTGCTAAAAATTTGTTGGGAAAGTCGAAGTGCTAGAAATTTGTTGGGAAAGTCAAAGTGCTAGAAAGTTTCTGGGCAGGTCGAAGTGTTGGAAAGTTGTTGGGAAAGTCGAAATTCTAGAAATTTTGTGGGCAAGTCGAAGTTGTTAGAATGAATTATTAACGCAAGTGTACAGAAAGAGATCACTTTAGCTACATATGAAAAACAACCCTAACAACAAATATGGCTATCTAAATTCTTCATATTTGTAATAGACGGTCGAAATAAATGCAAAACAAACCCAGATATATGTAAATAAAGCAGCTAAACAATAAAATGAAATAAGAGTTTCTCCAAATATCCAATGGAAAAGACAAGAATTATAAATAATTTTTTGTATTATATTAACACCCGGGAAGGGAACTAAGAATGATGTTACCAGTCCCCCTCAATGGGATGGGTTCTTGGCTGTCCTCAAATGCTTCAGCTTTAGAGTTTCTCTCTCAATGGTGTAGAAAACCCAAGACATGTAGAACTCAAAGGGAGCTCAATAAGAAAAAATAAAATAAAAGGAATCAAAGTATGACAATGATAAGAGGATCAAAGTCCGACCATGATAAAAGGATCAAAGGTAAATAATGAGTGGAAAACCATCCTATTACTAACAAAATATTGAGTTATCCTTGATAATGGTGCATAATAAAATATTATTAACTAAGATCTAGATCTAATTGCTTGGAATATTTTATTATATTTTGTTGGAGGCAAAAGGAATTTAAATTGGTTAAATCCCTTTATTTAGAAATAATAAACAAATAAAAGATTTATTTATTATTTCAAGGATGGGATCAAGGAATAATTTAACAAATAATGATTTATTTTATTATTCCTAAATGATTTAGTCAAATTTAACACGAAATGTTAATTAAATAATGATTTAATTAATTATTCCTAGAGAAAAAAAAGAAAATAATGATTTATCTAATTATTTCTCATTAATTGGGTTAAATATGACCAAGAATATTATTAAACATAGGTTTAATTAATTATTCCTATAGGAAAATCAAATAAATAAGGAAATATTTAATTATTTCGCACGAGGTTTCCTATTTGGACTAGAAATAACTTAATAAACTATGGTTTATTAAATTATTTCTTATAGTGAAGACAATTTTACTATGGTAAAATTTGTATTACATGGTGTATTTCGATCCATCTAATTTTAAATGGTTGCATGACCAAAAATTGGTGTAATGGATTGCCCCCCAAAGTGCGAGCATTAGGAGCTAATCATATGACTGAAGTACGTTGTAAGAACACAATCGCTAGACTCCGAAGGGGAGTCATAGAGAAAGAGATATGTAGGTGAAATAAAGTGAGAGAGGACGATAACCTTGAGGGGGCGAGACCATCAAAGGTAAGTCTCCTTTAATGTTTGGGTACCTATTCTCAGTGAGGCGGGGGAGGCATACCTATGCCCGCTGAGATGACAAAGTACAAAGAATAATGGTTTGGCCAGTAAAAAGAAATTGAGCTATAAAGTACATGATATGCTGGCATAAACATGGAATAGACAAAAAATGATGGTTCCCACATACATACTACACCTGGGACAACATCTAGGACAAAATACAATAATATCTGAGTACATGAGATATAATAACAACTAGAGAAGCCTTGATAAATAGGAAAGGGATCTAAAAATATGAATGGATCATCTAAGTGATACATGCATGATATAGGTGCTAAAATTGGCTGGGGACAAAACCATCAAATTTGCTGAGCTGCATCTAAGGCTGTAGAAGAAAATGAAGTCAACCGGGCATGTGGGGGGCTACCTGAAGGGCCACCCCCTCATGAGGTTTGAAACATCTCACACACACTCGGGAATCACTGGATCAACATGCTGGGGCACCAAAATATCTAGTATACGAATCTCGATCATGCTGAAGTGGAGCGGATGAAAAACAATCAAGTCAAAGGGCAATAATGAGTCCCTTTTCCTGATCTAAGGCACTGCAAAATGATGGAAGCTGGAACCAAGATATACTGCCCTCTAGACATGTCTTCGGGAATGAATGTGCTGATGTCAACAGAAGGAGGTCTGCCATAGGTGAGGCAATAAGGAATCCTCAACTAAGGCACGAGATATCATAATAGAGAAACTGATGGAATGACACCAAGAATGGGGGATACTGAGTGGCAAACGAACAAATTACCTTGTCAGATCATAAAAAGCATGAATGACCTGGCCACGATTGGCTTGAATCTTGAGGGGTTTGGGGGACTGTGGGACTGGAGGCCAAAATGGTCTACACGAGAGAGGGACAAGGCATATATGGATGGAATACCATAGCAAGAGGCAAAGGGACTTGGGACAGGCTACATGAATGCGATGATGACTCAACTCAGATGCTATGAACAAGGGAAACTCGATGATGCTTCCACATAGAATAGGCTCGGTGGGGACCATAAAAACATGAGTAAAAGATGGTTGCTCATGATGAAAATTGACGCACACATTGATAAGTATGAAGGCTAAGTGGTGCACCAAGTACAAGTGGCGCAGGTGCATAAATTCGATTTTGAGAGGCGGAAAAGTGACCCTTGTTGGAAAAAAGGCTTCTGGATGAAGTATCAAATCACCAAAAACAAAGGGATGAACTATCAGGGGGACCCAAACTTGCCACTTCCGCCCGACCGAGTATGGGGACCAGATGGTAAGTGACAAGTTGTTATATTTTATGGTGCATTTAAAGTTTTAGAATTATGTATATGGCACTGATTTGTTAATTTTGTTATGTAGATATAGCACCGGTGAGACCGATTGCGTATATGGGACGACCCACAGCACCAGGGGCTACAAAGTATAGCACAGCTAAAGGAGATGATAGAGAGGATTTAGAGGCACTATTAGAGGATGTTCGCCACATATGTGAGCTGTTGATGAACAGGGTATCAGAGCATGACTGGCATTATCTAGATGACCGCTACATTGAGGCATGTCGGGCTACCCTCAGAGTGGCGAGGGGTCATGCGACGCATAGCGATGGTCGGGCAGGGTATGCGGGATCTGCAGGCTGCAGGAGCTGAGCCATTGGCTCGGGACCCTCTAGATAGTGATTAGATGTAGGGGCATGAGGTGCCCCTAGTTTTTATTTTTGTAACATGCTATGGGCATGTCAGATGTATTAGATTAGAGGACTCCAAAAAATTTATGATTTGTGGACACATATTATGGATATGCATATTTTTATATATGATGAGTATGTGGCTTGCCATTTGTTTATTGTTATTGTCTTGTGTTAAATGCATGTGGTAAGTGCCAATCTAGAATGTTATTTCCAATGCTATATACATAGTGATTTTGGGCTCTAGGCACATGAATGAATGTAATGGTTTCAAATTCATGCATTAAGAGCTTCACTCATAAATATCTTATAAAAAGGACATGGTTATGCACACGATATGCACCATTCAATTGTCTGACAAGTAGCAGAGAATCTAAACGAACATGAAGATGAAGGATGCAATGGTCAAGGGAATCTACTAACAAACCTATCACTGCATCATATTTGGTTTGATTATTGGTGGTAGATCCAATACATACGCCGTTGGAAAGGACTAAAGGATGTATGGGGGTAAAAATGGCCTAGGCTGTCGAGGCTAGATTCCACTAGTAGCAACTTGCACCGTTGGCATAGTTGATGTATGGTGTGGATGAAGGATACATCTGAAAGGCGTCACAAGACAAAAAGGATAATATGATGGACAATGCAAGAAACCTGAATGCATGGAAGAAATAAAATACGCATGGGGGATGCTATGGGTAAAATTTCTATGCCCCTTACACTTGTTAAAGATATGGTCAATACATGGTGTAGGGTAGTTGTCATGGGGAAAAACTTTATTCAGGTCACGAAATTCCATATAGACATGTATGGAGCTTGTTTTCTTGAGAATTGGATAGGAACAACCATCCTGCTTGAGCTTATCGATTGCGATTTTGAGAGCCTCTCGCCGAGAAATGTGTCTCAAATTTTGACGAATAGGGTAGGCATCATGCCATGTGTCGATATGGTGTTCAAAAATGTCTTGATCAAGTTCAGGCATCTTTGAATAGGACCTGGCGGAAACATTAAGAAATTATTTGAGTAGCCTGGATTACGCCTCAATTCTTATGGGGCGCCATGTGCCCCTAAGGAAATGTTTGCTTCTTCGAAAGCATCGCGTGCAAGGATTGGATTTCTAAAACAATTTAATTCATCTGAGAT
The DNA here is from genome assembly GCA_034641835.2 of Pinus albicaulis. Classification (NCBI taxonomy): domain Eukaryota; kingdom Viridiplantae; phylum Streptophyta; class Pinopsida; order Pinales; family Pinaceae; genus Pinus; species Pinus albicaulis. The sequence continues at coordinate 900,593,610 of CM076579.1, read as the reverse complement.
GAAGTCTTTAGACTCCACAACATACTGGTCATGGAACTTTTGCAGAGGGAAGCACACACAATGGTGCATATCATCCCAAGGAAAGTCAGGGGTGGTCATTTCTTTCATAATGTCTTCATCAGAGTGAAATATGGGGGGACTGGTAGAAGAAGGACCACATGATGTGGCAGGGCTACCTGACGCATCAACCTAAGAGATATGGTTAACATACACATCGCTACGGAGGGTAGACGAAGAACTAGTAGATGAAACATCTACCAATGTTGAGCCCAAGGTGGTCGTCGAAGGAGATTCAGTCAAAACAGAAGAGAATGCCTTAGAGGGGTTTTTCGCCAAGGATTTCATGGATGATGATAGAAAGAGGATAGTGGCTAAAGGTTCTGTCATCTCAACATCGGGTGGAGGTATGAAAATTTCCTCTTGGTTCAGGCTGAGCCAAACATATGAGTAGAGGAGTAGCGGGTTCGCTACGTTCAGCCTCGATTCGGCAGACGGCATCAAGGGTGTTGTGAAAATCATCGAGATGAGGACATAGGTGAGAATAGTGGCCATAAATATCACACAAAGCATAAGGGTGATTTATGTGAAATTTTTTAGTTTCTTATCTGAATCGGGTAAGGTAACATGGACCTCCAGGATATCAGATTCATGAAATGTTTCATTGACCACATGTTTGAGAAGAGGAAATTGAGGACAATTTTGGGTAGCATGCCCAAAAACATCACACTAAGTGCACGAACGTGACTTATTTGGAGGGTTAGGAGGAGCAGGAGTTGTTTGGGAAGCCTTATCCTTAGGTTCCTTATTTCTGGCTTTACCCCCCTGACCGAATGATTTCGCAACATGAGTAGATTCTTATTGAGGTGGTTGAGGCACTGAAGCAAAAGTAGGAGTCGTGGAGACCATTTGGATAGGGGTCAAAGCGGTATAAGGTTGGAGCTGAATAGGTGGGGTTTTAGCTGGGGGATCGATGTACCAGATTGGGATCCTCAGGGTCAAATTGGGAAGGCTCAACATAGCCATAATAGGCACCGAAAAGACTCCAAAGGGGGGAGCTAGAAACAATATCTGACCAGGGGGGTAATGGCATGGCATAATGGATCCCAACTGGTTAAGGCTAGGGGGAACCATTCCTGGTTGAAAAGGATTGGAAGAGACACCGACAGAAGAGGAAGGCCCTTGAAAGGAAGACCTTGCAGGCTCTGTCGAGTGACCACCAGCAGGTTGCGGGGGCATAGGCTGCTGGGCAGTTGAACCAGATCGCTTGTGGCTAATCTGAGACGATTGCATCATGCAAAAATTTGACAAGTTGGGATCCACGACAAGAGGGGGGAGACCAGGGAAAGCACCAAGTAAGGTGGAATATTTATAGAATCCAGGTGAAACATTGGTAATAGGTGAGATTGATTGCTTATCAATCGTCGAAGATATGATAGACTCGGGGAAGGTTTGAGACTTCAGTTTGTAATATGTCAACTGATCAATGGTAACGATCTTTCATTTGTGAGGAAATCACATCTTACGGTGAAACACAGATGTGACAATAAACATCACATGGGTGTAGCTATGACCCAACATGATGTTGTAATCCAAGGGGGCATCAATGACTTCAATGCCAATACAAACAATCTTTCCCGCAAGAGTGACCGGACAATTGCAGTACATGCCAAGGGTTTGAGAAGAGTGACTGTCCCAAGCATGCAAAGTGATGGTGAATGGGGCCAGCTCAGGTGATCCGATTTTATTCCAAACAGAGGCAGACATCACACAGGTGGATGCACCCTCATGAATGATACATCATGAAACATGGGCATTATGAATCTGGACTATTATTTGGAAGGCGACAGATGAAGGTAAAGGGGGATGTTATGACTTGTCAACATCAAAGATGATCAAACAATAATCTGAAGGATCCCCAATGCCCAAACTAGATAATATAACTTTACATTGTGAAGGGTACGACGGAGGTCTTCCAGCGTTGACATGGCAGCAAGAGATTGTGCCAACTCATGTATTATGCTGTAATTATGGGCGGCTTTGGCGGAAGCAACAGTTCGACGTAATGGCCCCTTAAGGATCTTGGGATTGACCTCTGCCCATGGCTGAGGGATCTGTAAAGGGAAATCCAGTGTTGAACTAGACTCTGTGGAGAATTTGTTTTGAGACTCGGTTGCAGAGGAAGTAGGTGGCTTGCCATATTGGCGCGACTGATTTTGAAGGTTGACATCATCGGTATTAACCACTTCAAAATTCATCATGAGAATATGGTAATCAGAGGTACCAGATTATGAGGGTTGAGGGGTGGCCTGACCTTGAGGAGGTTGGGTAGCCACATATCCTTGCTGAGGGAAAGGATCATTAAAAACATCTGGTTGAATAGGCACAGTATTTGGAGGAGCCGAAGCCATGGCTTGCTGTCCTCTAGATGCTTCTTGTGCTTCCCACAACTGACGCATTTGGGGTAAAAGGGGATAATTGTGAGTATAATGGCCATGGACACCACAACAAGAACAAGGCTTGTTCGTACGAAAAGGTCTATCCTGCTTGGGCTGATTTCCCTTGATCCATATTTTATGCAGGAACGCAACATAATACACATATAACCATAAGCACAGGGATGCAGCGGAAATAATGCTTCATTTTATTAATAACAGAATGAATGAAATAGGCTTAAAAACATAATGGAAGTAAGCTAGGGCACTGGTAGCATATCTCTGAGAAGAGATGTGGCATACGCAGGCCTCTAAACTGTGTTACATTGAGGCTCGAAGCCCTATTACAGACATAATGGAAAGAAATGAGCTAGGGTATTGGCAACATATCCCTTAGAAGAGATGTGACGACTACCAGCCCTTGAACTGTGTTATAATGAGGCTCAAAGGCCTATTTATTGTTGAGAAACAATGTAAAAATCGAAACATCCAAAAACCTAACCCTAGGAGATGAAGCGCCAAAACTGTGGGCCCCGTTTGGGTAAGTTGGTGTTTCAACTTCCCAGGGACGTAACTTTGGCATACGATCTTCATTTGACGCACTCAATAGCTCGTTAGAAAGGTCTATCCGAGGAGTACAACTTTTGTTGTGAAATTTTTTTTTCGGTTGCTCTCAATTTTCCCAAAAAACGTCGTTTAGGGCCTCAAAACGGCTCCAGAAGTTCAGGACCTGAAAAAGCGGCTAAAAATAGCAAGTTGTGCTGAAACTTAAAAATGGAAAGAAATGATGGTGGGGGTTCAAATGGAATAGGTGGGTGGCCACCAATATTCACCTAGATCATTAATGCCCCAAAATAGCTTTGGCCGTGCAAGACTCGAAAACCTGCTAAAAATAGTAAGCTGCTAGAAGTGAAAAGCTGCAAGAATTGATGTTGTGGGTCCAAATGGAATAGGTGGGTGGCTACCGATATCCACCTGGATCATTCCTCCCTCCTTAGGAAGCAATGGTCTCCATTGCGTTAAGTTCCTCCATGTGGGGGGAAATTTTGCTGAACTTGGTATTGGATTTTTCCAGGATGTCGTGGACCTGTTGGCAGACGTGCTAGATGTAGATATGCTGCTGGTGGGCAACCGTTGAAGGATTTGGGAAAAGTTATCCATCATCGCGTTCCTCTATTTCTCGAGGGCCTCCTCGAGCAATATTTTGATAGGATCTCCTACTCCCTCATTTTTCTTTCTTTTCACCATGGGGGGTCATCGGGGTTTGTGAGGCTAACCTTGGAAGGGTGCAACCAGATCGAGCTCGAACTCCTTATACCATAATCACGTAGGGGACATGCAAAGAAAAACAGAGAAAGAGCGTACCGCTCTGATACCACTGATCCAGATTTTATGCAGGAAAACAACAGAGTACAGATATAACCATCAACACAAAGATGCAACAGAAATAATGCTTCATTTTATTAATAAAAGAATGACTGAAATAGGCTTAAAAACATAATGGAAACAAGCTAGGGCATTGGTAGCGCATCTCTGAGAAGAGATGTGGCGTACGAAGGCATCTGAACTATGTTACATTGAGGCTCGAAGGCCTATTACAGACATAATGGAAAGAAATGAGCTAAGGTACTAGCAACATATCCCTGAGAAGAGATGTGAAAGTTACCAGACCTTGAACTATGTTACAATGAGGCTCGAAGGCCTATTTATTGTTGAGAAACAATGTAAAACTCTAAACTTCCGAAAACCTAACCCTAGGAGATGAAGCGCCAAAATTGTGGGCCCCGTTTGGGTAAGTTGGTGTTTCAACTTTTCGAGGACATAACTTTGGCATACGATCTCCATTTGACGTGCTAAATAGCTCGTTAGAAATATCTATTCAAGGAGTACAACTTTTTGTGCAAGAAAAACAATGTTGATTTCTCTCGGTTTTCTCAAAAAACGTCATTTAGGGCGTCAAAACGACTCCAGAATTTCAGGACCCAAAAAAGCTGCTAAAAATAGCAAGTTGTGCTGAAACTTAAAAATGGAAAGAACTAATGGCAGGGGTTCAAATGGAATAGGCGGGTGGCCACCAATATCCACCTAGATCATTAATGCCCCAAAATGGCTTCGACCTTGCAAGATCCGAAAACCTGCTAAAAATAATAAACTGCTGGAAGTGAAAAGCTACAAGAATTGATGTTATGGGTCCAAATGGAATAGGTGGGTGGCCATTGATATCCACATGGATCATTCCGCCCTCCTTAGGAAGCAATGTCTCCATTGCATTAAGTTCCTCCATGTGGAGGAAAATTCTGCTGAACATGGTATTGGATTTGTCCAGGATGTCGCGGACCTGTTAGAAGACGCGCTGGATGCAGATGTGCCGCCAGTGGGCAATCGTTGAAGTATCTGGGAAAATTTATCCATCATCGCATTCCTCTATTTATCAAGGGCCTCCTCGAGCAAGTTTTTGATAGGATCTCCTGCTCCCTTGTCTTTCTTTCCTTCAGCCATGGGGGGTCGTTGGGGTTTGCTAGGCTGACCTTGGAAGGGTGCAACCAGATTGAGCTCGAACTCCTTATACCCTAACCGCGTTGGGGACATGCAAAGAAAAATAGAGAATTAGCGGACCGATCTAATACCACTGATCCAGATTTTATGCAGGAACGCAACAGAATACACATATAAGCATAAACACAGAGATGCAGCAGAAATAATGCTTCATTTTATTAATAAAATAATGACTGAAATAGGCATAAAAACATAATGGAAACAAGCTAGGGCACTGGTAGCATATCTTTGAGAATATATGTGGCATACGAAGGCCTCTGAACTATGTTACATTAAAGCTCGAAGGCCTATTACAGACATAATGGAAAGAAATGAGCTAAGGAACTGGCAGCATATCCCTGAGAAGAGATGTGATGGTTACCAGCCCTTGAACTGTGTTACAATGAGGCTCGAAGGCCTATTTATTGTTGAGAAACAATTTAAAACCCAAAACGTCCAAAAACCTAACCCTAGGAGATGAAGCGCCAAAACTGTGGGCCCCTTTTGGGTAAGTTGGTGTTTCAACTTCCCGAGGACGTAACTTTGGCATACGATCTCTATTTGATGCACTCAATAGCTCGTTAGAAAGATTTATTCAAGGAGCACAACTTTTGGTGTGAGAAATATTATCTTGGTTGCTCTCGGTTTTCTAAAAAAATGTCGTTTAGGGCCTCAAAACAGCTTTGAAAGTTTAAGACCCAAAAAAGCTGCTAAAAATAGCAAGTTGTGCTGAAACTTAAAAACGGAAAGAACTGATGGCGGGGGTTCAAATGGAATAGGTGGGTGGCCACCAATATCCACCTAGATAATTAATGCCCCAAAATGGCTTCGGTCATGCAGGACCCGAAAATTTGCTAAAAATAGTAAGCTACTAGAAGTGAAAAGATGCGAGAATTGATGTTGTGGGTCCAAATGGAATAGGTGGGTGGCCACCGATATCCACCTAGATCATTCCTCCCTCCTTAGGAAGCAATGGTCTCCATTGCATTAAGTTCCTCCATGTGGGGGAAAATTCTGTTGAACCTGGTATTGGATTTGTCCAGGATGTCGCGGTCTTGTTTGTAGACATGCTGGATATAGATGTGGCGCTGGTGGGCAGCCGTTGAAGGATCTGGGAAAAATTATCCATCATCGCATTCCTCTGTTTCTCGAGGGCCTCCTCAAGTAATATTTTGATATGATCTCCTACTCCCTTGTCTTTCTTTCCTTCCGCCATGGGGGTCATCGGGGTTTGCGAGGCTGACCTTGGAAGGGTGGAACCAGATCGAGCTCGAACTCCTTATACCTTGACCGCGTTGGGGACATGCAAAGAAAAATAGAGAAAGAGCGGACTGCTCTAATACCACTGATCCAAATTTTATGCAAGAACACAACAGAGTACACATATAACCATAAACACAAAGATGCAGCGGAAATAATGCTTCATTTTATTAATAAAAGAATGACTGAAATAGGCTTACAAACATAATGGAAACAAGCTAGGGTGCTAGTAGTGTACCTCTGAGAAGAGATGTGGCACACGTAGGCCTATGAATTGTGTTACATTGAGGCTCGAAGGCCTATTACATACATAATGGAAAGAAATGAGCTAGGGTACTGGCAGCATATCCCTGAGAAGAGATGTGACGGATACCACCCCTGAACTATGTTACAAAGAGGCTCGAATGCCTATTTATTATTGAGAAACAATGTAAAACCTGAAATGCCCAAAAACCTAACCCTAGGAGATGAAGTGCCAAAACTGTGGTCCTCGTTTGGGTAAGTTGGTGTTTCAACTTCCCGGGGACGTAACTTTGGCATACGATCTTTGTTTGACGCACTCAATATCTCGTTAGAAAGATCTATCCGAGGAGTACAACTTTTAGTGTGAGAAAGACATTTTTAGCTACTCTCGATTTTCCCAAAAAATGTCGTTTAAGGCCTCAAAGCGGCTCCAGAAGTTCAGGACTCGAAAAAGGTACTAAAAATAACAAGTTGTGCTGAAACTTAAAAATGGAAAGAACTGATGGCGGGGCTTCAAATGGAATAGGTGGGTGGCCACCAATATCCACCTGGATCATTAATGCCCCAAAATGGCTTCGGCCGTGTAGGACCCGAAAACCTGCTAAAAATAGTAAGCTGCTGGAAGTGAAACGCTGCAAGAATTAATGTTGCGGGTCCAAATGGAATAGGTGGGTGGCCACCGATATCCACATGGATCAACCCTTTTGCTGACTTTTAGTGTTTTGCGGGTTCCCTTGGTGCCCTTGATTACCTTGTGTTGGTTGATTTTGGTTTCCTTTCCTCTTTTTCTTGGAATTTGGAGGACTGGTCACGCTCTACTGCGCATACACCTGACTCAGAGGGGGAGGTGGCTGTTGTGGTGGAGGTTGAGAAGGCATAGGATGCTGAGGTGATAATGAAAGAGGGGATAGAGTACCAGGCTATTGATAAGGATAGAAAGGAGGTTGAGCAATATTGGGGTAAACAGGTTGAGCAACCGCAGGCCCTGGAATCAGTTGATGCAATGGGGAAAATGTGCTTTGTCTTGGATACACGTTGCCAGGAGGGGGATAAGTGCTAGAGGAGCTGGTTCCTCCCTGAGGGAAACCATAACCCATGGGAGGATGAGTATACGGATGTGAAAGAGATCCAACGATATTGTCGGCGGCGTGAGATGGCCTCGGTGCGTTGGCATCACTAGGTCTAGGAAGATAAAGTAAGACGGTATAGACATAACCAGACTGGGTAACCAGACTGGGCGTAGATCAAGTCATATTTCAATGTGATTTCGAGAGCTTATTCCTATTTCATAGGAAAGTGAGATGCAACATATTTACCAATATAAGGAAAAATCACCCTAAGAAACAAATCCATTAAAACACGGTTGTCGTATGTGGGAGCTTGACATAAGCTCCTCCTTCTACGCCATTCTTGGACATGGTCAGAAAGGCGGGTGGCAGAAGTTTGACAGAATGCAGTCAACAAATCGGTACTGGAATCATATCGGAGAGGTAACTAGAAGTAATATAGAAACACTTTAGCAAGAGTCAGAAAAGTGGAATAAGAGGCAGAGGCCTGGTCGACATACCACTTTGCAGCGTCTCCAGTGAGCGTGTGCTGGAATAACCGAAGATATATGGAGTCATCAATGATAGAATTATATGAAAACCATATGTGGAAGGATCATACATGATTATTAGGGTCTTTTAGCATTTCCTTCAAACTTAGGGATGTCAGAAGGAAACTTAGTTGGCATAACAGGCCAACCTAGATCATGGTGCATAGGGTCGTTAATTAACTGGCTGAAATCGGGGAGGCTGAAACTTGCCATAAAAGGTAGAAAGGGAGTAGCCGAGATGGTTTTGGTATTGGTTCCACTACTAGTAGCTCCAGAGTTAGGGCCGGGGCTACCACCATATTGAGGACATGTACCTACATTAACACTTGACATGGTGGAAGAATGAGGCATTAGGGGAATTTTATGGTCTAAAATGGGCCTCCTAAAAAAAAGTACAACCAAAATAAAATTTATAAGAACCAATAGGATTTAACATTATGATGTCAATCATGGGGGATGATTCACCATTTTTTAAGTAAAAGGGTAAAAAGATTAAAAAATAATAGAATAATAAAAGTATTTTTTCAACTCGTATTTTCAACTTATCTCCTAAAGTTTTTACTCAAGTTTCGAGTGGTAGTACTCGTTGGATGCAAAATTTAATTCCTCATCCAAGGTGTTATCACTCATTAAGCTGTGAAAGTTTTCTTGATAGGGTCATGCAGGTCATTCACCAAATGGATGAGGCTTTGTAAGCCATTTCAAATTGATATATAATTTTTTTTTGCATTTTTGAAGCCTATCCTAAGTTTTATGTTCACCTCCATTCATGCCATTTCAGTCAAATCAGTCTCATATCATGTCAGTTGTCATTACCCACACATTTAAACTTAAAAGTGCACACTTGTCAGTTTTTCATATTTTCGAAGCGATTTACACAGGAAATCTGTAGATTTCGCTACAAAACTACCTAATAGTTTCATAGCGAATCTGTCAGAAGCCTAAATGTTTTTGTTACGAAAATGCATTTTTTAACCAGGGTTGTCAAAGTTGTATGAGATGTCAATTTGTGATTATAGTAGTAAAGGTGGAGGTCATTCAAGGTAGTTATAGTGAAATTCAAATGTACATAGCCGCGTTTGATGTCATCATGATCCTTTTTGCTTGCATGTGCTATGATTGAAACCCGAGCTGTCAGTTAAAATTTTAAACCTCACCCCAAATAGACTTTTTTCATATCATGGTTTATCCTTGCATGTGAGTCGATCCCTGGAGAGCTACTTCATCAAGCCAAGTAGGTTGCTGTCAAATTAAAATTCTGCAGGTGTCATTAGCAAGCGAGGCAGTGAAGAATATAAAGCATCCAAGGTTGCAAGAAAGAAAACAAATAAGGGTGGCCATTGTCACAGGTATGAGCCCATGGATTTGAAATTACTCAATGAAGACCATACTGCTATGGAGGTTTTCAGAAGGAATAGCTGCTTGCAATTCTACCAGAGGTTGCAGGGTTTCCAATCACAAGTTTCAAAGGTTTTTTCCACCAACTTCACAGGAACAACATCAGAAGTTGGAATTATGAATCTTACAGTGACACCAGAGATCATATCATTAGCTACAGGAATCCCTAGAGGTGGTGAAGAGTGGTTTAAAGGTACCAAATTCACAATGTATGATTGTAAAGAGTTTCTCGAGCAAGAGCACAGTGAAGTTGACTTGACCAATGCCATCCCTAGGAGTTTTATGAAGGATAATTATGCAAAACTGTTGATGGTCATTCAAAAATGTTTTACCTATGAAGGAAGATTTCACATGGTCTACTCATACCATCTCAGACTTCTTCTGCATATTTTGGGTAAGAGATCACTTGACTTACCTTTCTATTTATACAGAAGTTTAGGGAAAATGTCAGATAAGGTTCAAATCAAGACAAAAGGCAATGAGACATCTCTTTTTCATCATGGTCTAATCAAGCTGTTAGTGTTGGAAGAATTGAGAAGGTTAGACAAAGATTGGATTTCTTTCTTGTTTATGAGTGGTTATGAAATTGATGTGGTCACTCCAAAGAAAACCTCAAAACCTATAACTACTGCATCACCAGCTATGGAAGAAGAAGTTGAAGAATAAAAAAGATCACCCCCTACATAACAAATGGACATAGGAGCAGAATCTCTGCAAGAGACTGACACCCCTTAAGCAACACCTGCAAAACATAAAAACAAAGTCAGTAAACAAGGCAGCAAGAGGATCACTAGAAGCCAGACATTGGCTAAAGACAATCTGGAGGATATCCTTCATACAATTAACATTGAAGAGTCACCAATAGTGAAAGATAAAGACATTGAAGATGGCAGAATAAAACTAAAGAAAGGTGAGACTGCTAAGAAACTAGATTTTGCAGGTGATGATTTTGGTTTTATATTTCAGCCAAGGAAGCCAATAACCAGACATGCAAAGAAGGCGATGGAGAGAAAAAATATAGAGAAAATCAATGAAGCTGCACAACCAATAAGCACCATAGATTTGTCTCCATCAGCAAAGGAAGAAGTGGTTATCAAGCATAAAAAGGGAAAAGAGAAAATAGTTGAAAAATTATAAATAGAATCCCTCAAAGAACAGTTGAAGGAAGTAGGTAAAGATATATTATATTTGAAGCTAGAGGCAAAGAAGCACATAGCTGAGAAGGATCAATTTGAACAGATGAGGAAAATATGGGATAAACAAGTCTCAAGTGTTTCAAACTCTTTGGATAATGCCAAAATGTTGTTGAAATGGACTCAGCGATTAAGAGGGGAGGTCAAACATATCAGGAGGATGAACTTACACTTACAATCTAAAAATAATGCATTAAAAGATCAAGTGGAATACCTTCAGGAGAAGTTGGACTTGATCCAAGTTGAGCTAGAAAAGAAAGGGCTGAAGATGAGAGTCACTTGAAGAACCCATCAACCAATTAATTGTAAATGAAGAGGAAACACCTAAAGAGTAAAAAATTGAGTTGAAATATGTTTGATTAGGTTCATGACTTGCAATGAACCTAAATTTTTCCTCTGGAGATCAATTTTTGAAGACAGTCTTAGAATCAGTAAATTCTGGTTTTTAGGCAGTTTCGCAGCGTGCTTCAATCTTGAAGCCAAAAAAACGCTACGAAAATTCTAAAGATCAAAATTTTCTTTGGAATTCAGCTTTGTCAAGGATTGAGGGAAATTGGTTGTTTTCAAGATGTTTTGGCACAATAAAGGTTTTTGACCAGAAAACGTGGCAAGGAGATAGGTGAAAAGGAAAGTTTTCTTACGCTACAAAAACTCGCTGCGAAACTGCCTAAACTGCCCTATTTCGTGGTGAGGGGTTTTTTGAATATTTTTGAGCATTCCAACAGCACACCAGCCATCTGGAGACCTCCAACCTATCAGTGGGAAATCTCAGAAGAGACTCATTACTCAAAATGAGTGTCACACATCCATCTCAACAGGCAGAACAATGATTAAAGTGAAGATTATCCATTCCTAAAAGGTAGGATTGTGTTCCCTATATCTAGGAGTATTTTAAATATGTAAAGTGATGGTGAATTGTCTCTAGAACATGTTTTTCTATTATGTAACTGTTTTACTGTTAGAAAAATCGAATGTAATAAATAGGAGGTAGAGTACTATTAGGAGTATGATTTGTTAAAGGATAGCTGTCCTTTTTCTGTTCCAAGTAAGTAGTTTCAGTTATGGTAGGTGTCAAAATTAGAGTTCGAAGATCTAGCCAGATGGGCATATCATTTACATTGTAAAGAATGTCTATCTATTTATAGACTGAACATCGAAGAGCAAAGGGTTGGAGAATATTGCACCAAATTGCTGCTTGTATGTTTTTTCCATTATTAGTAATATACAGTGACATTCTACTTCCAGACCTGAGATTATTATGAGGCGTTTAATGTGTTTTTGCTCTGTATCTTTATGTATAATCACTTGCAGTGAATTTTATCTCTAATTAATCAGAATTCATGCTTTCATGCTCTGACTTCCTTTAGGGGTGAAATTACCGTGTTTTCCTTATATTGTGTGTATGAATCATCTTTATTAAAAACCTCTATTTGCCTCAGCTTCCATGTGAATAATTACTGTCACTAAGAGTACTGGTGTTGAGACCATAGCCCAATGGTAGCAAGCCTTCATTTTTCAACCTGCAATCAAACAAAACCAAGTCACAGTTCATAGAGTTAGCCATCTAGTATTATTTCTATAAAAAATCATAAATCCCCTTTGAGAGAGCCCTATCAAACTAAAGAGGTTAATCTTCAATTATAAGTGGTTTGAAATAGTTACATTGAGTTGATTGATGAGAAACCAATCAAGATCAATTTGGTGATAACACAAGGAGTACCCTTGTTGCATACTTTCTATGGAACCTGCTACGCAAAAAATTATAAATACATGAAAAATGTGATTGCAATCATTTCGTGTATTTCTTATTTTTCATGTAGTAGGGTCTATCAAAAGTATGCAACATGGGTACTCCTTGGATTAGGAATTAATTTTTTCATCCAACGAGTACTCCCGCTCAAAATTTGAGTAAAAAATTTAGGAGATAAGTTGAAAAAGTAGTTTTTTCTTTTTTCTTTTTTCCCTCTAAAATTTGATGACATCATCAAAACTTATTTTATTATTTCCACTATTAATTTATAATTTCCATAGGAGGTCCATTTTAGACCTCAAAATTCTCCTAATGAGGAGAACCGGGTTCAAAATCAGAGTGAGAGCCTGATGGACCAGAATCCGAGTCGGTATAGGGACTCAACGTAGGACTAACTCGGTGTCTACGAGGTGAAGTAAGTATTCCTAATGGAAGATGAGGATGAAGGCCTAGGAGTCTCCTAGATAAACGCCTTGGGGGCGTAATAATCGCAAGACACAAGTAACCCAATAATGAAGAGATATAAACAAAGGCGTAGAACGACCTATAAATTAATTATGATGTTTATGTCTTGGCTTGGTGGTGTAAACCAACTGCTTTTCGATTTAGGTGTGCGTGTGTGCAATCTCTGTGTTAATTTTAATTAAGCATAGATGGTTGTGTTTAAAGAAAAATAAAAAATGTTGTATAACTATAAATAAAACTGAAACAATAATAAAATAAGCTGTTAAAGATGCACAAATTCAACCCAAAAAGAAGCGCTCCCAAACAACTGTTCTAAGAGGTAGGTGAAATTGACTCAAAACACACTATGTGGCCAAAAGATCTAATGTCTAAGGGATAGGGATCTAATGACTCAAACCTGCTGAAAAGAGGCGCAGAAAACAACAAGAAACCAGAGGGAAAACTGCTGCAAAATGGTAGGCGACAGGTTAAAACCCTAAGGGAAACCAGAGGGACCCTAAGGGAGAGGTCAAACAAGACTTAAGAGGGATTTTTGGATGAGATAGTAACTAATCTAAATGGATCTAAAAGAAAGAGAGATCATACCCTAAACAATGGCTGAAAGCGCTGCAAAATCTCAAACTACCTACTCAGCTAAAACCTTCCTAAATAGGTAGAAGTGTACTGAAACCCTAAGGGGCTTGTTTCCACTTAAAAGAGAAAAAATGAGCATATCTAGGCCTAAGAGGGGTGGAGACAAATGTCAGACAACCCTGAGTAGTGCTTACGAAGAACCCTGAAAATTACAGAAAAAACCCCGAAAAAAGTTGCATCTCGTAGGTACTGACTTGTAGGCTGCTGAAATCGTATTTTTTGGCCCAACAGGTGCTATCTGAGCCTGAAATCGCAGGTTCTAGGCTAAAAAGTGCGAGCTACACTTCTAGGAGTCTTAGGCGGCAAGTTGCGGAAAAATTTGCAGTATGTGGCGCGACTGGTACCTGTTACCTGCGGAAAACACCTAGAAACATGCAAAAGTTAGATTTTTTACTGTTTTAGGGTATAAAAGGTTAAAAAAAACATTAAGAGGTTGAGAAATAACTAAATAAAAACCCTAGGTACTGAAGAAGATGGTCACGCGGGAATCTGAATAAAACTGTGTGGAGTCGCGAATTGTTAGAATGAATTCTTAACGCAACTGTACGAAAATAGATCACTTTAGCTGCACATGAAAAAAAACCCTGACAAAAAAGATGACTATCTAACTTCTTCAGATCTGCAATAGACTGTTGAAAAAAATGAAAAACAAGCCCAAACCTATGCAAATAAAGCAAGTAAACAGTAAAATTAAATAAGAGTTTCTCCAAATATGAAATGGACAAGACAAGAATTATAAAGATTTTTTTTGAATTATATTAACACCTGGAAAGGGAAATAAGAATGATGTTACTAGTCCCCCTCAATGGGATGGGTTATTGGCTATCTCTCTTAATGGTGTAGAAAACCCAAGGCGTGTAGAACTCAAAGGGGGTTCAATAAGCAAAAAGAAAATAAAAAGAATTAAAGTATGACAATGATAAGAGGATCAAAGTCTGACCATGATAAAAGGATCAAAGGTAAATAATGAATGGAAAACCCTCCTATTTATAACAGAATATTGAGTTATCCTTGATAATGGTGCATAGTAAAATATTATTAACCAAGATCTAGATCTAATTACTTGGAATATTTTATTATATTTTGTTGGAGGGAAAAGGAATTTAAATTGGTTTATTCCATTTATTTAGAAATAATAAACAAGTAAAAGATTTATTTATTATTTCAAGGATGGGATCAAGGAATAATTTAACAAATAATGATTTATTTTATTATTCCTAAATGATTCAGTCAAATTTAACAGGGAATGTTAATTAAATAATGATTTAATTAATTATTCCTAGATAATAATAAGATAAATAATGATTTATCTAATTATTTCTCATTAATTGGGTTAAATATGACCAGGAATATTATTAAACAGAGGTTTAATTAATTATTCCTAGAAGAAAATCAAATAAATAAGGATTTATTTAATTATTCCTCATGGGGTTTCCTATTTGGACCAAAAATAACTTAATAAACTATGGTTTATTAAATTATTTCTTATAGTGAAGGCAATTTTAGTATGGTAAAATTGGTCTTACATGGTGTATTTCGATCCATCTAATTGTAAATGGTTGGATGACCAAAAATTGGTGTAACAAAAGTGCTAGAAAGATGTTGGAAAGTTACAGGGGGTTGAAGTTGTTGGGTCGAAGTAGTTAGAGGTTGCCGAAGTTGCTGGAAGCTGCTAGGTCAAAGTAGCTAGAAGAAAGTTAATTAAGAAGAAAGCATGACTTGGTCTTGGAGGGGTATTGTTCAAGGGCCATAGATCTTGGAATTTATCAATTGAAGTTATATAAGAAGAGAAAATTTCTCATGGGATTTCCTCTCATCTGGAGAGCTTTTGGCCTTGGCTGATCGCCTATATCTTGTGTCCTTTATTCTCATTGTTATTTATTTTTTTGGTAGTTGTTTGATAATAAAAACACTAACTATAATCAAGTGAATGAATAAGTTAATCAAGTTAAGTAATATACATCACAATTAGTTATAAAAGAAGATAAATCACCTAATCTAGCTGGCCCTAGATTTCTCAACAATAATCATTAGATTACTAATTTCATCAACACAATCAGATGTTAGAACTTTCTTATGTTATGTAGACTATTATCGATGATTTATAGAAAATTTAGCAAGATAGCCTTGTCATTGTTTAAATTACTTGTAAAATATGTTGATTTTTATCGAAATACTAACTACCAAGTTGATTTTGAAACAACTAAAGAAAAACTTTCAACAACATTGGTATTGAGAGGTTCAAATTGAACTTCATCATTTCACATCTCTAGAAATGGATCTGATACAATAGTAGGAAATTTTTAAATTCAAACGGAAAATCTTCGAACCTATTCGATTTATTTCATTAGTAAAAGCTTAAGTCGAGTTGTGCCCAATTAGACCGTTATCAAATGGGAAATTTTGGTAGTTATTCATGCCACTAATAAATTTCAATATTATATCACCAATAACAAAGTCTTTGTCCATATGACCATTCCTCCATTAGGTACTTAATAAATAAGCATATAAAGGATGGCATGGTAACAACACAACTATTATTGTTGTATAAATTTAACATTATTGTCCTAGATTGACTTGGAAAGGAAATTATAGTGGCATATTTTTCTCTCTTGCATCAATAATCTTGGTGAGATTGTTCTAGTGAAGGACACTTTCCTAGATGAAAATGTATTTTCTATATCTATTAAGTCTCTGTGGTTTTCTAATATTAATAGTTATTTATCGACATAGAAACTACCATTACAATTTTCACCATAAGAAAAGAAAAAAGTCATTATCTAAAATGTCAAATATTCATGGGTTAAAGGAGATATTTTCTATATAGGACCATATTTGATAATACGCAGATGTGTTAGAGAAGATAAAATATTTGATATTTTAAAAGATTTTCACGATGAACCATGTGGTAGGCATTTTGAAAATAAAAAAGGTCTACTTAAAAAATATTTTGTTTGGGATACTATTGACCATATCTTTTTAAAGATGCCAAAAATTATGTCAAAAGTTGTAATAGTTGTTAGAATACGGGCTTACCAATAACAACAGATGTGATGCCTCTCTAATCATAAGTTCTTATGGAGTCTTGCAAAAACGGGCTCTGGATTTTATAGAGCCCATTGATGCTATGTCAAAAGGAAAAATATAGATATTATCTTACATTGATTATGTTACTAAGTGGGTGAAAGCAAAATCCTTGGAATGAGCAACTGAAAAATCAATATTCTATTTCCTATTTGAAGATAGTTTTTTTTCAAATTTGGGGTCACAACGAAAATTGTCACTGACAAGGGAGCACAATTTACTTCTAAACTTATGCAGAAATTATTGATAAATACAAGATAAGGCACCAAAACATTTCTCCTTATCATGAATAGGAAAATGGCAAGGTGGAATCTAAAAACAAGGATTTGGAAGCAATTATGACCAAGATATTCTAGTTTCATTAGAAATATTTTTATATAGACTTCCGAAAACTTTGTGGGACTATAAGACAAAATGGAGAAATATTATTGGTTTCACCCCTTATGAACTGATATATGGTAAGCAAGTCCTCTTTCCTATTGAACTTCAAATTTAAACTTTCATAATTGCAGTTGAATTAGGAATGGACTTGATTGAAGTATAGAAGCAAAGAATTGTGCAACTAAAAGAGCTTTATGAGATTTGACAAAGCTTTATAACAAAGTACTTTGATTAAATAACAATGGGAAAAGTGGCAATACAAGCTTATAAAAAAAAATCAATTCAACGTTAGCGGCGATGCCTTATTTTGATTCAAAATTCAAAGAATTTAAGGGAAAGTTTACCATCCGTTGGCTTGGTATTTATGAAGTTAAAGAAGTATTTGACATTGGTTCCATAAAGATAAAGATAATTTATGAAGTAAGAGTTTCATTTGTGGTAAATTTTCATGCATTGAAACACTACAAGAGACCAATTTCTCAAGAAGAATTTATTTCCCTATTATTTTAGCAAGCTGAGATGCAAGTTGTGAGCAAAGGAAGCACATTGTATCACTTCACCTTATTGAGAGCCTCTATTTATATATATATATATATATATATATATATATATATATATATATATATATGTATATGTATATGTATATGTATATGTATATGTATATGTATATGTATATATATGTATATAGATATATATATATATATATATATATGTATATGTATATATATATGTACATATATGTATATATTTTTATTAAATTTTTATCAATAAGATTCATAGTTTCAACAAAATTAAATTTAGTTTATATTAAAATTTTGGTTTTCACGACTAGAAATATATATATATATATATATATATATATATATATATATATATATATATATATATATATATATGTATATGTATATGTATATGTATATGTATATGTACATGTATATGTACATGTATATGTACATGTACATGTACATGTACATGTATGTACATATATGTACATGTACATGTACATGTACATATATGTACATACATGTACATGTACATATACATGTACATATACATATACATATACATGTACATATACATATACATATATATATATATATATATATATATATATATTTCTAGTCATGGAAAACCAAATTTTTGGGTGCACAAACTAGACTAACTTTTGCTGAAAATTCATTGATTCATATAAAATTCAATAACAAAATGATGATTAAAGATTACAATTATTAAAATCTTGTAATAGTGTTAAAAATAGAGAAGAGGACATACTAATAATATCAAACCACAAATATCCCTATGGAGGTGATCAATTGTGCACAAACCTGGCACATGCGAGGCCCTCAGATTTCGCCTCTCCTCCATGCGGTCATTAAAACTGAGCTCATGCATCGTACATGTATTCACTCTTCTCGAGTGACTATCTCTCTAGATAATTCAACAATTAAATTCAAGGGTATGCAAGCATTCTTCTCCAGTCTGGAATTTTGGGTGATGAATTTGGGTTGGGCAGATAATAATGATGCAAGAGACAGGGTCCATGGAGGCTCATTAGGGTCACAACCTTGGACGAGTGGTGAAGTGGAAGCCTGATATATTTTGGTTTGGGTTGGATTTGGCCTTCATCCTACCCTTGAGATCTGGTACCTTATCAGACAGTGTATTGAGTTGGCTCCACACCATTTTCGGAAGATCCTATCACAGGCCTTCAAAAAGAAAGTGAAGGCTCGTGGAACTTGCCTTCATTGTGTGGGGTAAGGTATTAATGTTAATAATTTATTATGAATGTATTTATAGTTGGAGGGATCTGCCATTGCTTTTTTGTGGTCTCTTTGTTGCCAGTTCCCTAGCGGAATATATCTCTGGTTTTTATTTGTGTGGGGGTATTACTTTGGTCTCTAGTCAGTATTGTTGGTTGTGTGGGTGCCCAGTCGTGGTAGGTGTTATTGAATTAATATACCTTCACTCTTGGGGACATGACATTTGTTTTAGAGGGTCAATTGGTTGGTGGGAGGTGTCTGCCCTGGATAGCCCTTCCTTCTGGGGGGAAGCCTGCCTATCCTCTTTCAAAGTATATCGGTTTAGGGTTCTGGTGTGTATCCAATCAGGGTATCAGTATGTTGGTATTGATTTTTGCAACTCTTCTTATAGGTTCCTTGAAGGATATCCTTCCGTCCTGCTTATCAGTCATCTGTCAACTCCTGCTAAGCACAGTATGCCCCGCCAACGGGTCCGACCTCACCACAGGGGGGGGTTAGAAATTCCACATAGGAATTTCCATGCCATGCCATAGCTCATCCTCCAAAAAATCCAACCAGGAAAACGAGGATGCTGCATCCATCTCTCCTGCTCACTCTCAAGGTCATATAGTGGCTCCTCCTACCATGGATTCCATTGTAGAAAAACTTCATAATATCTAAATCAATATGGAAATTCTCAGGGACCACAGGTTTGAAAACCGCAATGAGATTGTGGCTTATCTCAATGATATTCATTATAGCCAAAATGAAATTATGGAACAGTTGGATAGCCTCTGCCACAACCATTGTCGCACAAATGACCACCTTCACAGCTTGGAAGCGCAGGTGGAACACATTGATTTCCATATGCATGATCGTGTTGGTTATTTTTCATCTCCCCTTGTACTACCTCCCCACCCCCCTCCTTGATAAGTTGATGTCAGTTCTAGTCTCTTTTTTGTTTTCTCCTAGTATGCTATGGCTACAATGCTTGCTGAAAATAAAGAATGTAAAGTGTCCTCTATGGTATCCCCCAATCCCGAATCTCAACAAGTTTGGTTGGGTTGAGAGAAAGGGGACTGTTGAGACATATTTGTAAGCTATGTTTTCCTAAAAATATAATGAATTTTTTTTAACGAAAAAAGAAGAAGATCAAACCATAAATATTTAGATGGAATTTGAAAGTTTGAAATACCTCAACATTATTTATTCTAGAGGGAGATGTAATGGTTATTGTAGAATTTGTAGTAAGTCTTATAATTCTATCTAACACGTCAAAAATCAATTGTGAAGTCTTGAGGAAGAGGTTTCAAAATGGTTTTTGATCCAAATTAAAGTATAGAGGAGAACAACTTGAGCATAAATTCTAAGAGGAAAAGAGCCAAATACAATAACATGATCACACAAACTCCAGAAGAAAAAGAACCACCTACGATAACTTGATCACACAAATTTCAGAAGGAAAGAGTTCGCTACAACAAATAATTGAAGATTACAATACAAAAAGTATCCATCAAATTGTTATTATTTATTTCCTCGATAAAAAAAAAACAACTATAATTTTATTTCATTAGCAATTTATACAAAATTAATTTATGCATATACATACCTATGTGTGTATTCGGTTGAATCCTATGGATCCAAATATCATCAACAAGTAGCCAAAAAATAAAATTTGTTATGCCCATAGGGCCTTACATATATCAGGTTACATTTTTAACTTACAAAATTTGTGAAAAAAATTCACTTTAGAAAAATTGTCTTCGAATAAAGTAGCACTCCACTACCATATGTCTAATTGTAATTATGCAGTAATGTAAAATATAATGTAGACTATTTTCAGGTAGTATTAAAAAAATATGTTATTCAGTTGGTTTGAGACATGCCATAGCCCCCGCTCAATATTTATGGCTTCTTTGGAGATTCGATCTGCTAGTGAATTCCTCTCCCTTATCCAGAATCAACACTAAAAAAAATTTAGACTCTGGTGATCCTGGAATTGCACCTGTTATCACTCAGAAAAATGTGAAACATTACTTGACATGGTCATATAGTTCATTTATCAAATGTCTCCTGAAGCCTTTCAAGTTGGTATAGGAAAATTTCATTTTCAAGTTGGTATAGGAAAATTTCATTTTTTACATGTTTTGCCTATCCTAAGGTTTAAGGCCACCTCCATTTAGGTCATGTCATGTTCCATTAGTCATTATAAGGTGTCAATTTTCATTTCCCAAGCATTTAAATTTAAAAAAACACTTAAGCCAGTTTTACAACTTTTCGTAGCGTTTTATACAGTGAAATAACAGTTTTCGCTACGAAACTGCCTAATAGTTTCATAGTGAAACTGTCAAAAGTTAAACTAATTACGCTACGAAAAATTGTTTTCTTGTCTATCTTGTCAAACTCTATCTTGTCAATTCATGATTGGAGGAGTTAGGGTGGAGGTCATTCGAGTCTGTTAGGGTTAATTTAAAGGTACAAAGTCATGTATGAGGTCATCATTACCCTTTTTAGCATGCATGTGTCATGATTAATGCATGAGCTATCATTTAAATAATAAAAAATTACCCAATTAGTCTTTTTGTCATACTCTGATTTACCTTTGCATTTTATTGGATTTCTGGAGAGCTGCTTCATCGAGCCAAGCAGGTTGTTGTCATATTCAAAGGTTGCAGGTGTCATCAAGCAAGAGAGGATGAGAAGATATAAAGCCACCATGGCTGTAAGGAAGAAAACAAACAAAGGTGGTCACTGCCACAGGTATGAGCCCATGGACATTAATTTTCTTAATAAAGACCCAACGACCATGGATATTTTCAGAAGAACAATTTTTTTCAATTCTGTCAAAGATTGCAGGGTTGTCATCTACAGGTTTCCAAGGATTTTGCTAACTGTTTCACTGGAATAGCTTCAAAATTGGGAATGCTGAACCTTACAGTGACACCAGACAACATTTCAACAACAACAGAAATCCCCAGAGGAGGGGAATAATGGTTTAAAGGCATCAATTTCACCATGCAAGATTGCAAAGAGTTCATCAAGATAGAGCATAGTGAAATTGATCTTACAAATGCCATCCCTAGGAGTTTCATGAAGGACAAATATTCAAAGCTATTGATGATCATTCAAAAGTATTTTACCTATGATGGATGGTTACTCATGGTCTACTCCTACCACCTTAGGCTTCTTCTGCATTTTGTGGGTAAGAGGTCACTTGACTTTCCCTTTTATTTATACAAAAGTCTAGGTAAAATGTCAAATAAGGTTCAAGTTAGAACAGAAGGCAATGAAAATTATCTCTTTCACCATGGTTTGATTAAGTTGTTGGTGTTAGAGGAGTTGAAGGGACTAGACAGATATTGGACCTCCTTTCTATTCATGAGTGGTTTTGAAGTTGATGCTCTCACTCCTAAAAGAGTTTCCAAACCTAGAAATATTTCATCACCAATAGTGGAAGAGGAAGTTAAAGAAGGGAATAGATCATCCCCACTAGAACCAGTGAGCATGGAGACAGAGCCTTTGCAAAATATTGACACACCTAAAACAACACCTGCAAAATAGAAGCCAACAATTAGAAAACAAAGCAGCAAGAGAGTTACTAGAACCCAAACAATGGCTAAAGGAAACTTAGAAGACACCTTGCATGCAATTGACATTGAAGAAACTCCCATTGTCCAAGCTGAAGATGTTGAAGATGGAGGAAGAAAGCTAAAGAAAGGCAAGACAAATAACAAATTAGAGTTTGCAGGTGATGATGCTGGTTTCATGTTTCAGCCTAGAAATCCATAACCAAACATGCAAGGAAGGTTGTGGAAAGTAGCAAAGAGACTGAAAAGATCATTGAAACTGCCTAGTCACCAAGTATCATAGATCTCTCTTCGCCTACAAAAGAAGAGCTGGTTATCAAGCAAAGGAAGGGTAAAGAGAAAATTAGTGAAAAGTCAGAAATTGAAACCCTTAAGGAGTAGTTGAAGGTAAAAGGTGAAGAGATATCAGTTTTGAAGAAAAAGGCAAAGAAGCATAGAGATGAGAAGGTTTAGTTTGAACAAATGAGGAAAAACTGGGAAGATCAAGTCACAAGTGTCTCAAAGACCTTGGACAATACAAAAAAGCTGATAAAGTGGACTCAACCACTAAGAGGAGAGGTCAAGCACATCAAAAGTGTCAATTTGCACTTGAAATCCAAGAATGGGGCATTAAAGGAAAAAGTGAAAGATCTAGAGTAGCAATTGGATCTAATTCATGTGGAGATGGAAAAGAAAGGTTTGAAGATGACAATGGTAGAAAATCCCATTAGCGAACTGATTGTAAATGAGGAAGAAACACCACAGGAGTAATAATTTGAGATGGAATATGCATTAGGAGGTTCATAACATGCAGAGAATCAAAAATTTTCAGCCGGAGGTTAGTTTTTGAAGAAAATTTTCAGAGGGGAAATTTTTGGTTTTTTACACAGTTTCGTAGCATACCTCATGCTTGAAGCTAGAATTACGCTACGAAAAAACTTGTAGGTGCATTTTTGAATTTAAAGTCAGTTTTTGCATGTTTTAAGGAGAGAGATTAATGGTGGCAAGATGTCATGGAATGATTAAGGTTTTGAAACAACCAAGAAGTCAAGAGGATTTATAGAAAGGTATATTTTCTGACGCTACTAAAACTCGCTACGAAATTGTCCTGTTTTCGTAGCGAGCAATTGTTGAAAGATTTTGAGCATCTTAAAAGAAATTTTTTCTAGCTGGAGACCTCCAACATGTCAGAGGACCTTATTAGCAGATATTTATGACTCAAAGGGAGTGCCATGCAGCCAGGTCACTAGTCAAAACAACGTTGAAGATGAAGGTCATCCATTCCTAAAAAGCAGGGCTATGTTCCATAGATCTAGGAGGGTTTTAAATATGTAAAGTGGCGGTGAACTTGGTCATGTGTCCTTCGAGCATGTGATATTTATTATGTAACCATCATTTAACTGTTTCATAGATAAGATAGAGCAATGTAATAAATAGGAGATAAAGTCCTATTAGGAGTTGGTTTCTTTAAAAGGTAGCTATCAGTTTTCTGTTGTAAGTTAATGATTTCAGTTATGAAAGGTGTCATAAAAGAATTCGAGGATATCGCCACTAGGAAGATCATCCTTATTGTAAAAAATGTCTATTTATAGACAAAACATCGAAGTAGTAATGGGTTGGAGAATATTTGCAAAAAACTGCTGCTTGTATGTTTTTGACCCATATCAGTAATACAAAGTGACATTCTTCTTTACAGACCCAAGATTCTCATGAGGTTTTTGATATCTTATTGATCTTTATCTTATGTTTTATCACTTGCAGTAGATTTCATCTCTAATTACTCATAATTCATAATATTATGCTCTGACTTCCTTTAGTGGTGAAATGACTGTGTTTTCCTATGTTGTGTGTGTGAGTTGTCTTTGTTAAAACCTTTATCTGCCCCAACTTCCATGTGAAGAACCACTGTCACTGAAACTACTGATTGTTGACTCCATAAGCCCAATGGTAGCAAGCCTGCATTTTTCAACCTACAAAAATACAAAACAAGTTACAATTCCTATAGAGTTAGCCATCTAGTACTGTCATTATTCAAAGTCATAAACCCCCTTTGGGAGAGCCCTCTAAAACTTAAGAGGCTAATATTCAGTTAGAAGTGGTTTGAAATAGTTACACTGAGTTGTTTAATAAGCAGCCAATCAAGTTCAATTTGGTGATAACACCACCCTTTAACTAGACCCCTTGAACAAACAACCCCGCACATCAAGACCAATAAATTTATAGTTACTGAATAGGTTTTCCAACATATTTTAAATAGAGATGCCATAAATGACGTTTCTTGGAGAAATATGATGTCTGGTTTCTTTAAATTTACTAATTTTCTAAAAGCACATTTATTTGATGGACATGTTAAAGCCCTGCAATTGAAATAGACAAATTTCATTGGGTAACTTTGCCAAGGACTATCAATGCTCTGAGTGTCCTATAGAAATTATCCAAATGGGTTCAATATGATCTTGTAAAGTAATAAAACAAAATACTGAATCCTTATTCAATTTGCAGAAACCAAATACGATCACACAATCACATAACAAGTAAGAGAAAGAAATAATCAATCGCACAAAAAAATATGTATATGGGAAAGAAAATTCTGAAAACCCTGCTATCTGTATATTGTATAAATTCAATACCGTGGAACAATGCAATTATTTTCTCTCACTAAGAAACCTCTGCACTTCGTTGACTGTATCACTATGATCTAGGAAAAATCAATCAAATACTTAACCAATTCTCTGCCTCTGTCTGACCAGCCTTGCTCACGCATTCTTGGAGGAGTTTTGGACCTATTAGATAGGAAATTCCCAGGAATTGATTGCACAATTCATCCAAGGCTTCCTGATGACTCTATACATGACATGTACAATTGTATAATTATACAACTGATAGTTATTTTCCCTTTAAACTCAAACTCAACTAGGCCTTCCTTACAATTGACATGCAACAACTATTTATAGTGAATTATCAGTTAGTTGATTGATCACTACTTTTGAATTAAATCGGATTTAATTCACTAGACTTATCACTAGCTCTTCTCTTAATTAGAACTAGTTAAACTGATTTTAACTCAATTAATTGAGTTAAATAATTACAACTCACAAATAAATGTAATTGGACCCCCTAAAATCATGGGATAACTCTACATGCCTCCTCTCCGACCCTCAAATCGAGTTTCCTAAGATAAGTAAGTCTTCCTGAATCACTTAACACTTACAAGCTATTATGAGATGGAATTACAATTTTTCTTCTAATTTAATTAAGGGAAAATTAAATCAGAAGCCCCCTTTGGATGCCATTTTTTGGTGCCATTTCAACACTCCATATCAAAAAGAAAGGGATTATTTTCTACCCCGATCTTGTCTCTATGGAACTCGAATTTGCTTCTTTACATCACCTTCGTCAAGATGTTTGCATCCTGCTCGTCTATGGGAATGCACTCTAATGACATAATCCACCTTTGCTCATAATCTCTGAGATGGTGATACCAGATATCAATATGCTTGGAATTGTCATGAAAAAATGGATTAACCAAGAGTTTGATGCAACTTTGGTTATCACAATATATCACCATCGGATCCATCTGTCGACCAAAAAAACCAACAAGTATCTTCCTCATCCAGATGGCCTCACATGCTGCCTGACTGGCCGCCATGTACTCTGCCTCTACTGAACTGAGTGCAGCTGATCTCTGTCTCCACCTGTACCAGGAAACTGCTGTTTATCCTATGCTGAAGATGGCCCCTGATGTTCTCTTCCTGTCGAATGGACTCCCTGCCCAATCTGCATCAGCGAAGCCTTGAAGATTTACTCTCTCTGTCCGTCTATACCATAGCCCATACTCTGTAGTGCCTCTGGGGTATCTCAACACATGCTTGTATGTCTTCCAAAAGAGCTTGGTAGGCTTAACAATAGCTTGAATAAGCTGGTTAACTGCATAACATGTGTCTAGTCATGTGTTCACCAAATACATGAGTGAAACCATAAGATGCATGTAAACAATAACATCGACTTTTTCGCTTGATGTAGCATCCTCCTTCCTCCAGTTTCCTGCTAGAGTAGTCTCCATGGGTTTGTTGACCTCCATGTGGAACTTATTGAGGATCTCGTTGGCATACTTTCCCTAAGATACAAATATCTCCCCATCTCTTTGCCAAATTTCTAATCCCAAGAAATAGTGCAAGAGTCGCATGTCCTTCATCTCAATTTATCTTGCAAGTTCCTCTTTGAACGACTTGATAAGCTTCTCATCGCCTTTCAGTATCATATCATCGACATAAAGTATAATAATAAAAAACCTACCATCTACCACAATATGATAAAGGTTCACATCTTCTTCACTCTTTGTGAAGCCCAACTCATTGAAATAACTATCGATCCTATTGTACAAAGCACGAGGTGCTTGTTTCAACCCATATAGTGCTCTCTTTAGTTTGCAAACATGCAACTCCCTGTCTAAGGTCTCAAAACCTTTCGAATGCTTAATGTACACCTCTTCATCAATAAATCCATTGAGAAAGGTTGTCTTTACATCCATATGATGTATCTTCCATCCCATCTGCACTGAGAGTGCAAGGATGGATATGATAGATGAGTACCTTACGATTGGTGCAAAATTCTCATCATAGTCAATCCCCTCCACCTGAGAGAAGCCCCTGGCCACAAATCTGGCATTGTGCTTCTCGACACTCCCATCTGTTGCTTGCTTCACGATGTACTAGACCCATCTAGATTCGACAACTCACTTTCCCACTGGTCTTGGGACAACTTCCCAAGTATTGTTTCTGATAATGGAGTCATACGCCTCAACCATGGAATCAACCCACACTCACTGCTGCACTGATTCCTCAAAATAGGATGGTTCTATCTCAATAAATTCGCTCATAAGAGCCATGTATCTAGTGTACATCTCTAGGGACCTTCTCTGCCTGCGCTATTATGTGGGTGCTCCCACATTCTCTCTCGCATATAACAATAATTTGTTAGCCTCTTTGGTGCACTTCCTTCCATCTCTGGTGGATGGCTATGCATGAGTGGTTTCTACCATTCTCTGTTCCTCTGCTTGTGGCTGCTCCACATCATCGAGGTTCTTCTTTTGGAGCCAAGAGATCCTCAACTTCATGCAACTCAAGATACCTCTCAAGGGACAATCACATGGCTTTCTTTTCATCGAATTTCACATCTCTTCTGACCACTATCATGTTGTGTGATGAAAAATTACACGTGATAGTTATGAGGTGTATCAGTGTACCCCATAAATAACTCCAACTCTACTGTTGGCTCTAGCTTCTTCCTAACATCTTGCGTTACATGGTAATAAACATATGAACCAAAAATTTCAAAATACGACACATTTGGTCTCTCACCTGGAAATTCCTCCTCTAGTGTACTCACCCCAAGTATCCGATGAGGACTTCTATTTTGCACAAATAATGTTGTATTACATGCTGCCACCCATAGATGCAACAATAGGCCCTGATCATGCAACATATCTCGTGCTGCTCCCACAATAGTTATGTTCTTTCTTTCTGCAAATCCATTCTACTATGGGTTATGAGGTGCTATCAATTCTCTTCGAATTCCTTCTGAGGCACAAAAGTTCTTTAATTCATTAGAGATGTATTCTCCACCATTGTCACTCCTCAAAGCCTTCACCTTCTTCCCTGTATCTTTTTCGACAAGTGGCTTGAACTCACAATCCTTGGAGAACATTTGATCTTTCTTCTACAGGAAGAAAATCCAACACTTTCTTGAAAAATCATCAACAAAAATCACACAATACCTCTGTTTTTCCATGGAAGCTTTCGGTTATGGTCCACACACGTCTGAGTGAACTCTCTCAAGGATCGCCTTTGCTCAACTTTCCTTATCGTGAAAGGTGGCTTTGGTATACTTCCCCAATGTACACCCTTTTCATGTATCTCTCTGCGCAAATGCACCCTTTGGAAGTCCTGTAGAAATTCACTGCATTATATTCAAAGTGCTGTGGTGTAGATGACCCAATCTCCTGTGCCATAAATCACTGATGTCTCAAATCTCCACCTTCTCTGCTTTCGTGATAAAGGAAACACAATATTCTACATCCAATTTGTAGAGATTCTTTACTCAAACCCCAATATTTTTCACATGTCCCATGGCCTTGTGATGAAGGAACACCTTTCCTTCACTAAAGATCACATCATACCCATGATCTTCCAACATAGAAAAAAAAACAAAATTCTTCTTTAAACCAGGAACATACATGACATCTTTTAATGTGAGTGGATTACCTGACTCCTCTAAAAGGTCACTGTACCTACACCGGTAGTGCTATAAATCCCATCATCACCCATATCGATGTGCATCTGCAGATCCTTCTCCTCCAAGCTACTGAAGAATTATTTGTTGTCGGTCATATGGAACAAAGCTACACTATCCAAGTACCACACAAAACCCATCAACGATGACACCATACATGCGATGAGAGTGAACTACAACTTGAACTATGAAGCGAGTGCTTCACCTGCTTCTTCTCTCGAGGCCTTCTTGTTGGTCTTCTTTTGTGGACAATTTGTGGCATAGTGTCCATGCTCATGATAGTGAAAACATTTCACCTTTGACAAGTCTCTCTTCTTGCATGCCTTGCCTTAATCCAATTTGGAATGGCATGCCTTCCATTTCCATTTCTTCACCTTTCCATCTAAGGAACAATTCTCCTCATCATAAGTCTTTGATGAGGATCAATCTTTGGTGCTCTGCCAAATTTCTTCTTGTACCTAGTTGGACCATAATCACTCCTAGTTTGGTAGCTTCTCCCTCCCATTCAAAGAGTCCTGGTAGCTATTCTGGCTCTTGGGAAGGCCTAGAAGATCTAGGCTCACCAAATCATCCTGGGAAAATGTTATCCCAACACTTCCAAGCTCATCTCAACATTGAGTGAACTTTGTCAAGTATTTTTGGATTGTGTTTCCCTTCTCCATCTTGATATTTCTGAGTTTGTCTTTCAACAACAACTTCTAATGGTCACTGCTATTCTGAAATATATATGTCAAGTCCTGCCACATTGTATATGGAGTTTCCTTTCCATGGAGATTCAAGACAATATGATCTAAAACTCCTTCTAACAATATCCTTCTTGCCTTTGCTACATTCTTCTGTCATGCATCAAGAAGTTGAGCATCTGCTGCTGCGGGCTGGGGAATATCACTGTCAATGAATGCCTTCAGTCCATTGTCCTCAAGCACTGCCTCCATCCTATCCTTCCATGATATGTAATTTGAATTACCCTCTAGGAAATATTTTCTCTCAATCCATTGAAATACATCTTGATTTGTTGTTGGGTCCTGAAGAATAAATTTGCAAATTCAATGTACCTGTTCAAAACAAACTCCGTTTCTTCTCTTCTATTGTGATTCCTGGCTCTCTGATACCATGTATAAATTATGCAAAGGGATTCAATCTGATATTGTAATGTAATAAAACAAAATAATGGATCCTTCTACAATTTGTGGAAACCAAATACGTTCGCACAATCACATAACAAGTAAGAGAAATAAATAATCAATCACACAACATAAGATGTATCTCGGGAATTTTTTTTATCAAAACCGCAGTATATGTATATTGTATAAATTCAAGACTATGAAACAATATATTTCTTTTCTCTCATTGAGAAACCTTTGCACTCATCTGACTGTCTCACTCTGATCTAGGCAAAATCAGTCAAATGCTTAACCAATTCTCAACCTTTGTCTGACTAGCGTTGCTCATGCATTCTTGGAGGAATTGTGGCCCTATTAAATAGGAAATTACCAAGAATTGATTGTGCAATTCATCCAAGGCTTCCTGATGACTCTATGCATGACCTGTACAATTTTCTAATTATACAATTGATAGTTATCTTCCCTTTAACCCCAAACTCAACTGGGCCTTCCTTAGAATTGACATGCAACAACTATTTATAACGAATTATCAGTTAAATTATTGATCACTACTTGTGAATTAAATCAAATTTAATTCACTCGACCTATCAGTAGCTCATCTCTCAGTTAGAACTAGTTAAACTAATTTTAACTCAATTAATTGAGTTAACTAATTAAAACTCACAAATAACTGTAACAGGACCCCCTAAAATCATGGGAGAACTCTACTTACCTCCTCTCTAGCCCTCAACTAGAATTTCCTAAGCTAACTAAGTATTATTGACTGAGTCAACACTTACACGTTTTTATGAGATGGAACTATAATTTTTCTTCTAATTTAATTAATGGAAAATTAAATCAGAAGCCCCCTTTGGGTGCCATTTCAACACGTCCCATCGATAAATTGTTATTTTCTTGCTACAATATAATCTCAAGC
This sequence comes from Pinus albicaulis, assembly GCA_034641835.2. Classification (NCBI taxonomy): domain Eukaryota; kingdom Viridiplantae; phylum Streptophyta; class Pinopsida; order Pinales; family Pinaceae; genus Pinus; species Pinus albicaulis. The sequence goes on along the minus strand of CM076579.1, from coordinate 900,563,003 downwards.
CTTTCCATTGTCCTTTGAAAAATGTTACTTCCTGCCCCTACCTTTTCCCCCTTGATAATAAATTGAAAGTTTCCCCAAACCCAACACTATACGATTTATGTAGGGAAAGACTATTTAGGAGAAAATATTATACATAATGTCCTTCTCCACTACCTCACTAGAGAAATTCTTAGAAATACAAACCACAGGGGAAGAAAAATAAAATTATCACTAGCACATGGACAGGTAGCCACTTTAGGGGGAGGGAGTTAAGCTAAAGAACAAGATTTAGTTGAAGAAAGGACGAAAGAAGGAAAACCCCCATCTTCCCTCCTATATCAAAAGGTGTTAACCAAAAGAGTAACATGAATGGAAGAAGTAAGTAGAAAAAAACATTAAATTAATACCTTCCTTCAACACATGTGTTGAAAACACTTCCACCAACCCCAGAATAACCTTCTCTTGCGAGGTTGTAGCCATCAACTGCATGGATGTTGTCCTAAAATTTCCTTCTTATAGGAGTTGTTCGAGAACCTCAACTTGTTGCACAAAATACCTAGAAAATGGAAGGTTCAAGACACGATTCTTGTTTTATTAGGTCCTAATATCAAAGGCCTTCTTGTGAAGGTCATAATATTCGACAAGATGTCCATATTTGTGATGTACTCTACACATGAAAGGAACCCCTTTGTAGTCAAGAATCTGCCATTTTTTCTCTCCTTTTCCAATGTCCATCCTCTCTGTCATTCTTTCACAAAGATCTATATTCACAAAAATTATAGCCAAAGATTTGTCCCCAAATTGTGTTGATGAAATTTGTGTAAATATTTCTTATCTTTGCTTGACTAAAATATCTTGCCCACAAATCTTGTACTTTAGTCTTGCAATTAACACTTCCAAGGAATAATGATAAAATTTTTCTTTCATTCCAAGAAAAGTGCAGAAGGAGATAGTACATGATGACCTTATTGGTTCCTCCTCAAATATATGTATTGGATGATCATTGATTACAACTACAGATGAAGGCCAAAGAGTAAAATCTAGTGGCCTTGTTATAACATTAATCATTATAAGAATGATTGTCATAAACCCAAATGAAAACAAATAACACATGATGTTTCTTGATCGTGTTTCAAGAGATGTGAACCTTTGTTAAAAGGAAAAAAACCTCTACCTATCTGCATGTTAGAATCTACTCATCCTAAAAATTTCACGACTAATATTGTTGAGGAAAATAGTTAGTCTCAACTAGGAATATAGCAGACAAATTTGTATATGTTTATGATCTAGATATTAAAGGCATTCTTGAAAGAAAACAACTCATGAGAATGATGTCAATACAATATCATTTGCAGATGACACTAGCCACTTGATCTACTCTGGAAGCGATGCTAACTATTATAAGGTATAGCTTAGGCATTGATTTTCATCTAGGGAACAACCTCAAGGAATTTCCATAGAGTATTTGTCCTCAAATTCAAAAAAATAGGTACTAAAGAGAAATTTTATGATGGCGTTGACTCCGAAAATCCTATCTTGCAATTGCTCTATGTTACTCCATAACCGATTGCAAATAATGAGTTTATGAAAAATTAAAGGAGGTTCATTTAAATGTTTGTTGAAACTCATTGTGATAGATTAGGTGCATTTTATTTCATGATGGGGCCATAATTAAAATCAAGATAATATAAATTTTCAATCCTAAGAAGTTTCCTTCCACTTGTGCCAATATTATCATTAACAAAGACAAATGCAAAAGATTCAAGAGGATTTTATAAAGTCACTTTGTTCGAGTTGACCATCAATACTCCAAGATGTAAGAAAGTTGACGTGTACACTTCATATATGTTTGGATCAACTGGAAAACTAGTGAAGGTTGTGTCCAATTTTTTCTAATGTAGTGTGACCTTTGTTTTATGTGGAATCTTGTGCACACTCTTCAAAACAACAAGTCATGTCATCACAAAAAGGAGCGTAAGTTGTTGATCAATACATCTCAGAAGCCCTCAAACATTTGCATGAAAATTCTATTGTGCAAGAACTTACTATGGAGAATTTTTCAATATATATGGTCTTGTTGAGTCCTATCATGCAACTTATTAGGCCATATGTGTGTTCTATACTTTCTGGATCACCATGAACATATATCTAACATGTATGGATACCCTTATCTCGTGGAATTCTTACTACTAGAGATAATTGATTATTTGTTTTGAATATTAAATCCACAATTTTATATTCCTCCACAGTGAAGGAAGTCGTGATCATTTGATTAACTTCAAGGACGGTCTCATCTTCCCAGAAAACTAGTGCAAAGTTTCCTTTCTTGGTAATAAATGATAATTTATAGTGCACAAACATATTTTCAAAGATCATTTCCCATGCACCATCTATAGATGTGCCTCATGGACATAAAAATGGAGTAGAACTATTTTCTTTAATACTTGAATCATAGTTGGATCAATGTTATGTGGCACTTCATTGATTAACACTTCATATGTTATGTTAGAAGGGCTATTGTTAAAGTAGTGGACATTGGAAGGTCTCATCAATATTTCCTAGAATATATTGAAGAGAAACTTTGGGTCTTTTATTGCATTCTTTTTCATCGAGCAAGAGCACAATATATGATATGTGACATGAAAAGTTCAAGGTAAATTTTCCAGAAGGATATTGGTTACGCCTTGTCGGCTTAAAAGTAAAACTCACGTGTTTTTCACCCCAGTTCAGTGGCTATAACCAACATGATTTGCATGAGATACTTGTATTTTTATTGGATGGACCTCAAGGATGGCATGAAGGTTATCCTATTGAAAAAAATATCATTTTAATTTTTAATATATCCTTATGTAAAGGCCATTGAGGGGCGAGAGTTAAAATGTAAAGAGGTTCCGTGTATTACCTTATGGAGCATGGGAGTTTCAAATGGTTTCTGAGACAATTAGACATGTGAAAAATCTACCTATCCAAGACCACACAAGAGTCGAACCAATTCCTTGAGAAATATCTAGACCTCCCATTAGCCTCAATAACTTCTATAAGAGAAAGCAATTGCTTTGTACAAAGGATCCCAAATCTATGACACTGAAACACTATTAAAATTTTGAGTGAGGGGTCTGATCTAGTTTGTGAGTTTTTATTTCTCTATTTCTTAATTAATTTTCTTGCATATATATTTACAAAAATTAATGAATGATTGCTGGTTTGTAGGATTATCTCTCAAGTTTGCCTGAGAATGTGAAGGAAAAACTCCATGAGTCGATGGTCAGGAAAAGTTATTGGTTTAGTATTTTTTGCATAATTTCCACAAGTTATTATCATTTCGTCAATGATGATCATGTGATGGTTTTGCAGGAATTTGATCATACTTCAAGCTAGTGATTCATTTAAACTTGAATTTGGTTCACTTTCCTCTTTTATATGAATCTTCAAACCCATTTTAGAAACAATCAAAGTCTACCATCATGTTTGCAGAGTCTTGTATCTGAATTTTTTAGACAATAAATAATTCCCTTGCTGGTATAAAACCAGTCTCATGGTTTCAAGTGGCATCTTCTGTTTATTTCCTTTTTTTTCAAATTATGCCCACATCTCATATTTAAGTTTTAATGTTAAATAATATAAATTTACTTCATTTATTTGCACACATTTTTAGTTTCTTGTACATTTATTGTTTATAAGTTAATCTTCTATTTTTGTAAATATTTGTTTTACTCTTTCTCTTCAGTTCTTCAATTTAATTTGCTTAAATTGCAGTATGGATGTCATTAACAATATTTTCCCTTCTCATTACATGCCAACCATTTCTTCTTCTAACCCTAATAAGATTTTCTGTCACCATGGAACCTTTTATTCGGAAGAAGAAAAAAATCCATACCCTTGGTTTACACCTTCGCCATTAAAGCTTATGCATGTAGTTAAGCCTTTACCTCACAAATTTAAATTGAATTTGTCCATGTTTCATGGTGACAAAACCGTTACCATGAATGAACACTTTTGTGCATTCTCCAATGCATGTATGATCGTCAAAATCAATGAAAATGATAGCTGCATGATTTTGTTTTCAAACTCTCTCCAGGGGCATGTTTATTCTCGTCAATCCATCAAATGAATGCTTCTCTACCCAACATATGCGTTCCTATTACTTTACTTAAACCTTTGGAAAGTTGGAATATCCCTATGATCACCTTAGGAATTTCAACTAGTTACGCATGAAAAAATATGAAAGCATTTATGCTCTTAATCTCAGGTTCATAAAAATTTCCAATCTTATTCCTACATTTATGCAACCTACCAATATAGCCTCCTATCTGCATTACTATGATCACCTAAATCCTATTTATCAATGGTGGTTGGAGGAAAAGTATGTTCAAAGACTTTTCCAAGCCTGATCACTTTCCTAGATTATGAAGAGAAAACCCATATAACAAACTTCTCTCTTGATATTGATTATGTGCATTCTAATCCTTCTTATTTAATTCATATCATTCAAAATATGTAGGAATGCATCTGCCATTTTGAGCATCAAATTTTGAGTCAGTATCTACCTAAGCCTTCCATTGAATCCTCTCATTTGAGACCTGAATATGAATATTTCATCATTTGTGATAAAAAGCATGGATGTAATGATGATCATGATCACATCATGGAGCTTAATGACTACCTTATTCTCCTCGATCTAAATGCTTTCACATTAGAGGATGATCTAAGTCAACCTCTTAACTATGATATTCCTTCGAACTCTCATGCATGTGCATGTGATGCTGTTCATCCCCAAATGGATTTTGACCTTATTTACCCTGTATACAATGTCATGTATAATGGTTGTAGTGATGAAAGGTCAAATCTTAGTAATGGAAACATCCTTCTTGATTGCACGATGAATCCTTTTTTAGTGATATTGAGAAGGAAGTGTATAATTTTTACCTTAGAGATGCTTTGTAATTTTATTCGATAAAGTATGAAGAGTTTAAGTTTGAAACACCTAATGCATGCATGGCTTTGTTTCATTATGATGTGAAGAATGTTTAAAAGGGCGTAGATGTAATTTTTAATGTAAGCCTTGAATGTGATTTACATGCATCACTTAATGCTTTGAGTTTGGTATGCAAGTCTACACTTGTTGGTTGGGACATTATGTGTGATGGAGAACATTATTTTTGGCTTCTTATCAAGTCACTATCATCGCTAAACACACTTGTTGGTTAGCTTGACAATGATCCTCGCTTGATTATTTTCCACCAAGACACAAATCTTATGAATAAGTCTCAAGATTTTTTCTTATTTATGTTCAATATCATCTAGTATGAACATAAGTATGTCCTATAGTATTAATCATGTACATAAATAAAACCTCTTCAAAAATAAAAGTAAAATAAATTTAAAATTTATAAAAAGAACAATTTTTTTAAAAAAATTCTTGAGCTTTGTTTTTGTTTGCTTTCAACAAAATTTTGAGCTTTGCTTTACTTTATTTTTGCTTATGTTTTGACTATTTATTACGATTCATAATTTTGTGCTTTATTTTCCTTTCATATCACTTTCTTTTGTCGTTACGAAGTTTAGTGTAGCCCAGTCAAACTTGAATGGATCAATGGTAAGAAGGAGAGCATGTTTGTGCATTTATATCACTAACATATTGATGTTTTGATGAGTATATGAAAGAAGGAAAGTCATAAATACCTCTTGAGCTCATCCTCTTGGGGCTCACCTAATCTAACTTTGATTTTCTTATGTGGAGGCTCATACTTGAAAGTAATCCTTGTCACGCTTTTGGATTTCTCTGACTTCCTTTCTTTCCTTTTCCTTCCTAGTGTACTGGCTTACCTGAATATGGACCCTTGAACATTTGTCTTCTTTTGTATTTATAATCATCTAATATTGTTCATGACATTTTGTGTTTTGACCAAATTTCTTCACTCTTTCTACATTCTCAACTCTACAAATCCTAAGTTCCTTGAAATTTTTCTTGCACTCCACTATAAGAAACAAATTCTGTTGGTTGGAAAGTTGTTGAAAACATTTGTGTCAACATTGATTATCTTGGCTCGACTAAAATATCTCACCTACAAACATTGTACTCCAGTCTTGCAATTAACACTTCCACGGAATAATGATATAAATTTTCTTTCATATCAAGAAAAGGTAAGGAGGAGATAGTACACAAAGACCTTGTTGGATCCTCCTCAAATCTATGTATTAGGTGATCATTAATTACAAGTACATATGAAGCCCGACAAAGAAAATTTAGTGGCCTTTTTATATCATTAATCATAATCAAAATTATTGAAATAAACCCAAATGAAAACAAATGATACTTCTTGACCGCATTTAAAGAGAAATGAACCTTCGTTAACAAGAAAAAATCCTTTTCCTGGATAGGTGCTAGAAGCTACTAATCCTGAAATTTTCATGACTAATATTGTCAGGGAAAAAAGTTAGTCTCGGCTAGGAATATAACTGACAAATTTGTATATGTTTATGATATATAATTGAAAGGCATTCTTGAAAGATAACAACTCATGATAATGATGTCAATATAGTATCGTTTGCAGATGACATTAGCCACTTGATCTACTCTGGAAGCAATTATAGCTATTTAAAGGTATGGGATAGGCATTTATTTTCATCCAATGAATAACCTCAAGGAATTACCACAAAGTATTTGTCCTCAACATAAAAAAAATAGCTACTAAAGAGAAGTTTTATGATGATGTTGACTCCATAAAGTCTATCTTGTGATTGCTTTATGCCACTTTAAAAAAGATTACAACTAACGAGTTTATGAAAAATTAAAGAAAGTTCATTTGCAAGGCCTGTTGAAACTCATTGCGATAGATGAGGCAAGTTGTATTTCATCATGGGGCCATAATTTAGATCCAACTACTGTAAATTGTCAATCTCGAGAAGTTTCCTTCCATGTGTGTCAATATTACGAGTAATAGCCACAACTGCAAAAATATTCAAGAGGATGTTATAAATTCAGTGTGTTTGCATTAGCCATCAATACTCCAAGATGTAAACAAGCTGATGTGTACACTTCATATATGTTTGTACCAATTGGAAAACTAGTGAAACTTGTGTCTAATTTTTCTATTGTAGTGTGATCTTGTTTTATGTTGAATCTTGCACACACTCTCCAAGAGAACGGGTTCTGTCATCGCAGAAACAAAATCTAAGCTCTAGATGTAAGTTTCTGATCAATACCTCTTAGAAGGCCTTAAACATTTGCATGAATATTTTATTACATAAGACCGTATTGTGGATAATTTTGCAATATATATGATATTGTTGAGTCCTATCACACAAAATATTTTAGGCCATATGTGTGTTTTGTACTTTCTAGATCACCATGAACAAATGTTTAACATGTATGAATACCCTTCTCTCATGGAACACTTACTACTAGAGATACAATATTATTTTCTTATAATATTCAAGCCACAACCTTATATGCCTCCACAATGAAGGAAGTCGTGATCATTCGATTGGTTTCTCAAATGGTATCATCTTCCCTGAAAACTAGTACAAAGTTTCCTTTCTTAGAAATAAATGATATTTTATAGTGCAAAAACATAGTTTCGAAGATCATTTCCTCTGCGCCATTTATAGATGTGCTTCATGCACATCAAAATGGAGTGGAACTATTTTCTTGAATACTTGAATTGTAGTTGGCTCAATGTTATGTGGCACTTCATTTGTTATGTAAGAATATCTATTGTGAAAGCAGTGGACAATAGAAGTTCTCATCTAAATTTACAAGATTGTATGCAAGAGAAAATTTGGGTATTTTATTGCATTCTTTTGCAATGATCAGGAGCTCCATATATGATATATAACATGAATAGTTTGAGGTATCTTTGCCAGAAAGACATTTGTTGTGCCTCATTCATTTAAAAGTAAATCTTACTTATTTTTCGCCCCATTTCAGTGGTTATAACCAACACGATTCACAATAGTTACTTTATTGGATGGACCTTGAGAATGGCACAAAGGTCACTGTTTTGACAAAAATCTCATTTAAGTATATCGATATGCAAATATGATTGAAGGGCGAGAGTTAAAATGTAAAGAGGTTTCGTGTATTACCCGATGGAGCATGAAAGTTCCAAATATAGAAATTAATGTGTAGATTTTAAATTTCTCTTGAAATTACTAAATCATAAGATAAGAGTCTACTCTACTAATATGTGGAAGCTAATTCATGATCGAGAACACACATCATTAACATGCAAGAAGAAAAATCACACATGCACAAAGATTTATTTAGGGGAAAGAAAATACTCAATACCCCTTACTATCTGTATTGCATTAATCAAAGAATAGAGATGAAATACAATGCTTGATCAAGCCTGAGCACAACTTGCAAGTTTATAGTCTATCTCTCCGCCTAACTGACTAAACCTAACCAATACTTAGCTAAATTTTCAACCTTTAAGCTCCTATTTCCTTGCTTTTTTCATTGACGAATTAGCCCCTATTTTTTAGGGAAATTACTCAATTGGATTATGCAATTCCTGTAGGCTCATTCTTGGACTACATGCACCACTTGTACACATGGAACTAGTCTACAAATAATAGTACACTACCTTCGAATCTCCATCTGAACTGGGTAACTCGAGTTCTTTGCATGCATCAGTTATTTTGGGTTGATTGATCAGTTAACTGGATGACTATTGAGTGTGATTGAAGTTACACTACACAACTTGACCTTCCACCAGTTTCTCCAACAGCTGGAAATAGTTTAACTGACAAGAACTCAACTTAACTGAAATATATTGCTACAAATTAACAATCAATCATACTAAATTGAACTCAAGCTTCCCCGACTCGAATTTTATTATTTAACTGAGTGAAAAGTTCCATGTCACCTCATTTAACTACCTCCAAGATTTTGCTAATGTGTAAATTCGAATTTTCTCTATTTTGACCAAGGAAATGCCAAACTGATATTTTCTTGCTACATTTTAAACACTCCCTCTTGGCAAGAAAGGGATTATCTTCCACCCCAATCCTGCCTTTATGGAACTAAAATTTTCCCTTTGAAAAAGCCTTTGTAAAAATGTCTGCATCTTGTTCCTATGTTGGAATGTACTACAACAATATGATCTTCCTTTTCACACAATCTCATAGATGGTGATACCAGATTTCTATGTGCTTGGATCAATCATGAAAAACTGGATTTTCAGAGAGCTTGATGAAACTATGATTATCACAGTAAATCATAGTAGGATCCATCATCTGACCACATAACCCAAAAAACATATTTCTCATCCAAATTGCCTCACATACTGCTTGACTGGAAGCCATGTACTCTGGTTCTTCTAATCTAAGTGCCACAAATACCTGCTTTCTGTTGTACCAAGAAACTGCTGCGGACCTGACAGTGAAAATTCCTCCTGATGTGCTCTTCCAGCCTAATGGACTCCTTGCCTGATATGCATCCGTGAAACCACATAACTTCACTCCCTGTGTCCATCTATACCATAGTGCAAACTGAGTAGTGCCTCTGAGGTACTGTAGAACATGCTTAACAACCATCCAAAATAATTTGGTCGGTCAAACCATAACTTGGCTCAACTGGTTGACTGCATAACACATGTATGGTTGTGTGTTCACAAGATACATGATTTAACCCACCAACTACCTATAAATGGTATCATTCACTTCCTCACTTGAAATGTCATCCTATTTCCTCCAATTGGTCACTAGAGGAGTCTCCCTAGATTTGCATCTTTCCATGCAAAACTTCAAAAGTATCTCATTGAAAAACTTTCCCTAAGAGACAAAAAATTCCCCTTCTCCTTTGCATACTTCCAATCCAAGGAAATAGTGCATGAGACCCATGTCCTTCATTGTAAACTCTCTTGCAAGGTCCTCCTTGAAACATCCGATCAGCTGTTCATCACCAATTAAAATCAAGCCATCTACATATAAGACAATAATCAACAATTTACCTTCTACAAAAATGTGCTATAGGTTTTCATTCGCTTCACTTTTCGTCAAGCCCAAAATGATGATATAACTATCAATCCTAGTGTACCAAGCATGGGTTGCTTACTTCAACCCATATAATTCTCGCTCGAGTCTGCACACATGCGACTCTTTATCAAAGGTCTCAAAACCTTCAGGTTATTTGATGTACACCTCCTCCTCGATAACTCCATTGAGGAATGTTGTCTTCACATCCATCTGGTGGACCTTCCACACCATCTGTGCAGCTACATAAATAATTGATCTGATGGAAGAGTACCTTTCTACCAGAGCAAAGATCTCCTCATAATCAATCGCTTCAACTTGAGAGTATCACTTAGCCAAAAATCAAGGCTTGTGCTTCGCTATGCTTCTGTTTGGTGCATGATTTACCTTGTAAATCCATCTCAAACCTGCCACTGATTTGTCTACTGGTCTTGGAACCACTTCCCAAACACTTTTTCTGACAATGGAATCATATTCCTCTACCATAACATGAAGCCATACATGCTGCTCTACTGCTTCCTTGAATGAGGATGGTTTTGTCTCTACTAGCTTAGTCTTCAGAGCCATGTAGCCATTGTACTAATTCTGTGACCTCCTCTGCCTGTGCTGTGAAGTGGGTGCTCCCACATTCTCTCTAAAATCCTAAAATGATCTGTCAACTTCTCTGGTTCATTTCTTTCCTTCTCTGGATGTCTCTGCTTCAGTGGGTGTCTACACTCTTCGCTCCTCTACTTTTGGCTACTCCAAAACTTCCTTTGGAGCCAAAATATCCTTATATGAATGTAATCAAAGATCCCTCTCAAGGGAACACCTCATATCCTTCTCCTAATCGAACTTCACATCCCTTCAAATAACCGTCTTCTGAGGGATAACATGTACACATGATAGTTGTGAGGTGTTTCTATGTACCCCATAAATATCCCCAACTCTGTTCTCAGCTCTAGATTTCCCCTTACTACCTCGGAGACATGGAAATATACTGATGCTCCAAATATCCCGATGTGTGATACATCTGGTTTCTTCCCTGAAAAAGCTTCTTATGGTGTACTCATCCTAATAATCTAATGAAGGCTTCTGTTATGCAAATATACCGTTGTGTTGCACGCTTCAACCCATAAGTGTAGAGGTATGCCTTGGTCATGCAAAATCGCCCTTGCTCACCCAAAATACCTCTGTTATTCCTCGCCACCCCATTCTTTTGTGGGTTGTGGGGTGCCGTCAAATCCCGTCAAATGCCTACCTTTGCAAAAAAAAATTTAACCTCATTGGACATGTACTCACCTCCATTATTTCTCCTTAGAGCCTTTACTTTCTTTCCAGTTTCTTTCTCAACAAGTGATTTAAATTAAACATGCTTGGAGAGTTTCTGGTATTTCTTCTACATGAAGAAGATCCAACACTTCCGTGAGAAATCATCTACAAATATAACATAATACATGTGCTTGGAAGTGGAGGTTGTTGAGAAAGGTCCACAGACATCAAAGTGGATCCTTTCAAGCACTGCATGCGCCATACTATCCTGATCATTGAAGGTGTATTTAGTTTACTTTCCTTAGGTACACCCTTTGCATGTAACCTATTTCTCTATTTCTCCTTGGGGGAGGCATGTGGTGATACGTTGTATGATCTTCAAATCTCCATGATGCAAATGACCAAGTCTTATATGCCATAATTCACCGACATCGCGACTCTGCACCTTCTGCGCCTTTGTGCCCAATGTATCACAGTCTTCCACATCCACCTTGTAGAGGTTCTTCACTTGAACCCTAATCTTCTTCACTTGTCTCATGATGATGTGTCTCGTGAATTCCTTTCCTTTGTTGAATATCGCATTGTAGCCATCGTCTTCCAACATCGCGACGAAAACCATATTCTTTTTTAGACCTGGTACAAACATCACATCCTTGTTTTTTATAGGGTAGACCGAATCCCTTTGAATGGTGCCTATGCCTATCCTGGTCGCGCTGTACCTTCCATCATCTCCCATATCGATGTGCATCTGGATATATTTCTCCTCCAATTCATTGAAAAAATCTTTGTTTCCCATCAAGTGGAAAGAGGCGCCACTATCCAGATACCACACACTTCCCATCACTGTGCTTTCCATGCATGCAATGGGGGTGAATTCAAGCTCAAATTGTGAAGCCAAAGCTTCACCTTCCACTCCTCCTGAGATCTTCTTTCTTTCCTTCTTCTCTGGAAACTTCCTGGCATAATGTCCAAATTCATGTCAGTGAAAGCACTTGATTCTGGATAAGTATTTCTTCTTCCCCCCTTGATTGGACTTTGGTTTGGATTGAAATTTCTTCCCTATTCCATTCTTTTCCTTTCCATCTAAGCCACAATTTACTTCATCCTTGCCCTTAGATGAAATATCGTCTATGGTATTCCGCCTTATTTTCTCCTGTACCAAATCAGACCATAGGCATTACCAATTTGGTATTTTCTACCTCCCATTTACTAAATCTTGGTAGTTGTGCCAGCTCTTGGGAAGGCCTAGAAGGGATAAGATCACAAAATGATCATCTGGGACTGTGACACTGACTCCTGCAACTTCATCACAACATTGTGTGAACCTACTCAGATACAGTTAAATTGAGTTATTCTTCTACATATTGATATTGGTCACTGCTATTTTGGAAAAAATCTGTCAATGATTGCCATATTGCATACAAAGTCTCTTTCCCATGGATATTTGAGACAATATGGTCTCATACTCCCTCTAATATGATTCTCCTTACCCTGGGTACACACTTCTTCCATTCTGCTAGATTTTGAGTATCATCTGCTACCGGTTTCAGAATGTCACTCTCAAAAAATTCCTTCAACCCATTATATTATAGGATTGCCTCCACGTGGTCCTTCCAAGTAACAAAATGATAGCTTCTCTCAAGGGCATACTCAATTCTTAGTCCACAGAAAGCCATCCTTCTAGCTCTGAAGAATTTATCCTACAAATATGATCCTCCTGCAAAGAAAACTTCAAAATTTCTTCTCTACTGTGAAACCAGCTTTGGTACCATGTTGAAATTAAAGTGTAGATTCTAAATTTCTCATGAAATTTACTAAATCAAAAGACTAGAGTCTACTCTACTGATATGTGGAAGCTAATTAACGATCAAGAACACATATAATTAACATGAAAGTAGAAACATCACACTTACACATAGTTTTATATAGGGGAAAGAAACTGCTCAAAACCCATTACTATCTGTATTACATTAATCAAATAATATAGATGAAATACAATGCTTGCTTAAGCTTGAGCACAACTAGCAAGTGTATAGTTTATCTTTCTACCTGACTGACTGAACCTGATCAATATTTAGGCAATTTTCAAGCCTCCAAGATCCTATTTCCTTGCGCTGTTCATTGAGGATTAAGCCCCTATTTTTTAGGGAAATTCCTCAATTGGATTGCGCAATTCTTGTAGGCCCATTATTTTACTGCAAGCACCACCTCTACACATGGAACTAGTGTACAACTGATAGTACACTGCCTTGGAATCTCCATCTCAGCTGGGTAACTCAAATTATCTGCATACATAAGTTATTTTAGGCTGATTGATCAATTAAATAGATGACCATCGAGTGTGATTGAAGTTACACTTCACAACTTGAGCTTCCACAAGTTTCTCCAACAGTTGGAACAAGTTTAATTGATAATAACTCAACTCGACTGAAATATATTTCCACAAATTAACAATCAATCATACCGAACTAAACTCAAGCTTCCACAACTCGAATTTACTGAGTTAACTAAGTGGCAAGTGCCATGCAACCTCAATTTACTACCTCCAAGATTATGCTGATGTGGAAATACAAATTTTCTCTAGTTGGACCAAGGTAAGGTCAAACTGAGACTTTCTTGCTGCATTTTCAACACCAAATGGTTGCCCAAACGGTTAGATAGGTGAAAAACCTAATTTTCCAAGCACATCTAATGGTGGAACCAATTCCTTAAGAAATATCCAAACCATCCATCAACCTTAGTTACTTCTATAAGAGACAATAAATTTCAATGTATAAAGGATCCCTAATATCCGACATTGAAATGTTGTTGAAATTTTGAGTGAAGGATCTTAGCCAGTTTTTGATGCTTTCTTTCTTTGTTTATTAACTATTTTTCTTGCATAGATCTTTGGAAAATTTGATGATGATTATTGGTTTGTAGGATGCACTCTCAAGTGCATTAGAGGATGCGAAGGCAAAGCTCCACAAACCGATGGTCGGGCAAAGGTATTGGTTTCATTTTTTAGGCATAATTTCCACTGGTTATTATCGTTTCGTTCGTTATGGTCATGTGATGGTTTTGCAGGAATACAATCACACTTCAAGCCAATGATTTTTTTAAACTTTTCTTCGGTTCACTCTCCTCTTTTATATGAATACTTGAACCTAGTTTCCAAACAATCGAAGTCTACCATGACGTTTGCAGTGCCTTGTATCTGATTTTTTGAGGCAATAAAGAATTTATTTGCTGGTCTAAAACCAATATCATGGTTTCATGTGGCATATTCTTTTTATTTTCCTTAATTTTTATTTTTTTAAATTTTTTTAAATATATTTATTTATTTATTTATGATGCTCACATCTCATATTTAAGTTTTAATGTTATTTGATACAACTTTATTTCATTTCTTTACACTTATCTTTAGTTTCTTGTATATTTATGGTTTATAAGTTAATCTTCTATTTTTGTATATATATTTTTAAATATTTATTTTATTTTTGAAAATAAAATAAAAAATACAAAAATATTACTCAGATCATCAGACATGGAACTAAATTTCACACTAATGCCCTTTTTATAATATTTTAATTCAAATATGTAAACATTTATCTTAAAGGGGTGTATTATTATTATAATTCAATCTCTGTTGTGTAAAGAAATAGAGTATATTTTATTTATTGCGAGGTGTTTTATTTGTTAGGTTTATTTATTTATTTTCTCTTTCGTGAGAGTTGCATGTTGTAGGATTGTTCCTTGTAATTTGCAACTTATTTGACGTAGACGAGTGGATTAAGTTGCATCAGTCGTGGTGTGGATTTAGTCTTGTGCGGATTTAAACCTAGGGAAAGAACTCCCGTTACTTCTTGCTAGCAACTGTGAGGTTCGATATGCTGACGCCAGAGCGAACCAATTTTAAACATCAACAATTTTTTCATAAGAAGATTCATGGTCCAAATAAGTCCCTAGAGAATGCCCAAAATCTTAAAAAAATTAGGTTTTCCCAATAATTTGAAGGTAAACCAGGCAAGAAAACCTAAATTGGGACAATGTCCATCCTTTCCCTACATGCATTAAATAGTGGAGACCAAAATTTAAAAGAAACTAGGGTAGAATTGAGTTCCCAAACCATTTGAGAAGTCTAAATTTCTTCAGAGTGTTCCTGAAAATTTAATTGAATCCATCCTTTTGCTAACAAAGAAATTCTAGAGGGGATTTTGATTTGAGGGTTTAAATATTTTTCCTTCCATTCTCTAATCATGTTGAAATCGAACCTTTTACCTATAGCTCGACCCATGAGGGTTTTTTTTCTCCATCTCAATGACATTCCTAATTAGGACAACTTCCCCCAAAACTAATTTCAACTTCGAGCGATATGTTTTTTTCTTGAGAAATTGATTTTTCTTCTATTTTGAATCGACAACCTTTTCTCCCAAGTAGTTTGTGTTAACTATCACACATTTAGGTCCTTATTTCTTAGAGACCCTATCTCCAATTTTAAGAGAGTCCAATCCATATAAACCTTCCAATGTCAACACCTCGTTGAGAAAACTTCTTTAGGTTGGTTGAAGAACCTCTACAGGAGAAATCACACTTTCGAGGGTTGAAAAGGGATTTGTAATGTGAGGAAAACCCTAATACGTGAGCCCCTTTGACTAAAATAATTTTTTTGAGGCTGTTGATCCCCCCAAAATCCCAGGGATTAATTGTCTCGATTGTTCCACCAAATGAGAGTCAAGAAGGAGATGAAAAAAATTTGAAAGCGATGGGGGTGGAGCTGATATTAATCCCTAGGAAAATAATGAATAGGTTCAGTCTTGAACTTCAACTGCTAAGTTTTGGGCCCAAAAAAACCCTAGGTTTGGATCATTTAAAAACGACACCTCTGTGTCCAACTCTCACACCAAACCTTGAGCCTTTTCTATATCAGAAAAGTATTATGAAATATAATTTGAGCTGACAACATATGCATAAATAACCCTACTATCTTTGACATGAATTCTAGGGTGGTTACCCAAATTAATCCATCACCTCTTCCCTCCAGTGTAAAGTCCCACAACTCTTGCTAGGAAATGCTACCACAACCCGACACTTTAGAATACACGATTTCTCTATCAAAGCAAAAGAAACCCTAAACTTATCCAAATCATTTCTATGCCTAGAAATATTCGATGTATGTAAATGCAAATTCAAATACCCATAATGAAAAATTAATTATATATGACCCATAAGTACGTTATAGGACAATGCTAGTAATTAAATAACAATGATCATGCATATAATTTGAACCTAGGGTTTCAACATATATTCATAAATAAACCACCATAGCGATGAACATGAACACTGATCTGAAACATTTATTCCCACATTAACTAGTAAATATGAAAAAATACATGCCAATAAATATGCACAAAAGAACATAAATGAAGTTATAATCATTGTTTTATAATATACATAAATCGAGGTTTCAACCATAAAACCATAAGACAATAGATGTCAGGTATAAACACTTATTTGTAAAAAAGAGAAAATGGTTGCAAGCTCTCCACATTCCGCCTAGCCATAGACCTCATGTTTAATTATTCTCAACCACAGGTCACCCCAAATTTGGGGCTACAAATCCACAGGAAATGATAAACCAATAATAATAACATATCCATGGCCAAGTAACCAAGCCAATAGTCATGAATCCAACCACTACACTTGGCTTCCCCGAACCCGCACCCAAGTTTCACACCCCTCTCTGGGACCTACTTGTCCCTCAACGATTCACACCTTCTATGACACCTTACAACAAGACATGAAATTCTAAGCATAGGGCTTTAGGAGCTCGAGTTGCTTCTAGAGTTTCCAAGCACCCTTACAGGCCATAACATGTTTGACTTATAGTCAGTTCCAAAACCCAAGTGACACCCCTTCTTTGGAACTTGCCAATCCATCTGTGGTGCCCACCTTCTAGGGCTTACCAACCAGTCACCAGAACTCCAGTTGGTTCCAGAATCCAAGGAAAAGACTCACCAATTAAAAATACCATACAAGTTCCAGAATCCCTTCACTGGGTTCACCATCTGGTTCATAACCAAAATCGATTTTCCACCTCCCACCATAGAATGGATGATGAATAAAAATTACAATAATGAAAATTACACGATGAGTGGTTGATTTCCAACATGAATGATGATGAGTGATAATGAATATGGATGGTGATGGATGGATGAATAATGGCCATTTGGGTGTCTTTTTGTAATGCATGTCCCCTCATTTCCATGTGGCATCCATGGCCTCTCTATACTTCATGGCACCTTGTTGTGTAGGTAAATCACCTCTGCGGACAGAGGCAATCCCTTTATCCCTAGGGTGGGTCTAGCAGCAACAGGACATGCTAATGTGTCGGTTCCTAGTTAACGAATGAAACAAGTTGGGATAGATTGTCCTACCTATGATCCAACGCGGTTGTCGTAGCTACAACAGAGGTCTCTTGATCCTCGTCCCAACATGTTGCGATCCTTCAGCAATGGTACTCGGGTGCCTGCACAAAGATCAAAGGATGAAAGCAGCATACAAGGCAATAATTGCATTCATAACTAGCTAATCAGTCAAGGAATATTAAACGTATTGCATAAGATAAATAGCATCAACACAAGACGGGAACCAAAAAATCAGTCATGTATATATTAAGATAAAGAAATAGATTACAATTGGAGCCTTGATGTCGCAGCCTCCTTTAGCGAGTCCAGTCGAAACACATCTTGAGCATTCATCAGGGAATTTGGACGTGGTGAGGCAAAACTTAAGCTCTATCTCGACAAGGGTCTCTCTCTATGCTCTATCTCACACCAGCTAGCTACATCTATGTGAGAGAGGTGTATATATAGAAGGAGAGGAGGAGGTTTGGATCCTTCAAGTGGTGGAAGGGAGGTCTTATCCTTTGGGAGGTTGCCCCAAAAGGAGGAAACAAGAAGCCAAAGGAAGGTGCTCATCGTTATGCAGTCGAACAACCCAAGCTAACTCGCTCATGAAGTAGTTAGATTGGAAACTTCACTTCTATATTTAAAAAACTTTCAAAAAATAGCTTAGCGCAGGCAGCTCACTGGGACAGAGCGCCAATGGGTGCGGGGCCCAGTGTTAATTCCTTTATCAGCGCGAGGCTATAACAGCTTGCTAGCGCCAACCCAAAAGCATGTGTTTTTGATGGTCTGTTCCAGAAAAAGACAATAGAGGAAATGTTCTTCTCATGGCAAGGGATGCAATGACACTTTTTTCAAGGCATGACACTTCATATAAGTCACATAAATGGTCCTCCAATGTGCGTGATGGAGATTGCAGGGAAGGTGACAAAATGTTGTGTAACAGATGCCCCCTAAAGCATGAGGTCCGAGAGAGAGGGAGGAATGAAATGATTTGCGAGAACATGTTCGAACCAAACACCACTGTCGGAAGACCTACAAGTACAAATACAACTTATATCTCTGATACATGAACATGTGGCATGGGCTCATCCATCCATAATAGAGTACATAAAAACTGAGATTCGAGGTATGGATGTAGCCATCCATCAATAAGGGTCAACAAATAGATTCATGTATGGTCACAACCATCCAATCAACAGAGTCATGCATATAGTCATGATAAACTAGAATATCCCACAACCTGGATCTTATCAGACAAAACCCAGGGTCTTGTGCTCCATCTCAACCTGAACAAGTACAAATTCAAGATTGTGAATATGTGAGCTGAAGTCGAACATGCAAGAAAGTCACCTCAGTACCAGCCAACGATGAAAGTTGTTAACATGCACGAGAGAAACCACCAATAATGACAATGGCTCTCAAGGTACACCTAGTACAATCCACGGAATGTGAACAATGATCTGGTGTCGAAAACTCGCCGGATCACTCGATCTAAGGCCAATTATGTGGACCTATCGTCAAATGCGAAGAACTTGCCATTGAGGCATGCAAGCTCCAAGGTACCGGAAGGGAGTCTCTAGGTCATCTTCCAGGATAATGAGCTGAAGTCGACAAGAAGTGACCCAGTTGAAGGAGGACCATAATTTTTTTCACATCATCGACACGAGACAAAGGAACATGATGATAGTGAATCAGGACCAAATAGAGGATTAGAGGGAAGTTGAAAGCTGCAAAGGAAAAATTCTCTTGAACATATCGGTGACACGACTCTGGATTTGGCAAGATTTGACGTCAAGGTATATGATGTCATGATGAAGTGACAAAGAGCAGATGAGAGGTAAAAATAGATTACCCAAACCCATGGAGACAAAAATGACGAAATGAGATGTCCCCAACCCGACACGAATGCAAATGAGTGTCATGTTCAAGAGTGACATACTGCTGACACGACTGAGAATTGGTTCCGTTTTCCCCCACCATTGATGGTGAGTACCCCAATTATTTTGGAAAACAAGCTTGAAGGGGATAACATATGCTTGTCATGTAAGTTTGTCCTTTTGAAAAATCCATCCTAGTACATTTTACGAGCCCTAGGAAGGAGAAACTATAGTACGTCATGGTGACGATCTCCTATGTCATTTAGGGTTTAACGAGTTTGACAAAGGAAGAACTTAGCATATTTTCATATTTAGAGAGTTTTAAAAGAAGAAGAAAATAAAACTCTAGCAGTCCCTTTTCGTAGGTAGTTTCACAGATCCGAAAAGGTAGAAAACTATGTCCGAGAGAACCTCTTAGTCACGATAGGCTAAGGTATTCCTTTTTTCGTAAATAATCTATCCTAGCCCGAAAAAGGGGTAAATGTATACTGGGTAGATATCGTTTCGCATCCATTTAACGAGTTCAAAATGACAAGAGTTTCAGCAATATTTTCAGTTTTAGAGAGTCAGAAAAGAGCTGAAAGATGACTCCAATAGTGACTTTTCATGTTTTTACCGAGTCCGAAAAAGTATAAAATACAACTCTTTACTTCATCGCCGTTATGTTGAAAACCTGTCGCTGCACAAGAGACACACGTAAAACCCATTTCTCGAAATAACATAGCGAAATAATCGAAAAATATGCTTTAAAACCTAATTAGGGTTCTGAAAAGTTATTAAATTCCAAATATAGTAAAAAAAATATTACTTTTCACTTTTACCTCTTATGAGTAAATTGTTACCCCTTTCACTGTGATCTTGCGGCGTCGACAACACGCAATCCAGAAGACCAATCTCGAATCCGTTAGTTCCAGGTAAGAGCTAACATCCTTCCCTGCATTTTGATTACACTTTCATTACCTGCAACCCAAAATTTGAGAATCTATGGGGTAATTTTCAAAAAATATGGCGTGGCAGTTGGCGCAGGTATTGGGCACGGTCCCGCGCCAATCATCCTAAAATTTGAACTAGGGCGTGCCAATTGGCGCCACGGTTTCTAAAACAGTCGCGCCAACCACGAAAGTCAATTTTAGCATGTAATTCTAGACAAGGAGGCCCAAATTAATGATTCAAAAGCTTTGGATTTGGCAAATGACAATCATATGAACATTTTTGTAGGTGTGGAGCGGCAAAATGGTGATCGAATGGAAAGAACGAGAACACAGTGAAGAAGATGAAGAAGCCATGAGAAATAACAGATGCATGGAAGCTCTCAGAGATTTCGGGCTCAAGAAATTCTTTATGACACCATGTCTCAGAGGTCGGCCGGAGTTGTTGCAGTACTTGATCAATGTCTCGGATGTTGATCAGGAAAAATTCATCATTCATGACTAGGAACTTGAGATTGAAGTCTCAGATGTTTATTTCATAATCAGACTATCGTGGAGGGGGGCAGTACCAATATTGACTGACACTCGGCCCTTAATGGAGAGCTTGAGTATGGTTATCGATAGGGTGTGCGCAAGGGCAAGGAAAGGATCAGGAAGCGATAAAGTGGACATCCAAACTACTCCGGATTTAGCACTAAAGGTAGTGCTGCACACCATTAAACGAGTTGCAGGATTGCAGGCGCCGCACGAGGCCACCAAGACATAGCTAATTCTTGCTGTAGATTTCATGGCATTGACCCTCTACAACTGGGTAGAGGTGGTGACAATAAACATGAAGCATCAACTGACAAAATGCAAGAAAACCAAGATGAAGCAGTTCGGTTACGGGTCCATACTGGTATTGTTAATCTTGGAACGACTACCAATCTTCCACTGTCAGGAGGTGATATTTTTGACACCACAAGCCTAGGTGCCATGGATGGCCCGTTGGGCAGCTTTGATGCCAAGGTCAAGGGGTGGACAACAGATGTCCTGGAGACCAGATTTCTTTGAGTGGCTCTGCCGATAGATGATTGTCGTGGAGGATTGGCCCTAATATGGCACAGATTTCATGGGTGATGCAAATCTCCCACTCCCGGAAGGAGAGGATCAGGATGAAGTACTGGGTAAGACTCATATTTATTTTTGATGAGTATTATTATTTTCTTGTTATGCATGTTCTGAAATTAATCCATGTAATTGCAGATGTTGGCCCAGAGAGACCTGCAAGTTTGTCCCCGATAGCAAGACGGATTCATCGCGACTTCGATGTTTCCCCTCATGGTCAGGGAGGTGAGGAGGAGGAAATCATACACAACTTGGAGTGAATCTCTTGTGGGATCCCAGACTATGCGCGATTCTATGACGTTCCTTGTGCATACCAGAGACACATTGCAAGGGTGTCAAACCGTGTCCACCGCTTGCTAAGGCGGCTTGTACTAGCCATGACGTGTTATCATGAGTGTCACATCAAGTAGACACCTAGGTTTTATTTTCGCATATTTTGAGAGATATGACATCTCAGGATGTAACCAAAACATACATATTTTTTGAACTTACGATGCACACAGATGCAAACATTCAATATATATATATATATATATATATATATATTTACCTGTATGGATCTTGTCATGTGATGATGTTTTTTTTTTACAAATTAAGCAAATGTCTATCTAATACAATGTTAGCTACTCTATCAGTTAATGCATTCATTCGTCTAGGAATATGTTGATATGTAATGTAATCAAAATGTCTTTCTAGTAAACGAACACACAAATACAACCTTAAGATGTGAGGGTTTCTAATAGAATAATGTCAATTAAGTTGAAGAACAACAAGCTGTGAGTCTAGGTTAATAATCGATGCACGAATGTCAAGGGTGATAGCCTCGGTTAATAGTTCAATAACAACACTATATTCAACGACATTATTTTTCGTTCGTCCTAAACAGATACCTTGAAGGTCTATCAACTCACTAGCAAGATTATAAATTACCCAGGCTACTGAAGAAAGGTTCTGGATACTATGGGAAGCACCATTCGCAAAACCGACATAAGGGGTAATAGACATCTGCATAATAAGCAACGATCCAATAAGCAGGAAAACGCTCGCAAAACACACCAAGCCAAAAATGTACAAAAATGAAAAGAACACCTATGTACAAAAAACATGCACGAATGACTCATGCATAGTATTTTTTAAGATTAAACCCATTTCTGGGCTGATTCAGAGGATGACCTTCATAATCAATAAGCTCATAGGCCCCATTCCACAAAACACGTTTAACAATGTAGGGCCCATGCCACATGGGTTGAAATTTGCCTGCCCCCAGATTATTTTGAGCTTGGTCATACAGGAGCATGAGGTCTCCTTATATGAAGGAACGAGGGGAAACCGACTGGTCAAAATGAGCTTTGGTCTTCTTTTTCTATGCTTCAATAACCAGAGCAGAAAAGTGGCGAGTTTCATCCAGCCTTTCTAAGTAGAGAAGGTGCTCTTCTTCTGACGAAGTATTTAGCAGTAATTCAACATCTAGCTTGAGTGAAGGTATTTCACATTTGATTGGAAGGGTAGCTTCCAGACCGTAAACATGCTGAAATGGAGTGAATTCGGCCGCATCCTTTACTGAGGTTTGGTAAGCCCAAAGAGCCGAAAACAACATGAGATGCTAGTTTTATTTGTGCATCCAAATCGTACGTTGAATAATAGTGACGAGAACTTTATTTATGGCTTCAACCTAGCCATTGGCCTGAGGATAGTACGACATTGAGCTGTCATGACCCAGACCCAACTTGGAAGTCAACTCTGCCACTATGTAATGCCGAAAATGGGAACCATGATCGGTAGTGATGGCTTGAGGGACACCAAACCTAGAAATGACATGATTGAATAGAAAGTGTGTTGTTGTATTACAGTCAACCGTAAGTGTAGGCATTGCTTCGGCCCATTTGGTGAAGGGAATTAGATAGATAAAACCAGCTTTAAGAAGTTTTTCAGCTTCTCCCTTAATAGCGGCAGCCTTTCTAGGGTGCACAGGATGAAGATGCTGGAAAAAAGGCTTCACACCAGGATAGGTAGGAATCTCATGCACCACTATACTTGGATCAATGTTGGGCATCTCTTCGTAAGACCATGCAAAGACGTCGCGAAACTCGCGAAAAAATCTAGTATAGACCTGAACCTCATCAGAAGAATAGATCACCCCAATGTGTATGTTCTCAACAATTCCTGGTTTGACGGAAATGTCGATAGGCATCGTTTGTGTGATATTACTCAAGTTACCCTCCGTAAAAAATTCGTGTGTCAGAATAGGCATTTGAAGCAGGGGAGAAGGAACCTGAGAAGAAAACCTCTCAAGACACATAGACATGGCCCCAAGGCCAGGCATGAGTGAGGAACAATGATAACTATCGTCCCAAGGAGGGTCCTCGATAGACATAGTTTCCACGATGGCTTCATCGAAGGGAAATATCTCTCTTAAGGGATCGGGCGAATCCGAATTGTTGAGCCAAGGGGATTGAGAATAAGTATCAATAGATATGCCCAGAGGAGGCCGAGGATCTTAAGCCGAAATAAGTTCACAATAATCAATCTCGATCGGACTTAATGACATCGAATCTCCAAATGAATCAATCTGCTGGGGCGAAGGGATGATCCATGAATCATGAGACCTAGATATTATATTAATATGAACAATGTTGGGTGGAGGAAGAGGAAAAATACCCATGAGAGCAGGATCCTTGAAGAGACCCGTCCCTACGCTTTGGTAAGGCATAGGAATTTTATCGACGTATGGAATGTTGTTCTCGGAAGAAGAAGTGAAGAATGACAACTGATCGACAGTAATGATCCTTCCTTCGTGCGGAAATCACAAACCATGAAAGAGAGTGGAAAAAACGCACAACATGGCATTGGTCCAACTACGACCGAGGAGAAGATTGTAATTGAGCTTGGCGTCAACTACTTCAACCTCGACGTTGATTGTCTTCCCTTCTAGTGTAATTGGTAAACTAGCGAGAACACAAAGAGGTTTATATTCCCTTCCATCAAATGCTTCTAGAGCATATGGAGATGAATTCAGAGCTGGAGAACTAATAGATTTCTAGCAGGCAGATGACATGACACACGTAGATGCACCTTTGTCCACGACTACTTGATGGATATTTAGTCCATTAATTCCAACTTGTATGATGAGCGCAAGCTGGTGTGGGAGACGTGGGATGAAATTCTCCAAGTCAAAAGTGATAAGGCTCGAATCAACAGGATCAACCCCACCGATGGTGGATAGCAAAGCCTTTTATTGAGACAGAAACTATGAAGTACTTCTAATGTAGACATCACAGATGGCGCCTGAGGCAAATCCTCAACAATACTGTAATGTTGAGAAACACAAACGTTAGGATTGTAAGAAGACTTACAGAGTACACCTTTGGAAGGTGGCCGTACAACGGGCTCAGTACTGGGCCTTTCAATCTGAAGAGGGCCAAAAGTAAGCAGAGGAGGAGGACCATCAATGATCTCTTTCCTTGCTGCCTGACGCGGTTCAGTATAATATTTCGACTGGGTAGCTTTGGAAACAGATGCGGAACCCTTCATCATGAAAAACTGAGAGCCAAATGGGGCAGAGGACTGAGGTTGCTCTACCAACTGAGTCCGATGTGATGGAAATAGTTGTTTAAGAATGACTGGAGTTCCTTGGGTTCCTTTGAGCAATAGAATCACTTCGGCCCATTGAGGACAATCCTTGATGTAGTACTCTTCGTCACAAATCAAGCAAGGATACTTTGGTTTACATTGTGAACCATCATCAGCATGAGATTTATGAGAATCCTGTTTTGGGGTATCAAATTTGGACTTACCTTTACCCTTATTTTTACCATTGAAGTTTTATCTGCTGGATTGGCCTGAACGACATTCACTTTTGCGGTTTTACCAAAATTAGGGGTTGGCTGAGAAGCAGTATCATTGGAAGGAGTAGATTTTTACTTCCCAGGATTCGGAGGAGAAGACTTCCAAGAAGTTTGAGACATGGAACCGATGATACCATCAATGAATGGCATCATCGGTGCTTTGGAAGTTCCAGGTCTAGGAGCATCAGGCAAGAGATCGTACAACCTGTCAGACTGAGAGTACACAAGATCAAGGTACTGGGCACGAGAAATGGCTTGTTCCTCAGTGACGCATGCCCCCATAGCAATTTCCTTAGCAATAGGACTAATGAAAGAGGTAGTAAACCAATTAGTTAGAAGCTAACTGGAAATCTCAAACTTGATCAGGCGATGAAGACACCTCCACTCATGAATATGATCTGAGATATGGGTAGCTCGATCTTGCTTCAAGGATGTGAGGAGGTGTGTCCTGGTTTCATACTGAACTGGTAACTGAAAGTGCGTGAGAAATTCCATGGCTAAAGAATTGAAATCTTGAAATATGCCACGAGATAACTCGATGTACCACTTGGCAGCGATGCCAGTAAGAGTCCGTTGGAAAAGACGGAGTCAGTTAGAATTGTCAACCCAAGAGTTAGAGGAACACCAAACATGGTATGTCATAACATTCGCTTAGGGGTCTTCTCCAAACTTGCCCTCAAACTTGGGACAATCACCAGGAATTTTGGTTGGAACTGGAGGCCAATACAGGTTATGAAGGATTGGGTCGTTCATCAACTTTGATACATCAGGCAGTTCTAACATAGAGAGAAATGATAATTGAGGATTAAAAGGCATTGGAGGTTGTTGATAAGGACCAGTGTTAGCATTCTACCCAGGCTGAGAGAAATTATTCCCCCATATGTTTTGTTCCGGAGGATTCTGTCCATAGGGGTTATAAGCCTGATAATTTTTCCCATATTGGGGTTGAGGATCGGGATACTGATTCTAAGCATACCATTGAGGTCCTTGCTGAGCAACATATGGATTCTGCTGTAGAATGTAAGCATTGCCTTGAGGTGGATTATACACCATATGGGATTGACTTTGAGGGTAATAAGTGAAACCTTGGGGCGCACTATATACTACCTGAAATTGACCTTGAGGAGGGTAAGTAGCACCTTGAGGTTGAGCAGGTTGAACGGGCTGCTGAGCGGGTTGAACATGTTGGACTGACTGTTGAGCAGGTTGAGAAGTTTGAATCGGCTACTGATGTTGGGCAGGCTATCCCTGCGAAGCAGTTTGGCTTGGATACTGAGGGCCACCGGGTTGCCCTTGTGGAAGAGGTTGGCTCGATGGTTGAGATGGACCAGGTTGACCCTTAAAACCAGGTTGACCTAGAGAAAGACTATAGGGTTTTCCTTGCTGTACAAAAGGTTGGCCTTGCGGAACATAAGGTTACTGCTGTTGCACAAAAGGTTGTCCCTATGGTGGATAAATTCCCCCCCCAAGAACATAAGACGCTCCTGGTTGAAACTGAGGTTGACCAGATAGATCGTAGGGTTGTCCCTGTTGGACCAAAGGTGGTCCCCGTAAGGGTTTTCCTTGCGGACCGTAAGGTTTTCCTTGAGGACCAAAGGGTTGTCCCTGCTGGACCAAAGGTTGTACCTGTAAGGGTTGTCCTTATAGACCTGAGGGTTGTCCCTGTAATAATGGCCCTTGATGAGCAACAGTCTAATAGGGATTAGCCAGAGGCAAATAAAAAAATTTATTAGGGTCGATGGGAGGCAAATATACGGGATTACTGTAGACATCATAATGATGGGGAGGATTTCCAGGAGCTTGTGGCTGCTAAGAACCCTAAGGTGTGGAATTCTGTGGCTGAGAATTAGGAAAGGGAGCATACCGTCGCTAAATATCCAATAGATAATCATCGAATGTATAAGTAGAAACCATGGGTGCTGCGCACGTAGGTTTGGTTTCTATGGTGCGAGGCTGCGATCGACTCATGACAGGCCTAATAGGTAATGTGGGATTTATAAAGATAGACCTGCGAACATCGGCAAACCCTAACAACTGAGTCGTACTAAAAACTGGTGCAGATGAAGCCACACAAATGATAGTTTGGACCGGGATAGATGTGATAGTGGCCAACAATATGGGTGTCGAGGGTGACATTCCTAATGTAGGAAAAATCGAGCTTCCAGTGGGAGCCACTGTACTGGACTGTGCCATGGATGCCACACCAGAAATTATCTAACCCAAAATACAATAATCGGGTGGAAGAGACACCGATTAGGGGGAAGGTTGACTGGATACATATGGGAAATCTTCTTGGAAAAGATGACATTCCACTGTAGAAGCATGCAAATATTCATTACCAACAGGACTGGAAGAATCCATATCTAAGGAGGTCGTAAGATCGTCGAAAAGACGACGAGGACTGGGGGGTAAAGAAACAAATAATAATGGTAATCCCGAAGCGAGAGGAGGGAATTATTCCTTGCTCCCAAAACTAGACCAAACACCATGAGGTGGCAAATTGAAATCAACTAACCCTTTAGGAGGAGACTGGGTAGCGAGAGGTAAGATACTCAGGAGAATAGGCTGCGAAAACTCAACAGACCTAGTGGACTGAGGTGTTTCCAAAGAAACGTCAGGAAAAGGACTACCACTAGGAGTCAGTGAAGAAGACGATGAAACTGGTGGTTCCACCACTGTGACAAAATTTCAACACAGGAATAAAAGCGAGATATCCTATTCGAGGCTTCAAGATCAAACTCTAAGGAAATACAAAAACAAGCCAAGCAGAAAACTTTTAATGGGCGTGTGATCGTAGGCAGTTAATTTTATGACATTGAAATGAAAATTTGCTTCATGTTTTAAGAGTCGAGAAATAGGAAAAATATGACTCTAGTCACTTTCAGATTGAATAAGCGTGAAAGGACAAGTACTCAATGACCTTTTCATTTTTAGAGAGTCACAAAAATATCAAAATGAATACTCAGGTAATCTAAACAAGAGCGTGTACCAAGTTTTCGTGAACTGCCATATACACCTTGGTGATCAAATGAAAGAGAAATGACCAAGGACTTGACGTAAGTGCAGGTAGTCTCCCTAAATGCTGTGTTCGGTGTATCACGGTTATAGGGTGGTAGAGTCGGCTTCCTATGGATAAAGGATTTGAACATATGAGGGTCTCCCTTTATATACACGATGGTACGGGGAGCACAAGTCTCTGCTAGCACTATCTAAAGCTAGGTGGCGAACGACAACTACTAGGTTTAATGACACCAGAACACGTCACTAGCCTAGATCTCTAAAATATGTATGTTAGGTTTTAATGCTTCCTTAGATTGATTTAATTGATTTTAAGGTTGATCTTGAATTAATGTTTTAATTTCAAGGCCTTACCGAATGTGATCTCAAATTCCTAAGTGGACACTACATGCGAAAGAATCATTTCCGTTTGATGAATGCTAACTAAGAGAAGGAAAGGAATCTTTTAAAAAAGTAGCAATCAATGAAAAAACAAGAATAATTTCACTAATGCATCTAATACAACCAAACGAGAAAACTCTTTCCTAGTTCACTAAGAGCTAGTTATGCAAAAGAACTTTTCATTTTCGATTCAAGCAAAAGAATGCGATTTTTTATTTTTTAGATGAATGAAGCACACAATGCACTGTTACACTAAAAAGCAAAGAAAACACTAGTTTTGAGCACTACGAATGTAGAGATCTAAAACGAATAAATCAAATGAAATACAAACATAAAACACAATCAAAACAATGATTCACTCTTCCAAGAAAACAAAAGGATTTCAAAACGATACAACGAGCAATGTGATCTATGCTCGAAGTGATGAAATGGAGAGTCAAACGAAAACAAAAGTGATCATACAACAAACCAAAGACACGAAGAATTGAGAAACACTAACACAATGAGTCAGCGAATTGAAATGACAAAGATCAAAGTAACTCAAATTCAACTCAGAAGGGTCAATGAGGAGAAGGCTGAAAAAACAACACAAGACACCTAGAAACCCTAGGGCTACAAAACTTCACTAATAAGATAATGGAAAAACAACTGAGAATGCCGAGGCTACATAGTCAAAACAATCTCAAAAGACTAATTGCAAGGCAAAGAAATAATCCAGAACCTAGAACCACTGACAAAAAACTCAGGAAGAAGGTCAAATAAAATCCTACAGGATTCGGCGCAACTGTCAGGCTATAATCCGCGCCTAACAGGGGGTTGGCACACCTGTGACAAAAGCAACAAGTGCCAATTGGTGTGACTGTCCAAGGAAAAAACACACCAAGCTAGAAAAATATGGGAAAAGGATAAAACCACTAAGCAGAGGTCAGACTTTACACTCTGGAACTGAACAGGAGAATTCAAAACAGTCAGACAAATCAAGTAAGGCAGAAAAGCAATCAAATGACAAAAGTCGACTTGACAGATCAAACTCTCAACAAACAACAAGACGATAAACACACATTGATTCCCAGTGGAGTCGCCAACTTGTTGTGTAGGTAAATCCACTCCGTGGATAGAGGCAATCCCTCTGGCCCTAGGTTGGGTCTAGCAGCAAGAGGACATGCTAATGTGTCAGTTCCTAGTTAACGAATGAAACAAGTTGGGATAGATTATCCTACCTGTGACCCAACACGGTTGTCGTAGCTACAACAGAGGTCTCTTGATCCTCATCCTGACATGTCGTGATCCTTCAACAATGGTACTCAGGTGCCTGCACAAAGATCAAAGGAAGAAAGCAACATACAAAGCAATAATTGAGTCATAACTAGTTAATCAGTCAAGGAATATTAAACGTATTGCATAAGATAATAGCATCAACACAAGACGAGAACCAAAACATCAATCATGTATATATTAAGAGAAAGAAAGAGATTACAACCGGATCCTTGAAGTTGCAGCCTCCTTCAGTGGGTCTAGTCAAAACGCGTCTCGAGCATTCATCAGGGAATTTGGACGTGGCGAGGCAAAACTTAAGCTCTCTCTCGACGAGGGTCTCTTTCTCTACTCTATCTCACATCAGCTATATCAGATTGTTTCAGCAAAATGTTCAACAATTCCTATTTAGCTAGCTGCATATATGTGAGAGAGGTGTATATATAGGAGAGAAGGAGGTTGGGATCCCTCAAGTGGTGGAAGGGAGGCCTTATCCTTTGGGAGGTTGCCCCGAAAGGAGGAAACAAGAAGCTAAAGGAAGGTGCTCATCGTTATGCAGTCGAACAACCCAAGCTGACTCGCTCACGAAGTAGTTAGCTTGGAAAATTTGCTTTTATATTTAAAAAAATTTCAAATATAGCTTGGCGTGGGCAGCTCACTAAGACAGAGCGCTAATGGGCACGGGGCCCAGTGTTAATTTCCTTTATCAGTGCGAGGCTATAATAGCCTACCAACACCAACCCAAAAGCATGTGCTTTTGATGGTATGTTCCAGGAAAAGACAACAGAGGAAATGCTCTTATCATGGCAAGGGATGGGGATTGCAGGGACAGTGAAAAAATGCTATGTAACACACCTCCTTGAAGCCATGTGAGGCCCAAGTGCCCTTTCCCAAACACCAAACATCACAACCTATTACGTGTCACCATGGAGTTTCACTGACCCACATACAATATTTTGTGGAGTGGACTCTATAGCCATCCGATATTTTGGTAATATATAAAAATATGTACATAATTTACAATATTATCCCTTCGACCATTTTTCCAAAATAACACATATGTCCCTAGGCAAAGTAGCCCCAAAATCCATATACACACAGGCTTGCAAAATGAACCCGACTTACCATCCTAATATCAAAGTACACATATTTACATCATAAACCAACAGGGGTATTACATTCAGACCCCCTTTATTTTATCCACTATCCATAGTGCAACACATATATACATCAATAAAATAGATGAGGCTAGTCCTCCCTCATTACATATTCTTCCTCCCATGTATATACATTTACCATGCTAGCGACTCGATTCCAGAGAACTTTGACCATCCTATCTAAAATTTATATTAGTTAGACTTGAAAATATCCTTTTGGTCCCACCTGAATCATATGCCAATCAATCACACTATTAGTACCAGGAATATACTTTTTAAGCAAATATACATGGAATACATAATGAATATGCATGGATGCAGGAAATGCAAGACTATATACAACTGATCCGATCGTCTCCAAAATCTCAAATGGCCCACGATATTGTGCTTCCAACTTGGAACAACTCCCTAGTTTCACCGAGCTCTTCCGAGATTCATCCTTTAAAAACACATGATCCCTAATTTGAAATTATCGAGAAATTATTTGTCTATCCACATAGCTCTTCTTCCTATTCTGTGCAACTTACATGTTTTGCTTAATTTTCACAACTCTTTAAAACTTGCAACATATCCTTAATTACTTGATTAATCGACTCAGTCTTCCCATCAGACTCGGTGATATGCAATACTAAAATTCAGATTAGTACCTAACCCTTTAAGTAATTATTTCTATAAATTAGACTTAAAATTTATATCTCTATCTGTAAAAATCACTCTAGGCACATCTTCTAGCTTGGAAACATCCCTTATAAAAATATCAACTATGTTAGTTGATTTTACTAGAATAAAATGAGAAACCTTGGTAAGTTTATTAACCACCACCATAATCATATCATGCCATTTTGTTTTCCTAGGAAATTTAGTAATAAAATCCATTGACAATAGATCCCACTTCCATTTCAGAATGGGTATGGGTTGTAGCATGCTCGTTGGATGATTTTTATCAAATTTAACTCTCTGACGTTCTAAAAACCTGACTATGTAATTCATCCTCTTTAGCCCTTGCCAAAAATACAACTTTTTAACCACCATGGAAATATTCTGATATCCCGTGTCTCCTACATAAGGCACCCTATGCATCTCTTTCAGAATCAAATTATTCACTTCCTACACATATATACAACCACGCTATAGAAGAATCCCACTTTCCCAAGTTCACAATCTAAATATTTTGGGGGCTTTTCCTCTTGCTACAAGAAATTCTTGATATCCAAATATAGTTGATCCAAATTCCCAACTTCTTAAATTCTTCTCAATATATTTATCTTACATACACTTGTTGTTTCAACACACATCAGGTGCACTCTTCGACTAAGAGCATATTCCACCTTATTCTCCTTTCCTTTAATATATCTAATCTCAGTCATACTCAACTAAGAACTTTGTCCATCTAATTTTACGACCATTCAGATTTATCTCTTAAAAGAAATGTCACAAATTGTAGAGATCCATCTCTAACTCAAATCTTTGACCCATGAGATAATATCTCCACATCTTGAGAGCATGCGTTATAACTTCCAACTCTAGGTCATGTGAAATGTAATTGTTTTCAATTTCCTTCAAGTTCCTGGATTCATAACACACCACATGTTCATTCTCCATTAGTAATCCCCCCCTACATTCTTTATATGCATCAATGCATACCAGGAAATATTCATTCAGGTGTTCACTTTTCAACACTGGAGCACTTGTCAACAAAACTTCTAAACTCCGAAAGGTCTCTTTACACTCAAAAGTCCATGCAAAATTGTTTCCCTTCCTTTGAAATGAAGTGATAGGGTAAGAAATCCTGGGGAATCCTCCAATAAATCCCCTGTAGTAGCTAGATAATGCCGATAAATTATGAAACATCCTTTGGTGCTGACCATTCCTCGGTGGCCTCAACCTTTTCTAGGTCCACAACTCTCCCCTCCTTCGAAATAATGTGGCCCAAATAATAGCTATGGTTTTGATAAAAAAACATTTACTAATTTTAGCATATAACTGATGCTCCCCGATCACTTGTAAAATTAACCTTATATGCTTCTCGTGCTCCTCCTATGACTTAGAATACACAAAAATGTCATCTAGGAAAATGATAACAAATTTATTCAGATGCTCTTGGAAAACACCTGTTAGGGCCCTATATTACTAGCGTATTCCCTTATTGTGTTTAGTGTATCCCCCTTATTTTTATTGTTGTACCTCTGTGGTCCCCATATTGTTATTATTGTGCCCTTACATTATAATTTTTAGGTCGACTAGGATTATATTGTGACCCCATGGACTCCTATATATAGAAAAGAGGTTTTTTCATTTGGATCATCCAAGAAATTTTTCATTTATGTAATGTAAAGGAGTTTTCACCCTCAAAGTGGCTGATTTCTAAGGCATTGATCTCTATTTTCTTCTATTTTTGGAGCTGGTTTCATAACATTTGGTATTAGAGCTATGGATTCTAGGGTTTCGCTGCTTCAAACAGGTCATCATGGAATTTTCGCTATAAATTTTTTACTAAGAAGGTTCATAAGCTTAAAAAAAACCCACCTGTGAAGAAATCCTAAGGAACTTTGTGTAAAAATTTTAGATCTTGGTTCGCAATATTTTCTGAGATGTGGTTTTTGGAAGTTAGGGTTTTTCCAGGCTCCCGAATTTCATCTCAAAGAGGTGACCTTTGGAAAATCATCATAACTCTCACTCTGAGCATCAAATTGGAATTATGTAAAAAGTGGCTGATAGTACATAGACTATTGTTTCCTGTGTATCAATTTCAGAGCCAAAAGAGGAAACAGTGACACGTGCATGCCGTACAAGTTTGCTTTACTAAACTAGTCCATAATTAGGTCATTGTGGGAGATTGGACATAACTTTGTTTGGAAGAATCCAAATCAGGTTAGACCTGTGGCATTGGAAAGAGGACTCAGAGGGATAATACAAGATAGAAATTATGATCTTGAAGATCCAAACTAACAGAGATAAATCATGTTCAATATAGACCTCTTAAAAAGCAATAAAAAGGTGTGTATTTTTTAAACAAGTTTGCATAACACGTTTGAAAAATCAGTGTGAAGTGATTCCAAGGGCATATTGAAGCATAGATATCAGTATTTAATTATATAATGCCTCCCAAAAATAATTCCACACCCATTAATCCCTCAAAAATCTCTACTACGAAGCATGAAGAGGAAGAATTGTAGTATGATATATCAAAATTATGGTACCAAGTGCAACACATTTCGATCTCACAAAGAGCAACCAAAGTTGACATAGATGGTTTAAAAGAAGACATGGATGGTAAGTTGGATGGTTTGAAGTATCAGATGAAAGCTAATGTGGATGATAAAGCAGTGGAAGATCACATCGAGCATCAACAACAAGTTCTCCAACCCTTAAAGGATAACCTAACTTTGGTGCAGAATCGAATGTAAAAACAAGAAGATAAACATCGAAGCGAAAGAAGTTTTGAAGCAGTCACAGAAACAAGAACACGAAAACTACGAAATTGATCAATTTCAGAGTATCTCAGCAAGTGGAAGTACTTACCCACTGAATATTCCACATGGGAGGATGAGAATTTTATACAGAAGCATCCTGAAATAATCAAGTGTTGAGGACAACACTTGTTTGAAGGAGAGGGGCATGTTAGGGCCCTATATTACTAGTGTAGTGACTTATTGTGGTTAGTGTAGCCCCCTTATTGTTATTGTTGTACCCTATAGTCCCCATATTGTTATTATTGTGCCCTTACATTATTATTATTAGGTTGGCTACAATATATTGTGACCCCATGGAATCCTATATATAGAAAGGATCTTTTTTCATTTGGATCATCCAAGAATTGTTCATTTATGTAATGTAAAGGAGGTTTCCCCCTCTATGTGGCTGATTTCCAAGGCGTTGATATCTCTTTTATTCTATTTTTGGAGCTGGTTTCATAACAACACCATTCATTAAGCACATAAAAACACTTGGTGCATTAGTTAATATGAAATGTACCACCAAGAACTCATAATGTCCAGAACGAGTTTGGAAGGACATTTTTCAAACATCTTAGTCTTTAATCCGTAATTGGTGGTATCCTGACCTCATGTCAATCTTAGAAAATACCTTAGCTCCTCAAAGCTAATTGAACATTCATCTATTCTCAGCAATGGCGATTTTTTCTTAATAATCATTTTGTTCATTTGCTGAAAATCCACACACAACTGCAATGTTCCATCCTTCTCCTTAACAAATAAGACTGGGGCACCCCATGGTCATACACTTGCTCATATGTACCCCTTCTTTAGTAATTCTTCAAATTGAATATTTAATTCTTTGATTTCTAGAGTGCTCATCCGATACATTTGTTTAGACACTAGAGTGGCTCCAAGTTTTATATCAATGTAAAAAATAAATATCCCTATTTGGAGGTAATCCCGAAATGTCAAAAAATACATCAACAAACTCCTTCAACATAGGGTAATCTTCTAAATTGGCCTGTTGATCCCTATTGGGTTCCTCCAAATGGACTGCTAGAATCTGGTAGCATTTAAAAAATTTATTCCTTGACTTTAAAGTCAATACCTCCCTAATAGATATCGGTCTGGGAACTCCTTAGACCTGCCTCGACTCACTCTCATCATAAATACATGCAAAATACTTGTTATAACAATCTAAAACCACGTAATTCTTTTCTAGACAGTCCATGCCAATTAAAAAATCATAAGATCCAAATGAGATTATATTCAAGTCAACCTTAGTATTCAACCCATTCATATGATTAAACATTAATTTAACCATTCGGTAACTTTCCTTTTTACCCTAGTGGTTAATTGAACCAACCACGCCTTATGGTGCTTAGATTTCTTCAAATTAAATTTGTTTACCAGTTTCATATCAATATAAATATGGCTAGCTCCCGATTCAATTAAAATGGTAATAAGTTGGTTATTTAAACTACCTCCAACTTCGATCATATGTGGTATTACTAAACCTGATTGTTATCCTACACAACACAAATCCTAGGCATGCTTCAACCCACATCCTTTACTATATCAACTACCTGTTTATTATGCATAATATTTTGACTTCATCCTTGTGAGGGAATTACCTATACCTATGGTTTCCTTCCAATAACCAAGACTCGATTTCTTCCCCCTTTTTGTGTTCTCCATTGAAAGTGGGACGCTTAATCTTCCATAATTCTTCTTGTAGGTTGTCCCTGTTAGAATTTTTCTCCTGGGACCTTCTATTCAGTGAAACACTAGGGTTGCTATCCATCTCCGAGGTAGTGTAAGACCTCTTATGTGTCCTCATTTACACATAAATTTTTTTTTGGTCATCACTCTTAGCTCGCCTTGAACTACCAACACCCCTTCCACCAAACCTGTTTTTTGTTTCCTGAGCTTGCCTAGACTGAAATTGTTGGTATAATTCTTGTTGTGTCTTATTTAAACTCTACAAAATCTTAGTATTTAGTTGTTTCTACTCTCTCAGAAAGCTGCCATTTTCAACCTTGAAATTCAAAACCTCCACCTTGAGGCTTATCATAATATCATCTAGGTCTCTGTTATCCAACTTGCTCACTCTTTGACCATTTTAGTCAGTCCTGGCATCCCCCATGTTGATATATATTACCCTAAATTCTTATTCTGGGATGTTAAAGCTCGACATATTTTCTGTTTCTTCAGTTATCATAATGAATCTTGTCCTTCAGACCTCCGAAAAAATTGTACAAAATTTTTGCTCGATGCAAAATCTGTGGTCACCAACATTTTTTTCTCACCAATATATTTTCATAGACTGCTCACTTGCAAAATTCCAACACTTGAGTAGAAAGGTCCGCCCTTTGAAAGTTTTAATTTGACACCAATTCCTCCTTCCCAAACTTCAACAAATTTCTTCTTAATTTCTAGGAATTTATATCAATTGAATTCCATTTCTGTTACTCTAGATGTGTTATGCTTAGAATTCCATTTATTCTGACTATTCACATGCCAGATTCTGACCCCTAAACACAAAGTTATGCCATTTAGAAATTCACTCACTTTCGCTCTCTTCTCTCATCTATTTCAGAGTTATGAGACTCAATTAAACTTTAAAATCTAACTTTAACCTTTTATGCCATGCCCACTTTATTCCTATTGGGAAAGAACTCATACTTTTGGAACCTAGCAAGCATGCTCTAGCCAGTTACCTACCTATCACATGGGCCTCTCTTTTCTCAAATCCACGTGGAACTCATGCATTCATGAATTTTGAAAACAATTATATACACTTTACCAAATGTGTGTGTGTATAAACACATTATGGATTTACCATATATTCTCCACACCCACGAAACTATATATATGAAAACGAATGTGTACGTTCACACACACATATATAAAAATAAATACACCATAGTGAAAGTAACACATATCATATTTATAAATCCTCGAGCTATGGTTACGTTCCTAGTGCAACAATAAATATATGTCAACACCCACGCACTCTCATTGTATATATAGGATAAAGACAAATTTAATATAAATGAATTTAACTCTACAATGATGGGTCCACAATTACCTAACCATCCACATCGTACACGACACAAATATTATAATATTTCCCAATAGGCCCTAATATTATATGCTCCAGGCTAATCGACAGTGGCTTTGGCCCTATGAATCCAACAACTCACAATGAAATGAGGACCCCCCTCCCCCATGCGATCTTCATAAGGGGAGGGTCCACTATCACGATTCACATGCACAATTCCATGCCCTATATCAATTACGAACATCCAAAAAGCTTAAATCGATGGAAATAACAGATAGGTCTGCTATTGTAGTTCCACCCCTCCTCAAAATCGTACCACCTTTCATGTCACCTAACCTTAAGGCATGCCTCCACGGTCTGTGGCC
The DNA here is from genome assembly GCA_034641835.2 of Pinus albicaulis. Lineage (NCBI taxonomy): Eukaryota > Viridiplantae > Streptophyta > Pinopsida > Pinales > Pinaceae > Pinus > Pinus albicaulis. Next base: position 900,524,972 of record CM076579.1, on the reverse strand, counting down.
CACCTCCGCGCCCTGCCATCTTGGCATTGATTCCACTGGCCCTTCATGGCCTAGCTCTTATATTAATTTTTTTCCTTTTACCAAGAAATATTTGAGCAGATCCACCTTAAGAAATCACATCTTGCCAGCTTATTAGGAGAGTGTAACCTTGAGGGAATTTAGGAGAATTGATCTCATGACCTCCCATTATTGAGGTGCTTAGGAATAGGGAACTCGACCAATTGGGAATGTATATAATAATAATAATAATAACCAAATAAAATATCATACACAATAATGGCGTCCTGCACACAAAATTTAATACTAAGATGCCAAAATTTAGTGAGTCCTCCTCAAATTTGCACGAATTTAATCCTACGGGGTCTCTCATGGCTCCTATATCCATTTTTTGAGGTAAATTTTAATGAATCCTTCCATTGTACATAAAACATTCGCTAGGCATCCTAAGATTTTCTCATTTTTCCTTGTATCAAGCCCACTGTTGAAATCTAGGCTCTGATACCACTTCGTAACTTCTCCAACCTCTTGCTAGACAATATTACCACAACCCTGACACTTTAGAATAAATGATTTCTCCGTGGAAGAAAAAATAACTCTAACCTTATCCTAGTCATTTCTATGACTAACAGTACTCGGTGTATGTCAATGCAAATGAAAATACCTAGAATTCAAAATTCATCATATATGACCCATAAGTACATTATAACATAGTGGAAATAATTAATTAACAATGATCATGCATAAAATATGACGCTATGGTTTCAACATATATTCATAAATCAATGCGGTATATCATCATAATAGTCTAATCCAACATAATAATGAATATGGACACTTATTTGAACACTGTTACCGATGAAATAGGTAACCTGACCTCAAAACGGGAACTCTAGCCCAAAAAGACTAAAAAAACTTGAAAAAACACCCAAAAAACAAAAAAAGTGTATTCCAAAACGCACTTGGTTTTTTTTGAAGGTCAAATTTCAACATTTTATAAAATTATGCTAAAAACAAAATTGTTTCTTGAAAAAAGGATTGAAAAAACACCCTCAAAACAAAACCAGTTGATGTTGGAATAACAAAAAAAAAAAACTGTGTCATATTTTTGACATTTTTAAAAATAGAAATAACATTTATTAATTTTTAAAATTCAAACATTAAAGAAAACCTAAAATTTAAGAAAAAAATTAAATTTAAAAAATAAAAACATTTTAAAGCTTAAAATTTAAAATATATAGGAATAAAAAAATATAAATAAAAACAAAAAAAAATTAATTCAAACAATAAAAAAAACCTAAAATTTAAGAAAACAATAAAAAATAAAAAATAAAAAATAAAAAAAATTTAAAGATTAAAATTTCAAAATATATTGAAATAAAAAAATAAAAATAAAAACAAAATAAAAATATTAAATTAAAAAAAAACAAGTTAAAAAAAGAAAGAAATTATAAAAAATAAAATAAAGAAATTAAATTTAAAAAAGAAAAAGAAAATGTATATTAAATTAAAAAAAAAAAAATAAATTTAAAGAAATATTAAAAAAAAATTTGAAATTAAAAGTAAAAAAATAAAAAATTAATTAAAAATAAAAAATGAAAAATAAAATACAATAAAAATATTAAATTTAAAAAAATATATATTAAAAAAACAAATAGATTTAAAAAAAATAAATTAAATTTAAATTATAAAAAATAATATATATATATATATATATATATATATATATATATATATATATGAATTTAAATTAAAAATATATATATTAGATTTTATTAAATTAAAAAAAATGTTAATATTAAAATAACAAATTAAATTTAAAAAAAATATTAAATTTTAATAAATAAATGAATAAACAAATAAATTTTGAAATAAAAAATAAATTTTAAATATAAAGAAGAAGAAAAAAAAAAACATTCTTAAAATAAAAAGTTAAAAAACTTCAAAAATCAATTAAAATTGAAAAAATTGAAAAAAATAAATAAAATAAAAAATAAAATAAAAAAAAATTAATTTGAAAATATAAAGTTTAATTAAAAAAAAAATCTAATTTTAAATACAAAAGTTTAATTGAAATAAAAAAAATATAAAAATTTTATGTAATTAAAAAAATAATAATAAAAAAATAAAAAATTTAAAAAAATATTAAATTCAAATAAATAAAAAAAAAATACAAAATTTACTAAATTTTAAAAAATTAAATGAAAAAACTAAACATAAAATTTAATAAAAAAAAAAAAAGAAAAAAAAATCAATTAAAAAAAAAAAATACAAAATTTAATAAAAATTATTAACAATATTTAGAAAAAAAAATTAAAAAAAAAATCAAATTATAAAAAAATATTAAAAAAAAGAAGAAGAAGAATAATTTTTTGATCGTGGTGGCACCGCTAATCGGCCTCCCGCCGAAGTGGCGGCGGAGGCCGGCCGCTGGGCGGGAGGGCGATTCCCGGAATCGGCCTGCTGCCCAGTGGCGGGAATCGCCCTCCCGCCCAGTGGCCGACCTCCGCCGCCACCTGGGCGCAGCCTCCCCGCCTGCCCAACGGCCGTCCTTCGCCGCTACCTGGGCGGGAAGCCGATTGGCGGCGCCACCAGGATCAAATTTTTTTATTTTTTATTTTTATTTTTTAAATAATTAATTTTTTATTTTTTATTTTTTATTTTTTTAATTTTTAATTTTTAATTTTTATTTTTTTTAAATTTGATTTTTTTTTTTTGGGATTAATTATTTTTAAAATTTAAAATTTATATATTAAAATTTAATTTAATTGAATTTAATTTTTTTAATCTTTTAGTTTATTTAGTTTTTCATTTTAAAAATTTAAAAATTGTTTCATTTAAAAAAAAACAATAAATTTATGGATATTTGTTTTTTAATTATTTGCACGTGGTTTTTTTCATTTTTTTTGTTTTTTAATGATAGTTTTTTAATTTTAATTCTTTAATTTTAATTTTCTTTTTGAATTTTAAATTTATTTATTTATTTATTTATTTTTTTTAATTTATTTTTTTTTAATTTAAAATTTTTTTTATTTTTTTTCTTCTTATTATTATTTTTTAATTAAAATTTTTAAATTTAATTTTTTCTTTTTTGTATTTTATTTTATTTTTAATCTAAATTTTAATTTTGTAATTTAAATTATTTTTAAATTCTCTATTTTATTTTTATTTATTTATTTATTTTATTTATTTATTATATGGTTTTTTTAATAACTTAGAAAAAAAAGTTTTTGATGTTTTTTATTTTTTTGGTTAATTTTTGTTCTTTTTCTTTAAATTATGTGTTTTTTTTTCAAATTTTGTCATTTCTTTTGATATAATTTTCGAATATTTTTGTTTTTTTAATTTATTTTTGTTTAAATTTTTTATTTTTATGAGTTAATTTCGTTTTTTTTAAACATTTTTATTGGTTTTTTTTAATTGTTTTTATATATATATTTTTATCTAAGTTTTGTGTTTTATTACCAACATGAAAATCACCACTCTAAAAAAAAAGGTTGATGCTGTATCAATGCGTTTCAAAATTAGCATGAAAATCACCGCTCTAAAAAAAAAAGTTGACGCTGCATCAATACGTTTCAAAATTAGCCTGAAAATCACTAACATTTTAAAACAAATATTCATACTTCATAAATTAAAATATTAGAGTGTAAAAAATGTGCTCCAAAAAAGAAGAAGGTGATTCTGCATCACAACTTTTCAAAATCGGGTGCTTTTTATGCTACCAAAAAAAAGTAGGTAATAGTGCGGTTACCTATTTCATTGGTAACAGTGTTTTTGAATAATTTATTCCCACATTAACCAATAAATATAATTAATAACTACATGCCAATAAATATGCACAATGGAATATAAAAGAAGATAAAGGAAGTTCTAATAATTATTTCACAAAACACAGAAATATGGGTTTCAACATAAAAACATAAGACAATACACACCAGGTATAAACACTTATCTATATAAAAAAGAAACTAGTTGTGGGATCTCTTTTTTCCACCCAACCATAGACCTCATGGTTCATCAATCTTAACCACAGGTCACCCTGAACTGGGGCTGCAACTCGACAGGAAACATTAAATTAATAATAACAACATATACATGGCCAAGAAACCAACCTAATAGTCACGACTCCAACCACTGTGCTCAACTTCCTTGAAACTGTGCCTAAGTGGCACACCCTTCTCTAGGAACTGCTAGTCCCTTTGTGATGCCCACCTTCTAAGGCACCTTATGACCAACTAGGAGTTTCTCAACGTAGGGCTCCAAGAGCTCATGTTTCTTCCAAGGCTTCTAGGCAATCTTCCAATCCATAACAGGTTCGACTTCTGATCAATTCTAAAACCCAAGTAGCATTCCATTCCTCGAAACCTTCCAGTCCTTTTGTGATGAACACCTTCCAAGGTTAAAAAACAACTCATCGTAACTCTTTTTGGTCCCAGAGTCTAAGCACAAGAATCACCGACCAAAAATCCCCAATCAGTTCCAAAACCCCCACACCAAGTTCACTGACTAGTTCATAATGAAAATCCATTGTCTGCCTCCCACCATGGAATGAATGATGAATATAAATGACAATGATGAAAATGAGATGATGAGTTGTTGACTCTGCATGACTAAAAATGAGTGAATGAATAATTATGGTGATGGATGGATGGATAATGGCCCTCTTGGTGTCTATTTAAAATTCATGGCCCCTCTTCGCCATGTGGTGTGCATGGCCTCTCCTTGCCATGTGGAACCTCCCTGAAGCCACGCGGGCCTTAGGTGCCCTTTCCCAAGCACTAGACACCACAACCCATTGCTTGTGACCATGGAGTTTCACTACCTCACATACTCTTTTCTATTGAGTGGGCTTCGTCGCTAGCCATTATTTCATTAATATATAAAAATATCTACAAAATTTAAAATGTAGATTGAAATTTATGCCTAAGTGAACGAAAGTTCCCTAACCCTTCCCCTTCTTTCCCATCTTTCCCTTAAAATTTATATTATTAAAGTTTAATGTTTCTTTTATAAAACCCCTTTTTCCCCATTCGATGGCCAAATCGCACTATTAATACATAAATCCAATGCGATTTAACCACTTCCCCCCCATACTCCTTTAAAACCTTATAATAACGCTTTAAAGTTTTGTTATTATAAAATCCCGTTAAAACATAACCACTTCCCCTCATGCCCTTGAAAATTTATTATAAAGTTAAAGTTTCATATAATAAATCCCTTCCCATTGATTCCAATTTCGATTGCGATGTGGACCCCACCTCCTTCCCTTTGCTCCCTCCATCCAAAATGAGTTTTTCCTTCACTGAAAGCATGATTTCGTTTTATGTTGTTTCAAAAGGCATTTTATTAAAAAAAAAGTCAGTTTGCTCCAAGAGAGTAATAATAGAAAGAAACAGTCAGCTGGCCGCAAGCTAAAATGAGACAGAGATTTCCACAACAGCAGAAAAAATAGGGATCTGCTCTTCAAATTTCCTGTTTTTCATTCAACAGCGTAACTGTGAATCTGCCCAAGTAGTCAAATGTAATGTTGTTCCTTTTTTAGGGTAGATTGTTGGTTGTCTTTTCTATCTTCAGATTTCAGTTCTTGAGCTGTTAAAACAACTCCATTTTTCTTTGGATCTATGTTCCCACATTTTAGCCTATTTAATGTAATTATAAATCATTTGTAAAGCAGTCTGTAACTCAGAAGTAGGGGAATAGTGTGGAAAAGAACGCTCTGCGCTCCATTGTAACAGTTTTTGGACACGGAATTAATAAAGAGATGAAGCTCTGATTTGTGGGATCCATGTGGTATGAATTTTAGCATCTGTTTTCTCTTTTGTTTCATACGTAAATTTGTTATATTTCACCTTTCATCCGTAAACATTTCCGGTTGAATGCTTTCAAGATAGAAAGGTAGAATCCATTTTTATGCTCTGCCTTGGGAAATCATTCAATACTCTGTTTTCTTTTTCTGTTTGAAAATGATCAATTTTTATGCCCTTTTCAGCTCCTCATCAGTCTTTCCATTCCATCCTTATTTAACTTTTAATGCTAAATTTTCTTGCCTACCTTTCCCCATGAAATACCCTGTATCCTCATTTAATTCCCCAGTTTCAAGCTGTCCCATTTTATCCCATACATCCCTGAAAAATTCATTCATTTTCATTTAAATTTTTCCCATCGTTATACCTAGCCTAATATCAGATCATTATTATACTTTGTTGATTATCCATTTTACGGAGAGAGCCCTCTCTTGTCCTTTTAGAGCTAGCTATAAGGCTGAGCGTGGTTTAGATGTTACCCTGTTTTTCCCTTTTTCAGCCTGGGGTCCAAATCGGGAGATAACATTTCTGGCGACTACACTAGGGAAGCGATTTGAGTGTAATCGATCTTATATTCTTGGCACTTTGGATGTTTTTATTCTGTTTTGAAGAAATATCTAAACAGAGGCTCTGTAGAGGAGTGAGTCATAGTCAGGTCCTGTGCAAAATAAAGAGTATTAAAACCTCTGTCTAAGGTTGAACCTTTGTTACATTGAATGCGACACTTTTAAAGAAATCTCTGTTGTCGAAAGTAAAAAGCTTGGTTCTGTTGAATAGCGGAGTAAATATCAGTGGGACCCAGCTGTTGAATTAACGCCAGCAGTTAAAGTGTTAAACCCGAGTTAAAGCGCAATTGATTTACCACCAGCAGGTTTCGGAAACCAATACCACCTTCATCGTGCCGCTTTTGGCCCGGAGCAAAAATGCTTCAAAAAAACGTGATCCAGTAATATAAGGGCACATTATCACCCAAATACCACCCATATCGCGCAACTTTCAGATGTTAAACTTCGGCATTTGAAAAAATGCGAAATTCACGAGGATCATCCGATCTGGAGAGCCTTAGATCTGACGACAATCGCGCGCTGAAGAGCACGAGCGATAAATCAAGGTATGGCCCGACGATTTTGCATTATTATATGTTTATTTTATTTATAAAAAGGCGAATAGTGGATGCGTGGGCCCCCGTTGAATAAAGTATATGTCGCGCTGGTAGTATAAATGTGTTTTATGGTATAAAGTTCGAAGGTTGGTGTTTTTTTAAAGAATCGGGCCACTGTTATGACATTTTGATATTGCGACCAGAGTGATAAGGTTTGCTCGATTATTTTTAATAATCACATTAAACTTTCAATATTTTCTTGAGAGCTTTAGGTCTTATTGCAAGCAGACATTGTTAAAGCGCTGTTGGAAAAGAATATAACTACAGCCACTTATTCCACAGTCATAATATATTTCTGGTATCAGAGCTTAAAAACAGATCACCCCAGTAAATATTTTCCTTGTAAATTCCTCGATTCTAGAAAATGATGTTCAGAGTTTGTTAGGTTGAAATAGAATTTTGTACAGTAGAAAGTTAACCACACTGGCTTCAAGAAGATACACAAGGGCTAATCCAGATCCAAATCCTCCCCCTGTGTTTGAAAATCAAAATCTTATCCCAAGACTTGTCAGAAGACAAGAGGGATCACTAAGTCCCAGACCTATCTTCAGATCCCATACTTGGCCCAGTGAGTGGTTTTTTGTAGAAGATCTTTCTTTTGATGAGAATTTTGAGCTTTATTTGTTTAGAAATAAGTCTAAAACTGCACTTGATGACACAGTTTTAGATCCAGATTTTCTTGTAGATATTGAAGTTCAAAGGGAAAATTCCTCAATTGATGACTACATTCTGAATTCTCCTCAGTCATCTATAATTGTAACTAATATCCCTGAGCCTTTAGAGTCATCAGGAACAACATTCCCCCCTCCTAATTCATCAACATTCCCATCAGTCAATTCCCATCTTTCATCTCCTCCATCAACATCTCCCTTAAATCCCAGTAACACAAACACTGTTGTAAATCCACCTAGAGTCATGGCAGCCCGGTATGCACCCCTGGTTTTACCTCAGGTTCTGAATGATATGCCTGCTGACTATCAAAGTAAAATTCCTATCTTTGATGCCACTCAAAGCATTACATCCCAGCAACATGTTGATAAAATGAATGATTTTTTTGATATTCATGAGGTAGAGGTAGAGAATGTAACTACAAGGTTGTTTGTCTAAATTTTTGGAGGTGAAGTTAGAAAGTGCACCAGAGCCTTACTAGCAGGCTCTATTCGCACTTTGCAAAACTTACATACTTAGTTTTTAGACCGGTGGGAGGTAAAGAAAAACCCACTCTAAATTTTGTTTGAGTATGAGAATATTAAGAGAAATGTGGGTGAAACTGTACAGGATTATTGTCTAAGATTCAATGCTGTATATAATGCTATTCCAGATAACCTGAAGCCTCCTATGGGATTAGCATTGCTTAAATTTCCAGATGGTTTCGATGCTGACATGGCATATCAGCTGCGAGAGAGAGATCCCACTATGTTGGAAGACATGCAGAAGATAGCGGTAAGTGTAGAAGAAAATCTGCTAGCTAAAAGAGCACGAACCAGAGTTGAAAAGAGAGTCACGGTGAAAGAGGAAACCTCTCCTTAAGACATTAATATGGACACCTTGAATCAGACGGTGGAAAATATGGTTGATAGATTAACCATTTCAGATAGACCTGAACCTCAAATCAGGAATCCGAATTTCAGAGGACAACAACCAAAATTCAGAATTAAACAGAGAGAACAGAGAGCGCCGGACCAAGCGCCACCACAGCAGCAAATCAGAACTCCATTACAACAGAATTATGTTCAGGGAACAGACACAGATGTTGATGACCCTATGATCAAAGCCAATCATTTCTTCACTGCTGATGGTGCCCCCATCTTTCTTACTGAAGATGAGGAATATACAGCGATTACAGACATTCAAAGGGATGAAAATTTCATTTTGGCTAATGATGCAGTGTTGGAAAATGAGTCCGATGACTACCAAAGAGGACACATGAACGCTTTATCAGCACAAAAAAATCAGTATTCTCTGAGGAACATAGATGTTCCGATCCGTCCCATTCAGAAGAGAAAAAAGCTCCAAATGAAAAACGATTCTTAGAAGAAAGGGAAAGAGCCAACCGACCCTTCCTCCAGCAAAACACCTTGAACAATTAATACAACAATTGAAAAGAACCAGCAGAGTGCAGCAAAGGAGCAGATAGAGAAGAAAGACCCTCCCATCAAAGAGGTAGAAAAAGCTCCTTCTTTTAATTTGGAGAATGAAATTTCTAAACTGAAAGTATCTATGCCTTTGACTGAGTTGGTGAAAAATAGTGCTTATAAAAGTCAGGTGTCTAGAATTTTGCAAATAGATTGTGTTTCTAATATGGTTAATGTTGAGGATGACCACCTTGAAATCATCTTCGGTCCAGCCACAGAAGATCAATTTGAAGAAAGTGAAGTCCCTCCCTTTTACCTGAGTCTTAGAGTACATGAGTTCATCTTGCATAATGCTATGTTGGACTCTGGAGCCTCACATAATTTGATGCCCAAAGCCATTATGGAGAATTTAGGCCTTCATATTACTCGAAAATACCATGAATTGTATTCCTTTGACTCAGGTAGGGTCCATTGTATTGGTCTTATTAAAGATTTGGTAGTGTCTTTAGATCAAATCCCAGCCAAGAATATCTTGATGGATGTTGTTGTTGCCGATATCCCACCACGGTTTGGAATGCTTCTATCTAGGTCTTGGGGTGAAAAACTTAAAGGAACCATGCAACTTGACTTCTCTTATGCCACCATTCTCGTGTTTGGCTAGTTGAGAAAGCTATATAGGGAGAAGAAAATGAAATATATGATTACCAGCAAAGAGAAGCCAGTAAATCATCCCATTAATGCAGTCCACACAGACTTAGAGTCCTTTGTCTTATATTCAGATGGTGGTTTGAATGATGAATGTTAAATTGGTACAAGTAGATGAAATACCTGAAATTTTAGAGAATTTTAGGGAAGTCCTCAAACAGGAAAAAGATAAAGCAACAAGCACTTCTGAGCCTCCTACCTGCCAGCAGCAAAAAGAAAGTGAACAATAGAAAGATGCAGAAATCAGTCAAGATAAAGTGGAGAAAGAAGCAAAATTTCAGCATCTACAAGAAGAAGAAGAAGGCCTTTGGAGCATGGACTTTGATGGAGCTGTTGGTAAGGATGGAGCTGGTATAGGAATATGGATTCAAAGTCCTATTTCCCAGCCTGAAAAGGTTCCTAGTAATGTTAGAGTATGTGCTTATAAGTTGGCTTTTGACTGCTCTAACAATGAAGCAGAGTATGAAGCTTTGATTGCAGGTCTGAAAATTTTGAAGAAGCTGAATGCAAAAAGAATTTCTGTATATGGAGATTCAGAGTTGATAATTAAACAGGTTAAAGGAGAATACCAGGCAAAGCATCCAAGATTGAGGGCATACAAAAATGCAGTCCTGGACATCTTGAAGACATTCCCTGAGTACACCTTGACAGCAGTACCTAGGATGCAGACCATTATTGCTGATTCTCTTGCCACTACAGCAAGAAACTTAAAGATTTCGATGAACTCCAACAACAAGTTTGAGATTTATGTCAAACATAGGCCTGCTGTTCCAGACAATTTAAGGTATTGGCAAGTGTTTTGGGATGACAACGAGATCAATGATTTTTTGCAGAGTGATGGAAAATTCAAAGATACTCCAATAGAAGGTGACTATGAGGTTGATGATCAAGAAATTGAAACAAATCAGATGGAAATATTGTAGCTGAAAGACAATGTAATTCCTAGAGGTCTCATACCTTTAGAGGAGCTTTTTGATCAGGACGATGTTGCAAAGAAACCAAGCTTGGTGCCTACTGAGAAAGGAGTTGAAGATGTGAATCTTGGAACACCTGACAAGCCCAAGTTTGTGAAGTTGTTGAAGGCATTGTCCCCTGAGGTAAAGGAAAAGTATGTTAAATTGCTTTCTAAATTTTCTAATGTATTTGCATGGAATTATTCAGATTTGAAGGTGTATGACAAGAACATAATTCAATATAATATTCCCATCAAGCTAGATCAAAAGCCATTTAGACAGAAGCTGAGAAGAATCAATCCAAAGCTGTTGCCATCCATTGAAAAAGAGGTAAATAGATTGTATAAAGCTGGTATCATTGTTCCTATTAAATTTTCTTGCTGGATTTCAAATTTGGTCCCGGTACATAAGAAAACAGGAGAAATAAGGTTGTGTATAGATTTTCAGAATCTGAATAAAGCATCCTTAAAGGATAATTATCCACTTCCGAAGATGGACCATATTCTGTAGAGAGTAGTTGGAGCATCTAGTATGTCACTACTTGATGGATACTCAAGCTACAATCAGATCTTGGTGCATGAGAAAGACCAAGAAAAAAATGCCTTTACAACACCTTGGGGAACCTTCCAATATGCCAAAATTACATTCGGACTGAAGAACGCTGGAGCCACTTTCCAGCGAGCAATGGAAATTTCTTTTTCCAATGAAAAAGATGTTTTTCTTGTTGTTTATTTGGATGACTTGACAATATTTTCTGGTTTTGATGATAAGCATTTGCACCATTTGAGGGTTGTGTTTCAGCGAAGCAGAAAGTTTGGGATTTCTCTCAATCCAAAGAAGAGTATTTTTGCCATGGATGAAGGCAAGTTGCTGGGGCATATCATCTCTAAAGATGGTATTCACATTGATCCATATAGAGTAGAGGCAATTCAACACATAGACCTTACACGGAACAAAAGGGAGATTCAAGCATTCAATGGTAAGATGAACTTCTTGCGTAGATTTATACCCAATTTGGCTAAACATATAAGAGAAATGACTAATATGTTGAAGAAGGATAGCACTGTCAAATTGAGTGAGGAAGCTATCAAGTCATTTAATCTGGTAAAGTTTGCTTTGTCCAATGCCCCAGTCTTGATCAGTCCTGACTACACTCAAGACTTTATTATTTTTTCATTTGCATCTGAGCATACTATGGCTGGTGTTTTGATGCAAAAGAGAGATCAGGTTGAAAAGCCAATTTCCTTTTTCAGTAGGACTATTAGAGATGCTGCTTTGAGGTATAATATTATTGAAAAACAAGCATTGGCTCTTATAAAGGCATTGAAGGATTTTAGGGTCTATATTCTACATTCACATACTATGGCATATGTTCCAAATGCAACAGTAAAGGATGTCTTGATGCAAATTGATCCAGAAGGTCGAAGAGGTAAGTGGATAGCAGCTATGTTGGAGTACAATTTGGAGATCAAACCCATGAAGTTGATCAAAGGTCAAGGCTTGGCAAAATTAATGGCCCAATCAAATCTGTGTGCCCTGGATATAAACCTCATAACAACAATGGCAGAAAATGGCGATGAAGGTTTGCTTATTCCAGTTTCGGATATTTTCCTACAATCCCCATGGTATTCAGATATTGTTTATGTTCTTCAGCATATTTCACCACCTCCAGGCATGTCTAAGAGTAAAGGTAGATCGCTGAAACTTAAGTCTGCTAAATATTGTATCTTAAACAATGCTCTTTATTGGAAAGATCTAGGAGGTATTTTTCTCAATTGTTTGGTTGAAGATGAAGCTCAGAAGGTAATGCATGAATTTCACAAAGGTGATTGTGGTGGTCATTTGTTTTGGAAAACTATAGCTAACAAAGTGTTGAGAGTAGGATATTATTGGCCCACTTTATTTTTAGATTTATATAAAATAGTGATGAATTTCCATGAATGTCAAATTTTCCAAGGGAAGAAGAAATTGCTTCCTTTTCCTTTGAAACCGGTTGCAGTGAACGCTCCCTTTCAATAGTGGGGACTCGATTTCATAGGAGAAATCCATCCTGCTTAATCAGCACAACATCGATGGATATTGACAGGAACAGATTACTTTACTAAATGGATCGAGGCCATCCCAACAAGACAAGCTACAGATACGGTAATTATTCAATTCCTCGAATCGAATATTTTATCTCGTTTTGGCTTCCCTCACAAAATTATAACAGATAATGCAACAGTGTTCAGATCTAAGAAAATGGTGGAGTTTTGCAACAAATATAACATTGTGGTGGGCCATTCAACGATGTACTACCCACAAGGCAACGACCTGGCAGAATCATCGAACAAATCACTGATAAATATAATTAAGAAATTGCTGGAGGCAAACAAAAGAAATTGGCATCGAAAGCTCATCAATGCACTGTGGGCAGACAGAGTTAGCAGTAAGAAATCCATAGGTATGTCACATTTTGAATTGGTTTATGGTATCGATGTTGTTTTTCCGACATCACTTACAGTTCCAGTTATGAAATTATTACAAGAAATTGGCTGTGAAGACGATGACAATTGGCGAAGGATCAATTAGATGATCCACCTTCAGCAAACAAGAGAGGAAGTGTCACAGAATGCTATTCAGTTGCAGGAGAAGATAAAGAATATCTATGATCGAAAGACCAAAGCAGAAAGGTTTTAGTTGGATGATGTAGTGTTGAAATGGGATGCAAGGAATGAGGACAAAGGGAAGCATGGTAAATTCGACAACCTATGGAAAGGACCATACAGGATTTTAGCATACAGGGGACAGAATGCTTTCTTTCTTTCAAAAATGGATGGCCAAGATTGCCCTAGAGGAGCAGTGAATGGTAGGCTTTTGAAGCACTACCATTGTTGAAGATAATGGATCCGAAACTATGTCACCATCATTGTATATACCATGTTATTTTTTATCAGATTTCAAGTACACAGTCATTGAAGTTTGGGGTCCGAGGTGAAGGCTATAAAACTTGGATGATATGTGTATGGTTTGGTTTTATTTTAGTTTTCAGTCTTAGTCTTGAGTTAGATCAGTCAGTTTGCATTATGTCAGTTTTCAGCATTTTTGACTCCATGCCCAATGGATAAGGCTACTTGGTCTACGATGTTCTTGGCACCACCAAGGAGCTACCATCCCCATTGGAGCCAATGTTAGTATCAGTCTAGTCATACTACCATCAGTGATCAAAATTTCACTTTTGCATTTGCATATTAGGAGTTCCGTACCAATAAATTTCACCATCCCGCTAGGTCATGGATCCATTGATGGTAGTGATTTTTATCAGTTTTATCTCATGTGAAACTTGCTGATTCTCCTCTCTATGGTATTTACTCACGAGTCACTTTTACTCTCAAAACCATATTAGTAGGTCATAGGATGAGTCTCATTAGGTTATAGGATCTCACCATGGTCAAATTAATGAGTCAAGTGTCAATAAATATCAGCAAGGTCATGAGGAAGTCAATAAACTCAAAGTCACAGCACCTGGAAGATCAAAGAGATGTTTTATTTAGTTTGATGTAATTTTCACCTCAAAACCATGTTTTGAGGTGAAAAAATGATACTTTTCCTTTATTATCATTAATTATGTAATTTTATGTCAGCATATGTAATAAGTCACACTTTAGAAGCTACTATCTCCACAAAGTCACCACCCTGCCCTTCAGAGAGGTTTTCCACAACATTTTCAGTGTCAAATCATGTTCTAAGTATGTTCAACATAAAGAGCCCAGAAAGAGCTTTCCAACTGTATATTGCACTCTCAAAACTGACTTATGGATTGAAATTTATGCCTAAGTGAACAAAAGTTCCCTAACCCTTCCCCTTCTTTCTCATCTTTCCCTTAAACTTTATATTATTAAAGTTTAATGTTTCTTTTATAAAACCGCTTTTTCACCATCCGATGGCCAAATCGCACTATTAATACATAAATCCGATGCGATTTAACCACTTCCCCTCCATACTCCTGTAAAACCTTATAATAACGCTTTAAAGTTTTGTTATTATAAAATCCCGTTAAAACATAACCACTTCCCCTCATGCCCTTGAAAATTTATTGTAAAGTTAATGTTTCATATAATAAATCCCTTCCCATCGATTCTGATTCCGATTGTGATGTGGACCCCACCTCCTTCCCTTTGCTCCCTCCATCCAAAATGAGTTTTTCCTTCACTGAAAGCATGATTTCGTTTTATGTTGTTTCAAAAGGCATTTTATTAAAAAAAAAGTAAGTTTGCTTCAAGAGAGTAATAATAGAAAGAAACAATCAGCTGGCCGCAAGCTAAAATGAGACAGAGATTTCCACAACAGCAGAAAAAATAGGGATCTGCTCTTCAAATTCCCTATTTTTCATTCAACAGCGTAACTGTGAATCTGCCCAAGTAGTCAAATGTAATGCTGTTCCTTTTTTAGGGCAGATTGTTGGTTCTCTTTTCTATCTTCAGATTTCAGTTCTTGAGCTGTTAAAACAACTCCCTTTTTCTTTGGATCTATGTTCCCACATTTTATCCTATTTAATGTAATTATAAATCATTTGTAAAGCAGTCTGTAACTCAACATTAGGGGATTAGTGTGGAAAAGAATGCTCTGCGCTCCATTGTAATAGTTTTTGGACAGGGAATTAATAATGAGATGCAGCTCTGATTTGTGGGATCCATGTGGTATGAATTTTAACATCTGTTTTCTCTTTTGTCTCATACGTAAATTTGTTATGTTTCACCTTTCATCCGTAAACATTTCTTGTTGAATGCTTTCAAGATAGAAAGGTAGAATCCATTTTTATGCTCTGTCTTTGGAAATAATTCAATACTCTGTTTTCTTCTTTTTTTTGAAAAGGATCCATTTTTATTCCCTTTTCAGCTCCTCATCAGTCTTTCCATTCCATCCTTATTTAAATTTTAATGCTAAATTTTTCTGCCTACCTTGCCCCATGAAATACCCTGTATCCTCATTTAATTCCCTAGTTTCAAACTGTCCCATTTTATCCCATACATCCCTGAAAAATTCATTCATTTTCATTTAAATTTTTCCCATCATTATACCTAGCCTAATATTAGATCATTATTATACTTTTTTGAATATCCATTTTACGGAGAGAGCCCTCTCCTGTCCTTGTAGGGCTAGCTACAAGGCTGAGCGTGGTTTAGATGTTATCCTGTTTTTCCCTTTTTCAGCTTGGGGTCCAAATCGGGAGATAACAAATTTGAAAAAGAATTTAGAACTTATCCTAGCTCTAAAACATTGCTAACTGCTTCATTTTCCATATAGGCCAAACTAAGCCTAAATACATGATTTAGTGCTTATCCATCTCATTAAACCTTCAAAAACCTAATATAATATTTTCAGACTTTATATAACCATATGCCATATCATATGATTCCATTTAAAACATTCGGTGGACTCCTTACCTCCCGCACATTACATTACGCTTATGTTATAATCTTTGTTCCTTCCATTCATCATCTCATCGTGTTATAGAAAGCACTGTCATCTCTTCACCCATATTAAATCCCCCACTTTGCATCCAACAACTAATATTACTTTTCACGTCCCCCTGCCCCTCACCCCCCGCCCCCCCCACCATTCGAACTTTACTGCTGGGGGGGGGGGGTCCGAAATGAATGGGTTTGGTCACCATTCCTACACCCACGTGGAAATAAAAATTTAATTCGCACCCCCCCTCACAATACCGGTCACCAGCTATGCACCCCTCCAAAATCCGGTTTTGGGTTTTGCATATCAAACGTAGTAGTGGTAAATTTTGTCTTCGGGGTTGAATTAAAATCACCCTACACTTCAATTTCTTGATGTATAAGGATAGAAAAATGGAGGAGCGACACACTGGACAAATGGATCATTTTTTTTTAAATATCAGGAATGGATTGTCTTGTGATGTGGCGGTGCTGACTTGTAGCTCAACGTGCCAAAGGATGCTGTTGTGCTCTTTGCATATATGTCCGAAGCAACATCATTCAGGTTATGGTGTTAAGAATTTCCACCTTGTTACTATGAAGTCTTGCCGATGTGGCAGCTTGAAGAAACATATTCCTAGCTATCAAGATTTAGTTTGTGAAATAAAATGTTAGAAAATACATGATTATGGCGCCATGCTTACAAATTGCGATGTTGTGATGGGGATTTCCCTCCATGTACGAAGATTTATGGCAGAAAGTTTCAATCACAGATGTCCTGTTCCTTGTCATAAATGTAATTATGCACCTTGCCTAGTTACAATTCACAATTTTTGTGCATATGGAGGTTTTTAATTGAGGTTGCTGCAGAGAATTATCTTAGAACATATGAGAAGTGGTCTTTTGTCGTTAGCACAAAGGCCGTTAAGGCATTTCTTCGGTAGAGTTTGCTACACAAAGATTGGATACAAAATACTAATAGCTGGAGGAACAATAACTAATATTGATGATGCTTCTAGGCCTCCTGATATGCTATCTATGAATTTTAATGGTCAAAAGGAGGAAAGATGCCAACAAGTGGGCAAACTCATCCGAACTATAGTTCACGAGGTTTGGGAGGCAGAGCATTATGGGCCTTGTGCAAGTTTGGAGTTGGAGAAAATGAACGGACATATCATTTTTCATGATTATCTGAGGAGCAATAATACAATGGAATAAACTCACAATAGCCTGAATCTAGCAATAGATCGACATTGGTGCCAATCTAGCATAAAAAGGGAGCTACTACTGGGTATTTCATATTGGGGAAGGTGTTTCTCATTTTAAGGCCACTTTTATATGATTTACTTATTAGACGGTATGGGCTTAGATCTTGGAAGCCTTGGCTAGTGTCATTAGCTATAGGCTTAGTTAGAGCAACCATTATTTCGATATTGACAACACCAGGCTTGAAAAGTTAGAGCATGTCACTAAAAGATATGGTTGATCATTACTTCTTCCCAATAGTTTTGGTTCCAACGACTTGTATTTTATATGCCATTACACTTTCTAAAGCTTTTGCAGTGATAACACAACCAGTTAAATTCCGACTCCAATTCTCACTTAAAAAAGGATGCCATCGAAGGAAAAAATCCAAGTGGAGTGAAAGTGGCATAAATATCTGTGGTTTAGCACTTAGATGTGTTGACCAGGCATATGTTTGAATTTATCTCAGTAAATAAGAGTGGTCTCAATGACATTATTTTAGACCAGGAACATCTAGGATTCTTCATTTGAGAGTTGATAAATTGTGAAGTTGACCTCAAGTTACAATGTTCGGTCTGAAAATGGGATATATTTAATGGAGCTACAACTAATGCGAAAAGGTACAACCCTCCCAGTGGTATTTCTTGTTATGTAATGACTCATTGGCATATGTGAAAGTCCACAGTTGAATCTTAGTTTCTTGAGTGAGTCGTCTTGAAGTTTACATGCTACAGATGCATTAAAAAATGGGTCATCAACAATTCTTCATCCCTCTTATGTGATTTTGGGATGGAAATACATAGAAAGAGATTGATGATGATAATGATTCCTAGGATGTTGATTTAATCAAAGGTTAAAAGAGCTCGACCAATGAGAGTGTGATGAGAAGCCATCACCTGAGGTTTGCCAAACAAACATGGTGAATCTTCTCCATGATGCCACTTTTCCTCTCCATATGTACCTAAAACAACACGGGCTTTCAACTTTGACATACCCTCCACGGATAAATCCTACATCACAACTTCAAATATATTTCAGGTGAAGAAAGAGTTAAAGAACAAAATTCAGTTCAAAATGAGGATCATATCAAGGAAGAAGAGTTATTTCCTAACATAACCCATAATGATACCCAATTAATTTCTAGTATTATAGGTTTCCTACCAGATCAGGATGAATGCACTCTTTATTAGGATTTATTCTGTATGGCAGAGAAACTGCTGATATTTATGCAAGAAATGATCGAAAATCACTTGAACTAGAAACCATCATCACATTATTTATTTTACAGTCAGCAAAAGTAGGTGCTGGATGATTTTTTCTTCAGCAGTATATGCTGCCCCTATGCATTATTGTCCTGATAAAAAGGAAATAAGTTATGACCAAGAAAATTTGGTTCAGCTTGCAATGCTATGATATAAGAGCCGAGGGTGTCTCTAAATTCACATGTAAATGTAGGTGGTTGAGGATTCTCTTCATCTACAGATGTCAAAGAAATAAATTTCATCTTTTTTAGGCACAAATTCAGTAGCTATAGGATATCGAGGAGCAGTCTTAGCAATGGAAGAGCACAAGTGGAAAATGACAAGATTTCATGGAGCATTTTCAAAGATACAAACTGAATACCTGGCAGCGTTGAATTTCTTCCTCAACAAACCTAATTGAATCATGAAAAGCAATTTCAGATTTCTAGCCACCGAAATATTAGGCAGGAAATTCATTTACAGGATACACATGGAAATTAGAGCACAAGTAGTAGTCGAAGGTATATTTTAAAGAGATTTTTTGGCAACAGTGAATGATGAGTCAATTAGTTTCCTGATTTTTTGGTAGAAAAAACAAGGATAAGATCATTCAAGCAACATTTTTCCACCAAAACAGCTCTAGCACATCCATAAAATATATTTTTATGTTACCGTTAGAGTTTATTTATGCCAATAATATGCTAACGGTTAAGATAGAATTAATGTAATTTGTTTTGTAATATTTTTGTATAAATACTTCACTGGTCAAAGTATTGAGGGTTGGTCATTAGGGATCTGTAGGTAGGATGGGACCAATGTTGTAAAGTAGCTCACAGAGACTTTTTAATTTTTCAGTAATACAATTACAGTATTACAGGTTTGTCATGTCACTCATGTTGGTGAAGTGATTCTTACTCTGTATCTGTGTTTTCAAAGTCATTCATTTGATATCCATAAATTTTGAATTATGCAATAGAAAATTTAGAGTAGAATTTGTTTAAAGGACACTCTGTTTCTCGCTTTGGATAATTTCTATGTTTTCTACTAGAGGGTTAGTTTCAAAATTCTTAATTGCTCTGCTACAATCCTCTTTTCTCACCTTTTCTCTCACATCATTCAAAAATCTCAAGAAACCAACAAAGGTGCCTATCTGACCCTTTAAGTTTTCAGGTATAACTGCTTTGATTGAATTAGGCCTCTTTGAATCCATTTCCCAATGGCCAAATCAAACAAAGCTAAATCATAAAGAGAGATCTCTCTCTGAGTCTAGGAGGGCTAGATCCTAGATTCAAAAACGATTTTGATGTTGCCTCTAGGATTCTGCCTTCAGCCTCAGAATTACGGAGTGCTAACATAGTGGCGACCATACTGGGGAACATAGTTTTATGTTCTTCAGTAACAATTATCAAGCTCAGATCTGGTTGTTGATGGTGGACAAACAGAAAAACACAAGAAGGTTGAAATCATCCACCTAGCAACTCCACAAAGTTCAGTTGATCTAAAGACTCCACTGGGAAAATAGTCCAAAATTATTGAGAACTTATGGTGAATCCATTCTATTGTTGATTGCTTTCAAAATTAATTCAAGAATACAACACAGGTATGCTCCTTTGGATAGATCAAAGATTCCAGGTTTTCCAAACCCCATGCCCAACAGTGTTTAAAGATAAAAAGGGAGATGATGTTATTATACATTTATTAAGGTTTCATATGCATATCCGTAGGCTTAAAATCAAATTTCCTGAAGATTGTATTATTAAAATTTTTGTGGAAAGTTTGGAGGAAAAGGCTAGATCTTGGTATGAAAATTTACTAGTTGCTGGTATATGTTCTTTAAAGAATTTTCATATTATATTTTTTGACAAGTACAAAGAAGATTATCCATCTTTGTTGCTAGTTAAAAACTACTGTGATATTTGAAATTTTTATTGAATATCTGGAAGATTATTATGATGATGCTCAGTTCATGGATGATGAGAAGCCATCACCTGAGGTTGGCCAAACAAACATGGTGAATCTTCTCCATGATGCCACTTTTCCTCTCCATATGTACCTAAAACAACATGGGCTTTCAACTTTGACATACCATCCACGGATCAATCCTACATCACAACTTCAAATATATTTCAGGTGAAGAAAGAGTTGAAGAACAAAATTCAATTCAAAATGAGGATCATATCAAGGAAGAAGAGTTATTTCCTAACACAACCCAGAATGATACCGAATTAATTTTTAGTATTACAGGTTTCCCACCAGATCAGGATGAATGCACTCTTTCTTAGGATTTCTTCTGTATGGCAGAGAAACTGCTGATATTTACGCAAGAGATGATCGAAAATCACTTGACCTAGAAACCATCATCACATTATTTATTTTACCATCAACAAAAGTAGGTGCTGGATGATTTTTTATTCAACATTATATGTTGCCCCTATGCATTATTGTCCTGATAAAAAGGAAATAAGTTATGACCAAGAAAATTTTGTTCAGCTTGCAATGCTATGATATAAGAGCCAAGGGTGTCTCTAAATTCACATGGAAATGTAGGTGGCTGAGGATTCTCTTCATCTCTAGATGTCAAAGAAATAAATTTCATCATTTTTAGGCACAAAATCAACAGCTACAAGATATTGAGGAGCAGTCTTAGTAGTGGAAGAGCACAAGTGGAAAATGGAAAGATTTCATGGAGCTTTTTCACAGATACAAACTGAATACCTGTCAGCGTTGAATTTCTTACTCAACAAATCCAATCAAATCATGAAAAACAATTTCAAATTTCTAGCCACCGAAATAGTAGGTAGGAAATTCACTTACAGGGTACACATGGAAATTAAAGCACAAGTAGCAGTTGAAGGTATATTTTAAAGAGATTTTTTGGCAACAATGAATGATGATTCAATTTGTTTCCTGATTTTGTGGCAGAAAAAACAAGGATAAGATCGTTTAAGCAACATTTTTCCACCAAAACAGCTCCAGCACATCCATAGAATATATTTTTATGTTACCATTAGAGTTTATTTATGCCAATAATATGCTATCGATTAAGATAGATTTAATGTAATTTGTTTTCTATAAATACTTCACTGGTCGAAGTATTAAGGGTTGGTCATTAGGGATTTGTAGGTAGGATGGGACCAATGTTGTAAAGTAGCTCACAAAGACTTTTTAATTTTTCAGTAATACAATTGTAGTATTACAGGATTGTCGAGTCACTCATGTTGGTGAAGTGATTCTTACTCTATATCTGTGTTTTCACAGTCATTCATTTGATATCCGTAAATTATGAATTATGCAATAGAAATTTTAGAGCATAATTTTTTTTAAAGGACACTCTGTTTTTGGCTTTGGATAATTTATATGTTTTCTACTAGAGGGTTAGTTTCAGAATTCTTAATTGCTCTGCTACAATCCTTTTTTCTCACCTTTTCTCTCATATCATTCAAAAATCTCAAGAAACCAACAAAGGTGCCTATCCTACCCTATAGTTTTTTAGGTATAACTGCTTTGATTGAATTAGGCCTCTTTGACTCCATTTCCCTTATTGTTCCAACCAACCAATTTAAAAACAAACTCCGTACCTAGTAACTAGCCTAAAATTCCAAATCAAACAAAGCTAAATCATAAAGAGAGATCCCTCTCTGATTCTAAGAGGGCTAGATCCTAGATTCAAAAACGATTTTGATGTTTCCTTTGGAATTTTTCCTTCAGCCTCAGAATTACGGAGTGCTAACATAGTGGCGACCATACTGGGGAACATAGTTTTATGTTCTTTATTAACAATTATCAAGCTCAGATCTGGTTGTTGATGGTGGAAAAAAAATCAAACACAAGTAGGTTGAAATCATCTGCCTAGTGACTCCACAAAGTTCAGTTGATCTAAAGACTTCATTGGGAAAAGAATCCAGAATTGTTGAGAACTTACAATGAATCCATTCTATTATTGATTGATTTCAAAATTAATTCAAGAATACAACACAGGTATGCTCCTTTGGACAGATCAAATATTCCAGGTTTTCCAAACCCCATGCCCAACATCGATTGGTTAAAATATCTTCCAGTGTTTAAAGATAAAAAGGGAGATGATGCTATTATACATTTATTAAGTTTTCATATGCATATCTGTAGGCTTAAAATCAAATTTCCTGAAGATTGTATTATGAAATTTTTTGTGGCGAGTTTGGAGGAAAAGGCTAGATCTTGGTATGAAAATTTACTAGTTGCTGGTATATGTTCTTTAAAGCATTTTCATACTATATTTTTTGACAAGTACAAAGAAGATTATCCATCTTTGTTGCTAGTTAAAATCAGCTGTGATATTTGAAAGTTTTATTGAATATCTGGAATATTATTATGATGATGCTCAGTTCATGGATGATGAAATACTGGAGGCTTTAGAAGAAAGACCTTTTCAAAAAGAAGAAGCCTTGTTTGAATTGTCTTCCCATCAGGAAGAAATGTTGTCCAAATGTTCATGAAGGTTCATCAAAGGAGACAATTCTTGTAGCAATATGAAAATTTGATCAACCAAAAGTCAAGGAAGAAGTACAACCTCCTGAACCTGATCAAGTAGAGGACAACACTAAAAATCAACAACAGTTTGGTGATCCGGAAAAATAAGTAGCAAAGCTTAACTTTCTTAATCCACAAGAACATATTCAACAAGAAGTGTTTCCTTCAGATATTAAAGACCATTCAGAATTGCATGATGAAGACCATCTCTCAAATTCTCTTTCATATTGCATCTTATCTCAATTTATAGCCCTTGAAGAAATTCATGAAAGTTATTAATCATTAATTTCTTCTTTATATGTTAATGAAGTAGCACAATATATTGTTATAATTCATGTTCCTTCACTCAAAATTAATGAGAGTTTGCAGCTCCCTTGAAAGATTCTGTGTAAGAAAGAGAATGACAAAGAGCACTTAGAGCACTTGACTACAGTGAATAATGAGGATTTTTTTTTTTCTCCTTTGCTGTTTGAAGAGAATTAGTTTCAACACATAAGCAAAGTAGCAGTTTGGAATGAGGTTTTTTTTCTTGTTACAAATAATCTAGAAGACCTTATGTTGCATGTTTACCATGATCCTTTGGTTATTATATTGCAGTCATCAGAGAAGGAATAATTCACCAGGGTCATCAATAGAGCTATTGAATCCAATGGGAAAGTTAATTCACCATGTTTTAAATTCACTCTTCTGCTTAGATAAGTAGAATGAAAACTTCAGTTAAGTATCTATTTTCTTGGCTGGTTGCATTGGAAGTTTGTTATTACTTGATATGGAAATCATTTTATTAGATTAGAGTAGGTAGATGAGTGCAAATGAGCTCAGTACTCTGATCACCTTTCCAAGTTTTAGTTTCAGATTTCTTTTCAGTTTTGAGTTCAAGTGTGTTCTAGACTTCAGTTGCAGAGAGTTCTGATTTCATCTTGAATATTTTCATCCACAGATTTTTTGTAATAGACTAGGTTGCATATTTGAGATTATCCCAATGGATCAGGCCACTGATCTATGATGTTATTGACCCCTCCTGAAGGAGAGTGCCATCCCAGGTTGGAGCCATTATTAGGGTCCTATAATCTACATGATCTCAAGGTGACTGATTATTTCTCTTCGTGTTTTTCATATTAAAAATAATGTTCCATCACTGTCATTTATTTACTAGTAGGTACTGCTTGTCAAAAGGACAAATAATGGCTTCTCTTATGTTTAAAAATCCCATTACAGGTGCATGGAAGGAATACCTTGATAAAGAATTTATAACTCATCATACCTCTAAAACATTGCTAAATTCTTAATTTTACATATAGACCAAACCAAGCCTAAATACATTATTTAGTGCTTATCCATCTCATTAAACCTTAAAAACCCTAATATAATATTTTTGGACTTTATATTACCATCTATCATATCATGTGATGCCCTTTAAAACATTCGGTGGAATCCTTACCTCCCGCACAGTACATTACGCTTTTGATATAAGCCTTCTTCCTTCCATTCATCATCTTGTCGTGTCGTAGAAAGCACCATCATCTCTCTGCCCATATTAAACCCCCCACTTTTCATCCAACAACCAATATTATTCCCCCCCCACCGTTCGAACTTTTCCATTTGGGGGGGGTGTGAAATGAATAATTTTGGTCACCATTCCTACACCCACGTGGAAATCAGAAGTTAATTCACACCCCCCCCCTCACAATACCGCTCACCAGCTATGTACCCCTCTGAAATCCGGTTATAGGTTTTTCATGTCAAACGCAACAATGGTAAATTTTGTCTTTGGGGTTGAATTAAATCAACTTACGTCACTTCAATTTCTTCATGGATAAGGATGGAACGATGGAGGAGAGACATGTTGGTCAAATGGATAATTTTTTTTTAAATATCAGGAACGGATTCTCTTGCGATGCTTTGGTGTTGACTTTTGGTTCAACGTGCCAGAGGATGCTATTGTGCTCTCTGCACAGATGTCCGGAGCGGTATCATTCATGTTATGGTGTTAAGAATTTCCGCCTTGTTACTATGAAGTCTTATCGATGTGGAAACTTGAAGAAACAGATTCCTGGCTATCAAGATTTAGTTTGTGAAAGAAATTGTCAGGAAATACATGATCATGGGCGCCATGCTTACAAATTGCGATGGGGATTTCCCTCCATGTCCGAAGATTTATGGAAGAAAGTTTCAATCACAGATGTCATGTTCCTTGTCACAAATTTAATTATGCACCTTGCCTAGTTACAGTTTGAATTTTTTGTACATATGGATGTTTTTAATTGAGGTTGCTATAGAGAATTATCTTAGAACATATGAGAAATGTTCTTTTTTCATTGGCACAGAGGTTGTTAAGGCATTTATTCGGTTGATTTTTCTGCACAAAGAGTGGATACAAAATACTAATAGATGGAGGAACAACATCTAATATTGATGATGCTTCTAGGCCTCCTGATAATCTATCTATGCATTTTTATGTTCAAAAGGAGGAAGGATGCCAACAAGTTGGAAAACTCATCCGAACTATAATTCACACAGTTTGGAAGGTAGAGAATTGCGGGCCTTGCTCAAGTTTGGAGTTGGAGAAAATGCATGGACATATCATTTGTCATGTTTATCTGAGGAGCAATAATACACTAGAATAAACTCACAACAACCTAAATCCAACAATATTGGTTCCTATCTTGCATAAAAAGGGAGCCAATGTTGGGTCTTTCATATTGGGGAAGGTGTTTCTCATTTTAAGGCCACTTGTATATGCTTTAATTATTAGACGGTATGGGCTTAGAGCTTGGAAGCCTTGGATGGTGTCATTAGCTATAGACTTAGCTAGAACAACCATTATTTAGAGATTGAAAACACCAGGCTTGAAAAGTTAGAGCATGTCACTAAAAGATATGGTTGATCATTACTTCTTCCCAATAGTGCTGGTTCCAGCAGCTTGTATTTTATATGCCATTACACTTTCTAAAGCTTTTACAGTGCTAACATGACCAGTCAAATTCTGACTCTCTTTCTCACTTAAAAAAGGATGACATGGAAGGAAAACGTCCAAGTGGAGTGAAAGTGGCATAAATATATGCAGTTTAGCGCTCATATGTGTTGACCAGGAATATGTTTGAATTTATATTTGATCTCAGTAAATAAGGGTGGTCTCAATGACATTATTTTAGACCAGGAACATCTGGGATTATTCATTTGAGAGTTGATGAATTTTGAAGTTTACCTCAAGTTACAATGTTCGGTCTAGAAACATGATATATTTAATGGAGATACAACTAATGTGAAAAGGTACAACCCTCCCAACGGTATTTCTTGTTATGCAATGACTCATTTCCTGATGCAAAAGTCCAAAATTGAATCTGAGTTTATTGAGGGAGTCATCTTGAAGTTTACAGGCTATAGATGCATTAAAAAATGAGTCATCAAAAATTCTTCATCCCTCTTATGTGATGTTGGGATGGAAAGACATAGAAAGATATTGATGATGATAATGATTCCCAGGATGTGGATTTAATCAAAGGTTACAAGATCTGGATCAACTAGAGTGTGATGAACAACCATCACCTAAGGTTGGCCAAACAAACATGGTGAATCTTCTCCATGATGCCACTTTGCCTCTCCATATGTACCTAAAACAATATGGGATTTCAACTTTGACATACCCTCCATGGATCAATCCTACATCACAACTTCAAATATATTTCAGGTGAAGAAAGAGTTGAAGAACAAAACTCAGTTCAAAATGAGGATCATATCAAGAAAGAAGAGTTATTTCCTAACAAAACCCAGAATGATACCCAATAAATTTATAGTATTACAAGTTTCCTACTAGATTTGAATGAATGCACTCTTTCTTAGGATATCTTCTATATGGCAGAGAAACTGCTGATATTTATGCAAGAGATGATTGACAGTCACTTGACCTAGAAAATTTCATCACATTATTTATTTTACCATCAGCAAAAACAGGCGCTAGATGATTTTTTATTCAGCAGTATATGCTGCCCCTATGCATTACTGTCCTGATAAAAAGGAAATAATTTATTACCATGAAAATTTGGTTCAGCTTGCAATGATATGATATAAGAGCCGAGCGTGTCTCTAAATTCACATGGAAATGTAGGTGGCCGAGGATTCCCTTCATCTCCAGATGTCAAAGAAATAAATTTCATCTTTTTTAGGCACAAAATCAACAGCTAAAGGATATCAATGAGCAGCATTAGCAGTGGAAGAGCATAAGTGGAAAATGACAAGATTTAATGGAGCATTTTCAACAAAAAAAATTGAATACCTGTCAGCGTTGAATTTATTCCTTAACAAACCCAATCGAATCATGAAAAGCAATTTTAGATTTCTAGCCAGCGAAATAGCAGGCAGGAAATTCACTTATAAGGTACACATGGAAATTAGAGCAGAAGTGGCAGTCAAAGGTATATTTTAAAGAGATTTGTTGGCAATAGTGAATGATGTGTCCATTTGTTTCCCAATTTTTTGGTAGAAAAAGCAAGGATAAGATCGTTCAAGCAACAATTTTCCACCAAAACAACTCCATCACATTCATAGAATATATTTTTATGTTACCATTAGAGTTTATTTCTTCCAATAATATTCAATCGGTTAAGATAGCATGAATGTAATTTTTTTTGTATAAATACTTCACTGGTCGAAGTATTGAGGGTTGGTCATTAGGGATCTGTAGGTAGGATGGGACCAATGTTGTAAAGTAGTTCACAGATAATTTTTAATTTTTCAGTAATACAATTGCAGTATTACAGGATTCTCATGTCACTCATGTTGGTGAAGTGCTTCTTACTTTGTGTCTGTGTTTTCACAATCATTCATTTGATATCCATAAATTATAAATTATCCAATAGAAAATTTAGAACACAATTTGTTTAAAGGACACTCTGTTTCTGGCTATTGATAATTTCTATGTTTTCTACTAGAGGGTTAGTTTCAGAATTCTTAATTTCTCTGCTACAATCCTCTTTCCTCACCTTTTCTCTCACATCATTAAAAAATCTCAAGAAACCAACAAAGGTGCTTATTCGGCCCTGTAAGTTTTCAAGTAGAACTGATTTGATTGAATTAGGCCTCTTTGACTCCATTTCCCAATGGACAATTTCCCTTACTGTTCCAACCAACCAATTTAAAATCAAACTCCATACCTAGTAACTAGCCTAAAATACCCAATCAAACAAAGCTAAATCATAAAGAGAGATCCCTCTCTGAGTCTAGGAGGGTTAAATCCTAGATTCAAAAGTGGTTTTGATGTTGCCTCTAGGATTATGCCTTCAGCCTCAGAATTACGGAGCGCTAACAGTTACTGCTAATTAAGCACGTTTAACCCTTAAACTCACGCTTAGTGGAAAATGCAGTTTAGGCTTAAATAATGGCGATTAGTGTTAATTAAATGAGATTAACCTTTTTAATCTCCGTTCTTCGGAGTTAGCACCCTCCAGTGCTTCGCTGGTCACTGGTTGTGGTCATATGCATTGGGGGTTGGTCCCCTTTCCCCCCGACGATGGATTCTTCAAATTTTAAATATGTGTGGAATGGTAATATAGTTAAGATCTTGTGCATTGGTGGAATGGTAAATGATGTGCGTATTGTGTGGGAGGTCGCAGGGTTGAACCCCGACGCCTCCATCTGATCTTCAACCAAAATTTTTACACCATGGTGGGGGTGGGGGCTTGTGGCGGCCCTAGGCTAAGCCACGTGTTCTCTCCCCATTGGCCCTTCCAAAACCTATCATAATTTTCCACATCACCCCAAATTCGAACTAGTACAATATTTCCACTTGGCAGTCCCTTATTCGTCAAAGAAAATTGACCATTTTTTACCCTGCCCAGTCAACATGCCATGTTAGTAGTATGGACTGTTGACTGGGCTCCCTGTCATAATTTTTTTTTCCTTTTTGTGCAAATGGAAAAAACTCATTTATGGGAGCATACAGAGTCCATTTCATGTGAAATGAAGTTCGACAGATTCAGAACGAAAAGCACTACATGGTCGTTCAAGTTTCACGCTATTCAAAGAACTTTTGTTTTTTAGTATAAAACAGAGCACCTGATCATTCCTCCCCACTGGAAGGCTTTTGGACCCCAAAATCTCTTTCATTACTGAAAATGTGGATGAGGGTATAGTTCTCTCACCCTTCCAGTCTCAATCCACTGGAATTTTCCCAATTTCAACCATATGAGCTTTTCCTAAAAACTAATATTTTTCCTTGATTCTAGAGACCCTGTCTTACTGCTGTAGACCCCATCATGCTTCAATTTCCCTGAATTTTCAGAACAAAAAGCTTTCCTTGTAGAAACAAACTTGTTTCCACCTCAGTCGTCAATCAAAGGAAACTTGAAAACTGTCTCACTTCGAACACTGTCGACACGACGACTTTTAGCTTGTCTTGCCTTGTACTTGCGTCGACTTTTGACCAAGTGTTTTCACCATTGCCATGTACCATTTTGAAACAAAAAACAATTACTTGTGGAATCTATTCCTTCTTTGTCAAATTATTTTGGCACTTTCTCTTTGACCTTTGCACTCTCTTGCACCGACATCTTGTTTCCATCACCATTCAACACTGATGTTGGATGTTTCAAATATTTCTCATCTTGTTTACCTATTTTCAAAGGAAACATGTTAGAGCCTTGAAACATATTATTACAAACATTAGAAAATTCAATGAAATCATATTGTTCATTTGATGCATATTTTTGAAAGGTCTCATTCAAAACATCATTAAAAAATCCAAATTTTGACTTTCATTCACTATTCTCTTCATTTCTTCTGCATGTATAAGAGACAAAATTCTCTTCTTCTTATGGGCTTGTTGAGGCCTCGTAATTCCGCTACCAAAACATGGGGGAAAACCACCCGATCCAGACCTTAAAGCAACTCCTTTTCTGTTTGGTGTAGTGGCTCCGACTGGGGATAATGGGAATAGTTTCCCGATAAGGATGATTTTGAGGGTGTGAGATTATATGGCGTTCAAGTGAAAATGATTTTAATCTATCATATGAATCTACTAAACTATTTATTCTACCTGAGATGTTTTTCCTCTATGCGATCTGAAAAGATATCTTTCAACTGTTAGTAATATAGATAATTTATCAGTTGAAAGAGATGAAAATTTTGTAAAATAATTCTTCTAACAAAATAGTTTGACTAGAAGAATTGTGAAAATATATCGCATTCATATATGTGTGATTATACATTCAATAAGAAACTATAGACAAATATTAGAACGGAAGTGCATGTAACATTCATCTATAATAATGTTTGAAATATATAATGCAATAAAATATGATTTATCAATTTATAAAGCAAGACTTAATACAAATGAATAAAAGTACCATATGTACGAAGTTCTATTCATGTAAACTGACAATAATTGATCTGATCCTTCTCACTTTCAAGGAATTTAAAGAGTACAGTAGTGCAACATCAGTTAAACAACACTAATTGTCAAAAGATAACATATGTGTTCCATTAATTCATCAAAGCATTCACAAACTTACAATAGTGCATTCTTTGCAAATGTTTTTGAAATTTTTTTGGACCCTTCTCTAAATGAATGAGAGGGGTTTAAATACTAAACTAACTATGTTCTAATAATATATTATTACAAAAATATAGAAGAGGTTTCAAACAACCATCCTCGTAGAACTAACTTGAACTACAATATAGGAAAATAAAATAACAATTTTGATTTATGATTTTCGCCCTTTCTTCTGAAGTTGGTCACGAAGTTGGCAAATATCTATCATTGGATTGAGTTGAGCTAGCTACGAAATTCTTGATCTGACCTGTCCCTTGAATAATGCTTTTGAAAGTACAGATTGCGATATTTTTTTTGAATCTGTTAAGGATTTAAGAGTTTGATATTGATGATAAGGTTTGATTAGAAAATTCCAATAATTTTCTTGATCAAACTTAATTACATTCTTAATTACTTCATCCTGTGTATCTGCTTTCTGCTTCCACTGTGCTTCTATTTGTTTTTCTTCTGAAAACACTTTAGACGTGTTCTCTTTGAGAATTTCTGATTTTACCAGTTGTTCACATATAGTTTCAACAATTTCGTTTGATAACTTATATGTTTTCGCTGTTGATTTCTCTGCTTGCTTGATTTGTGCTTCCCAGTCTCTGAATAGAATCTCCTTATGAAACTTATATACTTAAGGTAGATCAAATTCATTTCCCGAGTTTGATGATTAACATTGAATGTGTTCAGTGATATTCTTTTCAAGTCTTTCAAATTCAAGTTTCTGGATAGCTATTTGCTGGATCAGTATTTTATTTGAGTCACAATTAGAGTCAATCATAGAAGCTTGATGAAAAAATATTTCTTGCTCATTCTTTAACTTAGCATTTATATCCAATGCTTATTTAATAAAATTCTCCAATTGTAGTTGGCTCTGTATTCTGATCATTGCTATTTCTAGTTGTGCTTGTTTCTCATTGATCTCTGTCTGATGCTGTAATTTGAGGCTTTCAAAATATTTTTGAAATTAGGCTATATTTTCTTTGATTTTCTCATTGGAGTTGGATTTTTCTTCATTTAACAGTCTCTCTAGCTCTAGTACTCTGGCTTCCTTTTGCTTCAGAAACACTCTAACTTCAGTAGCTTTATCAACGATATCAGTAGCATATGCTCTTACATATTGTGATAATTTATTTAGATGTTCTGTATGGTCATCTAAGGAATCCTTCCATAATACATCAACTAATTCATCTGTTAGTTTTGAGACTGTTTCATCAGTTCTTCTTCTTTTATTCCTCTTAACTACATGCTTATAACTAGGACTGTAGAAGATGCCCACTGAAGGAATTTCTTCAATTTGTAAAACTATTTTTTCTGTAGGATAGGCCGGTATGATCTCTTGATCATGAGTTTCTAGAACTTGTTGTAGTGGATTAAAAATTTCCACTATCTTCTAGGAATGTTCAGGTGTTTGAAAACTAGATAATTGATCAGTATTGGGATTATCTTTGGGAGTTTTTATTGCTTCAGAAAAGTCCTCCCATTCACTACGAAAATTCTTCGTTTGAGATTTTTCAGACTGGTCTAGTGTGTCATGACTGTGTTGAACTTCTTGAGATTTTGATTCTATTCCATTACTTTCTTTTTGCTCATGCATCTCTATCTCTTGGATTACCTGATCAATTATCTTTTCTGGATTATCCTTTTTGGATTTGGATTCATGTTCAGAATGATTTGAATTTTGAGATTGATGCTGTGATTGAACTGATTCATCTTTATACATGTCTTTAGCTTCATTGTCCAAGCTGATACTTGGAGTAGGTCTGTTGACATCTTCAATAGTTAACAAATTGAGAGGAACTCTCTGCAATCTCTTATCTCTATATACTTGGAAAGCTTCTAAATCATTTTGACTCAATTGGATGGATGCAAACTTTATTATATTTGAAAATTTTTCTATGCCCTGAAAGAGATCATCAAATCCATCTGTTTCCTTTACAAAAGGTTTCATTTTGAGCTTTGTAGTGTAATTTTTAATTACATCATTTGGATCGTATAAAATCTTTGGCATTTCTGCCAATTTCAATAGATTGATATTAGAAACCTCCTTGTAGGTATGGCCAATATCATATAGTGCAAAAGTGCCACGCTGTACAGGGAAATTAGGCCAAATGGCATTTTTCGCATCTTTCAGCTGTTTAGTGATACCATTAACAAGCTGGTAAGATATCTCTCATGCAAGCAACTTATCAGGAACATAATAAGGTAAGACGTGGAGATATGCATAACTCCTGAATACTCTGACATATGTAAAATTATCCTATGTAAACCACCTAGCCACAAAAAGAATATCTGAGCTAGCCTCTTCAGAAACCCTAGGGGACTTTTTAATGAATATCATTTGGTGCATAAGCAATATGAATCCATAATTTTTTTTTATAAAAATGCAGGTGGAAGTATGAATCCTAGAGGTCTCTATGGTAAATGTGGATTGGGGTAGGGTCTTAGGAAGTCCATTTCCATCCCATGGTAGGAAAATTAGAATTAAAACATATGGCGTCCATGACATAGGCAGACATATAAAAGGGAGGTGTCTCTCTAGATGAAGCACTCCTATTATTCCTATATTTAGTAATGTTTAGCTAAACTATCAGATAGGGTGTTTTCCCAATTCATAATTGATGAATTGATGATTGCGTCAATCAATGAAACCCATTCTATTGAAAACCTAGTAGTATCAGGTTTGGAAAATAATCTACACAACATACCGGCAACATAAAAATAAGGGGAAGGAATTTGGGCAATTGGGTACGTACAGAGTTTATCTCGCTTCAAGTTTCCCTGGTCTTCCTTCCATTCTTTGATTTGGATGCTCTGTTCTAAAGATTTGTCATATTTTTGCTGTAGGGAGGGTAGATGATACATTTCTTTTAAGTCTTCTGCCTCAAAAGATCCCAAGTCTTCTCCATTTGAATCTTTGAATTTCCTTTCATCTATGCGTAAGTGGTCAATTACCCACTTAATTATATTTGTGTAAGGGAGAATTTTTTGTCTTGCTGATACCTTGTGGACGAATGAACATGCAACATCAAATTAGGTTGCGTCTGAAGTAGATGTCATGCTTGTCATAGAGATTTTGGTTATTACTCTTGGTTTCTGATCTTCAAACAATTTATACATTGTTTCCCATGAGGAACTGCTACATTCCTTGTTGTAGGTAGTGTATGAGAATAAGGGAGACATCTCCGAGTCTTCAGTAGGCAGAGCTTTAGAAATCTCTTTACCCTTCTTGCTCATTTCATTCTTCCTTGATTCGTTAAATGATTTCCTAAGAACAAGGGGAGTATTTAAAAATATAGAGAACAGAGAGTCAAATCCATTGTTTATATCAAACATGTGCGAATAGATATGAATCTTTTCAAATATAACAACAATCATCAATAATAATTTCAAAGTCAGATCTCTTACACCATCACACGAAATTATTATCAATCAACTTAAAGCCATTAGATCTCGAATTTTGTTTTGATATGACATAAGTAATTTCGCATGTTCGAGAAATTAAATGCCATGAATTCGCATGTCACCATATATAACTTTTACCATTTTTAATTTTTACCCCTAAATGTTGCGAAATGCGATGTGCGCAAACCGCACATCGCAACTTTTATGCGATAATAGATTTGTTTTACGGTTAAGTTATGAAAAATGCGAAATGTGCACTCAAAAACCATGCTGACGCGCTAAAAGGATTTTAAAGATTTATGTTTGATTTTTTGTTGACTTGTCAGGTCCGCAAAATCGCACTTATATATATAATAACCTTATGAGTTTATTGTTAATAAGGTGTGATGCAATAAAGAGATTTATAATGATAATTGAAGTTTTTCCAAGCTTTTTAAAGCATATCTTCGAAAAAGGTTAGCGCACTTCACAGTTCGCGTGGCTTAGAGGATTTGTGAGTCGTTCTAATTTATAAGTTGTGTGTTTTGCGACGCATTTTAAGAAATAAAGAAGAAAACTTAAAAGAAAACATTTATTTCCTAAGTTTTTTGTTTTAAAACTAGAAATAAATTTCCTATTTATTTCTAAAGGGTCCCTATTTA
The DNA here is from genome assembly GCA_034641835.2 of Pinus albicaulis. Classification (NCBI taxonomy): domain Eukaryota; kingdom Viridiplantae; phylum Streptophyta; class Pinopsida; order Pinales; family Pinaceae; genus Pinus; species Pinus albicaulis. The sequence goes on along the minus strand of CM076579.1, from coordinate 900,490,269 downwards.
TAAGAATAAATGGGGGGTTGTTGTATAGCACAACAGGGCTCTAACTATGTACTCAATTCTATCCTTGAACAAGTGGTACTTATTCTCATGGTGATGAAATACTGCTTTCCTATCATAAATATAAGGACTTCCCAAAACAATATGTGAAATCTCAAGTGACACTACATCAAGTTCAACTTCGTCAAGAAAGTTTGAATTGATTGCAAACCTTAGGATGCACTTCCTTGTTACCTGTAAGTTTGCATTCTTGCATATCCAACCTAAAAGATAGGGTCTTGGATGTGTAACAGTTTCAAGATTTAACCTCTTAACTAAGTCTTCAGAAATCAAAATAGCTTGAGAACCACTATCAAATAGTGTGTCTATTTTGGTATTCTTTGAAACAACTCAAATATGAAAGAGTTCAATTCTTGTATCTTCATCTCGAGTTACATTAGAACAACTTGAAGAAATAGTGCTTGCTATGTTCTTACCTTTCAAACTCATTACTGTAATCTTGGTTTCATCTCCTGAATTTGAACCTAAGTCATGTTCAATGATTGCAACATTTTTCTCCTTCTCTTTGTTTTTAAGTTTGTTTGGCTTCAACTCTAGATGGAGTTTCCAACATTGGTCTTCATCATGGCCATTTTTTGAACAAAATTTACATGTGATTTTCTCTTTCTCTATTTTAAGAGAACCATTTTTCTTTCCTCTTACATTAAACTTACCATTTCCTTTACCTTCATACTCAAGGAAACTATCATTTTTCTCATCTGCACAATGTTTCCCTCTTGCTTCTAGATGTGTGGCTTGAATGAAAACCCCATATAAGTTTGTAGGATTGAACATGAGAATAGTATGTCTAAGATAGCTGTGCAAACCATCAATACACTTTAACAAAGTTTCTTGAGAAGACAAATTGACACCCAAAATAAGAGCTCTTCTCCTAAATTCATGAGTGTAATCTTGCACACTTTGTCCCTTTAGTTGTCTAAATTTTTTCCAGTCCATAATGGATTTTTGAATGTAAGCTAGAGGGTAAAATTCCATTTTAATGGCAGAAATAAAATTAGACCAAGACATTGAGATCTGATCCGGATTTATGCAAGAACGCAACAGAATACACATATAACCATAAATACAAAGATGCAGCAGAAATAAACTTCATTTCATTAATATTAAAGAAATGAAATTTTCTTGCAGACAAAATGGAAATAAACTAGCTAGGGCACTGGTAGCTTATCTATAAGAAGATATGTGGCCGCTACAGGCCTTTGAAATGTGTTACAATGAGGCTCAAGGGCCTATTTATTATAGAGAAACAATGGAAAACCATAAACATCAAAAACCTAACCCTAGGAGATGAAGCGCCAAAATTATGGGTCCTGTTTGGGTAAATTGGTGTTTCAACTTCTCCGGGTCGTAACTTTGGCATGCTATCTCCATTTGACGCACATGATACATCGTTGGAAAGATATATCCAAGGAATAAAATTGTTAACTACAAATATTTATTTTGGAATGAAATCATACTCAGCAGAGGCGTGATGCCCAAAAACGTCGTTTAGGGCCTTAAAACGGCTCCTGAAGTTTAGGACGCAAAAAACTGCTAAAAATAGTAAGTTGTGCTGAAACTAAAAAATTGAAAGAGACAATGGTGGGGCCCCAAGTGGAATAGGCGGGTGGCCACAAATATCCACCTAGATAATTCCTCGCCCCTTAGGAAGCAATGGTCCCCATTGTCTTGAGTTCCTCCATGAGATGAGGAAACTTCTGCTGAACTTGGTCCTTGGTGAACCACTTGCCTTGGTGCAGGAGTTGGCCAGCTTTGACAATCCGATATAGTTGGATCTTCTGTTGGTGAGTGTTATTGATTTGCATGTCCATCATACAATCTGTGGTGTCTTGTTCCATGCTGTCTAGGTTTAACTCTATTGGTGTGAGTTGTTCTGCAATGTCAGAGGTGTCTAGTAGAGGTGGGAAGTAGGGACAAAGGCGGTCCACATTGAATACTAGGTGCAGACCAAGGAATGGTGGAATACTGAGATCGAACACATTTTTCCCTACAACCTTGGTGATGGTGTATGACCCATATCGGAGTGGGTGAATCTTGAGTGGGGTCCAGTGAGGCACTCCTTCTACAAATGTAGCCACACTTTTTCACCCACCTGGAAGTTATGTTGCACTCGATGTTGATCATGTCGTTTCTTGTACTTAGCATTGGATCTGTCCAATATGTCATGAACCTGTTGGTAGATGGGCTGAATGCGCTTGATGAAGATGTTTGTTTTTTCAGCTTCAAACTGTACATGAGCCGAATTGGTCTGAGTAGCCACAAATGGTATGGCTACATCAATGGGACATAGCGGCTGGAATCCCAAGCCCACTTGAAATGGGTTGTGTCTGGTTGAGAAGTGGAGAGCTTGATTATAACTTTGTTGTACATAGGGGAGGCTCTCATCCCATGTGCATGGATGCTTTGAATTGTACATGTGCATAATGTGTACGATCATCCTATTGACAACCTCTGTTTGGCCATCAGTTTGGGGATGGAAAAAAGTGGACTTGGTGAGCTTGGTGTCCAACATTGACTAGAGGCTAGACCAAAATGTGCTAAGGAACCTGCTGTCCCGATCTAATATGATAGACTAGATCCCAAAGTGCACCCACACTCGTTCAAAGAAGAGTTTAACAGTGGCTTCTGCTGTGATATTCTTCTTGCAGGCTGCCATAATGGCCATTTTCGAGAATCTATCGATGACCATGAAAACACAGTCATTTCCATGCTTAGTAGAAGGAAGGCTTGACATGTAATCCATGGAGATGGATTCCCAAGGTTGATTGGGGGTGGGTAGCAAAGTATAGAGGCCTTGCTTCTTGATGGTCAGTTTGGCAATGGCACAAGTAGTGTAGGATCTGATGTACTTCACAACATCTTATCGAAGGTTCGACCAATATAAATACTTCTGCAATACTGCCAATATTTTCTCAATCCCGAAATTCCCAGCAACTCGAATGTAGTGTGATTCCCAAATCATCTTGGCATGCTCAATTGAAGGAACAAAAAGGTTTCCCAGGTGACATAATAGTGCATCTTGGAGGTGAAAATTTGGAACTTGTGTACCCCCGAAGAGTACCTTGTATATGTGGCCGAATTTGGATCGCTCTTGTAGAGAAGTGGCCAATCAGAAGTCTTGTGCCCACAAGAGTTGAGAATGGTGGTTAGCGCCACAATCGATTGTCGGCTGAGATAGTCTGTAACATTATTGGTGCTACCCTTCTTGTACTTTATGTTCAGATGAAACTGTTTCAGATATGTGGACCACTTCTGATGGCGATCGTTTTGCAACTTCCCTTGTGTCTATATGAACTGTAGGGGTTGGTGGTCTATGTGGATGATTGTTTCCTTCACCAAAATGTAATGCTTCCATTGTCGACAAGCCTGCACAATGGAACACATTTCTTTGTCATAAGTGGGATACTTGCGAACTATGTCAGACAATGTCTCACTTTGATATGCCACTGGATGCTCTTGTTGAGTAAGAACTACCCCAATAGCATATTCAAAGGCATCTATCTTGATCTCAAATGGTTGTTGCAAGTATGGAAATGTGAGCACTGGGGAAGAACAGAGGCGATGTTTCAACTCTACAAACGCCTTTTTTTGAGATTCCTTCCAAAATAATTTTTTTTTTTCTCCTCCCTTGGTGACTTGAATCAAGGGCTAAGTGATATGAGATAATCCCAACATGAACCTATGGTAGAAATTAGCAAAACCCAGAAAGCTGCAAAGCTATGTTAGAGTGGTTGGGGCTGGCCAATCCCAAATGACTTGGATCTTGGTTGGATCCACATGCACCCCCCTTTCATCAATAATGTATCCTAGATATTGAACCTGGGTCATGCCAAAAGTGCACTTCTCCAAATTGGCACACAACATGTGTTGCCGCAGTGTTTGGAGGACTTGTTGGATGTGGTGGAGGTGTTCTTCCCAAGTCTGGATGAAGATCAGAATGTCATCCAAGTAAACCACTACAAATGAGTTGGTGAATGGTCGCAAGATGTCATCGATCAACCTCATGAAGGTTGCGGGAGCATTCGTCAACCCAAAAGGCATGACCAACAATTTGAAAAGGCCCTCCTTGGCTTTGAAGGTAGTCTTCCACACATCGAAGGGTTCAATTGGTACCTGTTGATACAAATAATTCAAGTCGATCTTGCTGAAATATTTCGCCCCTTTAAGTTGGTCCAGAAGGTCATCAATCCATGGGATTGGGTACCTATTCTAGACAGTGATCTTGTTCAATGCTCGATAGTCAATACAGAGTCTCCAAGTCCCATCCTTCTTTTGTACCAACATGATCGAGCTCCCACATGGCGATGAAATTGGCCTGATGTGACCTTTCTGTAGCAGCTCCTCAATCTACCTCTTTATTTCATCGTTTTCCAGAATAGAACACCGATAGATTGGTCCATTGGGTAGCGATGCACCTGGGGTCAGATCAATGGGGTGCTTGACTTGACAGTGTAGAGGAACCCTTGTGGGTGAGGTGAATATGTCCTCGTACTCCTCCACAACCTTGTCCATTTGTTGTTGTCGTGCAGCAGAGCCTTGTCTGGAGGTCATGGCCATAGTATTCTTCTTTCCCTGGGGGTGGATCATCAGAAAAAAAAAATTCCTGGTTTGGGAAATGAGCTTACTGCATTGTTTTGCAGTAACCAAAGAGATAGCGGCAGGTGGTGGTATCTCTGGTATCCTGTACAAATTATTTCCCAAAGTAACAATAATAGCGCGAGGCCAGGACTCATACAAAACATGTCGCTTCCACAAGTATGGTTGGCCTAATAATACATCAGAAACATCAAGAGGAAAAATGTCACATAATACCTCATCTGTGAAGGGCTTGATGCTATAGGGAAGGCGACACTGTTGGCTGACGCGGAGATCCCATCCTTGGTGAAGCCACCCGATGGTGTATGGATGTGGGTGTGCTGTGGTCAACAAGCACAACCACTTCACAACGTCTGCTGAAATGAGGCTCTTTTGGCTCCCATTGTCGACAATGAACTATAGCAGGGAACCCATTACCCACATCTAGGAGTGGAAGAGATGCTCCTCCTCCTCTGGATCTTCTGGTTCCTCCTTCTAGATCTTTGCAGTGGCAACAATAGCGTTGGGCTCTGCATAAAAAATAAGTTTCCTTTTGTCATTCCCCTTGTCAGGTTTTGATTCAGAGTTGGAGCATGCATCTGATTCAGAAGCCCTCATCTCAACCACCAATGACTGCTTGGCCCGACACTCACTTGTGTTGTGAGTTGAGCTCTTATGGAACTCACACCACTTTCACGTGTTCTTCTTTAGCTTCGCGGTGCTGTTCTTTGCTTGTGGCTTTTGTAGGTTGTCTTGGGCCACCATGAATTGGATTTGTCCTTTGTTCTGTGGTTTGGGGGCACCTTTCCCTTGCTTTTGATTCTCAGATCCAAAGTCTCACTTCTTCTGTTTGAATTTATGCTCAATCTTGGTAGCATACCGGTATGCCGTACCAAGCGAGGAGATGTCAAGAACTCCATTTCCTTATGAATGTATCTATGCAAAAAACTGTGATAATTTAGCACCAAATGTTTCTCCAAATCTTTGAGACCCAAATTTGTACACAGGGTATGGAACAGATTCGTCAGCTCATGCGCATCTTAATCCCTTTGTTGCCACAACGTGGTCCATTATATGTACTTGTCCTCATAGCTCCCGGATGTGATACTATTGTTCCTTGATGGGGTATTGAAAAGAATTCCAAGTGGGTATGGATGAGAACAGAGAGAGTTTTGTCTCATCCTTTTTCTCAGAGTAGGTTTCCCACTAGTCCTTGACATGGGGGGTAGCTTTGAAAAGTGAAAAAATACTCTTCTCTCGGTTGGAAAAGTCATGAATCGAGAAATATAATTCTAATAGATTCAACCATATATCTACCACATCTGCATCTATTTGAACCTCAAATATGGGAATGTAAAAGTTTACTTGTACCTTAAAGGGAGTCGCGCCTCTAGAGTGGCTGTTGGATGCAGATGCGCCACCGGTGGGCGTTCATTGAAGGATTTGGGCAAAGTTATCCATCATCACGTTAATTTGTTTTTCGAGGGTCTCCTCGAGCAATATTTTGATAGGATATCCTGCTCCCTGATATTTCTTTCCGTCCCCCATGGGTGGCCATCGGGGTTTGCGAGGCTGATCTTGCAAAGGTTCAACCAAATCGAGCCCTAAATCCTTATACCCCGACCTCGTTGGGGACATGCAAAGAAGGATCGAGAAAAAATAGACCGTTCTAATACCATTGATCCGGATTTATGCAAGAACAAAACATAATACACATATAACCATAAATACAAAGATGCAATGGAAATAACACTTCATTTCATTAATATTAGAGAACTAAAATTTGCTTACAGACATAATGGAAATGAACTAGCTAGGGCGCTAGTTGCTTATCTCTGAGAAGAGATGTGGCAGCTACAGGCCTCTGAACTGTGTTATAATGAGGCTCGAGGGCCTATTTATTATAGAGAAACATTGGAAAACCCTAAAAATCCAAAAAGCTAACACTAGGAGAAGAAGTGCCCAAACTATGGGCCTTGTTTGGGTAAATTGGCGTTTCAACTTCCCAGGGTCGTAACTTTGGCATACTATCTCCGTTTGACGCACATGATACATCGTTAGAAATATCTATCTGAGGACTACAAATGTTGATCAAAAATATTGATTTCAGAACATAAGCATATTTTATATAGGTGCGATGCCCAAAAAACGTCATTTAGGGCCTCAAAACGGCTCTGGAAGTTCAGGACCGGAAAAACTACTAAAAATAGTAAGTTGTGCTGAAACTGAAAAACTGAAAAAGAGAATGGTGGGGCCCTAAGTGGAATAGGCGGGTGGCCACCAATATCCACCTGGATCAAGATCTTACCATGTTTTTTAATCTCATATTGATTCCTTACTTCCCACCATAGAAGTGTTGCACCCTCTATTCTCATGGAAGAAAACTCAATCTTTATGTCATCCTCTTGAAGGTTCTGAATTCTACAATAAACCTCTAATTGACGAATCCAATTATCTAACTTCTTGCAATTCACTTCGCCATTATAAATCGGTAGCTCAAATTTGACATCAAGTTTAAGTAAGGGTGATTTACCAGTTTCTTTTGAAGTATGTGGATGAACAGATTGAAGGGTTGTTGTAGTGGGATATGATGAAGAGGAAAGTGTAGATGGTGGTGAGGATTATGGTGGAGTGGATGGTGGTTTCCTATCATCTCCATGGCCTCCTCCTGAAGAACCCTCTCCTATTAGAGGCCTAGAACTTTCTCCTTGCATACTTATATTCCTCTCCTCATAGAGGACCTTAACCATCTCAGTCATATCAAAAAATTCCTTTCTAAATGTTCTCTCATATTCTGTCATGGTAGGTTCTCCTTCATGAGACATGCTCACTAAATGCTCAACTTCAACTTGAGGATGTGCTAGTGTTGAATGCTTTTGCAGCATTTCTCTTCTTCCTCTTGACTCAACTACATGGATTTCAACCAACTTCCCTTCTCCTCTTTTGAGTTATAACCTTGTAAGCATGACACAAACTTGCAAACAATTAGATCCCTTCTTGCACAACAAAAACTAGAAACCTAAAGCTATGATACCAAAAATGATCTGAATGAGGTATGTTAGTTATGCTATGCTAATTCCCCTTTCATATTTTGAAAAAATTGTCTTATATGTGCTTAAGGGTTCAAGTTCTCTTGCAAGGGTTTGAGTCTTGTGAGTGTTTTTCATGTTAATTTTATGAACAATTTAACATAAAATAAAGGATGAACAAAAAAAAATAAAAGTGCAGTACATCACCATACAACACATAAACATAGCTATTTGATGAAGGAGTTCACCCCTCCTGGGCTACATATCCTTGGGTCCATCTTCCATGGTTTGGGCCTCTATATTATGCTCAATTTTTCAAAATGATGTGTTTACAATGCTTTTCCTCTCCTAAAACCTGCAACAATGAGTCTAGAATGCCCAAAAATGGTCATATAGCAACAAATTTGGTCGAAAACTCTAAAATTTATGACCATCTCCAGTTTTTCCACAATTTCTGGCATACATTTAACTAATTGGAGCTAAATCCGGTTAGCTGGCACTAAAAATGGTAGTTTCGCTAGATTTGGTGGACTGCCAAACTAATCTGCATTAAATAAAATAAACTGTAATTACGTTAATTAAGCTTGTTTAATGCTAATTAAGCACATTTAACCCTTAAACTCATGCTTAGTGGCAAATCTGGTTTAGGCTTAAATAATGGTGATTATTGTTAATTAAATGGGATTAGCCATTTTAATCTTTCTGCTTAGGAGTTAGTGCCCTCTAGTGCTCCGCTGTCACTGGTTGTGGTCATATGCGTTGGGGACTGGCCCCCTCTCCCCTTGACGATGGATTCTTCAAACTTTAAACATGCATGGAATGGTAATATAGTTAAGATATTGTGTGTTGGCGGAATGGTAAATGGTGTGCGTATTGTGTGGGAGGTCGCGGGGTTGAACACTGACGCCTCCATCCAGTCTTCAATAAAAATTTTTACACCGTGGTGGGGGGGCACGTGGCGGCCCCAGGTTGAGCCACGTGTCCTCTCCCCATTTCCCCTTTCGAAACCAATCATAATTTTCCAAATCACCCCAAATTCGAACCAACATGATACTGCCACTTGGAAGTCCCTTATTCGACGAAGAAAATTTACCATCTTTGACGCTGCATAGTCAGCATGCTAGGTCAGCAATATGAACTACTGACTGGTCTCCCTGTCATCATTTTTTTTCCTGTTTGTGCAAACATACAGAACTCATTTATGGGAGCATACAGAGTTCGTTTCATGTGAAACGAAGTGCGCCATATTATGAATGACGAGCACTACGTGGTTGTTTAGGTTTCACACTATTATGAGAACTATGATTTTTGAGCATAAAACTGAGCACTTGATCACATATTTAGACACATGAAAATACACCATGGACCCAAAATTGTGAAAGTGGGATGCATCTGGCTTCCTTCCAGTGAAATCCTTCTCAGGTATAATCATTCCAAGAAATCTGTGAGGACTCTTATTCTGTAAGTACACAATTGTGTTGCATGCCTTTGTCTACATGGATAAGGGAAACCCATGATCATGCAACATAACTCCAGTAGCCCCAACAATACTCCTATTCTTCCTCTCTGCAACCCCATTCTGTTGAGGGTTATGTGGTTCAATCAACTCTCTCCTAATGCCTTCCTTGGCACACAAATATATGAAGGCAATGTAGACATACTCTCCTCCATTATCACTTCTCAGGGAATTGATTTTATTCCCTATCTCATTTTCCACTAAGGCCTTGAATTCCAAAAACTTGGAATAGATCTCATCTTCTTCATGAAATAAATCCAAAATTTACAAGAAAATTCATCAATGAAGATCACATAATACCTTTGTTTGGAGATGGAAACTATGGAGAAGGGGTCACAAACATCTGAATGAACTCTCTCCAGAATAGCTCCAAATCTAGTATCTCGGCCCTGAAAGGAAGATTTGGCATACTTTCCAAGATTGCATCCCTTGAACACATCATGCTATTTAAGGGTGCACTGTGGTATCCCAGTGGTAATATACTAAAGTATCTTCAATTCTCCATGATGTATATGTCCCATGCACTTGTTCCAGAGCTCTCCAACATCTCGATCCTGAAAAAACTCTACCTTGCTTCTCAAGGCTGTGCTTGCATCAACCTCCAATTTTTAAAGGTTCTTGATCCTAAAACTAATATACTTGACCTGTCCTGAAGCAGAATGCTTGAGGTAGGCCTTCCCTTTGCTGAATATTACACCATACCATTTGTATTCAAGGACTCCTAATGAGACAAGGTTTTTCTTCAACCCCGAGACATACATCACATTATTGAGATGGAGAAGGGAACCAAACTCCCTCTTAAAGCTTAGTATACCTACTCCTTTGGTCATATATATTCCATCATCTCTAAGATTAATATGGAGTTGCATGTGTTTCTCCTCCAAACTGCTGAATAATTATCTCGTCCCTGTCAAGCCTGAGTGAATGTACCCCACACTACCTCGAACTGAACTTGCCATGTAATTTATTATAGGTAAATCCAATTCAAAATGAGAAGAGAGTGCTTATTCTCCTGTTGTTGCTGCAACATGCTTGTTGGATTTCTTGTTTGGACATTTTTTAGCATAGTGTCCAAATTCATGACAATGAAAACACTTGATTTTTCTAATATTCTTATTTTTCTTGCCTCCATTCTCACAAGATTTGAGTTTTTCTTGGGCCTTGTTTCCCTTGGATTTCTTTCCTATGATATATAAAGAAAATTTCTTGTCATAATCAGTCCTATCTAAGACTCCATCCCTTGTGTTCCTCGTTATCTCTTCCTGCAGAAGATATGGCCATAGTCTCTCCCAATCAGGGAGCTTATCTTTGCTATTCACAACATCCTGTAAACTTTGCCAGGATTTGGGAAGCCTAAGAAGAGAAAGGCCCACAATATCTACTGGTGGAAATGTCTCTCCAACACCTCCAAGTTCATCCCTCACTTGAGAAAACCTGGATAGATATGCAACAATAGTCTTGTTCTTTCCCATTTGAATGTTCCTCAATTTATCCTACAAAGCTAATTTTCTAGCATCTCTACTACTTTCGAATAGATCAGTAAGGGATCTCCACATCTAGATTGTAGTGTAACAACCCTCTCCAAAAATCCATGTAAAAAATATAATACCATGGTCACGGGACACATATTCCAAGATGAATGGTGGGAAAAAAATCCTAGTGGGTGTAATTTCGGTTTATTATGGCTAAAGGAAATCGACAAAGGAAATGACAAAGGATTTGGAAAGGAAAATAGGCATTATTGGCAATTTTATGAAAATAATGGAAAATAGGAGAAAAGGAAGGTGAAAGGTCACAGGTTTCATGTGAGGATAAAATTGAAGGAAAATAATGGAAAATGAAGAAATTAGAGGCCTCATTGATAAAAAGGCTTATGAGGATCAATGGGCAAGCTTTTTGCTCAACCTTTTGAAAGTTCAGTTTTGGATCTCTATCTTTATTTTCTCTCTCTCACACTCTTGGAAACTTAGATTTTTCTTGGAGCACTTCAACATAGGATCAAGAAAGGAAAATAAGGAAAAGAGGAACGAAAGATCAAGAAAGGAAGAGCAGGATGAAGCATCTGCAATGAGTTTACTTTCAGGTATCGATTTGCATGTGTGATTTCCTTGCTATATTTGGCATGCATGGTTATGCAAGTGTTTTCTTGGTTCTCTTTCTGTCATTTTCATGGGTTTTTCTAGGTGTGACAGTGTTCTTCAACCTTGCCTTTCCATTTTCAGATAGCCATGGTATAATGGGGTTCTCATGTTTTGGTTGAGCTGGATTTCTGGATGGATTCAAAAATGAGTGAGGTGGATCTCTAAAGGAAATAACACATTGTGCAATAATCCTTGAACCAAACCATGGATTTAGGTAAAGCTACTGGCCTAATAACCCATGAACCAGACTGTGGGTTGCAGTAAATCCAGGTATTGTGTGCCTCGATGGGCCTAGAAATATTCAATCGGTGAATGGAGGGATATACGGTAAAGCCTAGAGGTGGTTGCCCTCGATCAGGCCTAGGAATCCTTTCCAGTGAATGACGGGATATACATTATAGCCTAGAGGGTGGTGTCTCAGTTATGATCTAGTGATCCTTGGATCAGACTATGGATGCAGTAAAGCCTAGAGATTAGGAGACAAGAAAATTCCTCATGGTGTAGGTGGAGAAATATGGTGGCATCCATGATTATTTAAGGCTTAGTGATCCTATGAGGATTATAGTAAAGCTTATTTCTATTGATGAGGGTGAGGTGGTTTAGCCTTGGGAAGCCCTAATCAATTTATTTGGGTTTGAGTCCCACATTCATGCTTGTACTATGGAAGGAGGGTGATTGGCTGAAGAGAGATTTGGTTCAACCAATCTATGGTTGGGTGGAACGTGGACATCCCAAACATAGTTTTCTTTTGAATTCATTAATAAGATTTCCTTTCCTTGGTATTTTATGTGCAAATGTACTGGTTCATATGTTGCATTTATGGCAGTTATATCCTTATTATTTTTGTTGTTTTGATGTTGGTTATGAGTATGTTTTATGAAAATTATGATGTATCGCTCTCATCATGTTTTGATTAGTATGTGAAAAAATAATGAATGAATGACCTAATATATGATAATGCAACTAATGTGAAAAGACATTAATCCTTCTTGAGGATTCTCAGATAAGTATGAGAACCCTATGCTCATATTTGTTGTTGAAATCTGTAGATTTCATATTTGTGATATGTTTGATGAAATGATGGTCATGGTTGGGCTTGGTTAGGTCAAGTCATTGATCAAGTTTTATGTTAGAGGCTTTGTATTGGTGTCATTTATTGCCTTGGAAAGTCTCATTAAGTTCCAGGCAGTAGTATGGAGACTAGCCCTGAAAAGTGGCTTAAATATCATAGTCTCTGGTTGAAAAAGATTGCAATATCTCCCTTGTAGGCACTATGGGAGTGACTATAGGGTTCTAGTAGCATGCATGCCCTTTCATAGGAGAGAATGGGGGTTTAACTTAATGAAAGGCTAGGTTAACTCAGGGGTTGGGAACCTCAAATGGTGGATTAGCACCTAGGGGTCTTGTAGCACCTGAGGGAGGTATGTGAAGTGTTGGTTCGTCGATTCCACTTCCTTAACTCCAATTAGGGATTTGAATCATATCATAGTTACTCTTTGTCACATATTTGCCTTAGTGGATTGGTTAGCTTGGGTAAATGTGGTAGGAGGGTGTTACCGAGTAATATCAGAGCGTGGTTGTGCTCTCCTTAGGTAATATCTGATACCACATAGTGGTATCAAAGCATGTTTCACCCCTTGGACTAGATGAGCTGTGTGTTGGTTGTGCATTCATGTCAGTTGCATATGTTTTCTAATGTTTGTGGACTATGTGTTTGTGGTGTTGGTCATGGTTATAGTAGTGTCGCCATGCGAAAGTTAATGGTGTTCTTGTTGAATGCGATCATCATGAGTGCATGTCGGTTATGCATTTGTTATGCATGTCAAGATCTATATGTTATTGTGCATGCACTGTCATGGTTAAGGTTGTTTTCCATGAGGTCATTGTATGAATTTTATGTCATCATGATTTTATTGGTATGTTATGGTGCTAACGTGTTGGATGAGATAGAGAAGGAGATGAAAATCATCAAAGTGATGTTGTGGCACTAGAATTTGAGGTAAGAGCATATCATCATACAAGTTTGTATGGTGGGTATGCAAGTTTGTAGGTGTTGTAGCCGCTAAAACACCACCCAAAATTTTGGTTATACTTCAAATTTTGGGTCCCCTTACTCGCTTAGCCATTATGGTTTTTGACCTAGCCTGTAGCCTTTGAACCTTCTCACCATCATGACGAGATTATTTTGCCGCAGCCATGCCATGTGTTGGAGGATCATCATGCATACACTCGAATGGAAACTTCTCTGTGCATTAAGTATATTCGTTACAAGCCCTCTCACCATGGATCATTAGGCATTTTGTTTGGATACTTCACCAAGCTCATGTAAATTATTCAAGGGCATCATTCTCTACAAGGTAGCGGTGAACTAATTGATGTAATAATGTTTCATATAGGTCAATCCCACAGATGATATACTCATCAATGTCATCACCACATCGAGGGAAATAAATTGAAGCTAAACAACAAGGCCACAGCTACGAAATTGCCATCTTATGTTCAACTTTGATATGATAGATGATGAAAGCAAACCTAAAAGGTGTCCCACAAAGCATAGGCCAACCCCAGCTCAGTGGACACATGATTTCAATCCTGCTTGTTCATATTCTCCTTACTATTGCTATGCAAATTGGTATACATGGAAGGAATGACAACAATTACACTTCGTCATCGTTATGGCAAGGTTTGGGAGCTCAGTGCTTGTGATCTTTGTGAAAGCGCTCACCAACCGAGATTCTCTCATCCGCGGGAGTCTCATTGGGATGGAAGAAAATATTACATCGGAGGCCTTGGAGGGAATGACATACATAAGACGAGTGTATCTTATATGCGAGTTGAATTTCTCCATGAATTTTGGAAAGAATAAAGGCAATATATTTCTCAGTGGGGGATCACATTTTAAATAGCGATCCCATCCCACATGCATACCAAAGCCATAACTAGAGGGAAAAAGGAGGATTCCAATTATTACGCATTTCAAAATGTTTTGAAAGGTCGTGGGTTATCAAGGAATAGCTTTATCTCCGTAAAGAGTGCCCTATCAACCACCCAAAGACCCACGTGGCATGAAGTCCTAAACAATTCGCAGCATGTATACATATGCGCTGTGGAAACTTTTCAATTAGGAGGGAAAGGGGCCAGATGTAAATAGTCTTGTACAATGACGAATTCAGGCTTCTCGGAGGTGAAACCAAAGTGCACGTCTGAAAGAAATATATTTGAGACTGCATGTTCCTTTGGCAATGCGTTTTCGATTGCAGGCTCATGAGGGAAGGAGAAGCTTACCACAGAAGTAGGATACCAATACAAAAATGGGTTCACGGAAAGAGCATTAAGAAAACACTTGTCGACATAGTATTGGCCCGCTAACCCTTACCTTTCGGGGCAGAGAAATAATTTTATTTATTGTAAAGCCACCAAATAATTAGCATCCTCCACATACGCTGCTTCAAGCACAGTCTCTGCATCGAGCTAACCCAAGCGCTTCGAATTATGTATTCACTGTATCGATGTAATTACAAGTCGAACCCATATATTTTCACCGGCTGGAGGCCAGAGTTGGTTGATATCGCACAGTTTCCCGTGGTGGAATATAAAAGGGAGTCATGAGGCTGTGGACAACACGTATGCTACCACATCATAAACAATGTTCTGAGGGGTGCGCTGTATGGCAGGCATTTAGATGAAGCATCGTCCATCGATTTAGAATAAGTTTCAGACTTTCCGTGAACCCATGCAAGAATTCAGCATAAATCTGTCGAAATCCATATGTCTGGGTTTTCAAAGAGCAACCAGGTTGGTACACAAAGATATGTCAATACATACACAGATGAAAGGCTGAGAGGCGTTGCTATATTGAGAGTATACAAGATTCACAATGTTGTTGTCAATAGAAACGAGCGGTTGATACAAGAAATCCCTCGCCGCACTGAAAGGCTGTAGAGAGCATCTTTGTCACATCACACACGCCTTATTGACTGCCCGTAGAATTATTTTTCATGAAGCACTGGTATGAAATGAATACATATGCGCTGCGATTGCGGTTGCGTTGGGTTCTGAGGCTCTTTGTGCATCCATGACCGTTGGAGGCCTGTAAGAGAAGGAGGAGGCCTATTTCATCATCCAAAAATGCGACTGCATCAAGGACGCAATGGGTCGCTAGGTCGTGAAACTAGTAGGGCGAAGGAGGATGTGACTGGGTTAGAATTTTGACCCTGCGACCTGTTTGAGGTTGCATGTCACGTGAAGAGCACAGTCGTGCAACCCCTCCAAGTCGCTGAGTTGAAAAGATATGAAGAAAATAAAAAATGTGACTTGGTCGTAGTAGCGACCCTGCAACCTATTTGAGGTCGCATCTCACGTGAAGAGCACAGTCATGCAACCCTTCTGAGTCACTGAGTCGCAAATCTATGAAGAAAATAAAAAATGCGACTTGGTGGTAGTGGTGACCCTGCGACCTATGAATTTCATGCTTTGTGTGTACACACTGAGAGAGCCTTCCAATGGTGTCTGGGGAAGGAGAATGACGGGTGGCATCACCATGCTTCCAAGAACATCAGAAGTGTCAACTTGCTGGCTTGTCGGAAAATTTCAAGGGCGTCATACTTCTCTTGCAAAAGGTTCCTGATACGATATTAAGAAGTAAATGTTTTGCTGCCGAGTTTCGATACATGGTCACGAGAACGGGCTGCACAAAATCCTCTTGTTCCCTAATTCCCAAGAGAATAGTTTTATTTTTGATAATGAGGATAGGGGCACCAGTAGCTTTAAAGCTTGTGAGTCAGGATCTCCAGACGGCACCTGCGTTGACCAAATAAAGCCCAAATTTGAAGTACGTTGCATTGCAGTGGGAGCTGAGTGCAATGTCAACCTTAGACCACTGTGGTCATGGAAGAAGCGGTGTTCCGTAAAATGTGTAATAGCTACCAAAACAAGTTAAACTACAAATTTGCATTTGGAACTCAGCTCGTAGCAATACAAATGGACATTACACTAATTGAAGAGGCACAGGGAAAGCCTACACGAGCCATTCACTTTGATGACATACTGGCACAACACTTGACCACATAGGGGTCCAACTGATTTTAGCTGAGATAAAATTATTGCATTTATTATGTTGATTCCCTAACATGTGTGTGTGTGTATATATATATATATATATATATATATATATGTATATGAATGATTCAAATTTGTTTGTTTGCAGGTAATATGAGGAAAAAACAATGTTGATTTACTTTGTTTTTCTTGCAGGTAACGTAAGGAAACAGTAATGTCCACCCAAAGGAAGAGAACTGCTAGAAGATGCATAGATGGGTTTCAAATCAACAAAAAAACCCGCATTATGCGGATGCTCAGTATCTCGCTCGAAACATAAACACCACTCTCCCACTTATCAACTCATACAAATTCCCTTACCACGACAATGGAATCACCAACAGATAGAAGCTGTTGTTTCACATGGCGAGAGCTAAGGCTGTCCTCCAGAGAACAAGGTTTTGGTATCTCTGAAAGAGAAATGTAGAAGGGATAAAACACCAGGCTACAGGTCACAAATTCCCAAAGTTCGCAGGTCGTAGAATGTTATAGGTCGCAGGTTGCAAAATCTAATGAAGCCGTAAGGTCGCAAAACAACACATCCGAGGGAGGCTTCAACTGTTGCAACTACCCGACTGTGCAACCTCCACCGAGTCACGAGGCAGTCACGAATTTCTCGTGGTCGCAAGTCACAAAATCCAGTAGGGTCACAGGTCACAACAGTGGCCGAGGTCGCAGGTCGTAAAATCTACTAAGTCGTGAGGCAGCCCAACGGTCAGGAAGACAAAAAGTCAGGGAAGCCCAAAAGGTGAGTTTTGTTCTATGAATACTTCCTTCAGAAGATTGTACAAGGACATTTTTTTTTGGGACTCCATGGGAGGATAGAAAATTGTATAGCTGGACTACACTTTTGAATATGAATACAAGCACTTGTTGATTCCATTATTGGATCTGATGTAGACTGATGTGTGAACACCAAGAGTATTCCGCTTATGTTTCCAATATATTTTGATTAATGAAACTGCATTTTCCATTACGTCATTGATGCATTATAGTTCTCTAAACATGTATTAATGATTTTAAGCTTAAACTGCTTCTTCTATGAATGTTAACAACTTTGCTTGCTAGCATTTATATCATCTCTGAAATCATTCAAGGAAGTGAAGGGTGTTCTGCTACACAGAATTGTTTCTCCTGTGGCTAGAATGAATTTTGTGAGCATGACCCTAATGAAATGTTGTTGACATCATTTCCTTTGGCTACATGCTTTAGTACCCATCTTGCTACTTGTAGTGTTATATGTTCATTAAGACTCATCGATCACGTGTTTTGTATCATCCGAATAAGCGTGTGTTTGTAGGTTTATAGAGTCCTACTGAGACCCAAGGAAAGAAGAATTAAGCGGTAGCCAGATGCACACCCCAGACAAGATCCCTATTCCAAATGGTTTAGAGTCTAGTTGGGACTTTTTACCAGGGAGATCCCCTGCTGTTGGCCGGATAGTTTTTCTCGTCAACAAAATTGGTGCTAGAAGGAGGGACAGATGACTAGATGAGCCCTTAGAGCCTGTAGTTAATCTCATATCTGTAATGGCTCGTCCCCAAATCATTCTCCCAAGATGTTTGTCGGATTTATATGAGCCTCAATGCTCAATCCCAAATGAAATTATGTATCACTTGTCCCAGTTAAAATTCGATGGTGAAAATGGAGTTTCCATAACCAAACACCTTTTATATTTTTGTGACTTTTGTGAGTGCTACAAAATTGACAATGAAGGTTGAATTGTGTGATGTTATCCCTCACTCTCAAAGGTCGCATTAAGAAATGGTGCCACACATTGCCAGAAGCTTCTATCCATTCGTATGAGCAACTCGCCGGTGAATTACAACAAGATTTTCACAGGTACGATATTCATAATGTTTTAATAAAGTTAAATGATATCAAAATGGAACCTCAAGAACCTCTAGATGAATTCTCTATCAGATTTTTTCATTACTGTTTTGAGTTCCTTGAAAAGGATGTTGATTGGAAATTTTTAGGTGAACAGTTCAAGTATGTGATTTCGTTTCCCTTGAAAATTTTCAATTAGCAACCAAGCTTGATCCTAGTGTTCCCTATGATGACCCGCAGGTTGCCAGCTGTTCAGAATTTGTCCCTAATGTTTCCTTGTCCATCTCCCCGAGTCTAGACCACATTCAGGCCTCCAAGGAGAGTATTACTATTTGTGATATTCTTGTTCATCCTCCTGAATTCTCGTGTAGTGGAGTTGTGACCTCAAAATTTCTGAGCAATGATAGAAGTGTGCAAGAAGATAAAAATTGTTGTGCCACCTCTAAATATTTCACACACCGTGTCAAATTAGAGCTTGAAAACCATAGTGGCCCATTATCTCTCCCGGTTCATGAAACCTATGTTTGGTCTCAATCTAGTCTCCTAAACTGAGCTCATTTAATTGTCAACCAGGATTTGTAAACTGCTGAAGTGAAGTGTACTGTATGTACCTAGGTGCTTGTTTCCTAATGCGTTGTGTGTAGTGTTTTGTGATTTTTTTGGTCTTTTGTGATGATTTATGATGTTTTTGGTCTTTTGGTGGTTTTATGTTTGCAGGAAAAATGCCTAGAAAGCTAGTGGAAATGAGCTGATGATTAAAAACAGAGTTAAACCTAATTGATGGATAACAAATGGCAAATGCAATTGGAAACACTGAAGTTGAATCTAAACTATGACTAAATAAAAGCAAAGCTTGATAATGACTTTCAAACAAATGATTCAAAACACAAACTAAACTTGAGAAATGATCACTAAGTATGCAAATCCTTTAAATAAACAGTGAAATAACTAACTTACAATGGTGCAATATTTTGTCCTTGATTAGAGATTTGAAACATATTTAGAGGAAAAACATTGTTATCATCATAAGATCTTCTATTCTAGAACTAGTTCATATCTCTATTCTGCAATTTAATTGAATGTCACAAAACCTTTACTCAAGAGTTATTGATTTCTTTCCAAAGTAGTCTTTTGAGGAAGAGCTCTGTTTATAAAATGATGAGGAAATTGCAGAGGTACTTCAGGTCTTAAGATGATGTTGTCTTCTGTTCATATGGTTATAGATCAATTATAGATTTCAGAACAAGAAGAGGTTTGTGAATAATGAAGGCTGTCTTGTTAATCCTAACAACTGAAGTAATATATTGTGCAATGGATGACAATTTGAATATGAAATGCAAGTGCAATGAGTTAATCTAAGGATGAACTTAAGATGCCACTAATCTAGAACAATGCTGAACTATAAGTCATCATCAAACTTGAAACAAAGTAACTGAACATGAGTTAAGTGCAATTAAACTCCGGAGCATTCTAACTAAGCTACCATGCATTATTCTATGAAATTACACAATCTTTTTGTCCATCATTATTGATATTTTGGAAGAGTTCCTTCTTTTGGAAGAGTTAGAACAATTCAAACTGTGTAATTGGATGCAAATGCAAATATAAAGGACTGAAAGCAAATGAAAAACTAAGATATCATATCCATATCCTACTCGTCATTATGATGTCTTGGGCAAGCGTTTAAGAGCAAGAACATAGATGATACTTAGTACAAACACACAACTAAATCATTCATTATCACGGTCATGTCTTGAACTTCTTAAGAATTTCTTGGAAGAGTTTCTTCTTATGGAAGAGTGATTAGAACAAGTGTAACTGTGATAGTGAACAACAAAAACTACAACTAAATCCTACAGTACTATAGTCATTCATCATTCATCATTATAATCTGTTGGAAGAATTTCTTCTTGTGGAAGAGTTAGAATGAATATAACTACAGTAGCTAATTAAAAACAACTATGAATTCAACTTCTAATCCTACAATACTATAGTCATTTTCCCATTCATCATTATAGTCTTTTGGAAGAGTGTCTTATTGTGGAAGAGTTAGAATGAGTATGACTACAATAGCTAATTAGAACAACTATTAATTCAAATGCAAAACGTAAAGGCAGCTAGAAGACTTATCTAATTTACGCAAAATAAATCCGTGCAAGAGGCAGGGGCCCTCTACCACCTGACGGAATTCAACTCCAAATTAAATCACGCTTTCAAAATGAAATGGTCTGCTCCATTAAAGATGAAATAGTTTGAACATAACACTCTGCGTCTTCAGGAATGTAGCACAGAGTCTAAACAAAATCTAGCATCAAATCTAACATAAAATCTCTAACATAGCTCTCGGTCTCCCAAGTGTTTATAAAGCAAATGCACATAACAATACTTGTAACAATTCAGGAACACTGTCTTTCCTTATCGGAATCACATTAGGAATCTTTGAAGTGGCTGCGTGAAGAGGAAAAGACATATGGACTGAGACAGTCCTAATAGAAGTCTTCCTTCCTAAATGTGTTCCCACGTTCAAAACCATACCCAGAATTTGTTTCTTCCTCCATGTTGAGCAACGAACCATGTAGACATGACGTGGATCATGCCCATATGCGGTTTTTCTCAAGAGACCACCTGGAACATACTCAAACGTGAAGGCAGCTGCAGAATCGCCGGTTAGCTATGAAATGTCTGCATTCTGCAGCTAGTTCCGGTCAAAATGCTTTACAATGGAAAAAATCACAAAACTTAGCAAGTCAGTCATGTAAATCATTCTAGAAGTAATTTTAACTATATTCATTGATCAATTGGGTCTAAGATAGCAATGGACAAGGGAAAATGAGGTAAAATGAGATGAAGGAAAGCACAATTTTGAGGCTCAACAACCTATCTCGAGTCCCATGAATGTTTCCCTAGACACAGTCCTAAATATTATTCACATGCTAATAATAAATTGACTCTTGTCCCATATAAAGTTGACTTTACAAAATCATTGGACCGTCCTAGGCATGCAAGACCATTTTTCACTCCGGATGACACCGATGTGCGAGATGAAAGTCCTTGCATGGTTGATACCCCCGCATCTGAATCATTTCATCCATTATTCCCTGGTTTATTTCAGGAGTCTACCACGCTGGTAATTTCTTCGAGTCATTCAAAATTTTCTTATACTGGTACTGGCGACAATCATAAGTGTGCGGGTGGGGTTTCACAATCACATTACAAAATTGATAAATCTCTTAGATATGATATTTTTCATCCGAAATCTTTAAACAACCATAGGAGTGACTCCATTTCTTGGCAACCTCAAGATGTCACTTTTATTGATCCATCCCAATTGTTAACTCTTGGGGAGCCTAACGTGCCAAGTACCCAACCTTATCAAATCGATGGCTTCAGTGATCACTGCTTATCTAAAAAAATATTCACTCATGCCTCTGAGGACTGTCATTTGGATCTATTTGTTGGCCATATGAAGCCACCAAAATTTGATGATCTACTTTGTGAAGATTCAAAGACCCATCAGGAAATCGAAGCAAGTCAGCTTCTGCTGGCTGTTACCTCAATTTCTTCCAACCCTGATAAGACTCCTCAAACAAGTCCAACCAAGGTTTCTTGAATTAGGGTTTCTGAATTGACGATTCCCACATATCACACTCCTCTCAGCATAATTGCGTCGGATATCATCTCATTCGGGCAGGTCTCCCATTCAAGTGATGTTTCCCTGAGCACATATTCCTATCCCCTAATAGCTGGTATGCAGCAACCGATATGCCCTAATTTGGTCTCTAATATTTTCAGTTGTTGCCCAGCCAGTACTAGTTGCATTCAGGCGCAAGCATGTGATGTTTGGAAAACATCTCTACCACCTAAAAACCTTCCGGTCAATCCACCCCATCCTAGGAAATCTAAAAAGTCTGACACGTTGGATTGTCAATCTGTCAGTGTGCAAACATTTGGTCGAATTGATATACAACCCAATTACATTCTTCCAATATTTACAATTGATGATCACATCCATTCGCCAGTTGATCTCACAAACCCACCAAATTTTGGAAGCCCCCTGCTCGAAGGCCCAGAGTTGGTCCAAAATGGTGAAGCATTTCAGCCTTCACTGATAGTTAATTCAGATCCTCGCATCCTCGGTGAAACCCAGAAAAAACTTCAAGCTAGGGTTTTAAAAATTAGGGTTTCTAAAAATGGATTCGCAAGAATCTCAAATTCGCCTGGCAGACGCCTATTTTTTCCATTCTACCAAAGTGATCATCCTCAAAATCATGATGAGATTCTCGGTTGGTTTGATGAATCCTATCCAATGAATATACCTACGAATAGGCAATGCTTTTCCATGCTTCCATTGGACCTAAGGTTGTGCATGGATGGATGTGTGTCATTGATAAATGATTTTATGTTCCAAATACATATTTCTATGTATTAGGATGAAAGTGAAATTCAGATAGCACAATCCATTCTGGCACATTCTCTGGTAAGTAGTCGTGACCTTCTTGCTATTGAACATACTTTTCAGGTAAGTCTTGTTGTTGGTACACGATTTTGTATGCTGGCTCTGATTACAAACATTGTTGTTCTTGCATGATAGAAACTGATGTGGTGGCTGCACTGGAAAGCTGATTTTACATAACCCAACAGCCTCTTTGGTTAAAATAGGGTTTTAGGATTAGGCTAGCTAGGATTTTCTAATAAAATTTGTTAGTTCAAGTTGTTAATTAGGTTTACATATGAAAGTTTTGCTTTAGGGTTTTAAAATTATGCTTGCTGTCTTTTCTTGCGGTCAATAGTTTATGCATTATAATTTTCCATTTATTTTTTGCACTCATGACTTTTCAGTATACTTGTTGCTGCATAATGTTCAGATAATCACTACATGTGTTTTGCCTTGTTTTCCAATGGTAAATAATTGATCCTTCTCACACATGGAATTTCATGGTGTCATAATCCTTGTCTATTACATTACATTGTGTGCTTTCTTCCTCGCATGATTCGCATTGGTTATTAACGTGGCTTGGAGAATTCCCGTACATTGCATGCCGCTACATGATCCCTCATTGAAACCCCGATGACCTTGTTCACTTGTGTGCCCCAATTGCTGAAACCATAACTCCATTATTTGCATGAGGTTGCAGTGGTTACCTCAAAAGGCAGCTTCTCTCAGGACAGGTCATCAAAGTCGCGTTCCCAACATAATTTCCATGATTTTAAATTCACTGGCCAGGGAAATACAAGCCGATTGCTTGTGGGGAACCCTAGCGAGTTCGAATGGCCTATACTTGTAACTCGAGCCTTGTGCCCAACATAGTCTCAAGCATCTTAATGATCTGTTTTTCACATTTTTCCTATGGGTGGTAGATGGGGTGTGAAGACTTGGCATGAGGGAAAACCCAAATCAGAATATCTGTCAGTTTCTGTCAAACAAGAAACAACCTCTCTTGCTCATAAAATAAGTTGAGATCTCTCATCCGCCCATGCAATGTAAGTGCCACGAGCACATAAAATAAGTTCTTAAAGCACATGAAAAAATAAGGGTAAAGGATTGAGAAAGGCTTCCTGCATAGAGAGGTAATGCAATGACTCCACCAGGGTACTGACCAGGCTCGCTGGTAGCGGAGAAACGTTTGTGATTTCTTGAAGTGACTCCACTGGGGTATTGTCCAGGCCTATTGGTAGTAGAGCAATACCAGAACTTATTTTAAAATTCTGAATATAATAAGCCCGCTGCCCTACTCTCCACATCATCAACCAACCATTGGCATCCGTGAACTTCCACTTTGATGCGTTCTGATTAACGAGACCTAGCTGAGGCACAAGGACTGGGCATATCTGTAAAGGTCAAAGTAATAAAAAAGGGATACCCACACAACTTGTTGAATTTTACCTTGCATACCCATCTGGACTCAGATTATTGTTGGGACATTGACAGAGATGCTGAATTCTACCAGTGGTTCGCCATTTGTTGTAGCCACTACAACACCACCCCAAATTTTGGGTATATTTCAAATTTCGGGTCCCCTGCTCGCTTAGCCATTAGAGTTTTTGACCCGGCTTGTAGCCTTTGAACCTTCTCACCATCATGATGAGATTCTTTCACCATAGCCATGCCATGTGTTGGAGGATCGTCATGCATACACTCGAATTAAAAATTCTCTGTGCATTAAGTATATTCGTTACAAGTCCTCTCACCATGGATCATTAGGCATTCTGTTTGGATACTTCACTAAGCTCATGTAAATTATTCAAGGGCATCATTCTCTAAAAGGTAGCGGTGAACTAATTGATGTTATAATGTTTCATACAGGTAAATCCCACGGATGATATACTCATCAATGTCATCACCACATCAAGGGAAATAAATTGAAGCTAAACAACAAGGCCACAGCTGCAAAACTGCCATCTTATTTTCGGCTTTGATATGATAGATGACGAAAGTAAACCTAAAAGGTGTCCCACAAAGAATAGGCCTACCCTAGCTCAGTGGACACATGATTTCAATCCTGCTTGTTCATATTCTCCTTATTATTCCTATGAAAATTGGTACACACGGAAGGAATGACAACAATTACACTTCGTCCTCATTATGGCAAGGTTTGGGAGCTTAGTGCTTGTGATCTTTGTGAAAGTGCTCACCGACCGAGATTCTCTCATCCGCAGGAGTCTCATTGGGATGGAAGAAAATATTACATCGGAGGCCTTGAAGGGAATGAAATACATAAGATGAGTGTATCTTATATGTGAGTCGAATTTCGCCATGAAGTTTGAAAAGAAGAAAGGCAATATATTGTTCAGTGGGGGATCACATTTTAAAGAGCGGTCCCATCCCACATGCATACCAAAGCCATAACTAGAGGGAAAAAGTAGGATTCCAAATATTATTCAAAATTTTTTGAAAGGTCATGGGTTATCAAGGAATGGCTTTGTCTCCATAAAGAGTGCCCTATCAACCACCCAAAGACCCATGCGGCATGAAGTCTTAAACAATTCGCAGCATGTATACATATGCGCTGTGGAGACTTTTCAATTAGGAGGGAAAGGGGCTATATATAAATAGTCTTGTACAATGATGAATTCGGGCTTCTCGGAGGTGAAACCGAAGTGCACATTCGAAAGAAATATATCCGAGACTGCATGTTCCTTTAGCAATGCATTTTCGATTGCAGGCTCGTGAGGGAAGGAGAAGCTTTCCACGGAAGCAGGATACCAATACAAAAATGGGTTCACAGAAAGAGAATTAAGAAAACACTCGTCGAAATAGTATTGGCCCGCTAACCCTTACCTTTCGGGGCAGAGAAATCATTTTATTTATTGTAAAGTCACCAAATAATTAGCATCCTCCGCATACACTGCTTCAAGCACAGTCTCCGCATTGCACTAACCCAAGCGCTTCGAATTATGAATTCACTGTATCAGTGTAACTACAAGTTGAACCCATATATTTTCACTGGTTGGAGGCCAGAGTTGGTTGATATTGCATAGTCTCCTGTGGTGGAATATAAAAGGGAGTCGTGAGGTCGTGGACAACACGTATGCTACTACCTCATAAACAACGTTCTGAGGGGTGTGCTGTATGGTAGGCATTTAAATGAAGCATCGTCCATCGATTTAGAATAGGTTTCAGAATTTCCGTGAACCCATGCAATAATTCAGCGTAAATCTTTCGAAATCCACATGTCTGGGTTTTCAAAGAGCAACCAGGTCAGTACGCACAGAGATGTCAATACATACACAGATGAAAGGCTGAGAGGCATTGCTATATTGAGAGTATACAAGATCCGTAAAGTCATTGTCTATAGAAACGAGTGGTCAATACATGAATTCCCTTGCCACACTGAAAGGCTGCAGAGAGAAGCTTTGTCACATCACACACGCCTTATTGATCACCCGTAGAATCATTTTTCAAGAAGCACTAGCATGAAATGAATACATATGCGCTTCAATTGTGACTGCGTTGGGATTTGAGGCTCTTTGTGCATCCATGACTGTTGGAGGCTCATAAGAGAAGGGGGAGGCCTATTTCATCATCCAAAAACATGACTGCATCAAGGACGCAATGGGTCGCTAGGCCACGAAACTAGTTGGGCGAAGGAGGATGCGACTGGGTTAGAATTGTGACCCTGCGACCTGTTTGAGGTTGCATCTCATGTGAAGAGCACAGTCGTGCGACCCCTCTGAGTCACTGAGTCGCAAAGCTATGAAGCAAATAAAAAATGCGACTTCGTGGTAGTGGCGACCTTGCGATCTGTTTGAGGTCGCATCTCACGTGAAGAGCACAATTGTGCGACCCCTCCGATTCGCTAAGTCATAAAGCTATGAAGCAAAAAAAAAATGCGACTTGGTGGTAGTGGTGACCTTGCGACCTATGAATTTCATGCTTTGCGTGTACACACTAAGAGAGCCTTCCAATGGTGTCTGGGGAAGGAGCATGACGGGTGGCATCATCGTGCTTCCAAGAACATCAGAAGTGTCAATTTGCTGGCTCGTCGGAAAATTTCAAGGGCGTCATACTTTTATTGCCAAAGGTTCCTGATATGAGATTAAGAAGTAAATGTTTCGCTGCCGAGTTTCGATACAAGGTCATGAGGAGGGGCTGCATGAAATCCTCTTGTTCCCTAATTCCCAAGAGAATAGTTTTATTTCTGATAATGAGGACAAGGGCACTGGTAGCTTTAAATATTATGAGTCAAGATCTCCAGACGGCACCTGCGTTGACCAAATAAGGCCCAAATTTGAAGTACGTTGCATCATAGTGGGAGCTGAGTGCAATGTCAACCTTAGACCACTGTGGTCATGGAAGAAGTGGTGTTCCGTAAAATGTGTAATAGCTACCAAAACAAGTTAAAATACAGATCTGCATTTGGCACTCAGCCCATAGCGATACCAACAGACATTACACTGATTGAAGAGGCGCAGGGAAAGCCTACACGAGCCATTCACTCTGATGACATAATGGCACAACACTTGACCACGCAGGTGTCCAACTGATTTTAGCTGTGCTAAAATTATTGCATTTATTATGTTGATTCCCTAACGTGTGTGTGTATATATATATATATATATATATATATATATATATATATATATATATATATATATATTTGATTCAAATTCATTTGTTTGCAGGTAATATGAGGAAAAAAAAAATATTGATTTAGTTTGTTTTTCTTGCAAGTAACATAAGGAAATAGTAATGTCCACCGAAAGGAAGAGAGCTGCTAGAAGATGCACAGCTGGGTTTCAAACCAACAAAAAAACCCGCGTTATGTGGATGCTCAGTATCTCGCTTGAAACAGAAATACCACTCTCCCACTTATCAACTCATACAAATTACATTAGCACGACAATGGAATCACCAACAGATAGAAGTTGTTGTTTCACGTGGCGAGTTATAAGGCTGTTCTCCAAAGAATAAGGTTCTGGTATCTCTGAAAGAGAAATGTAGAAGGGATAAAACACCAGACTCCAGGTCGCAAATTCCCAAAGGTCGCAGGTCGCAGATTGTCAGAGGTCGCAGGTCGCAAAATCCAATGAAGCCACAAGGTCGCAAAACAACACATATGAGGGAGGCTTCAACTGTTGCGACTACCCGACTGTGCGACCTCCACCGAGTCACGAGGCAGTCACGGATTGCTCGAGGTTGCAAGTTGCAAAATCCAGTAGGGTCGCAGGTTGCAACAGTGGCCGAGGTCGTAGGTCGTAAAATCTACTAAGTCGCAAGGAAGCCCAACGGTCAGGAAGACGAAAAGTCAGGGAAGCCCAAAAGGCGAGTTTTGTTCTATGAATACTTCCTTTAGGAGATTGTACAAGGATTTTTTTTTTTTGGGACTCCATGGGACGATAGAAAATTGTATAGCTGGACTACACTTTTGAATATGAATACAAGCACTTGTTGATTCCATTATTAGATCTAATGTAGACTGATGTGTGAACACTATGAGTATTCCGCTTATGTTTCTAATATCTTTTGATTAATGAAACTACGTTTTCCATTACGTCATTGATGCATTATAGTTATCTAAACATGTATTAATGATTTTAAGCTTAAATTGCTTCTTATATGAATGTTAACAACTTTGATTGCTTGCATTTATATCATCTTTGAAATCATTCAAGGAAGTGAAGGGTGTTCTGCCGCAAAGAATTGTTTCTCTTGTGGCTAGAATGGCTTTTGCGAGCATGACCCTAATGACATGCCGTTGAAAGCATTTCCTTCAGCTACATGCTTTAGTACTCATCTTGCTACTCGTAGTGTTATATTTTCATTAAGACTCACTGATCACGTGTTTTGTATCATCCGAATAAGCGTGTGTCCACAGGTTTATAGATTCCTACTGAGACCCAAGGAAAGAAGAATTAAGCGGTAGCCAGGCGCACACCCTAGACGGGATCCCTATTCCAAACGGTTTAGAGTTTAGTTGGGAATTTTTACCGGGGAGATCCCCTGCTGTTGGCCGAATAGTTTTTCCCGTCAACAATAGGTTAATGGATTTTATAAGAATTAGGGTTACTTATATAATTTTCATTCTATTGTTGTTGTGGTTACATGCATGATAAATGTTAGTTGATCAGTTTAGTCATATGCACATGTGTCAGATAGTAATGAATGATAGTAACCTATTGTTGTATGTATTGTGGTCATATGTGATCCAGATTTATGCAGGAATGCAATAAAATACATAAATAAACAAAAACACACAGATGTAGTGGAAATAATACTTCATTTCATTAATATCAAATAACATAAATATGCTTACAGACATAATGGAAATAAACTAGCTAGGGCACTCGTAGCTTATCTCTGAGAAGAGATGTGGTGGCTAAAAGCCTCTAAACTATGTTAAAATGAGGCTCAAGGGTCTATTTATTATTGAGAAACAATGTAAAACCTTAAACTTTCAAAAACCTAACCCTAGGAGATGAAGCACCAAAACTATGGACCCTGTTTGGGTAAATTGGTGTTTCAAATTCCCGAGGATGTAACTTAGGCATACGATCTCCATTTGATGTGCACCATACCTCGTTAGAAAGATATATATCCGAGGAATACAACTTTTGATGTGAAAAAAATTGGTCCATGGACCCATGTTGCTCCTAGTTTTCCCAAAAAACGTCGTTTAGGGCCTCAAAACGGCTTTGGAAGTTAAGGACCTGAAAAAATGCTAAAAATAGTAAGTTGTGCCGAAACTAAAAAACTGAAAGAATCGATGGTGGGGGTTCAAATGGAATAGGTGGGTGGCCACCAATATCCACATGGATCAAAAGGGCCTCCAAATAGCTCTTGAAGTTTAGGACCTGAAAACCTGCTAAAAATTTTAAGTTGTGCATTTAAAAAAATTTAAAAATTAAACAAATTCAACGTATCCTCCACCTACAAATGTGGATCGAACCCAAGACTTGTGGGATACCTGGGTGTACACCCTATCAATTGGGCTAGAATGATTGTGTTGCTTATTTTTGTAGAGAATTCTATTTTGTAGAGCTATTTTCACGCAGTTTAAAGAAGGAGGCCTATATTGGCCATTTTCAACCATTTTTGGCCCAAGAAGAGACTAGACAAGGGGTTTTTGGGAATTATGGACACAATGGCAGTGTTATTTTTGAAAATTGAGACTTGTATGTTGATGTATTTGAGCATATAATAAAAAAATCCACCATTGAAAGCTAGACCTAGAGACATAGCCCAAGAGGGGAAAACTTCGTCATCAATTTGTTGTGTTTTGATGCTGCATGTTGTCCATTTTAACTGTTAAAATTCTGCAAAATTTAATTTAGTTTGTATACTTTTGCAATCACGATCCATTGCCTAAAATACATAAACTAGCTTGCAAATCATTTCATGAAACCTTCACTTATTAATTTTGGATCAGTTTGGACTAGAGCATGGTTTTTGTGAAGGTTTGACAAAATTTTCAAGGTTTTTGAATGCTTACAAAGTCTAGATTGAGAAGGGGAGAAAGAGCATTTGAAAAACCTAACCCTCAAATTGGCTCAAGGAGGCCACTATAGAAATTATACAAACATATGTATATCAATGGATTCAGTCCGATCAAGCAATGTACTAAAGCCATATACTGAATCCTTCTACAAATCAATTGCGGAAAATAAACACGATCGCCAATCACAACAAGTAGAGAAAGAATCAAATCAAACCACAACACAGATAATTTCTCAGGGAAAGCTTACTGCTCAAAACCCCTCTATCATATATTGTATTCCACAAGGAATCATGAAACAATTACAATGCACTCTTCTCACAAGTGTCTCATGCACTCTGCCTATCGTCTCACACTGATCCAGACAAAATCGGGCCAACACTTAGCCAATTCTTAGCCTGTCTTCAACCTGCATTGCTCATGTAATTCTTGATAAGTGAAATTTCTATTCTTTAGTAATTTTAGCCTTTTCCAACTGCGCAAGTACCATGGGAAACCCTGTGGTATTTTAACTACATATGACCAGTTTGCTAATAACACAACTAATAGTAAACTTCCCTTTAACCTTTGTCTCAACCGGGTCTCCACTTGAACTAACATGCATGCACCTATTAATAGTAAATCATTAGTTGCATGGCAGATCACTGATTTTGAATTAAATAATATTTAATTCACTTGATCTCTCACTAGCGCGACAATCAGTTACAACTAGTTAGACCAACTTTAACTCACTTAACTGATTTCTCATGCATTAAACTAATGCACTAACTGCAACTTGGACTCTAAAACAAATAGAATCACTCTACATGTCTCACCAACCACCCTCAACTAGAAATTCAAGAGCTAACTGATTCTGTCACACTCAGTTAACTATTACAAGTGTTTCTGACATAATATTACAATTTATTGTCCAATTTAATTAAGGGATAATTAAATTAGACAAAATTATAATTTATTAAATAACCACAATAATGTATCGCTAGGACCCATCACTAAATGACATGTGGCCCCACTCTAGTGTGTGTATTGTCATGTTGTTTCTGGATGCCAGTTTCATTGTTTCTAGTTACAAATTTCAACATCCACAAACTCTAGAAGTTATGGCACATGAAAAATGATAAGACAAGAGTTTATGTTTGAGGATGAGAGAGATTTTTATAAAATATTTCTTTGGTATTAATGAGATGGTGAAAGTGTTGTAAATGAGAGAACAACAAGGTTGCAAGGAGAAAGTTCTAATCAACCAAAAGGTGATGATGGTAATGGCAGCAAGCCTCCACCTCCTCCTTCTCCTTCACCTCCATCCTCACTTCCTTATTCAACTCATTCATCCCAGAGACCTACTCCTCCTACATCTCCAAGAGGACATACCAAGTCTCTTTTGATTAAGTTTGATGTCGAGTTTGGATTGCCAATGTACAATGGGAAAGTAAATTCTAAAAAATTGGATAATTGGGTTTGTCAATTTGAAGTCTATTGCAGGATTCAAAATATTATTGATTATGTCACAAGGATTCATCTTGCTTGTCTTCGCTGGGAAGGTGCAACCCTCATCTGGTGGGAGGAAAAAACTCAAGAAGATTTGAATAAAAGTGGTAAAATTATCTCTTCTTGGAATGATTTTATAGTTGCATTAAGAAGGCAATTTTATGCATTAGCTTACATGCAAAAAGAAATTATGGATTGGAAAAATCTTAGACAAGTTAAAGGTTAGAGTCTTCAAAGTTACACACAAGAATTTAGAAGAAGAGATTTAATATTGGGTGTTGATTTCTCCTCACAAGGTACTCTCCTTAAGTATATAGGTGGATTACATAGTTATTTGAGACATACAATACTTATGTTGTATCCCAGCAATCTAGATGAAGTATGTGTTCACGCAACTCATTTAGATTTAAGAGGCAAGAACTTTCCTGAAGAGTCTAGCAAGAAACCTTTTAAATCTGGAGACAAAGGAAAGGAGAAGTTTAAAGGCAAGCGTAAGAAGAATGTTATTGTTGAGAAAGAGGGAGAGAAAATTTCTTGTAAGAATTATTCAAAAGATGGTGAAGACCACTACTGACAATTACATCTAGAATTGAGACTAAAGGAGTTCAATAATAAGGGGAGACAAAATACTATTGCTACAACTCAACAAGATATAGGATATGATTCAGGTGATGAAACCAAAATCAAAACCATGGGAATGAAAGGTATAAATTCTAATGCAAGTACTAATTCTTCTAGCAAGCCTATTGAATCTCAAAATTATAAAGAAAGAAGTGAGCTTTTCCATATCAAGGTCATTACAAAACATACAAAGGTTGATACATTATTTTATTGTGGATCTCAAGTCAATCTTGTCTCTAAAGCAATTGCCAAGAAACTTAATTTAGAGACTACACCTCATGCAAAACCTTACCCTTTGGGTTGGGTATGTGATGATGCCAAATTTCAATTGACAAGAAAATGTAAACTCATATTTTCCATCACTTCTAATTTTATAGAGAGGTAGAGCTTGATGTTGTACCACTTGATATTTGTGGGATTGTCTAAGGGAGTCCATATTTATATGACCTTAAAGCCATATTCTATTGTCATGAGAACAAATATCATATTTTCAAAGATGGAGTTGAGTATATTGTTAGAGCACATCCCAAGAAGATGAACTTATCTCTTGTTAGTGTTGGTCAAATGAAAAGGATTATGAATGTTCGTAATAATGTTGTGTTGTTGATGATTAAATATTAATATGTTGTTGAATCTGAATCTTCTCAGGATGTGATTCCAAACTCAAGAATGAATTGGTTGATGTTGATAACACTTATGAAAAGATGTTTTAGGAACTTGAAAGGTTACCTCCAAAAAGAGGAATCCAACATGAGATTAAATTACAGCAGGATGCACCACTTCCGAATATTGGCATGTTAGAATGTTATTTTTCAATAATGGAAAAATTAAGAATCAAATTCAAGAGCTAATTGACAAAGGGGTAATCAGACCTACTACATCTCCTTGTGGGTCTCCTATTGTTTTGGTTCCAAAGCAATATGGTACATGGTGTATGTGTGTGGATTTCCGAGCTTTGAACAAGATCATGGTAAAGAATCTATCCTCTTCCTAGCATTGAGGATTTTCTAGATCAGTTAAAGGATGATGTTTGTTTTACTAAGTCAGATTTGAGAAGTGGTTATCATCCAATAAGGATTGATGAAGATGGTATTTGGAAAATTTCTTTCAAGACAAAAAAAGCTTTGTTTGAATGGTTAGTTATGTTGTTTGGGATTTGCAATGCACTTGCCACATTCATGAGAGTTACGAATGATGTATTGCAACCATTCCTTGATGATTTTTTCATAGTCTACTTATATGATATTATGATTTTTAGTAAGACTCAAGAAGATAAAGTCAAGCATGTAAAGCAAGTTCTAGATGTCTTGAAAAAGGAAAAGTTGTATTTGAAGATGTCTAGATGTGAATTTGGGAAAACCTCTTTAGTTTATTTGGGTCATATTGTAGGAGGTGGTGAATTGAAAATTGATCCCTCCAAAGTTGATGTTATTGTGAATTTTCCTAAACCCAACAATGTAACATAAGTTAGGAGCTTTGTGGAGTAGTCTAATTTTGGAGAAAATTTATCGTTAACTTCTCATTCATTGTAGCATCATTACATGCTTTGAGAAGTGTGAAGTAGGTCTTTCAGTGGGGAGGTAAGAAACATAAATATTTTGATACTTTTAAAGAGAAAATCAATACAACGCTAGTTCTAGCACTTCCAGTTCTTAAGCAACCTTTTGAAATTAAAACTGATGCAAGCGAATATGCTATGGGAGTAGTTTTGATGTAGCATGGTAAGCTAATATGTTATCATTATGAAACCTTTTCAAATGCAGTAATTAACTATCCAAATTATGATAAATAATTGTATGCTTTGGTACAAAGCATAAAGAAGTGGAAGCATTATTTTCTGGGTAAAGAAACAATTATTAATACTGACCATCTACCTTTGCAATATTTACAATCATAAAACAAGCTAAAACAAGCCATACATTTCAGATGGATGGGATTCCTGTAACAATTTCAATTGGTAATAAGGTATAAGAAAGACCTATATACAACAAAGTTGCAGATATGTTATGAAGGTCTATTTTTAACGCATATGTTATTCTTAAGCATAACTCAATAATGCATGAAATTTATATTGAACAATATGCTCAAGGTGAATATTTAAAATGTTTACGAAACTTTGAGTCAAGAAAATCATGTTGAAGAGTTGGATTATCATGCTCATAACAAGTTTTTATATCATCTTGGAAAGTTATGTGTTCCAGAGGGTGAAATAGTCAATGTCACAAGGGAAGCCCATACTTCTCTTGTTGTTGGTCACTTTGATGTAGGAAAAGCAATTGCTCAATTATAGAGGTATTGTTTTGGACTCACATTAATGAAACTATATCAATATATGTGAAAGGATGTTTTATGTGTGCTAATATCAAGCCAAGCAATAGGAAATTGGGTTTGTACACTCCACTTCCTATCCCTTCTTGTCCCAGGGAAATTATTTCTATGGATTTTGTTGGGGGACTACCAATGTCTAGGAAAGGCCATGATTATTTATATGTTGTAGTGGATCGTTTCAGGAAAATGTGTGTTTTGATTGCATGTAAGAAACATGTTACAACTGAACAAACCACAAATATTTTCTTCCAAAATGTATGAGTTAATTTTGGTTATCTACTTTGATTATTTCTGATCGAGATTCTCGATTTATTAGGAAATTTTTGGTCAATTTTATGGGAACTCATGGACACAAAGTTGAAGAAGAGCACAAAATTTCATCCATAAACCAATGACCAGACAAAAGCAATGAACATAACAGTAGTGCATCTCCTTCGAGGATATTGTGGTAAGCATCCTAAAATTTGGGATGGACATTTGCATTACATCCAACATGCCTACAATAGTTCCAAGCATTCATCTACAAAATTATCTCCATTTGAAGTTTGTTTGGGATATTTGCCAAAGTCTCCTTTGGATTTCATCTTTGGTAAAGATATTGTAGTAGATGGACATAGTGATGTGGAAAAATCCAAGAATTTCATTGAACAAATCCAATCAGTGCATCAAAGGGTATAAGAACAATTGGAGAAAATCCAAGCCAAGTACAAATCAAGACATGATAAGCATCGGGTTGATCATGATTTCCAAGTGGTAGATCAAGTTTGGTTGTACATCAGCAAGGAAATATTATAAGGTGAAGGTAAAAACCTTAAGGAAATCATATATGGTCCTTTCAAAATCTTGGTGAATATTGGTAGCAATGGTTTCCGATTAGATTTTCCACCTTACATGCAAATTTATTCTATTGTGAATGTGGAAAGCTTTAGATTTTATGAGGCTCCTATGATTGTTGATCAAGAATATAATGCTCAGATTCCATCTATAGAATTTTTTACTCCTGAATATTTAAATGAGTTGCAGGAAGACTCAATTCTTGACAAGAGGATAAGAACTTCACGTAGAGGCAATGTGGAGTATCTTCATGTGGGGATCAAAGGTACCAATCCAAGAAAATCAAGGTGGATAGAGATCAAGAAAGTGAGGGAGTTTTAACCTCACTTACTTGTTGAGTAAAAATATATTTTTGGTGGGCCAAAAGCTTCCAGTGGGGAGGAATGGTTCAGGGGATAAAAAAAAGCTCAAAAATGAAAGTTCTCAAAATATCTCGAAACCAATGCAAAATTGTAGATATCATCATTATTATTCCAACAATGCTTGAATCGTCTCAATCCGACACCGTATGATGAAGTTATCACATTCTGAAGTTTTTGGAAAACAATTAGAAATTCAACTTACAGGGTTGTCTGTGTGGGTACAAATGTCACGTGGCAATCTGTACACTGATGTGGTGATGATTTCAATAGGTTGACTGAGTGAACGCACTGGACAAATGACTTCTTGTTGAGTTGACACATGGCATATAATTGTTGGTCAAGGGTAGGAAAATGCGGCGTGGAAAAGTGGGCCAATTATGGGGTGACACATGGCCCAATCACATGAAACCATGTGGCACCTTGGATTGGGCAAAAAAAATTAAGTCAACTACCCAACCTCCATAGGAATCGAATGTGTGACCTCTAACTCATGAAACAGTCACCCGACCAACGAGACACACAACGTGCTTATTAAATATGGGCTGGTGGATTATGTTTAAAATATAACAATGGAGCAGTTGGGTGGATGGGTGAGCCAGAGAGCATACCTGACTGGCCAGACCCATAGTTTTTAGTAGCTACACTATCACGAAGGAAGTGAAGGGGGCGGGGCACATGGCACCCTGCGCATGCCTTAGGCCCAAGGCTTATTAACTCCACAAGACTGAGAGTGCATGGCCTATGGTTTGCGCCCCCCTCGCTCCCATGCTGATCCATATAACCAAGCTTGCAAAGGTTGGAGGGGCTTTGAGCCATTTCACTAAAAAAAATAAAATTAAACAAATTCAATGTAACCTCTGCCTACTAATGTGAATTGAACCTATGACTTGCGAGCTACCTACTTGTACACCCTACCAATTGATCTAGAATGATTTTGTTGCTTAGTTTTGCAGAGGAGACCATTTTTAGATCTATTGCAAACAATTTGAAGATGGAGGTCTATCTTTGCCATTTTTCAACCTTTTTTAGCCCAAGAAGAGCCTAAAGAGGGATTTTTGGGCATTTTGGATGCAATGGTGGTGTTATTTTCATAAATTGAGACTTGTATGTTGATGTATTTGAACATATAATAAAATAGGCCACCATTGGAAATTGGATCTGGAGATGTAGCCTAGGAGGTGTGAACTCCATCATCAATTTGTTGTGTTTTGATGTTGCATGTTGTCAATTTTAATAGTTAAAAATTTGCAAAATTTACTTTAGTTTGTGTGCTTTTGTTATCATGATCCATTGCCTAAAAGACATAAAATAACTTGCAAATATTTTCATGAAACCTTCACTTATTAAGTTTGGATCATTAGAAAATATAGTTCTTTACCATGGATATTAAGGTTACCAATATCATTTTCAATGGCTAGGTTGGCTAGTGCATTGACTCTTTTATTATTGTGGCTCAAAAATTGTAGAACTCGATGATCTTTGGTTAAAGACAATGCCAGTTGAATCTTCTTGAAGATGGAGATATGTCTAGATTCAAAGGTAAGAGAATTGAAGCAGAGATGCCTGATTATTATATATGAGTCTCCTATTATTATTAAATTGTTGATGCTTTTAGTAGAGGTTAGTGTTATGCCTTGATAATCTATGTAGGGTACAACTTGATTATTAGAAACTTTTCCTAGACTATGTAACAACCCCAGGTTAAAAGTTCATGTAATAAATTTAATAAAGGCAAAATAAGACCAAGGTCATGGGACATGTATGCAAGCTGAATGTTGAGAAAAAAATCCTAGTAGGTGTTCATTTCAGTTTATTATGGCTCAGGAAATTGGCAAAGGATTTGGAAAGGCAAAGAGGCATTGATTGATATTTTATTTATGAAAAAAAAGGAAAATAGGAGAAAAGGGAGGTGAAAGGTCACAAAAATTACATCGGTAGAAAATTGAAGGAAAAACAGAATAAAAATAGAGGAAAATAAAGAAAATAGAGGCCTTAATGATAAAAAGGCTTATGAGGATCAACTCACACCTTTTTCCAATTGAAAATTTTGTCAGTTTGGTTTTGGAGCTATCTCTCTATTCTCTTTATTCTCTCATAATATTGAAAACTTAGAGCATTCTTGGAAGTACTCTAGAATTGGAGAAAGGAAGGAAAAAGGAAGGACAAGGAGCCAAAGAAAAACAAGGGATACACAAGGAAAAAATAGATCAAGTAACTTTAGGAGGAAGAGTTGCGGGTAACAGGTTGCATGTGTGATTTCCTAGTTGGTTTGTGAAAACATGGTACATGCATGGGCATATTTGGTTCTCTTGTTATCATTGGCATGGGTTTTTCCAGGTGTGACAGTGGTTTTAGCCTTTCCTTGCCATTTTTGGATAGCCATGGTGTGTTGTGGTTCTTTCATTCGGTTGAGCTTTGGATTGCCAAATGGTTTTGGAACCGGGTGAGGTGGTCTCAGGAAAATTACCATAGGGTCTAGGAATCTCTTGACCTATTTTGGCGAGATTGTGATAAATCCCAAGGGCGGAGATAAGAAAATTCCTCAAGGTATTGGTGGATAAATTCAAAGTCATCCAAGCTTGTTTTGGGCCTAGTAATCCCCTGATTGGTTTTAGCAGGATTGCGGTAAAACCTGAGGGTGGAGGTGGTTTAATATTTAGGAAGCCCTAGTTGTTTTTGGTTCTTGTTTTGGGCCTAGTGATCCCTTTATCGGTTTTGGCGGGATTGCGGTAAAGCCTAAGAGTGGAGGTGGTTTAATCTCCAAGAAGCCCTGGTTGTTTTTGGTTCTTGTTTTGGGCCTAGTGATCCCTTGACCAATTTTGGAGAGGTTGCGGTAAGCCTTAGGGTTGAGGTGGTTTAATCTCTGGGAATACTTTTTTGTGTTTGTCTTGAGTCCCACATTCATGCTTGGAATATGACATGAGGGTGATTGGCTAAAAGAAATATTTGGTTCAACCCAATCTATGGTCGAGTGGTATGTGGAGGTCCCTGACTTGGTTGGCTTTTGCATATGTTAATAAGAGTTATTTTACTCTTGTATTTTATTAGTATTTTTACTTGTTATTATGTGGCTTTTAAGGTTATTCTATCATGGCTATTATTATGGTTATATGCTAGTTATAAGCATGGTTTATTAACAAGTTCTAGTTAGGGCTCTTGACATGTTTTGATTAGTTGATGAATGCATGAGTTAAAAATTTTTATTGCAAATATTTTGAGAGGGAATTATACCTTCTTGATTATTCTCAAATAAGTATCAGATCCCTATGTTAAAGTATGCATTCATGACCTATAGAACACATGTTCTCAATATGTTTGACGAAATGACTGTCATGTTCAAGGATGTCTAGGTTAAGTTGTGCCTTCAAATTTGTATCTTTAGCATGTCATTATTGAATCTGAGAAGTTACAGGAAGTTCTGGGAAATGGTTTGGAGGTTGACCTGAAATTTAGGCACAAAATCTAAGACCACATGCTCCTAACTAGAAATTTTGGGTTACAACCACATGGATGTAAGCTTGTGCATGCGGTTGGAGGATTTCAACCGCATGGTGGCCTTACTGTGGGTGCGGTTGAGGTTCTAGGGCAGAGAAGGGGGGTCCAGCTTAGGGTTTGGCCATGTGGGATGGTTTCTCAGCCCTTGATTGTCTTATAGCCCATGTAGGATGTTGTGAAGGGTTAGTTTGTTGTCACTGGTTAGCCCCACTTCCCTAATGGAACCTAGGAGGTTGGGTCACATCATAATAGCTCTTCCTCTCATGTTTACCTTGGTAGGCCAGTGAAATTGGGTAAATGTGGGAGGGGGTGGTTAAATTTTAGGATTAGGATTGTTCTTCTTGTCCTCCTAAGTGAAATAACACCCCCCCTCCTTTATTTATGAAAATAAAGGAAAATAAGAGAAAAGGGAGGTGAAAGGTCACAAAATTGCATGAGGAAAATTGAAGGAAAACAAAGAAAATAGAGGCCTAAATGATAAAAGGGCTTCTAAGGATTAAATCACAACTTTTGTCAGTTTAATTTTGTATCTCTCTCTCTATTCTCACTATTATCTCATACTCTTGCACACTTAGAGAATTCTTGGAAGCACTCTACCACTGGAGAAAGGAAGGACAAGGAAGCAAAGGAAATCAAGGGACAAGCAAGGAAAAGTTTGATCAAGTAGTTTAAGTAGGTAACCGGTTGCATGTGTGATTTCCTAGCTGGTTTGTAAATGCATGGTACATGCATGCGCACATTTGGTTCTCATGTTGTCATTGGCATGGGTTTTTCTAAGTGTGACAATGTTTTCAACCTTTCCTTTCCATTTCTGTATATCCATGGTGTGATGGGGTTCTTTCATTCGGTTGAGATCTAGATGTCCAAATGGTTTTGGAACTGGGTGAGGCGGTCTCAGGAAAATTCCCATAGGGCCTAGGAATCCCTTAACCAATTTTAGCGGGATTGCAGTAAAGAATGAGGGTGGAGATAAGAAGATTCCTCAAGGTCTTGGTGAAGAAATTTTGAGACATCCAAGCTTGTTTTGGGCCTAGTGATCCATTGACCATTTTTGTGAGGATTGCAGTAAATCTTGAGGGTGGAGGTAGTTTAATATTTGGGAAGCCATAATTGTCTTTGGTTCTTATTTTGGGCCTAGTGATCCCTTGACTTGTTTTGGCGAGATTGCGGTAAGCCTTAGGGTGGAGGTGGTTTAATCTCTGAGAATCCCTGGTTGTGTTTTTCTTGAGTCCCACATTCATGCCTAGAATAAAACATGAGGGTGATTGGCTGAATGAAATATTTTTTTCAACCTAATCAATGGTCGTGTGATACATGGAAGTCCTTGACTTGGTTGGCTTTTGCATACGTTAATAAGAGCTCTTTTCCTCTTGTATTTCATGAGTATTTGTACTTGTTATTATGTGGCTTTGAAGGTTGTTCTATCAAGGTTATTATTCTAGTTATATGTTGGTTATAAGTATGGTTTCTTAACAGATTCTAGTTATGGCTCTTGACATGTTTTGATTAGTTGATGAATGCATGAGCTAACAAATGTTATTGCAGCTATTGTGAGAGGGAATTATATCTTCTTGATGATTCTCATATAAGTATCAAACCCCTATGTTTAGATATGCATTCATGACCTGTAGATTACATGTTCTCAATATTTTTGACGAAATGGTTTTCATGTTCAAGGAAGTCTAGGTCAAGTCATGCCTTCAAATTTGTATCTCTAGCATTGATTTCATGTCATTATTGAATCTAAGAAGTTGCAAAAAGTTCTGGGCAGTGGTTTGGAGGTTGAATTGGAATTTAGGTTAAGAATTCGGCACCACATGCTCCTAACTGGAAATTTTGGGCTGCAATCGCATGGATGTAAGCTTATGCATCTGGTTGGAGGTCTCCAATCACATCACATGGAGGCTTTACTGTGGGTGTGATTTATGACCTAGGGCAGAGAAGGAGGGGTCAAACTTAGGGTTTGGCCACCTGGGATGGTTTCTCAGCCCTTGAGTGTCATGTAGCCCATATAGGATGTTGTGAAAGGTAAATTTGTCATCAGTGGTCGTCCCCACTTCCTTAATGGAACCTAGGAGGTTGGGTCATGTCATAGTAGCTCTTCCTATAATGTTTACCTTGGCAGGGCGGTGAAATTGGGTAAATGTGTGAGGGGGTGGTTACACTATAGGAGTAGGATAATTCTTCTTGTCCTCTTAGGAGAAATAGCCCCCCTGCCACAACACTTGCCACCCC
Organism: Pinus albicaulis; assembly: GCA_034641835.2. Lineage (NCBI taxonomy): Eukaryota > Viridiplantae > Streptophyta > Pinopsida > Pinales > Pinaceae > Pinus > Pinus albicaulis. Next base: position 900,448,728 of record CM076579.1, on the reverse strand, counting down.
TAATTATTGAAGATTTATTAATAATTATTGAATTTAGATACGTATGCAATTCATAACTTTTAGGGTTACAATTATAGGATAAATTATCAATTTCACTATCGTATGTCACTTTTTGACTTAATTCAATCATTTTTATCGTTTACTTGAATTCCATCTAACCAACCATAGAATTAGAGATTATGAAGATTTATCAACAATGATTATTGTGCTTCACTCCATGCATCGAAAGGAATTGTGTCCTTGCCCTTATATGAATATTATAATTCATGCATTCACTTCCTCTTCCCTTTTAATTCCTCTTGCAATGAAATCAATGGAAGGGAAGTTCCTCCAAAACCATGACCATGTTAATGCCTTTATTACACCATGTTAGAGAGGAAATAAAAACATTTATCAAAGTTGTAAATGTAAGTTTCACTCAAGTCTCACTGGGTTCCACCAAATGGTGGTTCACCTTTAAGTCTTTTTTTATGTGTAAAAGGAAAAAATATAATTATATTAATAAATACAGATTATGGAAAAAACCATTACATTCAAAAGAAATATCATTTCCACAACACTCTAAAAACGCTCCGACCAAAGTCTGAGTTTTCAGAGGTATCTTCTCCATAGTTTTTACAAAATTTTCCTTATAATTCCACCAAAAAACCCCATTTATGATTACATACTTACATAACATAAAAAAATGCTTTTAAATAGAACTACTCATATTATTTTGGGTTGTGCTACCCGGTTTATTCCATATCTACCGCGCCTGCTTCCTCTACTTCATGCTGCTCAGTCTCCTGCTGAATCTCCAGCTGAACAATGAAATCTAGAGGGAGAGATCCCTACTCCCCATGCACTGCAACATGGTCACCTCCATCCTCGATTCCAAACACTTCTTTTAGAATCAACACAACAATAATTTCCACCTTCTCCGAATTCTCCACCTTACGATCAAGGTTCTCTATCTGTGACATAATTAATTTTTTTGGTGCTTGCACATTGTCCACATATTTCTTCAAGCCTTCAAACTGTCCCAAGATGAGAGTGAAATAGGATAGGGCCTCAGAGATCATTTTCCCTCCAATCCAATAAATCATGTCCTCCACTACCTGTTTGAACACACAAAATAAGGTTCATCTTTAAGTATTTTTATCAAGAATATTTTTAATTGTTTTCCCCTTAATAACTTAAATAAGTTTTATTTTCAAACATAAATCCATTATATGTTCGTGGTAAAAAAACAATTTACAACAAAATTTATTATATCTATACTCTAAATTTTTATTGTAGATAAATCATAATTATAATATCTTTAATATTATAATTATCATTTACAAGTCTAGAGCAAATTAAATCCAAATGTTTTTAATAAAGTAATTTTAAAAATGAGTGCTTTAGCCTTTCACAGTTCAAGATTCATTGGAAGTTAATCATCATATATATTTTCATCAAAATATAAATATATTATGTATTAAGAAAAAAATGTATATTCCTTTAATTGATTTATTCTAATTTTTTAAATAAATATTGTTGTTTATTATTATTATTTTTAAATTATATTAAATATTTAAAGAAAAAGGGTACTCTATAAAAAATTATTAGATTATAAATTTTCAACTTCTCAGAAGTTGTAACAACCACACCCAACTTACCCCATTGGGGTGGCTGCCACTACTAATCTAACTCTTCTTATACCGTCAGAAGGATGATCTCTCTCTCTCTCTCTCTCTCTCTCTCTCTCTCTATATATATATATATATATATATATAGATATTTTATGTTCATTTCCCTTATCAATGCTTCTTGTGAAGGTCTAAATTGTTAATTTGAATTAATGGCTTTCCCCCTCTCACTCCCGAGTCCAATGACTCAAATCTCATTGGCTTCATCACACCTAATTGATGCACAATTCTGCCACCATATATAGGAATATTTATTTTGTGTTTATAGAACCCTTCTAAGGTCTCGACAACCATTGTTATATATATATATATATATATATATATATATATATATATATATATATATATATAAGGATGCCATCAAAGGAAAATGTCCAAGTGGAGTGAAAGTGGCATAAATATCTGTGGTTTAGCACTCAGACGTGTTGACTAGGAATATGTTTGAATTGATATTTGATCTCAGTAAATAAGAGTGGTCTCAAAGACATTATTTTAGACCAGGAACATCTGGGATTCTTCATTTGAGAGTTGATGAATTGTGAAGTTGACCTCAAGTTACAATTTTCGGTCTAGAAACAAGATATATTTAATGGAGCTACAACTAATGTGAAAAGGTACAACCATCCCAACGGTATTTCTTGTTATGCAATGAATCATTGGCATATGTGAAAGTCCACAATTGAATCCAAGTTTCTTGAGGGAGTCTTCTTGAAGTTTACAGGCTATAGATGCATTAAAAAATGAGTCATCAACAATTCTTCATCCCTCTTATGTGATGTTGGGATGGAAAGGCACAGAACGAGATTCATGATGATAATAATTCCCAAGATGTGGATTTAATCAAAGGTTACAAGAGCTAGATCAACGAGAGTGTGATGAACAACCATCACTTGAGGTTGGCCAAAAAAACATGGCGAATCTTCTCCATGATGCCACTTTTCCTCTCCATATGTACCTAAAACAACATGGGATTTCAACTTTGACATAGCCTCCACAGATCAATACTACATCACAACTTCAAATATATTTCAGGAGAAGAAAGAGTTGAAGAACAAAATTCAGTTCAAAATGAGGATCATAACAAGGAAGAAGAGTTCTTTCCTAACACAATCCAGAATGATACCCAATAGATTTATAGTATTATAGGTTTCCTACCAGATCTGGATTAATGCACTCTTTCTTAGGATTTCTTCTGTATGGTAGAGAAACTGCTGATATTTATGCAAGAGATGATTGACAGTCACTTGACCTATAAACTGTCATCACATTATTTATTTTACCATTAGCAAAAGCAGGTGCTGGATGATTTTTTCTTCAGCAGTATATGCTGCCCCTATGCATTATTGTTTTGATAAAAAGGAAATAAGCTATGACTAGGAAAATTTTGTTCAACTTTCAATGCTATGATATAAGAGCCGAGGGTGTCTCTAAATTCACATGGAAATGTAGGTGGTTGAGGATTCTCTTCATCTCCAGATGTCAAAGAAATAAATTTCATCTTTTTTAGGCACAAAATCAACAACTACAGGATATCAAGGAGCAGTCTTAGCAGTGGAAGAGCACAAGTGGAAAATGACAAGATTGCATGGAGCGTTTTCAGCAAAACAAACTAAATACTTGGCAACGTTGAATTTCTTCCTCAACAAACCCAATTGAATCATGAAAAGTAATTTCAGATTTCTAGCCACCAAAACAGCAGGTAGGAAATTCACTTACAGGGTACACATGGAAATTAGAGCACAACTGGAAATCAAAGGTATATTTTAAAGGTATTTGTTGGCAACAGTGAATGATGAGTCAATTTGTTTCCTGATTTTGCGGTAGAAAAAACAAGGATAATATTTTTCAAGCAACATTTTTCCACCAAAAAAGCTCCAGCACATCCATAGAATATATTTTTATGTTACCGTTAGAGTTTATTTCTGCCAATAATATGCTATCGGTTAAGATAGCATTAACGTAATTTATTTTGTAATAGTTTTGTATAAATACTTCACTAGCCGAAGTATTTAGGGTTGGTCATTAGGGATCTGTAGGTAGGATGGGACCAATGTTGTAAAGTAGCTCACAAAGACTTTTTAATTTTTCAGTAATACAATTGTAGTATTACAGGATTCTCGTGTCACTCATGTTGGTGAACTGATTCTTACTCTGTATCTATGTTTTCACAGTCATTCATTTGATATCCATAAATTCTGAATTATCCAATAGAAAATTTAGAGCATAATTTTTTTAAAGGAAACTCTGTTTCTGGCTTTGGATAATTTATATGTTTTCTACTAGAGGGTTAGTTTCAAGAATTCTTAATTGCTTTGCTACAATCCTCTTTCCTCACCTTTTCTCTCACATCATTCAACAATCTCAAGAAACCAACAAAGGTGCCTATCTAGCCCTGTAAGTTTTCAAGTAAAACTGCTTTGATTGAATTAGGCCTCTTTGACTCCATTTCCCAATGGCCCATTTCCCTTACTGTTCCAACCAACCAATTTAAAACCAAACTCGGTACCTAGTAACTAGCCTAAAATCCCCAGTCAAACAAAGCTAAATCATAAAGAGAGATCCTTGTCTGAGTCTAGGAGGGATAGATCCTAGATTCAGAAACGATTTTGATGTTGCCTCCGAGATTCTGTCTTTAGCCTCAGAATTACGAAGCGCTAACATAGGGGAGACCATATTGCAGAACGTAGTTTTATGTTCTTTAGTAACAATTATCAAGCTCAGATATGGTTGTTGATGGTGGACAAAGATTCAGACACAAGAAGGTTGAAATCATCCACCTGGCAACTCCACAAAATTCAGTTGATCTAAAGACTCCACTGGTAAAAGAATCCATAATTGTTGAGAAATTATGGCGACTCCATTCTATTGTTGATTGCTTTATTACTGAATTCAAGAATACAATGCAGGTATGCTCCTTTGGACAGATCAAAGATTCCAGGTTTTCCAAACCCCATGCCCAAAATTGATTGGTTAAAATATCTTCCAGTGTTTAAAGATAAAAAGGGAGATGATGTTGTTATACATTTATTAAGGTTTCATATGCATATCTGTAGGCTTAAAATTAAATTTCCTGAAGATTGTATTATGGAAATTTTTGTGGCGAGTTTGGAGGAAAAGGCTAGATCTTGGTATGAAAATTTACCAGTTGTTGGTATATGTTCTTTAAAGCATTTTCATACTGTATTTTTTGACAAATATAAAGAAGATTATCCATATTTGTTGCTAGTTAAAAACTGTTGTGATAATTTTGAAAGTTTTATTGAATATCTGGAAGATTATTATGATGATACTCAATTCATGGATGATGAAATACTGGAGGATTTAGAAGAAAGAACTTTTCAAAAAGAAGAGGCCTTTCTTGAATTGTCTTCCCCTCAGGAAGAAATGTTGTCCAGATATTCATGAAGTTTCAACAAAGGAGACAATTCTTGCAGCACTATGATAAAATGATCATCCAAAAGTCAAGGAAGAAGTTCAGTCTCCTGAACTTGATCAAGTAGAGGACAACACTAAAAATCAATAGCAGTCTGCTGATCTGTAAAAAGAAGCAACTGAGATTAACTATCTTAATCCACAAGATCATATTCAAGAAGAAGTGTTTTCTTCAGAGATTAAAGACCAATCAGATTTCCATTATGAAGACCATCTCTCAAATTCTTTTTCATGTTGCATCTTATCTCAATTTATAGCCCTTGAAGAAATTCATGAAAGTTCTTAATCATTAATTTCTTCTTTATATGTTAATGAAGTAGCACAGCATATTGTTATAAGTCATGTTCCTTCACTCGAAATAAATGAGAGTTTGCAGCTCCCTTGAAAGATTCTGTGTAATAAAGAGAATGAAAAAGAGCACTTAGAGCACTTGACTACAATGAATAATGAGGATAAACAATTTTCTCCCTTACTGTTTGAAGAGAATCAGTTTCAACACATAAACAAAGCATTAGTTTGGAACGAGGTTTGTTTTCTTTTTACAAATCATCTAGAAGACATTATGTTGCATGTTTACCATGATCCTTTGGTCAGTATATTACAGTCATTAGAGAAGGAAGAATTCACCAGGGTCATCAATAGAGCTATTGAATCTAGTGGAAAAGTTAAGTTGCCATGTTTTAAATTCACTCTTCTGCTTAGAGAAGTAGAATGAAAACTTCAGTTAAGTATCTATTTGCTTGATTGGTTGCATTGGAAGTTTGTTATTACTTTATATGGAAATCATTTTACCAGATTAGAGTAGGTAGATGAGTGCAAATAAGCTCAATACTCTGAGCATATTTCCAAGTTTTAATTTCATATTGATTTTTAGTTTTCAGTTCAAGTGTGTTCTAGAATTCAGTTGCAAAGAGTTATGATTTCATCTTGAAGATTTTCAGCCACAGAGGTTTTGTAACAGACCAGGTTACATATTTGAGATCAGCCCAATGTATCAGGCCACTGATCTACGATGTTCTTGACCTCTCCTGAAGGAGAGTGCCATCCTCAGTTGGAGCCATTGTTAGGGTCCTATAATGTACAGGATCTCAAGGTGACTGATTATTTCTCTTCAGATTTTTCATATTGAAAATAATTTTCCATGACTGTCATTTATTTCCTAGTAGGTACTGCTTCTCAAAAGGAGAAATAATGGCTTCTCTTATGTTTAAAAACCCCATTACAGGCACATGGAAGGAATACTTTGAAAAATAATTTATAAATTATCCCTGCTCTAAAACATTGTTAACTTCTTAATTTTCCATATAGGCCAAACCAAGCCTAAATACATTATTTAGCACTTATCCATCTCATTAAAACTTCAAAACCATAATATAATATTTTTTGACTTTATATTACCATCTGCCATATCATATGATGCCCTTTAAAACATTCGGTGGATTCCTTACCTCCCGCACAGTACATTACACTTTTGATATAAGCCTTGTTCCTTCCATTCATCATCTCATCGTGTCGTAGAAAGCACTGTCATCTCTCTGCTCGTATTAAACCCCCCACTTTGCATCCAACAACCAATATTATTTTTCGACCCACCACCACGCCCCCCCCCCCCCCACCACCATTCGAAATTTTCTGTTGGGGGGGGGGGGTCCGAAATGAATTCTTTTGGTCAACATTCCTACACTCACGTGGAAATCAAAAGTTAATTCGACCCCCTCCCCCACCCCGACACCATTCAAAATTTTCTATTGGGGTGGGGGGGGGGGTCCGAAATGAATGCTTTTGGTCACCATTCCTACACCCACGTGGCAATCAGAAGTTAATTCACCCCCCCCCCCCACCCCCCCTCAAAATACCATTCACCAACTATGTACCCCTCCGAAATCTAGTTTTGGGTTTTTCATATCAAATGCACCAGTGGTAAATTTTTTCTACGGGGTTGAATTAAAATCAGCCTACATTTAAATTTCTTCATGGCTAAGGATAGAACGATGGAGGAGCGACATGCTGGTCAAATGGATCAAAGTTTTTTAAATACCAAGAATGAATTATCTTGTGATGCTTTGGTGTTGACTTGTGGCTCAACGTGCCAGAGGATGCTGTTGTGCTCTCTGCATAGATATCTGGAGCGGTATCATTCAGGTTATGGTGTTAATAATTTCCGTCTTGTTACTACGAAGTCTTGCCATTGTGGCAACTTGAAGAAACAGATTCCTAGCTATCAAGATTTAGTTTGTGAAAGAAAATGTCAGCAAATACATGATTATGGGCGTCATGCTTACAAATTGCGATGTTGTGATGGGGATTGCCCTCCATGTCCGAAGATTTATGGCAGAAAGTTTCAATCACAGATGTCCTGTTCCTTGCCACTAATGTAATTATGCACCTTGCCTAGTTACTATTCACATTTTTTATGCATATGGATGTTTTTAATTGAGGTTGTTGCAGAGAATTATCTTAGAACAAAAGAGAAATGGTATTTTGTCATTGGCACGTAGGCTGTTAAGGCATTTCTTCGGTTGATTTTGCTGCACAAAGAGTCGATACAAAATACTAATAGCTAGAGGAACAAAAACTAATATTGATGATGCTTCTAGGCCTCCTAATAAGATATCTATGCATTTTAAGGTTCAAAAGGAGGAAGGATGCAAAAAAGTTGGAAAAATCATCCGAACTATAATTCACGTAGTTTGGAAGGCAAAGCATTACGGGCCTTACACAAGTTTGGACTTGGATAAAATGCACGAACATACCATTTGTCATGATTATCTAAGGAGCAAGAATACACTGGAATAAACTCACAACAGCCTAAATCCGACAATAGATCGACATTGGTTCCTATCTTGCTTAAAAAGGGAGCTACTACTGGGTCTTTCATATTAGGGAAGGTGTTTCTCATTTTAAGGCCACTTGTATATGCTTTAATTATTAGACGGTATGGGCTCAGAGCTTGGAAGCCTTGGATGGTGTCATTAGCTATAGACTTAGCTAGAACAATCATTATTTAGAGATTGACAACACCGGGCTTGATAAGTTAGAGCATGTCACTAAAAGATATGGTTGATCATTACTTCTTCCCAATAGTTCTAGTTCCAACACCTTGTATTTTATATGCCATTACCCTTTATAAATCTTTTACAGTGCTAACATGACTAGTCAAATTTCGACTCTCTTTCTCACTTAAAAAAAGATGCCATGGAAGGAAAACGTCAAAGTGGAGTGAAAGTGGCATAAATATATGTGGTTTAGCACTCATATGTGTTGACCAGGAATATGTTTGAATTTATATTTGATCTCAGTAAATAAGGGTGGTCTCAATGACATTATTTTAGACTAGGAACATCTGGGATTCTTCATTTGAGAGTTGATGAATTGTGAAGTTGACCTTAAGTTACAATGTTTGGTCTGGAAACAGGATATATTTAATGTAAAATTGAGTCATCAACAATTCTTAATCCCTCTTATGTGATGTTGGGATGGAAATACAAAGAAAGAGATTCATGATGATAATGATTCCCAGGATGTGGATTTAATCAAAGGTTACAAAAGCTAGATCAACGAGAGTGTGATGAACATCCATCGCCTGAGGTTTGCCAAACAAACATGTTTAATCTTCTCCATGATGCCACTTTGCCTCTCCATACCTACCTAAAACAACATGGGCTTTTAACGTTGACATACGCTCCACGGATCAATCCTACATCACAAATTCAAATATATTTCAGGTGAAGAAAGAGTTGAAGAACAAAATTTAGTTCAAAATGAGGATCATATCAAGGAAGAAGATTTATTTCCTAGCACAACCCAGAATGATACCCAATCAATTTATAGTATTACAAGTTTCCTACCAGACCTGGATGAATGCACTCTTTCTTAGGATTTCTTCTGTATGGCAGAGAAAATGTTCATACTTTTGCAAGAGATGATTGACAGTTACTTGACCTAGAAACTATCATCACATTGTTTATTTTACCATCAACAAAAGCAGGTGTTGGATGATTTTTTCTTTGGCAGTATATGCTGCCCCTATGCGTTACTGTCCTGATAAAAAGGAAATAAGTTATGACCATGAAAATTTGGTTCAACTTGCAATGCTATGATATAAGAGTCGAGGGTGTCTCTAAATTCACATGGAAATGTAGGCGGCTTAGGATTCTCTTCATCTCCAGATGTCAAAGAAATAAATTTCATCTTTTTTAGACACAAAATCAACAGCTACAGTATATCGAGGAGAAGTCTTAGCTGTGGAAGAGCATAAGTGGAAAATGACAAGATTTCATGGAGCATTTTCAGCAAAACAAACTGAATTCCTGGCAGCGTTGAATTTATTCCTTAACAAAACCAATCGAATCATGAAAAGAAATTTTAGATTTCTAGCCACCGAAATAGTAGGCAGGAAATTCGCTTACAGGGTACACATGGAAATTAGAGCACAAGTGGCAGTTGAAGGTATATTTTAAGGAGATTTGTTGGCAACAATGAATGATGAGTCAATTTGTTTCCCAATTTTGTGGCAGAAAAAACAAGGATAAGATCATTCAAGCAACAATTTTCCACCAAAACAACTCCATCACATTCATAGAATATATTTTTATGTTACCCTTAGAGTTTATTTCTGCCAATAATATGCTATCGGTTAAGATAGAATTAATGTAATTTGTTTTGTATAAATACTTCACTAGTCGAAGTATTGAGGGTTGGTCATTAGGGATCTGTAGGTAGGATGGGACCAATGTTGTAAAGTAGCTCACAGAGACTTTTTAATTTTTCAGTACAATTGCAGTATTACATGATTCTCATGTCACTCATGTTGGTGAAGTGCTTCTTACTCTGTATCTGTGTTTTCACAGTCATTCATTTGATATCCATAAATTCTAAATTATTCAATAGAAAATTTAGAGCATAATTTGTTTAGAGGACACTACGTTTCTGGCTATTGATAATTTCTATGTTTTCTACTAGAGGGTTAGTTTTAGAATTCCTAATTGCTCTGCTACAATCCTCTTTCCTCACCTTTTCTCTCACATCATTAAACAATCTCAAGAAACCAACAAAGGTGCTTATTCGGCCCTGTAAGTTTTCAAGTAGAACTACTTTGACTGAATTAAGCCTCTTTGAATCCATTTCCCAATGGCCCATTTCCCTTATTGTTCCAAACAACCAATTTAAAACCAAACTCCATACTTATTAACTAGCCTAAAATCCCCAACAAAACGAAGCTAAATCATAAAGAGATATCCCTCTCTGAGTCTAGGAGGGCTAGATCCTAGATTTAAAAGTAGTTTTGATGTTGCCTCTGAGATTCTGTCTTCAGCCTCGAAATTACGGAGTGCTAACAATTATTGCTAATTAAGTGTGTTTAACCCTTAAACTCACACTTGGTGGAAAATACGGTTTAGGATTAAATAATGGAGATTAGTCTTAATTAAATGGGATTAACCATTTTAATCTCCGCGCTTCGGAGTTAGCGCCCTTTGGTGCTCCGCTGGTCATTGGTTGTGGTCATATGCGTTGGGGGCTGTCCCCCTTTCCCCACGACGACAGATTCTTCAAAATTTAAATATGTGTGGAATGGTAATATAGTTAAGATCTTGTGCATTGGTGGAATGGTAAATGATGTGTGTATTCTGTGGGAGGTTGCGGGATCGAACCCCGACACCTCCATCTGGTCTTCAACCAAAATTTTTACACCACGGTGGGGGGGGGGGGGGGGGCTTGTGGCTGCCCTAAGCTGAGTCACGTGTCCTCTCCCCATTTCCCCATCCAAAACCTATCATAATTTTCCACATCACCCCAAATTTGAACCAGTACAATACTGCCACTTGGAAGTACCTTATTTTTCGAAGAAAATTGACCATTTTTTACCCTGTCCAGTCAACATGCCACGTCAGCAATATGGATTGTTGACTGGGCTCTCTGTCATCATTTTTTTCCTTTTTGTGAAAATGAACAGAACTCATTTCTGGGAGCATACAGAGTCTATTTCACGTGAAATGAAGTGCGGCAGATTCATAATGACAAGCACTACATGGCCGTTCAAGTTTCACGCTATTCAAAGAACTTTGATTTTTGAGTATAAAATTGAGCACCTGAACATTCCTCCCCACTGGAATCCTTTTTGGACCCTGTTGTATCTTAATAAACAATCCATTGGCTGTAGTAAGGAACCAGTGCTCAAGAAATATATATATATATATATATATATATATGTCACAGAAATATTATATCAAATGGTCTTTACTTAATCACCTTCAGAAATTAATTATTAAAACTCTCAAGAATCTGATGCAATAAATGCTTCACAATGCCATTATCTGTTGATATTAATTGGAGTCATAAGAAGAACATGAAGGAAGCTCAAACTGATATGTTGATAAATAGGAGCTATCACTTTAAACTTTAGAAGAATTTTATGAAAGTGGAATAGTTAAAATGAAGTAGCGCCCATTAAGGAAATTTAACTTTTATTCACATATGTAAAAAGAGAACCGCAACTCATTACTTCATTTTATTCATAGAAGGAAAAATACATAATGGAAACTGGGAAACATGTCAATAAAAACAGATGCAAGAATCTTGATCTTCATTCATTAATCATCAGAAATTGAGTACAAAATTTGCAGTAGTCCAAAAGTCCAAAACTTAGAACCTTTTCCTTTCTTCTCTCCCTCTTTAGATACAATGTAAATTAGTTTGTAACTACTGGAACTACTCCTAACTGCTCAAACTACTTGAAGATGAGGGATCATTAGGTAGAACAGTCATCCAAGCTCTGCATTTCTTCCACACTTCAATGTTTGTCTTAGGAGAGTTAATCAACCTGTGGCACTCCAGTCTAAAGGCAGTGATCCTGCTGAATTTTGGTCACTCTGTAAATAAAGTCTTCACCATCGATAATAGTTGAAAATTCCTTTGAAGAAAAATAATAATTGTTGCTCCTTTCAAGACCTGAGTCTTCTCATGAGTATTATCCAACTTACTTTTTTCTAATACCAATAATGGTTGATAGGAATCCTATGATAAAATATTTCCTTTAAGGTCCCAGCATGATGGCAATTCTGCCCTAGCTCTTTTGTCATACAGATTGTCAAATTTTGTCACTGCTTCCTTAATCTCTGTCAACTTCTTCTCATTAGTCTTCTTGCAAGTATTTTTAACAATCAACTTGTTCTTCTCTACAGAATACATGATCCTATATTTAATATCATTTTCTTATAACTCCTGATCAGTATTTGAATCAATGAAATCAATAAAATTCTTTGTCCTTATGGCTCTGTTAATAGTCTTCTGCTTATCTGTCATAAATTTCTCGTCAAAATCTCTGAAAATTCTTTTCTCTTCTGATACAATAGTCAGAGATCCCTAGGCTTATTTCATCTCTCCAATGATTTCATTCCATATGTTATCTTTAGCTTGTATCAAAGTTATATTTCCCTTCAATTTCTCCTTCAGGCTCTTGATTTCAGCATTGGCTGTCTGGAAATCTGTCCTGTATTTATCAATTTCTCCATCCTTGGCCTGCATTATTTTTGTTACTGTCTCTAGATCATTTTGTGCCTTTTTGAGATATTTATCTACCATTTTCAGTTCAGTGTTTAATTGAGATATCTGTGCTCCTAGATCATCATTTCCAGACGGAAAAATGATGGTACAGGAATGGGAATCAATTTGGTTTTGTAGTGTCAGTACAGTTTCCTTCAACTTAGAAATTTCTTCTTCTTTCTGTAAAATCTGCTGAATAAGGATTTCTTTTTCACTTTCCACTTTTGCAACCTTTGCTGCCATCGAATGCTCCCCTGTGGGTAACTTCAACTTTTTATTTAATACAAAAATCTCTGACTCTACACTTTGTAGCAATTTCTGCACAAAAGACCTGTCATTTGGATCTACTCCAATCTTCATAATTATCTTCTTGAGTTCTTGATTTTGGGTTGTCAAAGCTCTGGAGTTGGATTTTTTTAATTTTAGTTGCTTGATCACCTTCCCTAGCATGTTCTTTGACTTAAGAGCCATTGCATTAGTTTTGGTCAAATCATTCACTATCAATTGACCCATTTGCATGTGTAATTTTACTTTATCAAGAAAAGGAATATTTCTCACATCAACAATTAAATTTATAGTATTAAAATTACTTAATGACCCTATAGTCATATCAGAAGGGTGAGAGAGAGCAATCTTAAACTGATCTTTTTCTAGATCCATGGCAGTCAACAATCTTTTCTGGTCAAGACTTACTTGATATTCGGCCTGTGCCTCCATGCTAGCCTTCACCTTTGATTTATTTCAACAATTTGAGCAAATACTTGTTTAATCATAAGTATTTTCTCATGAGCATCTCCATGTCTTCTTGGTGAGGCTGGAACATTTTTTTCATCTCCCAGTTGAAGCAGAAAACTAGGTTGAGCACCTGCTATGTCTTCATTGAATTTTGTTCTCTTGTCAACTCTCTACTCCTCATATTCAGAATCTATAACTGCTTCTTTACTCCTTTTGATTGATTTCTCAGATATGATAGGAGTCTATATATTAGAACCAACAAAACCTGCAAAAACCTTATTTTCTAGCTTCTCCGTGTTAGGTTTGCTTTCATGAACAAATGCTGAGTAACCATTTTCAACTCTCCTGTTTGAAATTACTTTATGGGGGTCATAAGCCCATTTATCTCCTAACAATAAGTGCATTCCATCTAACATCATATTAACCTCATCGATTTCTTGTCTCATGTTGACTATAATCAGACCCACAGACATAGGTAATTTAAACATATGACCCTTTTTCATAGGTAAAAAATGTATTTGGTCAACATTCAAACTCTGCCTAATGAATTATAAGGAAAATAATCTCATATGAACAGATGTAGGAAGCCTATATGGTTCTACCCCAGCCCCATAAAGTCTAATCTCTGAGTAAACTTCATAAACATACCAATCTCCAAATTTACAATTATTCCCCAACTGCAGAAATTCTTGAGCCTTTGGCAAGACACACGGGGTAGAAACCCCATTTAAAATTTTGTAGGTAGTATACATGAAATGATTTGAAAAATCAAACAAACCCTCCTCATTTTTATCCTCCCTTACTACATTAGTCCAAAACACTACTGACTACCTCTTTTTATTTATATCCATGATGTTTAACCCCAAATACAAGAATTCTTCCACATTTTGATATAAAAAGAGATAAATGATAAGAGAAGGGAACCTGAATGACCCAGTGAGTGATAAAATCATGAGTTGAGTATTTATGACCTCCTACTAGTAAGAAGGAATATCCAGCACTACTCCCGGCTTCATCATCAATGCAAACAATCCCAAGACTGATTTGTCAATTATACTGTTATCCTCCTTTCCCAGTATCTTTAATATACACCTCAGCACTAGCCAAAATTCTGCATCAAATACTTCTATGGAAAACTCTTTATTTTCTGGTGCAAATCGCTTCTATCTGGCCTTAGGAAGAAGACAAAATGGGTGAATTATTTACCTGCAAGACTATCATAATGCGCTGCCAATGACTCGTCAATGAATTGAACATAAGATTCCAACTCTGGATAACATAAAGCTTGACAAATTAACTGGGAAGAGACTTGCAAAACATTATCTCCTAAAGAATTCATTACAAAAAATTTTCCAGGATACATAACAGATACCAGCCAGTGCACAAACTCAGGAAAAAGATGAGTTTTAGGGATACATGCAGACAATACACCTGACTTGGCCATGGCAAAGAAAATATGACATGATTTTTCATTATAATAGACCTATTGATAAAATGGGAGGTGTTCTAGAGAACAAACAGTATCTCGGATATCCCTCTCAGTGTCCATGAGAGGAATATGGCTGGATGAACCAGAAAGGGATGAACGTTTAGCCATGATACTGCTTAGGGTGGCAAAAAAAGACAGGGTGGTGAACAACGATGGAAGAAACTTGTGAAATTAGGTTGACAAATACAAAGGAATAAAATTTAACTTGCGAAAAGAAGAACCGGTTTAAATAGATGGCACAGGGTCTAGAAATTAAATGTTGAGTTGACACGCTAAATATCATTAAACGGTACTGTGACATGGCTGAAATCTGTCACCAACCAGCATCTTATGTCACTGTGGGAGGCCTCTGGGGTATGGAGTGCTCATCAGTGCCCTGCCCCCGCAGTGAATCTAGACCGTAGATCTTGATCGACCAATCGTTCAATGGGGTCAACTGCGGAGGCACCCTCCCCGTTAACCCGTGTGTCAAATGTGCCCACGGGTTGCTGCCTTTATATTTTGACAAGAATATCTTCAGATCCCACTTACATAATTTCTCGATCATTAACTGAAGCGTAAGGACCCACCTTCTCAAATATTTTTAAGTATTGAACTTTAAATTTACAAAAAACATTACAACTTTAGTTAAAGTATGAGAAACACTATTTTTTTAACACATATTTTATATATTTTTCCATTTTTTTTTGTATTTTCAAAAAATTAAAGTAAAGGATATTGCAAATGAGCCACAACAGACCCCAAAATCTCTTTCATTATTGAACATGTGGATGAGGGTACAGTTCTCTCACCCTTCCAGTCTCAATCCACTAGAATTTTCCCAATTTCAACAATCTGAGCTTTTCAGAAAAACTAATATTTTTCCTTGATTCTGGAGACCCTGTCTTACTGCTGTAGAAACCGTCATGCTTCAATTTGTTTTAATTTTTAGAACAACAAGATTTTCTTGACGAAAAAAACTTGTTTCCACCTCGGTTGTCAATCAAAGGAAACTTGAAAGCTGTCTCACTTCGAACAATGTCAACATGGCGACTTTTAGCTTGTCTTGCCTTGTACTTGCGTTGAATTTTGACCAAGTGTTTTCACCATTTCCATGTACCATTTTGTAACCAAAAAAAGGTACTCGTGGAACCCATGCCTTCTTTGTCAAATTTTTTTGGCACTTTCCTTTGCACTCTCTTGCACCGACATCTTGTTTCCATCACCGTTCAACACTAATGTTGGCTGCTGCAAGTATTTCTCATCTTGTTTACCTCTTTTCAAAGGCAACATGTTAGAGCCTTGAAACTTCTTATTACAAACATTAGCAAATTCAACGAAATCATCTTGTTCATTTGATGCATCTTTTTGAAAGGTCTCATTCAAAACATCATTAACAAAGCCAAATTTTGACTTGCATTCACTATTCTCTTCATTTCTCCTGCATGTATAAGAGACAAAATTCTCTTCTTCTTATGGGCTTCTTGAGGCCTCAAAATTCTGCCACCAAAACTAGGGGGAAAACCACCCGGTCTAAACCTTAAATCAACTCCTTTTCCGTTTGGTGTAGTGGCTCCGTCTGGGGATAATGGGACCAGTTTCCCAGTAAGGATGATTTTGAGGGTGTGTGAATATATGGCATGCAAGTGAAAATGATTTTAATCTATCATATGCATCTATCTAAACTATTTATTCTATTATATACTCGAGATGTTTTTCCTCTATGCAATCTGAAAATATATCCTTCAACTGTTAGTAATATAGATCATTTAACAGTTGAAAGAGATGAAAATTTAAAATAATTCTTCTAACAAAATAGTTTGACTAGAAGAATTGTGAAAATATATCGCATTCATATATGTGTGATTATACATTCAATAAGAAACTACAGACAAATATTAGAACATAAGTGCATGTAAAATTCATCTATAATAACGTTTCAAATATATAATGAAATAAAAGATGATTTATCAATTTATAAAGCAAGACTTAATACAAGTGAATAAAAGTACCATATGTACGAAGTCCTACTCATGTAAACTGACAGTAATTGATCTGCTCCTTATCACTTTCAAGCAATTTAAAGAGTACAATAGTGCAACATCAGTTAAACAAATCTAATTGTCAAAAGATAACAAATGGTTCCATTAGTTCATCAAAGCATTCACAAACTTACAATAGTGCATTCTTTGCAAATGTTTTTGAAAAATTTAAGGACCCTTCTCTAAATGCATGAGAGGGGTTTAAATACTAAACTAACTATGTTCTAATAATAGATTATTACAAAAATATAGAAAAGGTTTCAAATAACAATCGTAGAACTAGCTTGAACTACAATCTAGGAAAATAAAATAACAATTTTGATTTATGATTTTCGCCATTTCTTCTGAAGTTGGTCACGAAGTTCACAAATATCTATCATTAGCTTGAGCTGAGCTGGAAATGAAATTATTGATCTGACCTGTCCCTTGAATACTTCATTTGAAAGTATGGACTGCAATATTTTTGGTGAAGCTGTTAAGGATTGAAGAGTCTGATACTGATGATAAGATTTGATCAGAAAATTCCAATAATTTTCTTGATCAAACTTATTTACATTCTTAATTTCTTCATCCTGTGTATCTGCTTTCTACTTCCACAGTGCTTCTATTTGTTTCACTTCTGAAAACACTTCAGACGTGTTCTCTTTGAGAAGTTATGCTTTTACCAGTTGTTCACTTATAAAATCAACAATTTCATTTGATAACTTAGATGTTTTCGCTGCTGCTTTCTCTGCTTGCTTGATTTGTGCTTCCCGATCTCTGAATAGAATCTCCTTATGAAACTTATCTACCTGAGGTATATCAACTTCCTTTCCTGAGTCTGATGATTTCCATTTAATGTGTTCATTGATATTCCTTTCAAGTCTTTCACATTCAAGTTTCTGTATAGCTATCTGCTGGATCAATATTTTATTCGAGTTAGAGTAAGAGTCAACCATAGAAGCTTGATGACAAAATATTTCCTGTTCATTCTTTAACTTAGAATTTATATCCAGTGCTTTTTTAATAAACTGCTCCAATTGTGGTTGGCTCTGTATTCTGATCATTGTTGTTTCCAGTTGTGCTTGTTTCTCATTGATCTCTGTCTGATGCTGTAACTTGAGGCTTTCTAAATCTTTTTGAAATTCGGCCAAATTTTCTTTGATTTTCTCACCGGAGATGGATTTTTCTTCGTTTAACAGTGGCTCTAGCTCTAGTACTCTAGCTTCCTTTTGCTTCAACAACACTCTAACTTCAGTAGCTTTATCAATGATAGTATTAGCATATGATCCTGTGTATTGTGATAATTTAGTTAGATGTTCTGTAGGGTCATCTAAGGAATCCTTCCATAATACATCAACTGATTCATCTGTTAGTTTTGAGACTATTTCATCTGTTCCTATTCTTTTATTCCTCTTAACTACAACCTTATAGCTAGGACTATGAAATATGTTCAGTGAAGAAATTTCTTCAATTTTTAAAACTATTTTTTCTGTAGGATAGGCTGGTATGATCTCTCGATCACGAGTTTCTATAACTTGTTGTAGTGGATTAATAGTTTCCACTATCCTCTGGGAATGTTTATGTGTATGAAAACTAGATACTTGATCAGTATTGGGATTAGCTTTGGGATTTTTTATTGCTTCAGAAAACTCCTCCCATTCAATACTAAAATTCTTCGTTTGAGATTTTTCAGACTGGTCTAGTGTGTCATGACTGTGTTGAACTTCATGAGATGTTGACTCTGTTCCATTACTTTGTTTTTGCTCATGCATCTCTATCTCTTGGATTACATGATCAATTATATTTTCTGGATTTGGATTCATTTTAGGAATGATCTGAATTGTGAGATTAATGCCTTGATTGACCTGATTAATCTTTAGAAATGTCTTTAGCTTCATTATCCAAGCCGATACTTGGAGTAGGTCTGTTGACATCTTCAATAGTTAACAAATTGAGAGGAAATTTCTGCAATATCTTCTCTCTATATACTTGGAAAGCTTCTAAATCATCTTGAATCAATTGGCTAGATGCAAACTTGATTATATCTGAAAACTTTTCTATGCCCTGAAAGAGATCATCAAATCCATCTATTTCTTTTACAAAGGGTTTCATTTTGAGCTCTGTAGTGTAATTTTTAATTACATAATTTGGATCGTATAACCTCTTTGGCATTTATTCCAATTTAAGATTATCTTAGAAACCTCCTTGTAGGTATGGCCAATATCATATAGTGCGAAAGTGCCACACTGTACAAGAAAATTAGGCCAAATGGCGTTTTTCGCATCTTTCAGCTGTTTAGTGATACCATTAACAAGCTGGTAAGCTATCTCTTGTGAAAGCAAATTATCAGGAACATAATAAGGTAAGATGTGGGGAGAAGCATGACTCCCGAATACTCTGACATATGTAAAATTATCCTCTGCAAACCACCTAGCCACAGAAATAATATCTGTGCTAGCCTCTTCAGAAACCCTATGGGCCTTTTTATTGAATATCATTTGGTGCATAGGCAATATGAATCCATAAATTTTTTGATAAAAATGCAGGTGGAAGTCTGAATCCCAGAGGTCTCTGTGGTAAATGTGGATTGGGGTAGGGTCTTGGGTAGTCCATTTCCATCCCATGGTAGGGAAACTAAAATTAAAACAGATGGCATCCATGACATTGCAGACATATAAAAGGGAGGTGTCTCTCTAGATGAAGCACTCCTCTTATTCCTATATTCAGTAATATGTTTAGCTAAAATATTAGATAGGATGTTTTCCCAATTCATAATTGATGAATTGATGATTGCGTTAATCAATGGAACCCATTCTACTGAAAACCTAGTGGTATCATGTTTGGAAAATAATCTACACAACATACCGACAACATAACAATAAGGGGAAGTAATTTGGGCAAATGGGTATGTACCGAGTTTGTATCGCTTCAAATTTCCCTGGTCTTCCTTCCATTCTTTGATGAATTTCATGAGATCTGGATGCTCTGTTCTAAAGCTTTGCAGAAAATCTTTGTCATATTTTTGCTGTGGGGAGGGTAGATGATACATTACTTTTAAGTCTTCTGCCCCAAAATATCCCAAGTCTTCTCCGTTTGAATATTTGAATTTCCTTTCATATATGCTTAAGTGGTCAATTACCCACTTAACCATATCTTTGTAAGGGAGAATTTTCAGTCTTGCTGCTACCTCGTGGACGAATGAACATACAACATCAAAGTAAGTTGCGTCTGATGTAGATGTCGTACCTGTCGTAGAGATTTTGGTTATTACTCTTGGTTTCTGATCTTCAAACAATTTATACATTGTTTCCCATGAGGAACTACCGCATTCCTTGTTGTAGGTAGTGTCTGAGAATAATGGAGACATCTCTGAGTCTTCAGTAGGCAGATCTTGAAAAATATATTTTCCCTTATTGCTCATTCTAGTCTTCCTTGATTCATTAAATTATTTCCTGAGAACAAGGAGAGTATTTAAAACTATAGAGAAAAGAGAGTCAAATCCATTGTTTATATCAAACATGCGTGAATAGATATGAATCTTTTCAAATATAATAACAATCATCAATAATAATTTCAAAGTCAGATCTCTTACACCATCACACGAAATTCTTATCAAACAACTTAAATCCATTAGATCTCGAATTTTGTTTTGATATGACATAAGTCATTTCGCATGCTTGAGAAATTAAATGCCATGAATTCGCATGTCGCCATATATAAATTTTACCGTTTGTAATGTTTACCCCTAAATTTTGTGAAATGCAATGTGTGCAAATTGCACATGGCAAATTTTATTCGATAATAGATTTGTTTTATGATTAAGTTATGCGAAATGTGAAATGCGCAGTCAAAAACCATGTTGACGCGCTAAAATGATTTTAAAGATTTATCTTTGATGTTTTGTTGACTTGTCGGGTCCGCACAATCACACTTATATATAATTACCTTATGAGTTTATTGTTAAATAAGGTGTGATGCAATAAATATATTTATAACAATAATTGAATTTTTTCCAGGCTTTTTAAAGCATATCTTTGAAAAAAGTTAGCGCACTTCATAGTTCACGTGGCTTAGAGGATTTTTTAGTCATTCTAAGTTATAAGCTATGCGTTTTGTGATGATTTTTAAGAAATAAAGCAGAAAAATTAAAAGAAAACATTTATTTCCTAAGTTTTTTGTTTTAAAACTAGAAATAAATTTCCTATTTATTTCTAAAGGGTCCCCATTTATAAGAATAAATGGGGGGGGGGGGGGGCGTGTTGTATAGCACAACAGGGCTCTATCTATATACTCAATTCCATCCTTGAACAAGTGTTACTTATTCTCATGGCGATGAAATACTGCTTTCCTATCATAAAGATAAGGACTTCCCAAACAATATGTGAAATCTCAAGCGACACTACATCAAGTTCAACTTCGTCGAGAAAGTTTGAATTGCTTGCAAACCTTAGGATGCACTTCCTTGTTACATGCAAGTTTTCATTCTTGCAAAATCTAGCCTAAAATATAGTGTATTGGATGTGTAAGAGTTTCAAGATTTAACCTCTTAACTATGTCTTCAGAAATCAAATTAGCTTGAGAACCACTATCAAATAGTGTGTCTATTTTGGTATTCTTTGAAACAACTCCAATAGGAAAGAGTTCAATTCTTGTATCTTCATCTTGAGTTACATTAGAAAAACCTGAAGAAATAGTTCTTGCTATGTTCTTACTTTCAAACCCATTGTTGTAATCTTGGTTTCATCTCCTGAATTTGAACCTAAGTCATGTTCAATGATTGTAACAATTTTCTCCTTCTCTTTGTTTTTAAGTTTGTTTGGCTTCAACTCTGGATGGAGTTGCCAACAATGGTCTTCATCATGGCAATTTTTTGAACAACGTTTACATGTTAGTTTCTCCTTCTCTATTTTAACAGAATCATTTTTCTTTCCTCTTCCATTAAACTTACCATTTCTTTTACCTTCATACTCAAGGAAACTATCACTTTTCTCATCTGCACTATGTTTCCCTATTGCTTCTAGATGTGTGGCTTGAATGAAAACCCCATATAAGTTTTGATTCTTAAGAAGTCCCTTCATTTTTACCAAATTATGGCATTTGAAATAATGGAATGACAGAACTGAACTCAAGGATCTATCCCATCTCCCAAGCTGGGTCGACCTGCAACTATCGTTTGATGTTGTGGGTGGGGATGAACCCTAAGATGAATCAAGTCACTGGTTATATTCCCCCAAACCTCAGGAGGTCGCCTTCTTATTCTGTCTGTGGGATTGAACATGAGAATAGTATGTCTAAGATAGCTGTGCAAACCCCCAATATACTTTAACAAAGTTTCTTGAGAAGACAAATTGACACCCAAAATAAGAGCTCTTATGCTAAATTCATGTGTAATCTTGCACACTCTGTCCCTTTAGTTGTCTAAAATTTTTCTAGTCCATAATGAATTTTTGCATGTAAGCTAGAGGGTAAAATTGTATTTTAATGGCAGCAATAAAATTAGACCAAGACATTGAGATCTTACCATGGTTTTTAATCCATATTTATTCCTTACTTCCCACCATAGATGTGTTGCACCCTCTATTCTCAAGGAAGACAAATCAATCTTTATGTCATCCTCTTGAAGGTTTTGAATTCTACAATAAACCTTTAATTGACGAATCCAATTATCCAGCTTCTTGGCATTCACTTTGCCATTGTACATCGGTAGCTCAAATTTGACATCAAGTTTAAGTAAGGGTGATTTATCAGTTCCTTTTGAAGTATGTGGATGAACAGATTGAAGGGTTGTGGTAGTGGAAGATGATGAAGATGAAGGTGTAGATGGTGGTGAGGATGATGGGGGAGTGGACGGTGGTTTCCTATCATCTCCGTGGCCTCCTCCTCCTGAAGAACACTCTCCTCTTATAGGCCTAGAACTTTCTCCTTTAATTATTATATTCCTCCCCTCATATAGGACCTTAACCATCTCAGTCATATCAATAAATTCCTTTATGAATGTTCTCTCATCTTCTATCATGGTAGGTTATTCTTCATGAGACATGCTCACTGAAGGCTCAACTTCCACTTGAGGATGTGCTGGTGTTGAATACTTTTGCAACCTTCCCCTTCTTCCTCTTGACTCAACTACATGGATTTCAACCAACTTCCCTTCTCCTCTTTTGAGTTTTAAACTTGTAAGCATGACACAAACTTGCAGACAATTAGATCCCTTCTTGCACAACAAAACCTAGATAGCTAAAGCTATGATACCAAAAATGATCTGAATGAGGTATGTTAGTTATGCTATGCTAATTACCCTTTCAAATTTTGAAAAAATGTCTTATATGTGCTTAAGAGTTCAAGTTCTCTTGCAAGGGTTTGAGTCTCATGAGTGTTTTTCATGTTAATTTTATGAAAAATTTAACATAAAATAAAGGATGAAAAAAAAAGTACAGTACATCACCATACAACACATCAACATAGTAATTTTATGAAGGAGTTCACCCCTCCTGGGCTACATCTCCTTGGGTCCAACTTCCATGGCTTGGCCTCTATATTATGCTCAAATTTTCAAAATAATGTGTTTATAATGCTTTTCCGATCCTAAAACCTGCAACAATGAGTCCAAAATGCCCAAAAATGGTCATCTGGAAATTGATTTGGTTGAAAACTCCAAAAGTTATGACCATCTCCAGTTTTTCCACAGTTTTTGGTATAAATTTAGCTAACTAGAGCTAAATATGGTTAGCTAGCGCTAAAATTGGTAGTTTCGCTTGATTTGGTGGACTGCCAAACTAATTCGCATTAAATAAATTAAACTGTAATTACATTAATAAAGCTTGGTTAGCCCTAATTAAGTGCATTTAACCATTAAACTCGCACTTAGTAGTGAATCCGGTTTAGGCTAAAATAATGGAAATTATTGTTAAATAAATGGGATTAACAGTTATAATCTCCGTGCTTAGGAGTTAGTGCCCTCTAGTGCTCCACTGGTCACTGGTTGTGGTCATATGCGTTGGGGGCTTTCCCCCTCTCCCCTCGATGACAAATTCTTCAAAATTTAAGCATGTGTGGAATGGTAATATAGTTAAGATCTCGTGTGTTAGTAGAATGGTAAACGATGTGCGTATTGTGTGGGAGGTCGCGGGGTCGAACCCTGACGCCTCCATCTGGTCTTCAATCAAAATTTTTACACCGTGGTGGGGGGGGGGGGGGGGCACGTGATGGCCCCGGGCTGAGCCACATGCCCTCTCCCCATTAGCCCTTTCGAAACCAATCATAATGTTCCAAATCACCCCAAATTCGAATCAGCATGATACTGCCACTTGGAAGTCCCTTATTCATCAAAGAAAATTTACCATCTTTGACCCTGCACAGTCAGCATGCCACGTCAACAATATGAACTACTGACTGGGCTCCCTGTCATCATTTTTTGTCTATTTGTGCAAACATACAGAACTCACTTATGGGAGAATACAAAGTCCATTTCACGGAAAACAAAGTGCATCAGATTTTGAATGACGAGCACTACGTGGTCATTCAGGTTTCACCCCATTCTGAGAACTTTGATTTTTGAACATAAAACTGAGCACCTGATCACATCGTTAGACACATGAAAATACACCATGGACCCAAAATTTCGAAAGTGGGAGACATCTGGCTTCCTTCCAGTGTAATCCTCCTCAGGTATAATCATTCCAAGAACTCTGTGAGGACTCCTATTCTGCAAGTACACAATTGTGTTGCATGCCTTTGTCCACATGGATAAGGGAAACCCATGATCATGCAACATGGATCTAGTAGCCCCAATGTAATATTCCCATTTATCCCAAGCTAATGGGAATATCTTATTTTGCCTTATTTTATCTTGCATTTCATGTTTATGAATAAAATATGAAGGAGGACATGTAAAACTTCTAAAAACCATGAATAAATCAATGCGTATATAAACAGAGACATATCTGGGCCATGTAAATAATCTCTTGCAGGTGTGAATGGGCTTAAAGCACAAGGCTGGGTCAACCTTGACCAAATCAACAACGCAGTCTAGATGCAATGAACCTCATGGATACATAGTGTAGTTCTATATAGAGGCTCCACATGTGAAATGGGTTAACTCATTGAGGTGGTTTAGGGTTTAAGAGGGCTTTCATCGTATAAAATAAGGAGGAGGACAACAAGAGAAGGTTGTTGATGTTATTATTTTCTAAAGGTTTTGTCTATTGAGACACACCTCTGTTGGGGTTTCCTGTTTAGAAACTCCCACCTCCTTCCTTGAGAAGCTCTTGGAGGAGCCTTGTTTGTCTAGTCCACTATCCGGCATTTGGAAAACCCTCATCTTGCATCTACAACGCAGTTATACTTAGGATTGGGTTGTCTACGTGAGCTGCAACAAGTGGAACTCTAGATCTGCAAAGATCTAGCTTGTATTGGAGACTCTTCTCAGTGAGTGTGTCTTTTAACCTCTTGGAAGAGTGCATCCATTGTTGAGCTTCAATTGTGCATCTTGGAATTAGGCCAACTCAGTTAACCAAAATGTAGCACAGTCTCCCTTGAGGGACTCTATTATTTTCATGGAGATCAGATCTCTTAAGATCTAAGTCATTTCAGTGCTCTTTGTCAGTGAAGGAGGCCTCTATTCTATTGGAGGAAGTGTATTGGGGTGCATGAGCCTAAGTTCATGATCTTGGCATGGGGCCATCAACTGTCTAACCCCTATAGTGTAGTTTCCACTTCATATCTGCATTATTCATGTAGGAGATGTTGCAGGGAGTTTGGGTGCATAAAGTGGAGAGCTGGGTTTGGAGTGTTGAGGATCTATTATTCATCTTGAAGATCTGTGGGAGTAGATCTATGCATTGTACTTTTTAGATCTGATCTGCATAATATGAATGCTTCAGCATTTCTGAATATTTCTTCAGATCTGATTTATTAGATCTCAGATCTACTGTTCATGCTTGGTGTAAACCCTGAAATTCCAAGGGGATTTGGAAGAGGAGCTCTTCTAGTGCATGGATCTGATATAGATCTGAAATTTTATGCACATATCTGCTCTAGATCTGATATGTAACATACAACAGTGCAACTTAATAAGAATAATGCTGTCAATGCAGCTTTTTTCAAACATATGGTTGTAGCCCTTTTTTGAGGAGATTCCTTCTGTCTTTGCCTTGTGTTTTCAGCTATGTACGTGATGGATTGAATTGTAAAACTTATTTGCTACTGTGAATAATCTTGAAACATCTTTTATAAGCCTCCTACCAGTGCTCTGCAAAAACAGAATTATTTCCTAAGAAGAATTCTTTGTTGTTGATGCAGTCTCTCTTTGAGGCATTTCTGAAGACAACTAGGTGTGGGAGATCTGTTTAACCCACCCAGGAGGATTTATTTTTGATGCCATCTTGGATTTAGGACTTAGATACTCAGATATAAGGGATCCAAGTTCTGGTTTTCATTACTCTAGTAGCCATTACTGGAAAATGCGTTTTCCAGTCATGCCTTGCTAGCAGTTCCCAATTTGGGATATTACAGTGGTATCAGAGCTACCATCTTGGCTCAGCCTGTGGATTTCAGATCCAATTAGAGAAAGATATTTAGCACAACCTATATATTCTTGGAGCCAATATTTATTTAGAGGGAGGATAACCCTTCAATAATAGAGAGCAGAGGTATCATGGAAGAAGACAGAAGAAAAATTATTACACCATTGAAACCCCTTTGTATGGAAGAATAAAAGGAGTCGAGTTCTCTAACATTATTTCTCAAGATTTGCATAAGCTGGAGGGAGAAATCAGGGGTGTAAGGAATGGAAGATCAACAGATCTCTTGATGAGGTTTGCACAAGAGGATATCCCCACTACTTCATATGATGTGTGTGAGCATTCAACTACACAATCTGGTCCACAACATGGTAGCACACCTGCCTTCTTGTAAAAGGAAGGAGGAAGAGGATAAACACCAAAGGAGGGATCTCTTGGTGAATGTCTCCAAGAATATGAATCTCAATCAGAGGAATTCAAAGAGCATATCAGTTTCCCATAGTTCTGTCAACTCAAAGAAGAAAGGTCTTGCAACTATAGTGGGAGGAAAGGGTGCATGCAACACACTTTGGGTAGATTATCTCTACCTACATTTGATGGATCACCTAAAGACTCAACCAAGTCTTGGGTAAAGAAGATTGGCACATAATTTCAGCTGCATCAAGTATTAGAAGAAGAAGCCTTGAGAGTAGCAGCGCTGCATCTTCAAGGTAAGGCTTATGCTTGGTGGCTGTTTGAGTCTTCTTCCTTGAAAGGGAGGAACATCTCTTCTTATGAAAAATTCATTAGGAGACTAGTGGAAATATTTGATGAGAGAAATTTTGATACTTCTTGGGGGGAGCAGATCAAGCCCAAGAAATCTGAATCTTTGCATGAGTTGGAAGATTCCATGGAGCCAACTCCAATCCTAAACATTGTTGAAGGGGTTGAAAATTTGTTGCACCTTGTACCAGAGGCAAAGGCCCCAATGCAGCAATATCTCTTTGCCCAAAAGGAAGACTTGAGGATTCCTCGCTCACTAAGAAGGCAAGGCAAAGGATTTCTTGATGATGAAGCATTCTCCACTAATAGGGAGAAGGGAGAGAAAGATCAAAGGAGATCCTCCAGCGCTGTGCAAGTAGGAGGATATCTATTTTCAAGAGGGGATGGAGATGAAGCAATGGCTTCCCTTAGGGGGATTCTTGCCCCTTTGCAAGGAATTCTAGAGGTTCTTCTACATGGAGGGCATGAGTAGCATGTGTCTTTGCTAAAAGGAAATGAGACAGAACAAAGGAGGGGTCACACAGCTGATCCACTATCTGAAAATGGGGCAAGGGCTCCAATCAGAGGCACTCTTACACCATTAAGAGGGGTCTCCAAGTTTCATGGTACTTCCACATAGTAATCAGAGATGGATTTGCACAGTGGAAGCAGTCATGATATCTTCCCATCTGTTGTTTACATGGGGATGAACCATGAGACATCATTATCCTGTGGTGTACCATCTAGGAGACCACCTGAATCATATTTGATGGAAGATGTATCATACATTGATGCTCCTTTCATAGATCCAAGGAAGGAGGGAGCACTAGTAGACCATGCTACAGTGCTGAGAGTGTGGGGGAAGTACAAAGAAAGGAAAAACATTTTTCCTTTGACATCATTATCCATTCTCACCTCTCATATTGCGTTGAGGAGGTATGCTGCAAGGAGAGAAAATGACACCATCATGAAGCATGGGAGGCCAGATTTGAATCAGAAGATAGACTTGTTTGAAGAACACTCTTCCCTGCTGGAAGAGAGATGGTGATCTCACATGCATGTTTTGGCCAAAACAGAGAGGCCTTGGATAGATGATAACCTTCCATGGAAGACTAACTCCCAAAAGCTTCCTTCTTCTCTAAAGCATGTGCATGAGCAAGGAGGGCAGCAAGGAAGGAATAACAACCTTCCATCTCATACCTTTGGCATGTGAAATGAAAAAAAGGATAAGAGTGGGAGGTATGACCTTCCAACATACACCTTGGACATGGAGGATGTCAAGGAGAAGAGCAGCAACATGGCAGCCACTTCAGTTGGCACATTATCAACACTGTCATTATGGGGCACACTAGATCCCTATTAGGAATTCCCACAGCTGGTGGAATGTTCCAAGGATCTCCATACATGCATGGATTCTATGGAGTTGCAGCAACAATATGACTCTAAGGGAGAATTAAATCAGCCCTCTCTTCCTCCCCCTAAGAAAGAGAGTAGATCTATTCACCACTCCATTGATGGGGGGAGAATTGCTGGTGGAGAGCATGCTCTTAATACATGTACTTTCTATTCTGACTTCATGCATCCTTACACCATGTTTTTGCAGGACATGACTCCAAGGATGAGTGTTATATTTTGTCAATCTCATGGAAAATATGGGGCCACAACCAATGTTGTACTTGGCCACTCCCTTAGTGGACAAAGGGAGATATTGTTTCATGATGGGTGCTTTCCTAAGGCACCAAACATATCTCACACATCCAGCTACAGTGAGATGGCATGGGCTGCAAGTAAGTGGTGGGAAAACCACTTACCACATCTAGATCTGATGCAGGCAGGAGATGCCCTGAGCTGGTACCATATATGGGATTATGATCCACCTCCTCATGTCCCAATTTCTGTTTATGTATTTGTAGTTTTGCTTCTATACATGGATGATGTACTTGTCTTATTTTTGGGATTGTATGGAGGGAGGATAGGAGGCATGTGTGTACCACATGGGATGGAAGCTCTCTTTGTATGCTTTGATACATATTTTATGGAGAGTATGGGTTCAACCATGTTTGTTTCAATAGCATTATTGACACCCTATGGGATGGATCATGAAAATATCATAATGATCTTGGAAAGACAACTCATGGGAGGATGGATTGGTGAACACTCATCTTATTCAGAAAGCTTGGTCTTTGATGATTTCACCAATGGAGGAGAAGTCTTGTAGCACTAACCTTATCAGTTGCTTGAGGACAAGCATCATTTTGGAGGGGAGGACTGTAATATTCCCATTTATCCCAAGCTAATGGGAATATCTTATTTTGCCTTATTTTATCTTGCATTTCATCTTTATGAATAAAATATGAAGGAGGACATGTAAAACTCCTAAAAACCATGAATAAATCAATGCCTATATAAACATAGACATATCTGGGCCATGTAAATAATCTCTTGCAGGTGTGAATGGGCTTAAAGCACAAGACTGGGTCAAACTTGACCAAATCAACAATGCAGTCTAGATGCAATGAACCTCATGGATACACAACGCAGTTCTAGATGGAGGCTCCACATGTGAAAGGGGTTAACTCATTGAGGTGGTTTAGGGTTTTAGAGGGCTTTCATCCTATAAAAGAAGGAGGAGGACAATAAGAGAAGGTTGTTGATGTTATTATTTTCTGAAGGTTTTTTCTATTGAGACACACCTCTGTTGGGGTTTCTTGTTTAGGAAATCCCACCTCCTTCCTTGAGCAGCTCTTGGAGGATCCTTGTTTGTCTAGTCCACTATCTGGCATTTGGCCAAGCCTCATCTTGCATCTACAGTGCAGTTCTACCTAGGATTGGGTTGTCTATGTGAGCTGCAGCAAGTGGAACTCTAGAACTGCAAAGATCTAGCTTGTATTGGAGACTCTTATCAGTGAGTGTGTATTTTAACCTTCTGGAAGAGTGCATCCATTGTTGAGCTTTAGTTGTGCATCTTGGCATCAGGCCAAATCAGTTAATCAAGCTGCAACACAGTCTCCCTTGAGGGACTGCGTTATTTTCATGGAGATCAGATCTCTTCAGATCTAATTCATTTCAGTGCTCTTTGTCAGTGGAGGAGGCCTCTAATCTATTGGAGGAAGTGTATTGGGGTGCATGAGCCTAAGTTTCTAATCTTGGCATGGGGCCATCATCTTTCTAACCCCTACAACACAATTTCCACTTTAGATCTGTGTTATTCCTATAGGAGGTGTTGCAGGGAGTTTGGGTGCATCAAGTGGAGAGCTGGGTTTGGAGTGTTGAGGATCCATTCTTCACCTTGAAGATCTGTGGGAGGAGATCTATACATTGTAATTTTTAGATATGAACTGCATAATATGAATGCTTCAACATTTTTGAATATTTCTACAAATATGCTTTCTTAGATCTCAGATCTACTGTTCATGCTTGGTGTAAACCCTGAAATTCCAAGGGGATCTGGAAGAGGAGCTCTTCTAGTGCATGTATCTGATATAGATCTAAAATTGTATGCACAGATCTACTCTATATCTGATATGTAACATACAACAGTGTTTCTCAATAAGAATAACGCTGTCAAGGCAACTTTTGTCAAACATATGGTTGTAGCCCTCTTTTGAAGAGATTCCTTCTGTCTTTGCCTTGTGTTTTCAGCTATGTACTTGATGGATTGAGTTTTAAAACTTATTTTATATTGTGAATAATCTTGAAACATATTTTATGAGCCTCCTACCACTACTCTGTGGAAACTACATTATTTCCTAAGCAGAATTATTTGTTGTTGATGCAATCTCTCTTTGAGGCATTTCTGAAGACAACTTGGTGTGGGAGATCTGTTTAACCCACCTAGGAGGATTTATTTTTGATGCCCTCTTGGATTTATGACTTAGATACTCATATCTAAGAGATCCAAGTTTTGGTTTTCATTACTCTAGTAGCCATTACTGGAAAATGCATTTTCCATTCATGCCTTGCTAGCAGTTCCCAATTTGGGATATTACACCAAAAAATACTCCTATTATTCCTCTTTTCAACCCCATTCTGCTGAGGGTTATGGGGTTCAATCAACTCTCTCCTAATGCCTTCCTACACACACAAATGTATGAAGGCATTGTAGACATGCTCTCCTCCATTATCACTTCTCAGGGAATTGATTTTCTTCCCTATCTCATTTTCCACTAAGGCCTTGAATTCCAAAAACTTGGAATAGACCTCATCTTCTTCATGAAATAAATCCAAAATTTACAAGAAAATTCATCAATGAAGATCACATAATACCTTTGTTTGGAGATGGAAACTATGGAGAAGGGTTCACAAACATCTGAATGAACTCTCTCCAGAATAGCTCCAACTCTACTATCTCGGCCCTGAAAGGAATATTTGGAATACTTTCGAAGATTGCATCCCTTGAACACATCATGCTAATTAAGGGCGCACTGTGGTGTCCCAGTGGTAATATATTGAAGTATCTTCAGTTCTCCATGATGTATATGTCCCATGCACTTGTTCCAGAGCTCTCCAACATCTCGATCTTGAACAAACTGTTAGCCTCTTTCATAAGCCAATTATAAATCCAAAATACATAAATTAAATAATGTAAAGTTAGGATAAATATATTTATTAAATTAGAATATTTAATAAATATTAGAGATACTTAGAAATAGTATTTTGTTAATAAAAATAGGACTCTAGAATAGAGTTGTTTCCTAGTCTCTAAAATAGGAATAAAATTAGTAGAATGGTTAGAAGGTCATTTATTGTAAATGGACACTTGTTGGTTTTCCAAGTGATCCATAACTAAATTAAGTTATAACATAGAGCTTATAAACAGGTTAGTTTCCTAATTTCATTGTAGAGTGAGAGTTTACGTTTGTAAACTCCTGTAATTTGTTATGTAATTCTTTTCCATGATCAATAAAGTTATGTGTCTGAGGACACTTCTGAATCTACATGTGCTTTATTATGTGTGCTTTATGTATGTTTCTGATTTAATTTTATTTTTCTGAGTTATTTCATTTCCGCCTTTTTAATGCTTGGAGTGAGAAGGTAAATTTCTTTTGTCCATTTGGGGTAAAGATTGTGATTATTTTTTGGAGTGATAAGTTGTATTTTGTAATTTGGAGAGATAAGGAGTGTTTCCATTTGTATTATGAGTGATAAGGGAAAGCCATTGTTGTACTTCAAAGTATTGTTTTACTTTGAAAGAGATCGTGTCACTATCCATTTAGATTTTTGGGTTGTGAGCTTGGCATATTCATTACTTGAAGGTGGAGATTTTTTATGTACTCCATAGTTAATAAAGATATCATTTTTTGGTGATTGTGTCCTAGATCCGCCCGAAATTGAATAAGGGGATCTTAGGTACACCCTATGTGTTTGTGCTGGCACATGTTTTTTATGGCTTCATGTTGTTGCTTTTTGATTTGTGTCTAGTTGTGACACATCAATGATTTCATTTAATATCGCGTACATAAAGTTCAATATCAGCAAGCACAACACATGTAACGAAATAGTTGCAAGATCAACACATGAATATATGCCACTACAACATATAATCAAATATTGTCTACATCAACAATCAAATTCACTTAGTCAAGTTAATGCATTTCAAAGCAAAGTCTACATCAGCGTTCTTGCAAATCCATTTCAGAACTTGTAATCAACTTCATTGTTTTAAGTGAATCATTAAAAATTCATTGTTAATGAATTTTTAAGAGAAAAAGTGAATCATTAAAATCATTGTAAGCTTTCTTGGGTGCATTGTCGACAGTGTTAGACACCCTTCCTTTAAGAAAAATCAAGTGAATGCATGATTTTTTAAATCAAACAAGCAACAAGTTCACATCTCCTACAAGCGAGCGTGATTATTCCTTCAAGAAATTTGCATCAAGAAAGTACAAAGTTCAAACCTTCAAGCGAGCCAGAGTGAAGTTTATTGCAGCAATCATCAAAGCAACCAAACAAATTCAACTCTAACATAAATCAAGCAAGTTGAGATCGACATCAAGCGAGTGTGACTATTCATTCAAGTGAGCGAGAAGTCATCAAGTAAGTCAAGTGAGTGCTTAAACAAACGCGATCATCATCAAGCGAGCGTGAATTCCAGAGTTTACACGAGGAAATTCTACAATTCTAGCAAGTGTTCCAATCAAGCGTAGTAAGCAAAAAATCAAGTGAGCGTGCCATTCAAGCCACATCGCAAGAAAGCCTGTGATTCAAGTCTCAAAATCAAGTGCAACAGTTCAAAGCACGACATCTCCGACAAGAGAGCCTGATTTCAAGTGAGCAAGTTCAGATGGCGCAACATATTAAGTTGTTAAACATTCTTCATAGTTTGATCATCTCCAGTGATGAAGACATGGTGCAAGTTAGCAAAGAAACTCTTGCTGATCTTTCACGACATCTACAACAAACACATGAAACTATTGAGTTTCTTCAACTAGAGTCGCAACTTCAAAGGATTGAATTGCAAGAAAAGCGTGATACTTTCAAGTTTTTGAACCATCTAGATGCTAAGTCATTCATTCAAACAACTTCAAGTGTCGAATTTGTTCCAGTTCCAATTTCTTCCAAGCCCATCATCAAGCCATGGGAAGAAATTCAAAATAAAAAGAATCGATGAGGCTTAGGATATGTCACTGATGACACCAACCTACATATCCCAGATTATTCCAAGCCAATTAAGTTCGTCAGTGCAGGATTTCTTACACCACTCACCACAACAAGTTCTGAGAAAGTTGTAGACAACTAGAAATGCACGCAACCCACAGTTGTAGACAAACAGAATTGCGAGCAACCTGAAGTTGAAGTCCAACTGAAATGTTCTCATTGTCAAAGAACCGGTCATATGGAAGATTAGTGTTTTGATATCCATCCTTGTCGCCATTGTGACAAGCCCAATCATTCCTCAGAAAAATGTCGCAACCAACAAAAATCAGCCAGATTGAAGATACACTATGAATGGATCGACCCTTGGAAATGGTCATCCACAATCAAAATATTGTCTCAGTTCTACAACCGACTACAATCACACATAGTGCAGCCAACAATGAAGAGATGATGGTACTCTCATGTAGTTGAACGGGGGAGTACACTAGTGTAAAAATCCTACACCTGAAGGGGGGGAGTACAGGAAAACTTTCCAGAGAATTGTCTCTCCTTTCAGCTGACAAAGGGGGGAAAATGTCAATGAAATTGACAGTGGTTGTCAAACTAAAAGTCTCGACAAAACCAACAAAAGTATCAGTGGACATCTTCAACAGCCAGTGGGAATCATCAACAAATTTTCCAATGGGCATCAACAAATTTTCCAGTGGGCAGTCGACAACAAAGAAACAGTGAACAATTTTCAGCACAACAAAAGCAACTGTGAGTTGTTTTTGACATCATCAGCTAGTGGGTTTTGAACAAATTTTTTCAGTGGACAAAGGATGCTGATTTCATGCAAAGGGCAGATGGATCTTTTTGCAACTTGGCACTTGATGGCATTGTCAAGTGAAATTTAGAGATGAATCAGATATACAGCTGACTCATGGTCTCTTCAGATTGCAGTTTTTCAGCATCTAGCTTTGGCGGTTTTTCAGGCAATGTTTTTTGAGGATCAACATGAGAACTTGGAAAATGGTTCCTCGTTCTTATTTTGGATTTTTCATTGAAGGGGGGAATGTTAGCCTCTCTAAAATAAAAATAATAAATCCAAAATAATAAATAAATAAATTAAATATTCCAAGTTAGGAATATGTGCCTAACTCTTGGGTTGTTCCTCAAATATTGGAGTTCGTTTAGTAACTCCTATCTTGGTGGGTTTTTGGTGAGAAATTATCTCAACCAAAGGAGTCTAAGATAGCACGGACTATCTTAGAAATTTTCTCTCATCTATTTAATTTGTAAACTAAAATCTTTTAATAAGAGAGAATGATGAGGAAGCCATGAGGCTTATGCCTTTTCCGCCTTTATTTTGTGTGTGCTTTATGTATGTTTCTGAGTTAATTTGATTTGTCCGAGTTATTTCATTTCTAATACAAAATCTACCTTGATTCTCAAGGCTGAATCGACCTTCAATTTCTAGAGGTTCTTGATCCTGACACTAATCTACTTGACATGTCCTGAAGCAAAATGCTTGAGGTAGGCCTTCCCTTTGCTGAATACTACACCATACCATTTGTATTCAAGGACTCCTACCGAGACAAGGTTTTTCTTCAATCCAGAGACATACATCACATTAATGAGATGGAGAAGGGAACCAAGATCCCTCTTAAAGCTTAGTATACCAACTCCTTTGGTCATATATCTTCCATAATCTCCAAGATTAATATGGATTTGCATGTGTTTCTCCTCCAAATTTCCAAATAATTATCTCGTCCCTGTCAAGCCAGAGTGAATATACCCCACACCACCTCGAACTGAACTTGCCATGTGAGCTATTATAGAGAAATCAAATTCAAACTGAGAAAAGAGTGCTTCTTCTCCTATTGTTGCTGCAACATGCTTGTTGGATTTCTTGTTTGGACATTTTGTAGCATAATGTCCAAATTCATGACAATGAAAACACTTGATTTTTCTAATATCCTTCTTTTTCTTGCCCCGATTCTCACAAGATTTGAGTTTTTCTTGGGCCTTATTTCCCTTGGATTTCTTTCCTTTGATATCTAAAGCAAATTTCTCATCATCATTAGTATTATCTAGGATTCCATCCCTTGTGTTCCTCGTTATCTCTTCCTATAGAAGATATGGCCACAGTCTCTCCCAATCAGGGAGCTTATCTTTGCTATTCACAACATCCTAGAAACTCTTCCAGGATTTGGGAAGCCTAAGAAGAGAAAGGCTCACAATATCTACTCGTGGAACTATCTCTCCAACACCTCCAAGTTCATCCCTCACTTGAGAAAAACTGGATAGATATGAAAAATAGTCTTGTTATTTCCCATTTGAATTTTCCTCAATTTGTCCTTCAAAGCTAATTTTCTAGCATCTCTATTGCTTTCGAATAGATCAGTAAGGGATACCCACATCTAGAATGTAATGTAACAAACCTCGTCAAAAATCCATGTAAAAAATATAAGACCATGGTCACGGGACACATATTCCAAGTTGAATGGTGGGAAAAAAATCCTAGTGGGTGTAATTTCGGTTTATTATAGCTAAAGGAAATCGACAAAGGCAATGACAAAGGATTTGGAAAGGAAAAGAGGCATTATTGGAATTTTATTTATGAAAATAATGGAAAATAGGAGAAAAGGAAGGTGAAAGGTCACATTTTTCATGTGAGGATAAAATTGAAGGAAAATAATGGAAAATGAAGAAATTAGAGGCCTCATTGATAAAAAGGCTTATGAGGATCAATGGGAAAGCTTTTTGCTCAACCTTTTGAAAGTTTAGTTTTGGAGCTTTCGCTCTATTATTTCTCTCTCACAGTCTTGGAAACTTAGATTTTTCTTGGAGCACTTCAACATTGGATCAAGAAAGGAAAAGAAGGAAAAGAGGAGTGAAAGATCAAGAAAGGAAGAGCAGGATGAAGCACCTACAACGAGTTTACTTGTAGGTATCGATTTGCATGTGTGATTTCCTTGCTATATTTGGCATGCATGGTTATGCATGTGTTTCATAGTTCTCAATCTGTCATTTGCATTGGTTTTTCCAGGTGTGACAGTGTTCTTCAACCTTGCCTTTCCATTTTTGGATAGCCATGGTGTGATGGGGTTCTCATGTTTTGGTTGAGCTGGATTGCCGGATAGATTCAAAATTGAGTGCGGTGGATCTCTGAAAAAAAGAAAACAAGGCCTAATAATCCCTGAACTAGAACATGGATAGCAGTAAAGCTAATGGCCTAATAACCCATGAAACAGACTGTGGGTTGCTATAAATACATGTATTGTGTGCCTCAGTGGGCCTATAAATATTCAACCGGTGAATGGAGGGATATACGGTAAAGCCTAAAGGTGGTTGCCCTCGATTAGGCCTAGGAATCCTTGCAGGTGAATGATGGGATATACAGTATATCCTGGAGGGTGGTGTCATGGTTATGACCTAGTGATCCCTGGATCAGACTGTGGATGCAGTAAAGCCTAGAGATTACGAGACATGAAAATTCCTCACGGTGTAGGTGGAGAAATATGGTGGCATCCATGATTATTTATGGCCTAGTGATATTGTGAGGATTACATTAAAGCATTGATGAGGGTGAGGTGGTTTAGCCTTGGGAAGCCTTGATCAATTTATTTGGGTTTGAGTCCCACATTCATGCTTGGAATATGGAAGGAGGGTGATTGGCTGAAGAGAGATTTGGTTCAACCAATCTATGGTTAGGTGGAATGTGGAAGTCCCAAACCTATTTTACTTTTGAATTCATTAATAAGAGTTCCTTTCCTTGGTATTTCATGTGAAAATGTACTGGTTCATATGTGGCTTTTATGGTTGTTGTATCCTTATTATTTTTGTTGTTTATATGGTGGCTATGAGTATGTTTTATGACAATTATGATGCATGGATCTCATTATGTTTTGATTAGTATGTGAAACAATAATGAATGAATGACCTAATATATCATAATGCATC
The DNA here is from genome assembly GCA_034641835.2 of Pinus albicaulis. Lineage (NCBI taxonomy): Eukaryota > Viridiplantae > Streptophyta > Pinopsida > Pinales > Pinaceae > Pinus > Pinus albicaulis. The sequence continues at coordinate 900,411,056 of CM076579.1, read as the reverse complement.
TAATGTGAAAAGACATTAATCCTTCTTGAGGATTCTCAGATAAGTATGATACCCCTATGCTCATATTTGTTGTTGAAATCTGTAGATTTCATATTTGTGATATGTTTAACGAAATGATGGTAATAGTTGGGCTTGGTTAAGTCAAGTCCTTGATCAAGTTTTATGTTAGAGGCTTTGTATTGGTGTCATTTATTTCCTTGGAAAGTCTCATTAAGTTCCAGGCAGTAGTATGGAGACAAGCCCTGAAAAAGTGGCTTAAATATCACAATCTCTAGTTGAAAAAGACTGCAATAGCTCCCTTGTAGGCACTGTGGGAGCGACTATAGGGTTCCAGTCGCATGCATGCCTTGTTACAAGAGAGAATGGGGGTTTAACTCAATGAAAGGCTAGGTTAACTCAGGGGTTAGGCACATGGAATGGTGGATTAGCTCCTAGGGGTCTTATAGCATCTGAGGGAGGTATGTGAAGTGTTGGTTCATCGATTCCACTTCATTAACTGCACTTAGGGAGTTGAATCATATTGTAGTAACTCTTCATCACATATTTACCTTGGAGGACCGGTTAGCTTGGGTAAATGTGGTAGGAGGGTGTTACCGAGTAATATCAGAGCGTGGTTGTGCTCTCCTTAGGTAATATCTGATACCACAGAGTGGTATCAAAGCATGTTTCACCCCTTGGACTAGATGGGTGGTGTGTTGGTCGTGCATTCATGTCGGTTTCATATGTTTTCTAATGCTTGTGGACTGTGTGTTTGTGGTGTTGGTCATGGTTATAGTAGTGTCGCCATGCGAAAGTTGATCGTGTTCTTGTTGAATGTGATCATCATGAGTGCATGTCAATTATGCATTTGTTATGCATGTTAGTGTCTATATGTTGTTGTGCATGCACTATCATGGTTAAGGTTGTTTTCCATGAGGTCATTGTAGGCATTTTATGTCATCATTATTTTGTTGGTATGTAATGATGCTAACATGTTTGATGAGATAGAGCAGGAGATGCAAATCATCAAAGTGATGTTGCGGCACTAGAATTTGAGGTAAGAGCATATCATCATACAAGTTTGTATGGTGGGTATGCAAGTATGTAGGTTATAATGGATTTTATAAGAATTAGGGTTACTTATATACTTTTCATTCTATTGTTGTTGTGGTTACATGCATGGTAAATGTTAGTTGATCAGTGTAGTCATATGCACATGTGTCAGATAGTCAAGAATAATAATAACCTATTGTTGTATGTATTGTGGTCATATGTGATCCAGATTTATGTAGGAACGCAATAATATACAGAAATAGATATAAACACACAGATGCAGTGGAAATAATACTTCATTTCATTAATATCAAATAACAAAAATACGCTTACAGACATAATGGAAATAAACTAACTAGGGCGCCGGTAGTTTATCTCTGAGAAGAGATGTGGTGGCCACAAGCCTTTGAACTGTGTTACAATGAGGCTCAAGGGCCTATTTATTATTGAGAAACAATGGAAAAACTTAAACATCCAAAAAACTAACCCTAGGAGATGAAGCACCAAAACTATGGGCTCCGTTTGGGTAAATTGGTGTTTCAACTTCCCGGGGATGTAACTTTGGCATACGATCTCTTTTTGACGCACACCATACCTTGTTAGAAATATATATTCGAGGAATGAAACTTTTTATGTGAAAAAATCAATCCAGACACCCTTATTGTTCCAGGTTTTCCCAAAAAACGTCGTTTAGGGCCTCAAAACAGCTTTGGAGGTTCAAGACCCAAAAAACTGCTAAAAATAGTAAGTTGTGTTGAAACTGAAAAAATGAAAGAACCGATGGTGGGGGTTCAAATGGAATAGGTGGGTGGCCACCAATATCCACCTAGATCATTAGGGCCTCCAAATGGCTCTTGAATTTTAGGACTCGAAAACCTGCTAAAAATAATAAGTTGTGCTAAAACTGAAAAACTGAAAGAACTGATGGTGAGGGTCCAAATTGAATAGGTGGGTGGCCACCAATATCCACCTGGATCATTCCTCCCTCCTTAGGAATCAATGGTCCCCATTGCGTTAAGTTCCTCCATGAGAGGAAAATTCTACTGAAATTGGTATTAGATTTTTTTAGGATGTCGTGGATTTACTGGTGGACGTGTTGGATGCGTTCAATAAATTTGGTTTCCTCCGAAAATACATGTGTGGATTCTATCTATGTAATTGCATGAGGTATGGAAATATCAGGTGGCGGTGCACTGGGGGTTAGATCGATGGAGTTCTTGTCCTGAAAATGTAGAGGAACCTCTATGGGTGAGGAGAAAATGTCCTCGTATTCCTCCACGAATTTGTCCATCTGCTACAGCTATGCAGGAGAGCCCTGTTTTGAGGCTGTGGCCACAATATTATTCATTCCCTGTGAGTGATATGTAAGGAAAATAAATTTCTTGGTTTGGGAAACAATCTTACTGCATTGTTTTGCAATAGTTAAGGAGATGGCAGGAAGAATTACTACCTCTGGTATCCTCTATAATTTATTTCCCAAAGTAATAACAACAGAACTAGGCCTAGACTCATACAAAAAATGTCGCCTCCATAAGTATGGTTGGCCCAATAATACATCAGCTACATCAAGAGGAGAAACATCACATAATACCTCATCATCTGTGAATGGCTTGATGATGTATGAAAGGAAACATTGCTGGTGGACGCGGAGATATCTCCTTGGGTGAAGCCACCCGATGGTATACGAATGAAGGTGTGCTAAGGTCGGTAGGCCAAGCCGCTTCATGACTTCTATTGAAATGAGATTCTTTTGGCTTCTGCTATCGACAAGAAATTTTAGTGGAGAACCCTTCACCCACATCTGCGAATGGAAGAGGCGCTCCCCCTCCTTTGGATCCTTGGGATCCTCCGTCTGGAGCTTGGTCGTGGAAACAATGGAACTAGGGTCCGCATCAATGATCTTCTTCCCTTTTTCATCTCCCTTGTCTGGTTCTAGCTCAGGATCAAAACATGCATCTAATTCGGGTGCCTTTAGTTTGACCACCAATGACTATTTGGCCCGACACTCGTTTGTGCTGTGAGCGGGGCTGTTATGAAATTCACACCACTTCTCCATGTCCTTATTTGGATTTTTGGTGTTTTTTTGAGTCGCCCCATTTTGGATTTTCCCTTGTTCTATGGTTCGAGGGTGCCTTTCCCTAGCTTCAGATTCACGGATCCATAGTCTCGCTTCTTATGCTTAAATTTTTGCTTGATCTTGGCAGCATAGAGATATGCCGTGCCAAGCGAGGTAATGTCAAGGAACTCCATTTCCTCCTAAATGTGTCTATGTAGAAAACTGTGGTACTTGAGAACCAAATGTCTCTCCAAATATTTAATACCCAACTTTGTGCACAGGGTATGGAAAAACTTCGTCATTTCGTGCACATATTGATCCCTTTGCTGCCACATCATGGCCCATTGGATGTACTTGTCCTCATAGCTCCCCATGGGATAATATTTTTCCTTGATGCCATCTCAGAACGAATTCCAAGTGGGTGTGTCTGAGAATAGAGAGGGTTCCCTCTCATCCTTTTGCTCACAGTAGGTTTCCCACCAGTATTTGACATGGGGGGTGGATTTGAGGAGTGAAAAAATAATATTTTCTCGGTTGAAGAAATCATGGAGCGAGAAATACCCTTCCAAGAAATTCAACCATCTATCTACGACATCTACATCTACCTAGCCTTCAAATACAAGAATGTAAAATTTTACCTGTACCTTGAAGGGAGTGGCACCTCCAGAGTGGTGGTTGGATGCAGATGCACCGTAGGTGGGCAGCCATTGAAGGATCTGAGCAAAGTTATCCATCATCGTGTTCCTTTGTTTCTCGAGGGCCTTCTCGAGAAATATTTTGATAGGATATCATACTTCCTCGTATTTCTTTTCTTCTGCCATGGGAGGTTTCCAGGGTTTGCGAGGCTGATATTGCAGGGGTTCAACCAAATCGAGCCCAAACTCCTTATACCCTGACCTCATTAGGGACATGCAAAGAAAAACAGAGAAAGAGCAGACTGCTATGATTCCACTGATCCAGATTTATGAAGGAACTAAATAAAATATAGAAATTGACATAAACACAGAGATGCAGCGAAAATAATACTTCATTTCATTAATATCAAATAACAAAAATATGCTTACAGACATAATGGAAATAACTAGCTAGGGCACTGGTAGCTTATCTCTGAGAAGAGATGTGTTGGCTACATGCCTCTGAACTGTGTTGCAATGAGGCTTGGGGACCTATTTATTATTGAGAAACAATGGAAAACCTTAAACATCCAAAAAAATAACCCTAGGAGATGAAGTGCCAAAACTATGGGCTCCGTTTGGGTAAATTGGTGTTCCAACTTCCCGGGGATGTAACTTTGGCATACGATCTCCGTTTGACATGCACCATACCTTGTTAGAAATATCTATCCAAGGAATAAAACTTTTGGTGTGGGAAATAATGGTCCATGGAACCATGTTGCTCCCGGTTTTCCCAAAAAACATTGTTTAGGGCCTCAAAACAGCTCCAGAAGTTCAGGACCCAAAAAATTGCTAAAAATAGTAAGTTGTGCTGAAACCGAAAAAATGAAAGAACTGATGGTGGGGGTTCAAATGGAATAGGTGGGTGGCCACCAATATCCACCTGGATCATTAGGGCCTCCAAATGGCTCCGAAAGTTCAGGACCCGAAAACCTGCTAAAAATAGTAAGTTGTGCTGAAATTGAAAAACTGAAAGAACTGATGGTGCAAGTAATGGAATATGTGGGTGGCCACCAATATCCACCTAGATCAATATGCCTGATGGTTATGGTCATTTAATTTAAGATCTAAGTTGGATTGATGTATGTAAATGATTTGGTTATGACATTTAGGTACGAGTCGACCTATTTGTGATATTGTGTTGTCTTAATCTTGACTTACTGTGCCTATGTGATTTTTATGCATGAATGAAAATTGTTTATGAGTTTATGATGTTAAAATTTTAGCTAGTTACTATTATGGATATCTTGACCTTATTTATGTTTGAGTTGATATGTTGTGAAGTTATATTGTGCTAATCTAGATTGATTGTGCAGAAAAAATGGCCTCCCCTAAGACACATTAAGGTATGAGTTTGTTGATGTCATATACTTGGTGCTTTACTGTTTGATTATGTCCTTTATTTGGTGTTTGAGTGTTTGATTACGCCATCTATTTGATTTATCTAACATGGTATGTTTACAATCCGTTTGATTAATTTCATGATATGAGTATGTGTCTGTAGGATTGTATGAAGAAATGATCTTGTTTTAAGATGGTTTTACTAACACATATGTGTTGAGACAATTGATATGCACTTGAGTGTAAGTAGGTGATATTGGCAATATGATGCAGAGTGTTGTCCTTGATGGCAACCCACTGAATGAAGATGAAGACATGAGATTGTTGACATGTGTTGTCCTTGATGGCAAACCACCTGATGAAGTTAGTCTTGACCTGATGGACTTGGTAAATGATGTAAATCTAATATGAAACCACCTGATGAAGTTAGTATTGACCTGATGGACTTTGTAAATGATGTAAATCTAATATGAAATCATGTTTGTTAGCAATATGATGCTGAGTGTTGTCCTTGAAAGGCAAGTTTGTTAGCAATATGATGCTGAGTGTTGTCCTTGAATGGCAACCCATGAAGATGATGGCAACTTACTTGATGAAGTTGTGCGTGATAGAATATGTCTTGATGAACTAAATCTGATGTATCTACAGTGAGTACAGAAGGCAATGAAGAAAGGAATTCAGCATGTGCTAAATCTATGGTGAAAAGAGTATGTCTCAAGGCATACGCGGATCTGTCTAGGAGAAGTCGCGTATGCATGCGGGAAACAACGTGCCAAGTCGCGTATGGGCAAAAGCGCTCATAAAGTGCAAAACCAGGGGTAACCACCATGGTATTGACCCATTGTATTGGGTAATGATTCGTCTAAATGACCCCGTCCAGGAATACCATCAGAAGTAATGTGGTTTTGTCTCATGGTATTGAAAAATGATAAACCTATATAAAGAGAAGAAATTCATTGTGCAAATGATGAGGTGTGGGTGCAAGATGTCTGAGCTTGAATGAATACTTCTCTCTGAAGTAGATCTGAATGGAAAGGGTTACAGTTGAATGATAAATCTGAATGTATGATGCACCAATGATGAAGAAGGGGATCTAGATCTGAAATGTACTTGTATTTGCTAGATCTGTTTATGGAATGATTAGATCCGTGATGAGGCGAACATATGTCTGAGGTAAAGGGTAAAATCTGAAGTAATGTATCTGTTGTGAAGAATTGCAATGACATAAAAGTCTGAAGAACCATACGCTAGTTCGCCGAAGAGGAAGCGCGTATATACGCGGCTTCGCTGAAGAGAAAGCGTGTATGCGCAATGAAATTGGATCTGTAATATGTACAGAAGTATACGCTGGTTTATGTGAACGGAAGCGCGTATATACGCGACATCAGTGAAAGGAAAGCGCGTATGCAAACTAGGGTTTGCTGAAGTCTGTGGTAAGAAATGTCTGATCTGTTCTGCTGTGTTATTGTTATCTGTATTCTACAGTTCTGAGTTGTCTGTATCAGTCTGGTTGCATGATTGAGCTTAAATATGTGGAGTGGGTCCAGTCTGAAAATATGATGAAATGTGGCCTGCAAGTGGTGTCCTAAAGAAAGCTTTGGATCCAGTGTGAAAATTGATGAAACGTGGTCCTTGGTGGTGCTGAGGGTTGTAGCCTTTAGTCAGGGGGTTGTAGCTCCCTTCCAGGTGAGGCTGGTAAACGAGATCAGGGGGTCGTAGCTCCCTTCCAGGAGAGGCTGGTAAACGAGTCAGGGGGTTGGAGCTCCCTTCCAAGAGAGGCTAGTAAACGAGCGCAGGTGGGTGCCTGCGTGCTGGTAGGAGTCTGCACCAGCACATATGTTGTAAGATGTTTTCTCTATAATAAAATATTGAAGGCTGAGCAACTGAAGTGGTGGTTTTCTCCCGACTTGGGTTTCCACCTAAAAATCCTGGTGTTCATGTGTGATGTTTTGTGTGATGGTTTATTCTATTGTTACTACACATGTTTACTGTTAACTTAACATCAGATGAATGAATATTGCAAAGAACTAAGTCAATAAATATCTGCATATTTAGATCTCTGCTAATACGCGAGTTGTATGAAGGATATCCGTGTGTATACGCAAGTTTACTAAAGGAAAGTAGCGTATGGGTTTTAAAAGTAAAAAGTTTTGAATATGCAGTAAATACTGATTCACCCCCCCTCTCAGTATTTTTCCCAACAATTGGTATCAGAGGAGGTCCTTCTGCAGAAGCTTGATCGCTTGAAGGAGATCCGTCGCAATGGGAAGTCAAGAAGGAGTAATGTCTATAAATCCACCTCTATTCAATGGAAGCAATCTGATATTCTGGAAGGTACGAACAAAAGCATATCTGCAAAGTCTTGGTGCAGATGTATGGGCAATCGTGGAAGAAGGTTATCAATACCCGGCAAGTATTCCTACTGATGCAGCATAAAGGAAGAAGTATGAAATCAATGCCAAAGCAGTAAATGTCTTATTAGGAAGCATGTCTGAACCAGAATTTGCTAAAGTGATGCAGCTACATTCAGCAAAAGAAATATGGGACAAAATCATTCTAAGCTATGAAGGAGACACAAAGGTAAAAAGCGCAAAACTCCAAACTCTTAGAATTGAATATGAAAATTTGAAGATGCATAGTGATGAAAGCATTGCCCATTTCTTCTTACGTCTGGATGATATTGTAAATCGAATGAGAAATTTTGGTGAAACCATAACTGATACTACTTTGGTGGAAAAATTCTTAAGATCCTTGACTTCAAAATTTGACTCTAAAGTTTCAGCTATTGAAGAAAGGCAAGATCTGCAAACTCTTACTATTGTTCAATTACATGGTATTCTGACTGCTTTTGAAATGAGACAAGGAGGTCCGTCTCAAATCAAAGAAGCTGCTTTTAAGGTATCTGCAAGAGGAAAGGAAAAGGAAGTTGTCAAGGAATCCAGCTATATATCTGAAGAAGAAGAAGCGAATTTTGTGAGAAAGCTCCAACTAGGTACCGGAAGATTCAAAGGTAAGCTTCCCTTCAAATGTTTTGAGTGTGGAAAAGTTGGTCACTATGCTGCTAAATGTCCCTATAGAGAAAAACGTGGTAAAGGGAAAAAATTTGAAAAGAGGAAGAGTTATTATGCAAATGATGATGAATTGTCTAGTGAAGATGAAGAAGATTCTGACCATGATATTAAACTGCTCATGGCAAAAGATTCTAGAGAAGAAAATGATACTTTTGTTGATGCTCTGGAAGACAATGATTTTCTTGAAGAAAACAATCAACTCAAAGTAAGCCTAGAAGAAAAGAACATAATCATAGATACTCTTGAAAATCAGCTTGAAGCAAAGGAAAAACGCATTGAGGAATTGGAGTGTTAAGTAGTAAGTCTAAGGAAAGATAATGAGAAAGGAAAAACTCTCAATCTTAGATTTGCTAAAAGTTCAGAAACCTTAGATGAAATTATCAATGCTCAACGTCCTCCTCTCATAAAAACAGGTCTTGGATATATTGGAGAATCCTCTCGGGCTTCAGCACCAAACTATCTAAAGGCAGCAACTACTGACTTACAATATTCTGCCTCTCAACAAGGAAGCAAGGATTCTTTACAGGTAAAGCAGGATCATCGCACTTCAAGGAAGACTGACAGGAATAACCTTCAAAGGAGCTCCAACCAGCAGGTAAATCCAAATAGAAGATTTCGTGATTACAAAAATGTCTATTTCAATGGACAATGTTTTACATGTCACAATTTTGGCCACAAAGTTGCTCAATGTGTTGCTTACAAAACCATCATGACAAGAGAAGCAAGAAAGAAAAGGTTGGATACTGAACCAAAGAAGAATACCTATAACAACTTTTCTCCTCTTCAAAATGAAGTTGAATGTACCTATTGCAATAACTTTGGTCATGAAGAATCTGAATGCAGGAGCAAGATCCAGCCAAAAGAACATGTTCCCTCAAGCTCTAAAGTCTGGAAAAAGAAAGAACCGCCGGTTGAAAATTGTGGGACAACGTTATTTGCAGAAGGTGAAGAAAATCAATGGTACATTGATAGTGGGTGCTCAAGACACATGACAAGTGACAAAAGCAAACTCCTTACATATAATGCTCTAGAAAAGGAAAAGAAAGTAACATTTGGAAATGATTCTCCTACCGTAATTAAAGGAAAAGGGGCCGTGTTTCTAAAGGAAAAGGTGAAGGCTAATGATGTCATGTATGTGGATGGATTAAGGCATAATCTGTTGAGTGTAAGTCAAATGTGTGATCAAGGAACTGAAGTTGTTTTTAGTTCAAAAGAATGTGTGGTTCGTGATCTTGATACAGGTAAAATTATTATAAAAGGGAAAAGAAATCCAAGCAACCTGTATGTACTGAACTGCAAAGATCAATGTTACTTGAGCAAGTCTTCAGAAAATTGGCTATGGCATAGAAGGCTGGGGCATCATAGTTTCTCTCAAATCAACAAAGCAAGCAGACTTCAAGCTGTTCGTGATCTTCCCAATATTAATCTACCAGAAAGTATCATATGCAAATATTGTCAATTCGGTAAGCAGACCAGAGTACGATTTAATGCCAAAGAAGGATCTTCAAGTAAGCCTCTTGAACTCATTCATACTGACATATGTGGACCTATGAGGAAAAAGACACTACGCGGGGAAGAATACTATATCTTATTTATTGATGACTACTCTAGAATGTGTTGGATCGGGTTCATTAAACACAAAGATGAAGCATTTGAAAAGTTTCAGATTTTCAAAGCATTGGTAGAAAATTAATTAGATCTAAAAATCAAGTGTCTTAGATCTGATCGAGGAGGAGAATATACATCAAATGAATTCTTTGAATTTTGTGAACAACATGGCATAAAAAGACAGTTCTCTGTAGCAGGCACTCCACAACAAAATGGCATAGCAGAAAGAATGAATAAAACCATTCAACAAATGGCTAGAGCTATGCTTGATGATTCTGGAGCACCTGACATGTTCTGGAGTGAAGCAGCACATACAGCAGTTAACATTCTCAACAAGGCTCATGTTCGGGTAAATAGTGACAAAACTCCATATGAACTCTGGTATGGTAACTCTCCCACTGTGAAGCATTTTAAAGTTTTTGGAAGTAAATGCTTTATCAAAAATAATGATGAAAAGCTTGGCAAGTTTGAACCTAGATCAGATGAAGGGATATTTCTTGGTTACTCATCTTCAAGCAAAGCCTTCACATGTTACAATAAAAGGCTTCGAAAGATTGTTGAATGTATTGATGTTGTTATTGATGAGTCTCCTGTAGCTCCTAAAGAAGAAAAACAAACAACAAAAGAAGATGATGGTGACTTATGACCATCTACATCAAATAGAAATGATATAGACAGTGGATCCAATGAAGAATCTGAAAATGATCTATCTGAAAAAGCTCCATCCAGATATGTTCAAAAGAATCATCCTGAGTCTCAAATTTTGGGAGACAAGGAATCAGGTGTATGAACAAGGAGAACTCTGGTGGGATCTTCTAGTCATCTGACACTTCTATCCACAATTGAACCACACAATGTCAATCAAGCTAGCAAAGATGAATGTTGGAAGCAAGCCACGGATGAAGAGCTTGATCAAATTGAAAAGAATGACACTTGGGAATTGGTACCAAGACCACATGATAAAAATGTCATTGGAACTAAATGGATTTTAAAGAACAAGTTAAATGAGAATGGAGATGTTGTAAGAAACAAAGCTAGACTGGTTTGCAAAGGGTATACTCAACAAGAAGGTATAGACTTGGAAGAAACTTTTGCTCCTGTAGCTAGACTTGAAGCCATAAGAATGTTTCTTGCTTTTTCAAGTTATCAACAAATCAAAGTTTATCAAATGGATGTTAAATCTGCGTTTCTTAATGGTGATCTAGAAGAAGAAGTATATATAGAACAACCGGAAGGATTCATTTTGGGAAATGATGAAAATCTTGTTTGTAGACTTAAAAAGGCTCTATATGGTCTCAAACAAGCTCCAAGGGCATGGTATTATCGTCTTGACAAATATCTTCATCATCAAGGATTTTTAAAGGGGTCTGCAGACAACAACTTATACACAAAAGTTGAAAATGATAAACTATTGATTGTAGTGGTATATGTTGATGATATCATTTTTGGGAGTAACGAAGATTCTATGAGTCAAAAATTTGCTTCTGTCATGCAGCAAGAATTTGAAATGTCTTTACTTGGGGAACTAACATTCTTTCTTGGCTTGCAAGTGCATCAATCTACAGATGGCATATTCCTATCACAAGCAAAATATCTTAAGCAAATTCTGAAGAAGTATGGCATGGAAGATTGCAAACCTATAAGTACTCCAATGATAACCGGATGCAATCTCAGTTCTCATGATGATTCTCCCACGGTGAATCAACTAGATTACAGATCAATGATAGGAAGTCTACTTTATCTCACTGGGACTAGACCAGACATTATGCATGCAGTTGGGATTGTTGGACGATTCCAAGCTAATCCAAAAGAGTCTCACCTTCAGGCTGTTAAAAGAATCTTCAAATATCTACAAGGAACTCAAGACTTTGGTCTATGGTATCCAAAAAATGCTGATCTTACTCTTCATGCTTACACTGATGCAGATTGGGCTGGAAGTGTTGATGATCGAAAAAGCACTAGTGGTGGTGCATTCTATATGGGACCTCGGTTAGTATCTTGGTTCAGTAAGAAGCAAAATTCTATTGCCTTATCTACAGCAGAAGCAGAATATGTGGCTGCCGCATCTTGTTGCACTCAACTCCTTTGGATGATGCAAAACTTACAAGATTTTCAAATCAAATGTACACCTCCTGTCCCCATTAAGTGTGACAATACAAGTGCCATCAATATTTCAAAGAATCCTGTTATGCATTCAAAGACCAAGCACATTCCCATCAAGTATCACTTCTTACGTGAACAAGTGCTTGAGCAAAAGGTGAAGTTGGAGTATGTTCCCTCCAAAGAACAAGTTGCTGATATCTTTACCAAACCTCTACCCAGGGAAGCATTCGAGTATCTACGACAGAAGCTAGGAGTGTTCTCTGCCAGTCAAAAGAACAAATCTGCATAAATTTAGAAGATGGCATTGGATACGCGGATTTCCTGAAACACAGTCGCGTATATACGCGAATTCATGCACAGAAAACCACGTATTTCTGATTGCTGACAAATTTATGTTTGGAGTCAGCTCTCTTCAGCACAACTGCAGTGCTGTTTGGTATCTCTGGTGGTGTTCCAGTTTTCATAACTCTATTTCTCATATTTTGATAAAGATGCCTTGATGATTTTTTGGTGAAAGTGTTCAGGATGCACAAACTAAGGGGGAGCCTTAGTCATATAAAAAGGATGCTTGGATGCACAGATTCAGGGGGAGCATTAGCGTTGCTAAGTATAATGCATTGTTGGCATTATGTTGATTCTGAAAAATGTTCTCTTTCTTGAGGAATTTTTAGGTGTTGGTCTTAAATGGTCATTTTTGTAATTTGGTGAAAAGGTCTTGTTGAGACACATGATGTAAAATTGTAATATTCAGTCATGTAAAGGACTTGTCAAATTTGTAAACCCACTTGGTTGGGTAGCTGAGTCAAATTTTGTAAATCCACTTGGTTGGGTAGTTGAGTTGAAATGTGTAAACCCACTTGGTTGGGTACTTGAGTCTCATATGTAAATTCACTTGGATGGATCTTTGATGTAAGTATGAGTCATTGTTGATATGAAAATCATAGAGTCATGTACTTCATTGGAAAATACGTTTTGAAGATTCAGCATGAACTCAGGGGGAGCTTGGTCATGGTATCATCAGATCTGCAGAACACTTCTTCTACATGAGGAGAGTGTGTTGGTTTTGATCCGCCCTTTGCCCTTGATGTCAAAGGGGAGAGTGACATGGTGTTTGAATGAAGAGAAAGATGATGTCAAAAATGGAGAGAGTGACATGGTGTCATTGTATTCTTAATGTACCTATCTGTTGTGGTAACCAAACACCATCGTGGTTGCCATCAAGTCCAAAGGGGGAGATTGTTGGCAATATGATGCCGAGTGTTGTCCTTGATGGCAACCCACTGAATGAAGATGAAGACATGAGATTGTTGACATGTGTTGTCCTTGATGGCAATCCACCTGATGAAGTTAGTCTTGACCTGATGGACTTGGTAAATGATGTAAATCTAATATGAAATGATGTTTGTTAGCAATATGATGCTGAGTGTTGTCCTTGAATGGCAACCCATGAAGATGATGGCAACTTACTTGATGAAGTTGTGCTTGATAGAATATGTCTTGATGAACTAAATCTGATGTATCTACAGTGAGTACAGAAGGCAATGAAGAAAGGATTTTAGCATGTGCTAAATCTATGGTGAAAAGAGTATGTCTCAAAGCATACGCGGATATGTCTAGGAGAAGTCGCGTATGCACGCGGGAAACAACGTGCCAAGTCGCGTATGGGCAAAAGCGCTCATAAAGTGCAAAACCAGGGGTAACCACCATGGTATTGACCCATTGTATTGGGTAATGATTCGTCTAAATGACCCCGTCTAGGAATACCATCGGATGTAATGTGGTTTTGGCTCATGGTATTGAAAAAGGGTAAAACTATATAAAGAGAAGAAATTCATTGTGCAAATCATGAGTGTGGGTGCAAGATGTCTGAGCTTGAATGAATACTTCTCTCTGAAGTATATCTGAATGGAAAGGGTTACAGTTGAATGATAGATCTGAATGTATGATGCACCAATGATGAAGAAGGGGATCTAGATCTGAAATGTACTTGTATTTTCTAGATCTGTTTATGGAATGATTAGATCTGTGATGAGGCGAACATCTGTCTAAGGTAAAGGGTAAAATCTGAAGTGATGTATCTGTTGTGAAGAATTGCAATGACATAAAAGTTCTAAAGAACCATACGCTAGTTCGCCGAAGAGGAAGCGCGTATATATGCGGCTTCGCTGAAGAAAAAGCGCGTATGCGCAATGAAATTGGATCTGTAATTTGTACAGAAGTATACGCTGATTTGTGTGAACGGAAGCGCGTATATACGCGACATCAGTGAAAGGAAAGCGCGTATGCAAACTAGGGTTTGCTGAAGTCTGTGGTAAGAAATGTCTGATCTGTTCTGCTGTGTTACTGCTATCTGTATTCTACAGTTCTGAGTTGTTTGTATCAGTCTGGTTGTATGATTGAGCTTAAATATGTGGAGTGGGTCCAGTCTGAAAATATGATGAAACGTGGCCTGCAAGTTGTATCCCAAAGGAAGCTTTGGATCCAGTGTGAAAATTGATGAAACGTGGTCCATAGAGGTGCTGAGGGTTGTAGCCTTCAGTCAGGGGGTTGAAGCTCCCTTCCAGGTGAGGCTGGTAAACGAGATCAGGGGGTCGTAGCTCCCTTCCAGGAGAGGCTGGTAAACGAGTCAGGGGGTTGGAGCTCCCTTCCGGGAGAGGCTGGTAAACGAGCGCAGGTGGGTGCCTGCGTGCTGGTCAAGTCTGCGCCAGCACATATGTTGTAAGATGTTTTCTCTATAATAAAAATATTGAAGGCTGAGCAACTGCAGCGGTGGTTTTCTCCCGACTTGGGTTTCCACCTAAAAATCCTGGTGTTCATGTGTGATGTTTTGTGTGATGGTTTATTCTGTTGTTACTACACATGTTTACTGTTAACTTAACATCAGATGATTGAATAGTGCAAAGAACTAAGTTAATAAATATCTGCATATTTAGATATCTGCTAATACGCAAGTTGCATGAAGGATACCTGCGTATATACTCGAGTTTACTAAAGGAAAGTAGCGTATGGGTTTTAAAGAGTGCAAAAGTAAAAAGTTTTTAATATGCTTTAAATAATGATTCACCCCCCCCCCCCCCCCCTCCCGCCCCCCTCTCAGTATTTTTCCCAACAA